>OY747130.1:72973851-73573851 GCA_963556465.1 Berberis vulgaris
TGAGCTTTCCATGTTCTAGCCTAAGTGAATTATCATTGCCTCGCAGCTTGCAAATTAGCCACCCAACTTGCCAATTCACACGCGAATGACCTCCAGGCAAGAAAAATGGCATACAAGATTATTTTACTCTTTTTTTAACCAACTAATAGCAGTCAGAACCATAAAATGTGGCAACTCGTACCTCTGCTTCAGCCTTTTGAAGGTCAGAATATCTTTTGTCAAGCCTCTGCTGGTATGCTGTTTTACTTCTCCTAAACAAACCAGCTTTATGGATAAGTGGATCACACTGAAATTGCAACAATTTCAACCTGAAAGAGAAGAAAACTAACTTAGAAATTTTCCAGGTCCCAAGAATGCATCCTGGAGTCAAAGTATGAAGCATCAAATTAACTGATATAACATTCTCATTATATCATTGAAAACATCACGAAGGTGACATGGACAAAAGAAATAGGAGCAAGACTTCAAAACTCGCAAAAAGATATTGCAGCAGCCAAGATTGAAATTCTGACTTCTCTAGAATCAATCCTAGTAGGATAGGAACAATTCTGGGATCCATCATGGGACTGTCAGAATCAATTCCGGCATATCATTTTTTTTTTTTATCAATAAAACCACAGGATAGCATAAATTAAAATCAAAAGAGATGATACAGCTGCCACGCCAGGGACTGAGATGATCCCCAAATTGGAGCAAGAACAAAACAAACACTCGGCATATCAGGATAGGCTTTCTAAAAAGATTTATTTGATTTCTTTAGAATTTCACTTCTAAATTGGTTATCATTTGTTTTCATTTAACTTTTATTGGTGTTTGAGTTGTTTATAAGTTGCTAAGAGTAGAATTCTAATTTGGTTTGGGTATGGACCCAATTATTGAAAACATATTGGAATTAATGAAATCTTGCAGAATTGCTTATCTTCTTCTCGAAAAGAGAATTCATCTTCCTTTTTTTCCTTTATTATTTCATTGCATCATTAACATACAAAGCTAGTTGCTTCATTCAGTTAATGGTTGTTATCATTGAAAACATCCGAAGACAACAAGGCCAAACGAAATAAATAAGACTCAAAAACCGAGAAAACAGGGTGAAGAAGCAGGCTCTGTACTCAAGACTTTTCTGGAATCAATGCTAGTAGAATCAAAACAATTCTGGGATCTATTCAAGGATTGCCATGATGAGATTACTAACAAAATTTTACTTTGAGGTTCACTTTTTAAGTTGTTTCTTATTGGTTGTAACTTGGAAGTTTGTTTTCAATTTGTTTGACTTTATAAGTTGCCAGAGTGGACCCAAAATTCCACCTTAATCTAACTCACTTCTTTAGAACATTAACAGAGATATCCTCATCTTCCTTGTGGAATTGAAGCTTTTTTTCTCTCTCTCTTCCGCGTTGCCAAAAACATATAAATAGGTTGCTTCATTCGTTTAATGGCCCATCAACCAGCTGGCTTGGTTACCATCCAACGAAGTAACGAAATCAGGGACAGGAACTCAGAAATAATGCCCACTTATGAAGACGCTTTAACAAAATATAGAATTTGTGTCATACCACACTAGGGTTTTTTTTCCCTTTCTGCCAGAAGTTTCTAATCCAAGCATTCAAGTAGCATAAAGTTACTTGTGCAAACAACTCAAAGTATAGCCTGTGAATTACTTGGTCAGGTAAAAGAGATACTGGAGCCAATTCTTAACGGTGATGACCAATGGCTTGGATCATCTGAACCAAGCATTCCTAAACCACGAGTCCCCTAGCCAGGCACCATGAAATGAAGAACTTTGGTTTCAGTATATTATACAGCTCAATGGGAAGGTGGTCTGGATGGAGGTGACAGAGACAAATATCTCTATAGAGTATGCCTCTTCTGATAACTTATTCCAGACATCGGGGTGATTAAACATAAGAACCAGATGGTCATCTATATGCAGGGAAAGAAAAAAAAAAGGCATGCAACATAGGCTTTCGGAAGGAAAAAAAATAAATACCTCTTATTATTCTTTTCAATGGTCTCCACAGTTTTCCCTTCAAAATCAGCAGCTTCCTTAAATAACTTTTGTATAAACAAGGCAAGAGATTCAATTTGCTTCCTGTGTTCCATTTCCTTTGCTTCATAGAATGTTCTCTCTTTATTTGCTTCCATCAGATCTTTCATTGCCAGCTGAAGTTTCTGATTCAGTTTGCTTTTTTCCTTTTGATAGAGATGTATCTGCACTGAAGTGTTCTCCAGTTCACTCCTTATCGAATTTGATTCCTGAAAATTCTCAGTAATTAATCTCTCTTGCTGACTGGTCTTATCTCTTAACATATTCAACTCTTTCTTTATTTGCTCTTTCTCTCCAATCTCCAAGCTCAAGGCATTCTCAGTTTTCAATAGTGAAGCTTCAAGGGAGACTCTCCGTTCATTCTCTTCTTCATATTTACTCTTCATAAGACTAAATGTACTTAAAGTGTCTTTAGCTGCTTCTCTAAAAATGATTCCAGAGAACTCTTGCATCATAATACACTCCATATGTGAATCTTCAAAGCCAGACTTGATAATGGTCTTGCCATCCTTGACAAATTCTTTGAAAATGATTTCACAAATCTCAAAAGCAGTTAAGAATTCCATATCTGAATCTTCTATTGCACAATTGATTTTGGCAATTAACTCCCTGAGGATACATTTAAATATGTCTTCTCGAACTGAATCCTCTATTTTCAAATCTTCTATATCAGATTTAAGTTTCATTATCTGCTTTATCAAATTTGATTCTGCCAAAGAATGGAGAGACATGTTTTCTGATGCATTGGAAACTTGAGATGAGAGGCACTTTACCTCTTTAATCTTGTTTGCAATTACGTCCTTGAGATGATGGTTCTCAGAAACAAGTGTGTCGTTCTTGCCCTTCAGACTGCTTATGAACTCAGTATTTTTGTATACCACAGGTAACTTCTCATTTTCCATGAGGACATCTTCCAACTTTACCTTGACCTCTAGGATCGTTCTTTTCATGGCTTCGAATTCTTTATCTTTCTTCAATGAAAAAGGACCTCTTTCTTTGAGGATTTCCCTCTTGAGACAGAAAAGTTCTTCGGTTTTTACTTGCACGGCTAACTCATGGTTTCTCTTCATTTTCGTTATTTCAGTTTTAAAATAATTTATTAATTCATCTTTTGTCATATGCTTTAGCTGGGTATTTTCGGTGGTTTCGGATATGGCACTTTTGGATTCCTCATCTTTGGTATTTGCCTCCCTGAATGTATTGGGCGCCGAGAGATGACTGCTCAAGATGTTGCGATGAAAATGATCTTTTCTTTTAGCATCATTGCAATCTTCAACACCATCATGAGATCCGTGGGAAAATAAGTATCCCATTTCAGGAAAGGACAAAGCCCTAGATATGGCCTCTAGTTCATGGAGTAAAGGTGACAACTCCTGCATCTTGGTCAGTAGGTTTGTACTCTGGGTACCACATAATTGAGCTCTTTGTTCCCATAACTTTGCTTCAGACTCCTCCAAGAGACTCCTAAATGAAATCTGAATGACCATAGACTCAATTTTATCTTGAAATTCTTTCTCCTTCTGCCACTCATAAAGAGATGCCTTAGCATTGCCAACCTGAACAAACACATTCTTCAATATACTCCTCAAGTTTTTGAGTGACTGATCTACACCCACCCAATCAGATTCTATCCTTCTACTCTGCCCCGCCAACTCTGCACCAGAATTCTGCCGATGGATCAAGTTATACCCTTTAAAATTCTGAAATTTTCTATCAAGAACTTGGAACTGCTGTTCTGCTGCTACTTTAAGATCACCCAAACACTCCTCTACAACATCTTCTCTCAATTCACCGCCCGAAAAACTTGCAAACTCTGACTCTTCAATTTTATTACACCCCCCTGATTCATAAAACTGTAATTTCTCCTTCAATATCTTCACCTCGGCTTCTCTGCAAACAATTCTCTCATCCGCCTCTTCCCTGACAGCATTCACCATACCCTTGATGACAGAGTCATTCACCATCCTCGAAATAGTCAACCGTCCATTAATATCTTCCAAATAAGACTCTAAATCGTCTAACACATCAAGATGCTCCAACCCCTCCATGAATTCACTTCAACAACAATAAACTTTAACAACTTACACCCAACTCAATCCAAATCACGATCTACATTCATAAGTCGGACTTATCTGAGATTCCATGCTAAACCTTCACAACCCAATTACCAAAGTAAGAAACCAAGAATACCCAAACAGCTAGATATCAAAATACAGGTTTGGCGACCAACAACATAAGCAGTGCAGCATTTAAACAAACATTTAATACGCAAGAGTTTGAAATAACAAAATAAACCATATTTTCCACTAAAACGAATTGGTGATGACCACTGAACACCCTATAATTCATAATTGACTTGAAATCGATTCACAATTGACAAGAAATATAAGAGAAAAAGAGAGGAAAATCACCTCGCTTCCAAGTCGATAGAGTGAAGTGTACAGTACTTTGAGCTCTTTTTTCAGAGTTGAGAAGCTCAGCTATTTGCCAATCTATCTGTTTCTCTGTTCCGTTCGCTTAAAACCTTTTCTTTAGCTAGTTAGGATTTCGAGTTTGACGTTGAGTTCGTCAGTTTGAAGCAGAGAGAGAGAGTAGTGGGAAGAACATTTTCTTTTTCTTTTTTTTCCCACAACTTTTTCTTTTTCTTTTTCTTTTTTTCCCACAACTTTTTTTTTTTTTTTTTTTTTTTTTTTTGATAATGAGTTGTGGGAAGAATGAAGGGACCGTTTGATGAAAAAAAGAAATGTGAAAAGTATTAGGTATTCGTTAAAGTGGGCCTATGATTGCGCGTCCGAGTTTGCTTTGCATTCGGAATATTGTTATCGGCATCGCACACTTACCCCGATGCGTTCGCGGTGGAGGGTCCAGTGTGGCTCGAGTTAAAGCAACTAAGATAGAAAAAAAAAATTTTAAGTCAAAAATAAAATGAAAAACAAATATCCAACTTTATTTGATGATACACATCACATTGTAACCCGCTTTGTGGCCATACATGTAGCGCAAACCATCATAATTAGATATGGTAGTTATGAATAAAATAAGTCACGATAGAAATCACTCCCCAAGGACATATCTCAATTGTGAGAGGACTATTACAAAGGAGATAAGTCATGGCGGAAATCATTCCCCCAAGGATACATCTCAATTATGAGAGGATCGTTACAAAGAAGATAAGTCATAGTGGAAATCACTCCCTAAGGACACATCTCAATGAAGGAGGAAACCGTTATAATAAATGTCCATCTTCATTGCGTCATTCGAGCTTAAGTCATGCATATGGTTGAATGCACTCATTATATAAGGTAAAGGAAAAGGTATGAGAAGTGGACATTCCATGAACACAATGCAAATTTAACTGAACTACACTCTGTCCAAATTTAGTTTTCTCCCACAAGTAACTGACTTAAGTATCGGAGTGTCTTCGGCTACCAAAAAGGTGGCATTTGACAATCTAACCTTGTTTTACACGTCAGATCTCTATGATGACGGATTCGGACGCATCAGTTTGGCGTCGTACATGGGAACGACAACTTCCTTAAAAAAATAAAAAGTCTATGCTTGATCACAACTTAGCAACAAGTCGGGAGCCTGTGTTTAGATATGTTGTTGTCGTCGCATTGGTTGTCGTAAACATTGTTGTTGACCATGTTACGATCGTCTAGAGTTGTTTCCAATATCGATGGTAACAAAAATACGTTTCTTGGCAAAATATTTTATAAAGGACAAACTAATTTTTAATCTATTTGCCTTGTGGATCTTATTCAAATGAAGAATATGGAAATTGAATTAGTTTACAATCTTTTACATGACAATTTTTCTGATTCCAATATTCTATTATATTTTGTTTAAATGATTAAAATTGTATCATGTGAGCTAGATAGGTGATCCAGGTACATGTGGATACAATAATGCAGAACTAAATATTTTGTTACTAGTATGCTAGCTAAGTTGGTAGAGGTGTTGTTTAGGGAATCTCAGATTACGAGTTTGAACCTGGTTGGCAGCATAATTATCAATTTATGATTTTGTTGACCGTTGTGTTCTTTGGTAGGTCCACAAGTCCGCTAGTCCGAATAAAGACTAGTTCGAAGGTCCGCTAGCCTGATTGGACGCTAATCCGCAAGTCTGCTAGCCTGAATAGAGGCTAGTATGCAAGTTCGCTAGCTCGAATGGAGGCTAGTACGAATGGAGGACATGTTCCCTAGCCCCACAGGAGGCTAGTCTGCACGGATGCTAGCCCAAATAAAGGCTAGTCTGCAGGTCTGATTAGAGACTGGTCCGCAAGTCTTTAAGCCCGACTAGAAACTGGTCTGCAGGACCAGCTAGAGACTAATTTGATTGGAGACAGGTCCAACAAGAGACAGACCCGACAGGAATTAAGTCCGACAAGAATCAGATCCGCAGACCTGATAAAAGACTAGTTTGACTTAAGACTAGTCACACTGACTTCATCTGGTCCAGACTCACGCAATTTGATCACGATGACTTCATTTGGTCTGGACTCATGCAGTTGACTACGATGATTTGTCAGATGACTTCGTCTGGTACAGGTTAATGCAGCTGACTATGATGATTTGTTAGATGACTTAATCTAGTAACGGACTCACGCAGCTGACTACGATGACTCGTCACACAGACAACATCTGGTCCGAACTCGCGTAGTCCGAGGACAGTGACTTGTCACAAAAATCTTCATCTGGTCCAAACTCACGAAATCTGACTATGATGACTTGTCATAAAAATCTTCATATGGTCCGAACTCATGTAGTCTTACTTCGATGATTTCATCCGGTTTGAACTCACACTGTACGACCCCAATGACTACTTGTCACCCAATCATGGCCATACATATAGCGCAAACCATCATAACTAGAGATAATCATTACAAATTAAATAAGTCATAACAAGAATCACTCTCCCAAGGACACACCTCAATTAAGAGAGGACCATTGCAAATGATATAAATCATGGACGGAATCACTCCCCTAGGGGCACATCTCAATTACGAGAAGACCGTTACGAATGAGATAAATCGTGGCGAGAATCACACCCCCAATGACACATCTCAATGAAAAAGGAGATCGTTATAATAAACGTCCCCTGCGCAATTCGAGCTTAAGTCATGCACATTGAATGCACTCATTATATAAGGTAAAAGAAAATGTATGAAAAAAGGACATTCCATGAACACAATGCAAATTTAACTGAACTGTACTCTGTCCAAATTTAGTCTTCTCCCACAGTTAATTGACTTAAACATCGGAGTGCATTTGGCCACCAAAAATATAGTTTTTGACAATCTAACATTGTTTTGCAAGTTAGATTTATAGGAGGATGAATTTGGACACATCATTATTAATACAAAACAACTAGTACATACATACTGCATAGATAGATCTTGCTTCTTACATAGATCTTGCTTCTTACATTGGATTGCAAAAGAAAGGCAAGATCCTTCATTGGATGTATGACAAAAAGGTTGAACCATAGACGATTTAGTAACTTGCTCAGTGATGTAGTAAGCCGGTCCATCCGCCTACTTGAACACATGCTTCAGAGTAAAGTTCTACAACAGTGGTAGTAGATGCTTGATTGCCAGGATCATTGTCGCCACGGAATTGTTCCTTAGTAACAGTTTCATTTTGAATAATGAGATTATGATAATGATTAATTACCTACAAAGTCAAATCCATGAAGCAAACTTAAGGCTTCCACCACAATGTTAGTGGTAAGGCCATTTGACTAGCAATACAACTATCCACAAAATTGTGAAGGATCCAAGATGCCCCACTTGGACAAGGGTTTCCCAAAGAGGATCCATCATTATTAAGAGCAAGCCAATTCATATCATTCAATGACCACCACATAACCCTTGAAGGTCCACTGTAAGGTAATCATCAAACCCGAAGGTTTGAATGGTAATGTGAACACGATGGGGGTTGATCTTCGTATCCACCAAGATCACCAAAAGATGGTCAAATTGTTGAACCATTTGAAAAAAAAAGTAGTGATGATACATAAAAACGGTCACACTGTTGAGTCGAACACATGTCATGATGATTTCGAGAAAGTACGGGCTCAAGCATCAGCCCAACACAGATCCAGCCCAAGCGGGTCTAAGCCCGTTCGACTTCAGTCCGCCAAACAGACCTAGACTCTCACAGCATGCTAGGCCTATACGTCTCACAACCATCCTCAATACCCATAAGCCCTCTTTAGACAAGTATCTCGAGGATCAGCTTCAAATGGGCAACTACAGTTGCTCTCTGCTTCCAATTAGGAAGCAAACACCAGAGTATCTTCCACACAAGGAAACTCCCTTCCACGGATTGCTTTTGGATTGGAAACTATCTATCGCGTATCTAGGAGTGCAGAGCTAACAAGGAACTTCCCTCCTGTAGCACAACTCTCAATTAGAACGGGATCTCCACGAAGATCTCCTCCCTAATCTACGCCTACGATGGCCTGGTTGAACTAGGACTCCTTGCACTATAAATAAGACATGAGGTTGGTAAGCTAAGGTAAGCTACAAATTTTCTGTTACAGCGTTACACCCTCCTCAGATCCCTGTCCGAGTTTAGCATCGATCCGAGTTTAGCATCGGAGTGCCATCGGCCACCCCATGGTGGTATGTTGCTCACGTGCATTACTTGTGCAGATCAGCAAGAACATGGTCAAAGTAGGAAGCGAAAATCAATTGCATCAGTTTGGCGCCATCCGTGTTGACGACATAGTTTTTAACTTTATACTAAGCGTCGTCTCCTATCAAATCCCAGATAGATGGTGACAACTAGGTCACGTAACAACGAACCAGGGGACACGTCCAACGCTCCGACTGTCCCTATACCAGTTTCTGCCATGCACGGGCAACCTACTCACGCCCCTACACCAACGGCAGCAACGGCGAACCCCAAAATCGAGGTGCTGACATCTCAAATACAACAGGTTATCAAGGCGGTGGATACGCTCACACGGCATAATCCACCCACTGCTAATGAAGACCAGGAACAACACGGACCTCCACCTCTAGTGGATGACAGTGAGCAAGCACAGAAGAGCCAGGCCCCCGCTAGTTTTCATTGGACTAGAGAAGGCTGTGCGGCTAATTCTAATCTTGTCGCCAGGACAGAAAAGCTCGGTCCCGGGAACCCTCTCTGTAGAGGAGCGCACAACTCGGACGTACTGTATCGCCTCTCCGTAACACCCTTTGTGGATCGGATCATGAGTGAAGAACTTCCGAAAAAGTTCATCCCCCGAAACTCGATTCCTATGACGGAACCACATATCCTTTTGATCATCTATGCCATTACCAGCACGTAATGGCGCTCAATAAAGGATTTGAATTCGTCATGTGCAGAACCTTTCCCATTAGTCTTAAAGGCCTTGCATTGACGTGGTTCTACAACTTTCCATTGAAGTCAATCGACTCCTTCAAAACATTGGCAAAGGAATTCTTGACACGTTTTGTCGGAAGCCATCATTTCAGAAAAGGCCCGCACTACATACTCTCTAAGGCAGAGGTCCGACGAGACGCTTCGAGAGTATGTCACACGCTTCAACAATGAGCTAACCCTCATCGACGGGTGCAGCGACGATAAAACTGTGACGGCATTCACTGCGGGCTTTAAGTTCTTCAAAGACCACACCTTAGAGCCACCACTTGACATGGCAGAGCTCCTCAAGAACGTCCATAGACACATCACCTTGGAGGAGTCAAGGACCGCTAAAAGGGAAACCGAAGGCGATAGGAAGCCCTCCGAATGAACCATATGTGGAGACCAACCTATGGCACGAGGTTGCCACTACGTTGCACTGAAACAGATAGAGTGCTCCAAGATTCATCTACATCATGCAGAGCAGCCTGAACCAGTGCAAGGTAAAAAGGACAGTAGAGACATTATTTTCAAGTGGTACAGGAGCAATCGGCTCTTCCGCCTAGTGAGTCGTAAAGGCCATGGCAAGCTGGAACACATCCCCCCGACATTTTGTCGGCTCGGAGATTCGCCCATCTGCAAGGTTTACTCTTCATTTACCTATGTGACGCCTCGACTGTCCGCTAAATGGTCCACGAAAGCAACTCGAATTCACTTAAAGTCCAGGATCGAATTATCTCTGTCAACAGTTAGTTTGCTTTAAGTTGTTTGTTTCCCTTTCCATAGTCAATATTTAGTTTTAGTTCTTACAAAGCTTATGTGATTTGCAATCATTTAAGAAATAGATGAAGAATTACGAAAAAAAACCCTATTGATTATCAAAAAAAAAATATAACAACAAGCACCTTGAGGTAGATACAAAAGGCTACATATTGCGAGCGCCCTGAGGTGGATACCAAGACTGGGCACTATAAACGTCTGAATACAGTGTGAACTAAAGTAAAAGACTCGCTTAGACAATTTTGTTATGGGTAGCGTCCACTGAAGACTTGCAAACCCTCCAATGCGAGCAATCTGCAATTGATAGCAAAGGTAAGAGAATGGGAGAGCTCAACCCCTTATGAAGACAACAGTGAAGTGTGATAGAGGATTGAAAGGACTGAGTAGTCAGATTGCTCCGTCACATCACTCCGAGGATACACTATCCTTACAGCGTTGTAGACCTTGCAACGGGCTGTTGATTTCCTCAAGAGACATACCACTATCTGTCCAACCTCCTCAAAGGACTTAGAAGAAGGTAGATGAGGATGGCCACAAGCAACAATGTATTCACGATCGAGATTCGAGCACACGAATGCAAAAGTGGTACGGTGTAACACCAAGGCATCCCTACTACTTTTCTGAAATATGAGAAGAAATTACAAGACCTCAGCGGATCAACTACGTGCCCACCCATATCAGGTGACCACGCATAACAACAGCTATTTCTATGCCTGATCGGCGCAAACGTCAGAACATTCGGAGACTTTAGAGACGGAGAATCAACTTCAGCCTTTGGAAAACCCAAAGCATTTTCCTTAGCCTTTGGAAAACCCAAAGCATCTTCTTCAAGTAAGAACATTACAGAAGATGAGCGATATGAAAGATAGTGCCTACAACGATTGGAAAACACCATTATATAGACATGATGGTTCACCAAGAGGGCACTCAAGCATTAACTGTCAAGCATTGAATATCGTATGGGAAACTGAAAGACGACGGTTCCTAAGGAAATTGCAAAAACGGCGTCAATCAATTAATGACGTTACGCAGCCTACACCATGCACGTGTCACCGAGCGATTTACGCCATACACGCAGGAAACCCTAGCCTTTCCTCTGCGGGCCCATGGGCTCCGCCTGTTATTCGAACAACACCATGTCACATGCTTGGCATGAGCACTCAAGGATCCTAGTCAACTTTGACGTACAAACTTTACCACTCGCAGAGTTAAGGTAACTTCGTCCACACCATGAACCACTAGGTTAGCATGCCCCTCCACGGGCGGAACCTCTTGTCAAGCCTGGCAAGCTTAGTCAGCCAACACTGATAACGATAGCTTCTGGTTCTCCCCAACACCTAGTCTGCTTAGCGCAGGCATCGACGGTTTAGGAAGCGGGAGTCTAGTCAGCACTCCGCTGATGATGAGGACTCGCCAAGGGATCATTGCTCTCAATACAGACAATGATTGTCGAACTTGCCAGGTAAGCTTAGTCAGTTCGCGACTGATGACGATGACTTCTGGTGCCCAAAGCCTAATTCCCTCCTTGCGGGTCACGACGGTTGAGGAAGTGGGAGTCTAGTCAGCGCTTGTCCGCTAATGATGACGACTCGCCAAAGGATCATTGCTCTCAATACAGACAATGATCGCCGAATTTGCCAGGTAGGCTTAATTAGTTCGCGATTGATGATGACGGTTTTTGGTGCCCAAAGTCTAATCCGCTACACGCGGGTCGCGATGGCTGGGGAAGTGGGAGTCTAGTCAGCGTTTTTCCGTTGATGACAACGATTCGCCAAGGGATCATTGCTCTCAATAGAGACAATGATTGTCGAACATGCCAAGTAAGCTTAGTCAGTTCGGGACTGATGACGACGACTTCTGGTGCCCAAAGCCTAATCCGCTCCGTGCGGGTTGCAATGGTTGAGGAAGTGGGAGTCTAGTTAGCCTTTGTTCGCTGATGATAACGAATCGCCAAGGGATCATTGCTCTCAATACAGACAACGATCGCCAAACTTTTCAGGTAAGCTTAGTCAGTTCACGAGTGATGACGACGGCTTGTGGTGCCCAAAGGTTAATCCGTTCTGCGCAGGTCGCGACGTCTGAGGAAGTGGGAGTCTAGTCAATGCATGTCCACTAATGACGACGACTCGCTAAGGGATCATTGCTCTCAATACAGACAATGATCGTTGAACTTTCCAGGTAAGCTTAGTCAGTTCGCGACTGATGACGTCGGCTTCTGGTGCCCAAAGCTTAATCGCTCCACACAGATCACGACGACTGAGAAAATGGGAGTCTAGTCAGCGCTTGTCCGCTGATGACGACGATTCGCCAATGGATTATTGCTCTCAATACAGACAATGATCGCCGAACTTTCTAAGTAAGCTTAGTCAGTTTGCGACTGATGACGACGACTTTTGATGCCCAAAGCCTAATCCGCTCCTCTCGGGTCGCGACGACTAAGGAATGTGGGAGCCTAGTCAGTCCCGAATTGATTCCGACGGCTCGCAACGGGACCACTACTCTTTAGCGTGGTCGTCAAATCACCAACTCTGGACTTCTAACCCCCATTGCGAGGGTGTAGATAGTCTAGAAGGTGGGAGCCTAGTCAGTCCTGAACTGATCTCGATGGCTTGCCGGGGGGGGGCACTATTTTTCACTCTGGTCGCCAAACCTTTACTCCCCGTATTTGTTGAACGCTTTACTCGGTCATAAATAATTTGAAAGGTGGAAGCCTAATCAGTCCCGAACTGATTCCGACGGCTTGCCACGGGACCACTGCTCTTCAGCTTGGTTGCCAAACCTTTACTTCCCGAATCTGTCGACCGCTTTACTCAGTCATAAATGATTCAGAATGTGGGAATCTCAAACAGCTCTCCACACGACCTCTGCTCCCCCCCAGGATAGCGGAGGCAAATATGAGCTTAGCTAAGTCAGCACCTTCAAGCTCAAATGGATTGACATTCGAACATTAGAAAGAGGTCACTCGTGCTGATACAAGGACAGTACAATCGGTGCCCAGATGAAAGCTAATTAGGACGCCAACCCGAGCTTATGGCGTCTGACTCGGTGCAAACGCTCTGACATGTACTTTCGGCCACCACAGCTTGTCTGCGGCAACATCTACAACCGACCAGTCAGACAAACGAGAAAAGGCTCAAGCAGCTTATCTATGGGACAGGACACAACTCAGGTGACTTAGCCCCCAGTTAAACTGTTCGCAACATGCCCACTATTGGACATAACTACGCATCAATGGCCACGAGTTATTAACAATACAAAGCGGTCAAGCTCTCTGCTGCAGACAGACCAGACAATGACCTATTGATTCAGCCAGCCTATGCCAAAGTAAGACGACAAGGCAAAACAAAAAACATGCAATAGAGACACCAAGTATGAAATGAAGAAAACTGTTTTCATTAATGGTAAAGACAAAAACTGTACAAGCACACAAAGTTTGCTCCTAATCAGGAGAAGGTACAAACGGAAAAGCTAAGCCTAGGGGGAACAGAGGCAAAATTGCATCTATACGCGTTTCGAACTGGACGTCAGGGATCAAATTGTCCTCCTCGCCCGACGACTCAGAGGTAACAAACAAGTCCACATATGACATCTTCTTGTAAAGGCTAAGATCCCCCTCCAAATGCTCCTCATTCATCAGCGCCAATAGCTCCAGCTGGCCATGAACAACCCAACGGAACTCACATTTGCCTTGTTCCTGGAGAAACTCTTCCTCTCGCACCTTTGCATCAATAAGGTCACACTCCAGTAGCTCCAACTTGCCAGGTAGCACATCAACCTGAAATTGCTCTATGGCCAGACTGCTCTTCACAGCACTGAGTTCATGCCATCCCAGTTCGAGTTGGTCATCGGCCTTCCTCGCCTATCGAGCATAGAACTCCACATCGGATTCCAACTGTTGCTTCTTAGCAGCCAAGTCAGCTTCCTTCGAAGCACTCTCTTCAGCAAAAGACTGCAGCTCATAATGCGCCTTAGTCGCAGCTTCTTGTGCAACCTCGACCTCTAGACTGAGCCGGCTCAACTCCTGCTTATGTCTGTCCCTTCGGAAATCGCCTCGGTCAGATTTTGCTCAAGGTCCTCCAGACAAGCCCTCTGAGCCTCAATAACCACGATTGATTGATCCAACCGCATCTCTTCGGCTTGCTTCTTAAGCCGCTCAATTTCATGGAGCGCATCAGAATACAACGTTTGCACGTGCGAGAAGACACGCTCCAAAGTATATACTCTCTCGTGAGCCACCTCTACTTTCATCCCAACAATGGTTGCGTGGCTCATATGAGAATACTCAGCATAAGATACTTCAAACCCTTGTCCACACGCTCTTCTTGCATATCCTCCTCGGGTTTTGGAGCGTGGTCCATCAGCCAGCTGTGACGCCTGTATATGATTCCTTGAAGCACACTCAACATCCACCTCTTGGTGCCAGACATGTGAGCTCATACTCACCAATTCCTGTGCGAACAGACTTATCCATGCATAAGGATGAAGCTTCCCCTGATCAGGAACTATGCCAGCGCCACCCTTTAAGGTCGCCACCGTCCTCAGACTTTCCTCCATAGATTTTCCCTTGTCAAGAACGATCGATCTTTTATTCCGAGATCACTCAACAGAATTCAGAGGCAAAGGAGAAACTAAATATCCAAAGGACCTTCCAACAGTTCTAGTTGTGGCCTAGAACGAGTCGGTGAGCAATATAGGTTACAGGAGACACAGCCGGTACCACAACCACTTTCAGGCGAGTCAATGGTGGGGTGTTCAAATTCCACCACCTCAGGCGAATCTACAACAAAACCCTCTACTAGAGCGGCCCACGCGAATCAGCGCCAGCAGAAGCCGCCATTGCAACCCGCACTAGACGGTCATTCAGAACCTCAACATGCGCGTCACTAAGGTTTGACCCATCAACAACTCTTGCATACCGCAGATAGTCTTTCTCCAAGCCAGGAACATTACTCTCCGCCTCAATAGGCCTAGCAGACTCGCACTCCTTAACGCGAGGTTTTTTCTTCATAAAGGAAGCAAGCGTCTCAGATGGATCCTCTGTATCATACAGGACGAGAGTCTTGGCCTTAGTAGCCTTCCTCTTTTTGGAAAGGGGCCCCATCTTCTAGCTTAATGTGCGACTCTCAATGCAGAGTAGGGGCAACGTGTCAATTATCCCACAACCCACTATGAACGAAATTGGAAACTCTTTTGATATCAACCGCTTCTCTTTTTGCCATGACGCGAAATGTCTCCATGGTGGTTTGCTCCTATAAGGTAAGGGGAGCAGTGGGAAACCTTCCTGCAAAAGAACACAGGCAATGATCACTCAGACTGCTATCAAGCACATCAAAGTCATAGGAAATGAGTTGAACTTATAAAACGGTCTGAATTGTTGCTCAAGCGAACGACCCTTGCACCAGAAATATTTCAAATTAGCAGGTGCAAGAAAACAACACTTCTGCCAGAACATGAAATCATTCGGCAGGTTAATGAAGCAATTCGGCGACTTTAGCAACTGAATCACCAGTGGGGTCACACTAACGCCGACCTCCTTAGCACTGAGCAGAATCATGAGAATGATCCTGTACTTGCTGGGTCCCAACTGAGCCGGAGGAATCCCCAAGAAATTCAAGAACTCCCAAATCACGTCCAGAACCGAAAAATGCACTCTAGCTTAAAACATCTCTCGATGTAAACAGATGAAACCCGCCGGAGGCGACATTGGCATCTGGTAGCACGTCAGAAGGTACAACGACAAGTCTTCAGAAACTCCAAACTTTTTACGGATTTCAGCGAGACCGGGCTCGGACAACAGCCTATCTTAAAAAAAAACTCTAGGCCCTCAGCCAGAACATCATCATCAATAAGGATTTCTCGAGCCATGAAGAAGACGAACGAACCTTTTACAACAATATCTTCAAAAGAAAGTAAAACAGAAGGGTCAGTCTCAGCATTGCGGACGACCTATATAGAGGATAGGTTCCCGCCTCTTTTTCGCCAAACCAACGCACGCCCAATTAATACAGCATGCGGCTCAAGCAACGATTCAGACTCAATCATCATGAACGTCACATCCCTTCAAAAGATGACTTAGCGAACCGATGTGACGGCCCACTAACTCGGGGGGAGTAGCCGACGTGACGGCCCACTAACTCCGAGCACGTGTCATGATGATCTCGAGAAAGTACGGGCTCAGGCATCGACCCAACACAGATCCATCCCAAGCGAATCTAAGCCTGCTCAACTTCAGTCCGCCAAGCGAACCCGGACTCTCAAAGCATGCTAGGTCTACACGTCTCACAACCATCCTCAATACCCATAAGCCATCTTTAGGCAAGTATCTTGAGGATCAGCTTCGGACGGGCAACTACAGGTGCTATCTGCTTTCAAATAGGAAGCAAACACCATTGTATCTTTCACACAGGGAAACTCCCTTCCATGGATTGCTCTTGGATTGGGAATTATCCCGCGCGTATCTAGGAGTGCAGAACTAACATGGAACTTCTCTCCTACAGCACGATTCTCAATTAGAGAGGAATCTCCACGAAGATCTCCTCCCTAAACTACGCCTACGATGGCTTGGTTGAACAAGGATTCATTGCACTATAAATAAGACATGAGGTTGGTAAGCTAAAGTATGCTACAAATTCATTGTTACAGCATTACACCCTCCTTAGATCCCTGTCTGACTTTAGCATCGGGGTGCCATCAGCCACCCCACGGTGGTTTGTGGCTCACGTGCGTTGCTTGTGCAGGTGGAACAGGGTCAAAGTAGGGAGCGAAAATCGACTACATTAAGTAGCACGAAGAAGGTCGATATCCCCCTGCGGTTCCACACAAGCAGTTTCGTCATATGTTTACTGGGTTGAAAATTTTGATAGTCTGGGGCAAGCATCGAAAGGGAGCTTGAATTACTTAATGGATGTGGTGTCATTGGAAATGGAACCACCATTTTTCTTGGAAGTGGGAGCATTTGCAGAACATGGATAATTTGTAAACTAGTTAGAGTCATCTTGCTTATATCGATTTACAACAACAATTGATTGAGAAACGGCTTGATCGGTAGGACACGAGGACCAAACAATTCTAGTTGAGTATGGATTATCGCTAGTAAATATGAGCTCTAAATTAATAATGGCCCTTCTTCTTGGATGAGTGGGTAAGAATCATGCACTACAAGAAAATTGGCCTTTTATTGCATTGCAAGAATGCTATGAAAGAGGTACCATAGCATTTAGTGCAAGTCATAATAGCCCATGTTATCTTTTTGACATAACATTATGAAAATTTTATCCCAATATAGCATTTGTGAATGTTATCCCAATGTAGCATTTGTCACAGGGATGATCCCAGCCGGCGGCATCTGGGATGGGAGGGGCTAAGGGATTAAAATAAATAATAATAAAAACGTAGCATTTGTGAATGTCATGGTTATATTATCTATCATAGCATTTGTGAATGTTATGATTGTATTGTGAATGTCATTGTTGTATTATCTATCATAGCATTAGCGAATGTCAACATGCATATAAATGTTATCACTTGTTTGTTTGTTTTAACATTCTGAAAGTGCTATCAGAAATGACCTTTTAAAATGCTATAATCAAATAGTTACGGTAAAAGATATATATCTATAATAAATAAAATTAAAATTAAAAATGACAAAATTGAAATATTTTCGTCTAAATTATTTATATTAACATAATGAGACATATACATCATTGTATTACTCTCAGAGTTTCATCAATATATACAAAACTCATTATAATAAAAGTCAAAGCTTCATCATTGTATATCTTCTTCAACCATTCATAGAATGACTCAATGGCCTTATCAGGCAACCTATTGACAACATACCCTGCGATTATCACATTAAACAATATGACATCCCTGAACTCTGTTGCATCAAACGAGGTCCTAACCTCATCAATCAAGGTCCTAGCCTCCTTGATGTTATAGCATGTATTGTAGATATCAATTAAACAATGTTTGCTACAACATCCGAACTAACACCTGATTGGATTGTGTACCCATGGATGCTCTTTCCACTGAGCAAAGACTTTAAATCTGCAGACGTAAACTGAGAAGAATTAAATTGTAATATTATTGTATAATTCATAGATGGAATACAAGCTTATAAAGCAAAACCTGACCTAACCTTGTAGAGATAGGAAACCTAAGACTTTTATTCTATTCTGACTTTCCTAACATATTCTATTCTGTAATACTTTCCTATTTTGTAATATAGGTAGACTTATATTCTTTAACACTCCCCTTCAAGTTGGAGTATATGTTTGTAATACCCAACTTGCTAAGAAGATTATCAAATTGATATGTGCTCAAAGCTTTAGTGAAAAAAATCTGCCCGTTGATGTAGAGTTCCAACATGCTCAGTCTGAATAGTGCCCTATTGTATCTTTTTTCTAATCAAATGACAATCAATCTCTATATGCTTCGTTCGCTCATGAAAAACCGGATTAGATGCAATATGGAGTGCAGCCTTGTTGTCACAAAACAAGAGAACTGCCTGAGGGTGATTAATGTGCAAATCATTAAGAATGTACCTCAACCAGGTTAACTCACAACATGTAGAAGCCATGACCCTATATTTTGCTTCAGCTATAGATCTTGCTACTATAGTTTGTTTCTTAGCTTTCCAAGAAATTGGTGAATCGCCAAGCATGACACAATAACCTGTAATGGATCTCCTAGTATCTCTACATCTAGCCCAATCTACATAACATAAGCTTTCAATTGTAATGAGCTGGTGGAAGAGAAAAAAATACCTTGTCCTGGTGAAGCCTTGATATACCTCAAGACCCTGTGTGCAACATCCAAATGTGGTATTCTAGGCTTGTCCATAAATTGACTTAGGACATGTACTGAATAAACCAAATCTGGTATTGTAATCGTTAAGTATATCAACCTTCCAACAAGTCTGCGATATGTTGCGGGATTTGGTAGTAAATCCCCATCATCCTGTGTGAGCACCAAATTTTGATCCATAGGATAACGTGAAGGCTTTGCTCCAAGATATCCTGTGTCCTCTAATATTTCAAGTGCATATTTTCGTTGAGATAAAGCAATCCCTTTGGATGACCTCGCGACTTCAATGCCAAGGAAATATTTCAGTTTTTCTAAATCTTTGAGCTTGAACTTTGCAGCCAGAAATTTCTTTGTTTCTTCAATGTATTGGAGATCATTACCTGCCAATATTACATCATCAACATGTACGAGAATTGGAGTAAAACTGTTACCCTTGGATCGGACGAATAATGAGTAATCAACCTTAGACTGATTGTAGCCGGCTGATATGAGAGCAGAGGATAACTTAAGGAACCATTGTCTCGAGGCTTTCTTGATACCATACAAGGACTTGTGCAACTTGCATACTCGAGTCTCACCCTTTCAGCCGAATCCAGGAGGAAGACTCATGTACACATCCTAAAAAAAATCACCATAAAGAAAAACATTGTTGACATCAAGTTGACATAAATGCCAATCCTGTGTGGTTGCAAGAGCAAGGAGAATACGAATAGTAGTCAATTTAGCAACAGAAGAAAATGTCTCTTTGTAATCAATACATTCAATTTGACTGTATCCTTTAGCCACAAGACGGGCTTTGTGGCACTCAACGCTACCATCTGGATTAAGTTTGATCTTATAAACCCATTTACAATCAACCGGATGCTTGCGAGAAGGAAGAGGTTGTAGAGTCCAAGTGTTATTGGTTTCTAGAGCATCAATCTCACTTCTCATGGCTTGACGCTACTTTGGATCCTGCATATCCTGCATGAAACTAGTGGGTTCTTTGACTAAAGAAAGGGAAGTGGTGTAAGCCTTGTGAGAGGTGGATAAATGGTCATAGGAAAGAAAATCAGAAATGAGGTAAACAATACCTGTAGAAGGCCCAACGTTCGAAGCAGATGAGTGAGAAGGTGATAGGATGGTTCACGGGTGGCACAAATGGAGGTGCGAGGTGGGAGACGTGAGAGGGGAGGGTCTTCTATGGGTGGAACAGAGGCAGAGGCGTGATCCGTTTGGGTTTGGGTTTCCGCTCGGTAGGTGACTATGGATTGGGTGACCGGTCGGTGGGAGTGGTCCGACTGGTCAGAAAAAGGCACTGTTGAAGGATCAAAAAGTGGAGCATGAGCGATCGGTCGGGAAAGTGTGTCAGACTGATCAGTGAGGTGATTGTGCATTTTGTCAGAAAAATAAGGAAAAGTCTCCTCATGAAAGATGACATCACGAGAAACAATAATATTTTTGTGAATGAGATCATAAACTTTGTATCCTTTTTTCCCGTGAGGGTATCCAAGAAAGACACATTCACTGGAACGAGCATCAAATTTGCTAGGACGTTGGGCATGAGTGGAAGCGAAACATAGACAACCAAAAACTCAAAGGTCAGAATAGTTGGGTTGTTTGTTAAAGAGAAGTTCAAAAGGCGTTTTGCTTTTAAGAATAGAGGACGGTGTGCGATTAATGAGATAGGCAGCGGTGAGAATTGCTTCTCCCCAAAAATATTTAGGGAGATGTGCTTGAAACAAAAGAACACGAGCGACATTCAAAAGATGTCTATGTTTGCGTTCTGCCACCCCATTTTGTTGGGGCGTAGAGACACAAGAAGTTTGATGGGTAATGCCTTTTGAAGCATAAAAATCAGTGAGAAAAAATTCAAGTCCATTATCACTGCGAATAGTTTGAATTTTGGAAGAAAATTGGTTTTCAACATAATTAATGAAAGAAATTAAGAGTGTGTGTGTGTCAGACTTGTGTTTCATGAGATAAATCCAAGTACATCGTGTATAATCATCAACAATGGTGAGAAAATAACGCGCTCCAGAAAGGGAAGCAACGTGATATCCTCCCCAAATGTCAACATGTAATAAGGAAAAAAGGAGCAGTACTTAAAATATGAGATAAAGGAAAATTATTTCTAGTTTGTTTGGCCAAAGGACAAATAACACATTTATTGGAAACACAAGTACTAGCATCACGAAAAGACACAGGAAGGAGATGAAGATTTTTATCTGAAATGTGACCTAGGCAATTGTGCCATAACACAGGGTTGTTGTCTTGAGTGATGTGACAAGTGGTGGAAGTTGTGGTGGTGGTGCCGTCCAGATAGTACAAACCATCAAGCTCAGTTGTCGTCCCAATCATCTTCCCCGAACGGAGGTCCTGTATCAGACAATAATTGTTGAGAAAAATGGTGAGAAAGAGAGAATGTTTTGTGAGTTTTCTAATGGAAATTAAATTAAGATTAAAAGAGGGAACACACAGAACAATATGCAAGGTAAAAACAGAAGAGAATGGCATGGTGCCAATGTGTGTAACAATAGCGAGTGTACCATCAGGTAGCTCAACGGTTCGATTGTGGACAGGTTTGGAAGAGGTGAGTAAATGAGGGTTATGAACTATATGCTCAGTCGCGCCACTATCAAGGGTCCATGATGAATGAGAGCCATGAGATTTGAGAGAGAGTACTTTACCTGTCAATTCTGTAATAGAAATGTCATTACCAATATTGTGAGCCTTGGACTTGTTGTGGAGAAATGTCATGATTTGCTTGAATTGCTCGGAAGTGAATGGAAAATGATTGGATGACTGCACATCAGAAGAAGTGGACACATTATTGCCCCTAGGACGATCTTTCTGAAAACGTTGTTGTTTAGTATGACCAGCTCTCTTAAATTTCCAACAATTGTCAATAGTGTGGGATTTGAATCCACAATAATCACAAGTGAGATGAGAACGATAGTCAGCAGCAGTATGACCTGCCCTATCACATGTTCCACACTTGACGTCGGGATTAAAGGGCTTTCGGGGTACTCCCAACTTGTCAATGTTGCGTGCACCTTTAGGATCAATATTCCGCATGACAAAAGTTGTAGCATCAGGTATGTTGAATTTGCCTGTAGAGATCTCTTGCTGGCGTTCGTGACGAAGCACAAGGGAGTAAACCTTGTTGAGTGGAGGAAGTGGATCCATCAACAAAATTTGACCCCTAACCAAATTGTAGGCGTCGATTAGCCCCATCAAGAACTTGATCGAGCGTTGAGTGTAGAGATATGCGAGAACGGTGTTCATGGTGTCACTAGTGTCTTCAGCAAAACCAACCACAACATCCAATTCGTCCCATAGAGCCTTTAATTTGGTAAAGTAGGCACTTACATTCATCCCCCCTTGAGTGCATCCATGGATTTCAGATTCAATATGATAGATCTGCACGTAATTAGTTTGTGCATACCTTTTCTTTCAAATCAGCCCACACATTGTAGGCCAATTCACAGTACATGGCACTTGCCTGGAGGTCAGGTGAGATGGCGTTGATGAGCCATGATTTTACCAAACTGTTGCAACGATCACATTGTTGTAGTTCATCATTATTGGCTTTGTCGCCGGGTTTTCTAATAGATCCATCAACAAAACCCAATTTTTTTTTTTGCTTTGAGAGCCATGGTCATAGCTCGACTCCATATGCTGTAATTGGTAGGAGTAAGTGGCTGTGACACAAGAGCCACTCCAGGTTGATCGGAGTGGAGAAGAAAGTATGGGTGATGAGGATTGTTGTATGGTGAGGTGGTGGTGTTTGAACCATTGTTTGTATTGTCGGCCATGGTTTTTTTTTGTACCTGTGGTGGTACTAAGTAAATCCGGGGGTGCAAATAGCATTTGTGTAAAAAGAAAATCAGGCCTTTCTCATGGTCTTTCTCTGTTACTTTGCTCCTTCTTCTTCACGTCTTCTTCATGACTCTGTTAATAGTCGGTGACGACCAAGGTGAGGAGATTGATGGATTGATGATGGTGTTCGATTGCTGGATCAAGAAAATAGAGATGATTGATCTAATGAGATTGATCAAGAAAAGAAAGATGATGGATCTGATTATCTCCTGTTGATGATGATGGATAATGATCTCCTGTTGATGATGATGATCTCTTGTTGATCAGATTGGTGTTCTGATGGTGTTTGAGATCGATGATCAGATTGGTGTTTTGATGGTGTTCAGATTGTTATTCTGATGGTGTTTCGATGATCAGATTGATGATGGTGTTTGAGATCGATGATGGTCTTTGAGATCAATGATGGTTTTCGATTGATGCCGATGATGATGATGGTGTTTGTGTTCTGATTGAGACCAAACACTGATGATGATTGCAGTGTTCGGTGATGGTGTTCAGCAGTGCTTGTTTACTTTTAACAAGCGATAAGTATTTTCAGCGCGGCGGCGCGAGTTTGGTTAATCAGAGAAGCCTTTGCTCTACACCATGAGAAGAATTATAATGTAATTTTATTGTATAATTCATAGATTGAATACAAGCTTATAAAGCAAAACCTGACCTAACCTTGTAGAGATAGGAAACTTAAGACTTCTATTCTTTAACATAAGCACATTTGATAAAGTAATAACATCAGGCACAACATTCTCTTGCATCATCCGAATAAAGAAGTCTAGTGCTTCTAGTTTAACGCCAATTTGAACATGTCCCGCGATCAATGCATTCCACAAGCAACACTAGCAATTCCAATTCTACTGAAAAGAGATGTTGCAGCACTCAAACACCCACATTTTATATACATATCAATAAGACTTGTTTCGAACACATCGTTGGAGCAATCAATTTCTTTTCTGATAGCATATCCATGGACTGCCTTCCCCTCTCTGAGTTCTTCCAACAGTGTAGCAACTTGAAGCAAGCTCTCACCAAAGTCACCCTATTGAATTTGATAAGAATGCATAATTATCTATGATTAATAACTATGTAACAAAGACCCGACATTATAAAGGCCTTAAGTATTAAAATATTTTCAGCCTTCTGAAAAGCATGACTGAGCATTTTCCAATTCCAAGGATAGAGTTTGAAACTGCTGCATTAGGTCCTTGAGTAAATGAAAAATCAGCAATTGTGTCATTTTTATGCGATGTTTTTAATTTTACAAGGAAAATGCACCTTCCCATGAGTAGCTAGAAACGTAGAAAGGTTATTCTTAAACACCTAATCTTTTATGATTTCCCTAAACTTGCATTTTTTCACTACACACGCTACCATCATGCATTTTTTTCTAAGAGATGTAGGATTATACAAGGATATACGAGATAGGTTGGAAATTTCAAGCAGGAATGGTTTCATAATTAAACCAACTTTACCAAATAAAATCCTCTCTTTTCACTTATGGTTTCTAAGTCACTTGGGTGATCTATTGGCTTAAGAAATTATCGAACTTTCCCCAATTCCTTTTCTGCTCTATTGACCTTATCTTGTGCATGGAGGTTAATTAGCATATAAGATAGATAGAGAGAAAATTATCAAACATGATCAATCATGAATAGTAAATGGCTTTATTTATGTAAAGATCATTGACGAGCCACTCATAGAAATGCATTGTAGCTCACCCGAGCAAGCTTCTTCTCAAGGTATGTACCAATAAAGCATGTTTAGCTACAATGAAATCTCTTTTCATTTTTTCCAGGTCCTTGCTGTTTGGTTGAGTTCTCCAGCAAGAGTTTGTAGCAATCATTTGACGTAGGGTACCAGCCACCAATGGAACTTTGGTTGTTATGGCATTTGAAAGAAAGGTTGAAGCTATGTCTTGCTTCCTTCTCCTCATCTAATTGAAGCTCTGCAAGTTTCTCCTTTCCACCAATGCCTCCGTAATAGGTGTAAGAAAACCATTACCCGTGTTAAATAAAATGTAATCTACGTTTCTCAACAGGAGTGTCCCCCCTGTTAATTTCTGCAAAAAATGAGATGCAACTAGTGTGAACTGAGTGAAAATTGTTATGAAAAACTTGCAGTATTTGTTGTTAAAGGTGTTAAAATCGATCAAACTAGTGCAAGGAGTTCTCTGGCCCCAATACTTTCACAACAAATAATGTTCATTCGAGTAGGAAATTAATGAAATGCCCATACATAAGTGAAAATATTGAAGGATTCCTTTGGGAAGTTCCCAAAAACCTTACTAAAATTGCAGCGTTACATTGCCAAGTTTATGAATAGTATATGAACCCTACCACATAAGCACCATGCACTTTACACTAGTTTTTTTTTTTTTTTTGAAAAGATGGACTTCCTCAGTTTACTAATATGTTCTCCTTTTGAGTAATTCAAATTCGTCTCACCTGAGCAAGACAAGCAGAAGAAAATGCTGCAAACAGTTTTTTGTTTCAACCTAAACATTACAGTTTTCCAACTAGAACTACAACTTCTTGAAAAACTAATGTAAACTGATTTTTTTTAATCAAGCAAAATAAGAGAAAAGATACCATGCCTCACCTTGAGCTCTTCTGCCATCCTCTCATTACTGGTATTCTATACGCCTTGTTTGATGGCTATCAATAAAACAAACACAACCACAAGAATAATAAGAATGCTTCCAAAAAAAAAAGAACAACCAGACACCCATGTACCTCTCTTGTTCGCAAAATGTGTCCATCTTCTTGAACATTAGGCGCTTTCTGAATAGCAAACACCAAAAATGGGGGATCAAATAGCTAATAATGTTTTTTTATTAGTCTATAATGGCTCAAAAGGTTGTAGCTAACCTGAGGCTTCCATCCTATTTCATTAGGGCAACGAAAAGTAGTTTCATTGACAGCTTGCTGCTCAAATGCAAATCTTGTAGCGCCACTGTTAACTCCAAAGTGAAGCTGGAGAACATAAGATAGAAGGGTCAAGGAAAGCAGTGTGTGATTAACTTCATTCCGATATCCGAGCTTTGTAACAAAGACACGAAGAAATCCCATTGAGTTATGCTAGAGTGACAGGTAGGGGATTACCAAATGGTGTCCAATAATGGATAACTAATAGAAAACATGTCCCAGTCACATATATTTAGTTAGTATGAATACAAGAAAGGGCAATAAAGTTATCATCCACAGTAGAATATCATACTTCAAGACAATGAACTTCACTGAAGGTTGTAGAGAGTAACGAATGCCAACTAGATGCACTTATAATCTACAAGTATATGGTCTAGACCAATGTATCAAAATATAGCTTCTACCAAGTTCAACTTCTAATCAATGTTCTTAAATATAGCCACTTAAATTTAATGACTCATGATCTAAGAGTCATATTATTATTGAAGTATCTACAATCTATCAAGGGGAAACCAATTGAATATTGTCAACTATAATTGGATAAGCAAAAAACGTGTGGAATTTGGCACTTTATCAAACTACCTTTTTCAAACAACAAAAGCACTGTGTATGTTTAGGGAATTGGTGAAATAAAAACCGTAAACAATGGATCGACTTACCAATATAATCTGCCATGGATTTGGAGAATCAGAGTTTGGCTTGCTCAGCTGATTCCAATGTTTGTATAAGGGGCTCACGTGCCTCCCCTGCCGTCTCAAGAATATTACAACTTCCAAGAGTTAGCCCTTTGGGCAAGCCCCTTTTCTCCTTGTACTCTTTCAAATTAGCAACAATAGTCTCTGTAGGATTCTCAGTAACTCCATGGAATTTCTTAAATCCTGTAACATATGTACCGTTACAGCCGCAGGTCCTTCGGAACCCATTTGACAACAGAGGCGCAGAAGACCGGTATTTTTTTACAGAAAATATCATATTGCCTGCATAGCATAAAAGGAAATGGACTAAATTTCCACAGTTAGACTGACCTCCCTCAGTTGTCATCTTCAATTTTCCCTTTATAAACAAATCAAAGACTCAATTTCATGATTGATGGTCCAACTTAACTAAGTGAATTTGGAAGTTCACTACAAAGGGGGTGCAATTTTGATTTGCAAAACTTAACTCGGTAGCTTTTTGAAAACAAAAGGAATTGATGCAAAGAAAACAAAAGGAATTGATGCAAAGGAAACTTAATAAAGTAGTAAATTTGCAGTTAAAAAAATTAAAACTTAAGTTAGAATTTTTTTGAAATCAAGCAGAATAATCTTGATACTAAGTTCTAATATGAAAAATCTGAAGCAACGGTTTCTTTTTCAATGACCAAATCTCTACATTGTGAGTCAGGACTCGGGACTGTCTTTGCATGTTTTAAACTTATAAATCCATGGAAAAGTCAGAAGACAATCACTTGACTATATAAGGTTAGCAAAATATACAATAACAGGTATTGGTAGCTTCAAAAATAAAGAGAACAAAATGCAATAGACAAATGTATAAATTGACAGTTTAATTTCTAAATACTTGGATGGAATATTGAACATTTTCTTCACGGCAAACTGTGCTGAGGATATGGAGCTATAAATACATAGATCAATTTCCATGAAAGAGACCACCTGCTACCCTTATTCTGAATCGCTTGTTATGAACTTTGTGTTCAGAACTCCTTCAACACAATGTGTTCCACAATGCCAAGATTATCAACACCCGCAACTGAGTCACAATAGGTTCACCATCCTCTATCTCACTTTCTTCTCAACATTTTTTGTCCTTTCGGTCTTCTCTTTATACAATTCCACCCAAATATTCGAAACCCACAATATACTCACTGGACTGCAACCACAATTAGCCAAGATGATAAAACCCATCTTGGGATGACATTAGCAGCTGTTCCACTAAGATAAAAGGATCCAACAATTCATACACTTTTGCAGCAGTGGGCACATCAGATTTTCGGGCATTAGCCAATGCCCATGTATTCATAAATGACTGTTAGACGTAACAATCAGACTATCAATACCTTAAAAACCAATGCAAACAAACCAATTCACGTTGGTCATTAACAATGCCAGGATATTACTGCTATCCCCATTCAACTTCATCTACATGAAAATGCTTTACTTTGCTCTTAGTGCTGAACCACTTTTTTAATTGATTGGACTATTAGAGCTTCTTAAATTGATAATACAGAGTTAGAAAATGTCACAAAGAAGAATATTGAAGTGATTTCAGTTCTCATAAACCTTGGATTTTTCAAACTGTAACTGAAATTTCTCCATACAACTCCTTGGCATGTTTTAGCTTCCCCCAAGTTTTTCTGAATAGACTAAGTTCTTAAGCAATTCAAAGACAATAACACCATTCAACAATGTTACTCCAAAATATATAAATGCATCATCTATAAGTTACTGAAACCTAACTCTATTCATTTTAAATTTAGAAGAAAGAAGAAATCAAATAACTTTTCAAGTAATTTCTACAAACAGTGTTTGTTCAAAAAGGAATTTCGTCAAACAGAGATGGTGCATCCAGTAGTAGAGGCGAGCTAACAGAGCCATTTAAATCGAAATTGAAGAAGTCAAAGAAGAAGAAGAAGAGTTGGAGTTCTTAATGGAGAATACATTGAAGAGGAAACCTCGTTGAAGCTAGAAATAAAAAAGAAATGAGAGATTGAAGAATTGATTATCAGAATTAGATGACAAAAACATTGTCGATCTTGATAAGATACAGATCCTTGATGTCTTCTCAGGCACTCTTTAACTAATCCGGAGCTGTACGACCTCTGAAATCTCTGAACATCTTAGCACTGCTAAATTGAACTATTCCAAATGAAATCTGAACTTTCTTTTTCTCATCAACTTATAGTTTTAGATTCCAAACTGAGAAATCAAATCATCAAGGAGTTCAAATAACAATTTCAGATCAAATCACTTCAAATAACTAATCAAAACTTGTAGGTTTTTCAAAACATCGGTTGAGATCCAATCAAAGCAAAAATAAATCACGTAAAAATCGTCTCCTCGATTCGATCTGTTCAATCAGTTTGGAGATGCAAAGTGAGAGCGATGAAGCAAAGGAGAAGAGGAGATACGAGCAGCAAGAGATCTTCCTCCACGAAGAGAAGCTTTGTTCTTCTACTCTAGTCGCAATGTATTGAATTTGAAGGTTGAAATTCACTTTCCACGATGACATATTTGTAAATATAAAACACGTAAAAGAGAAAAAAATTTGAAAAAAATTGGTAAAATATACATATGACGGAGATAGAAAATATTGTGTTTTGTTTTTAACAAAATGAAAATTATCATAACTATCTATATCGTTATCAAATTTTGGTAAAGTTAATATCATTGAAATGTATTTTTTAAGATCTTTTCAATAAAATCAATGATCAATACGAGCGCTAAAATTTAAAAAATATATATTCTATAATTAAAAAACATATAAAGTATTTCACGTTTTTAATATTTTTCAAAGCAATGAGACCAACCGATCATATCAGAAAAAATAAGTTGGGCATCTTAATGCACATTTAAACAAAAACTCTAAACTTCATATTTTGGCGAATTTAAACAAAAACTCTAAACTCACATAATTCACTCATAACAATCAACAATAGCTTTTTTAACTAATTAATAAAATAATGATAACATTTCCTCAATAATGCTATCTAAAAATTGTTGTAATAGCATTTCTAATTGACGAGTATAATAAATGTTTTGAATCCTTTCAATGTGAGATTTGTATTATAGTATTTGTGTGAAAATGTTGTTAAAGGTTATTTTTGTTTTTGTTGTAGTGATGGTTGAGTTTCTTGAGCATTTCTTGTCCTTTGAAAGACGATGTGTTTGTTGTCGCTCGTTGGTTGTGTATGCCTTTCATTAGTTTGAGTTGAAGCATCTTGACTCCTGTGTCCAACGATACCACAAGTAAAACATATGGTGTGATTGTTTTCACAAACTATTGGTTATTTGATGTTATCAATTTGTAAGATGAGATAATAATAGAAGGGTTAGGTATAGCTCCATGCACATTTTAGCAAAATGATCCCTATTTGTGTGATAAATATTTCCATCCATATTGATTGGGTGTCCAAGGTCCTTGGCTATACGAAATAAGTAATTAGGGTGATACCATTCAATGGCAAGGGATGGTAATTGAATCCATACTGAAATAACAGATGGTGGTTTCTCATTAAGTTGAAACTCGGGTTTCCAACTTTGGGGAGCAATATAATGATTTAAAATCATCCAAGGACCCCAGATAGATTACTTAAGTTTAATTAGAGGAATTATGAAATTTAATAATGAAGAAACCATAAGATCATTGACATTGGGTGGTTCAAAGACTGAGTATGTGCAACATATGGTTCTTAAATTTGATAAAAACAGACTTGAAAACCTATCACTGTAGTGATAACTGCTAATTTCGATTGATCAATCAAATTTTCTTTTAGGTTAGGATCTAGATTGGGGAAGAAAATGACTCACCAACGCTATCAACGGCTGACCAACAGTACCTAGGACTCACCAATGCTTTCCCCCCGAAGAAAAGGAGACATGGCTCTGATACCAATTTCTACTCAGGATTGCTAACATAAGGTAAGATAGATATAGATAGATATAAAACACAACTAAAATGCATAAATAAGAAAAGAATTGAAATATACAAGATGTAATACAAAAATTCTCTAAACTATCTTAGAGATCGATACAGCCTCAAGCCAATTTCTTGGTTTACACTTGGGAATTAACTGTAAGATCAAGCTAGATAGTTTATTGAGTTAAAAAGATAGAAATAATTTATTGAAATATACAAAAGATAAAAGATAAAAGATAAAAGCTTACATGAAAAAGGCGTAAGGATTTTCACACTCGAAACTCGCTTACCCTAAACTTGGAAACAACTTACTTAAATAGAGAGGTTCCAGACGAAGATAAGCTTCGCTGGAGGATAAGGTTGGTGGACAATTTGTCCTTTGTAAAGATAATTGAGATAATGAGAATACTATTCGCATGTGACTGTCGGCAGATACTGTTGAAGATGCTTCGACTGCAGCTGCTTTTGTAGTGGGTGAACAGTGGCTTCATGTGGATGCCTTTGTAAAAAATAGAGATGTTGTCGAGCTGTCGGGACCGAAAGTATCTTGTTTTGTAGTGGTGTTGGCAGATACTGTCTTTGGTGATGAGGACGGTGGGTCCATCAATCAAGTGGAGAGAAGACGTCATAACAGTCATCCTCATTGAGTGGAACTGTTGGTTCATCTTCTTCATCTGATTCTTCTTAACAGATCTTGGACAATGTCTCAAAAAGTTGAGCTTTTGTAGGTTTTCCTCTAAGTTTTTGTCTTATATGTCGACGAAGAAGCTTAGCATCTGAAAGAGGTTCAATGGGATTCACCTGAGGAGCAGGAGAATGATTTTTGCCTGAGAAGAAGCGGAGAACTCCTTCTTTTGTAACTCTGGAGTGGTCAAATTGTGTCCACCATTTGACTTTAAAACGGTGGCAGACCACAAGGGAGCATTCTTGGATTGATAAGGTTTGCTCAATGCTGAGCAGGTATAATTCGAGCATAAAATCCAGGATAAACCAAACCTGATGAAGAACCAAAGTGACAAAACCTGCTATGTAACAGGAATTGGAGGTTGGTACTTTTCTTGGATATCTTGGATCGGACCAAAATGGCTCCACCAAATGTGTTGGAACCAAAGAGGAACAGACTTTTGTTTAAACTTCTGACAGAATAAAGAGAACCATGAATGGCCACAATTCTGCGATTGTATGTAGAAGGCTCTTGACCAAGCTAGTTTGTAGTTAAGATAATTGTATGTCTGGGGAACATAGTTCACTGAGAACTTCTTGTGATAGTGAGGGAACTGATGCCAGTCAGCTTCTGAGAGAACTTTGAGGATCTGACACTTGGAGTGTGTGATCTTTTCTTGGTGGTCTTTGTCATGATGGTGGGTGATGATCACAGAATCAGAATCTATGAGGATAAACTCATAGAACTCTTGTGATTTTGTACTGTCTGTTTCTTCAAACTGTTGTTGTTGAGGAAACAGATTCTTGGCGATGAGCTGGGGCTCTTTGACTAAAGCATACATGGATGGCTTGATCATAGTGATATAATCAAGGCATGTTTTAGGAATGTATGGATTTGGTGTCGAAGTTTGCGACTTTGTAAAACTGGTCATGGTGGAACCAGTTGCTTCTTCTTGGTTCAACAGAGTGAACTTCTGTGAAAGGGAAAGGGCATAAGAAATAGGGGCTTGATGCTGTGAAGCAGAAGGCGCCATAGCATATTGGGACTTTGATTTGGGTTTGGAAAAAGGAGACGGGTGAGAGGAAGATGAGTTAGAAGAACTCATCTTTGCAGGAACTCTCTTGTCAGAAAATCTACAAGAGAATTATCAGCTCCTTTTATAAACTTAATTTCAAAATCAAAGGCTGAAAGGAGACCTTGCCATCTGGCAAAGATCTGTTTGGAAACGAGATTTAAAACATCTTTAGTTAAAATCTCTTTGGCAGATTGACAATCAACTTGTGATAAAAACTTTTGGTTTATTAAATCATCTTGAACTTTCATGATACACAAGACAATTGATAAAACCTCTTTCTTCATTGTGGAGTAATTGATTTGGACAGAGTTCCAAATACCAGAATGGTATCAGACCAATTGGATAGAGGTAGAATTAGGAATGCGTTGTTTGAGAATACCACCATATCCTAAATTGGACGCATCTGTTTCTACAATCTTGTAGACTTCTGGATTGGAAATCCCTAGACAAGGAAAATGCTTGACTCTGGACTTGACTTGACGGACAACCTGGGAATGGGCTTCAGTCCACGGGCCTGGGTTTTTCTTAAACCTGGCAAACATGGGTTTTAATAAAACTCTAAGGCCTTTGTAAAAATCTGCTACATAGTTAAGAGAACCTAAAAATCGTTGCAACTGGTTTTTATCTTTTAATTCATCTGAAAATTTGTTTGCAAAATCAATTTCCCTGGATATGGGAGTGAGAGTCCCATGAAAAATCTTATGTCCTAGAAATCAAACATTGGTTTGAAAAAGATTGATTTTTGTTGGAGAAAGAACTAAACCATTTTTTTTATAATTCTTTCAAATTGATACAAATGTTTCCAGTGGGCTGGAATTGATTCTGAGAAAACAAGTATATCATCGATATACACGATTGTAAAGGTTGATAATGTGGAGAGAATATCATTCATGATATTCTGAAACTCACTAGGAGCATTCTTGAGGCCAAAGGGCATAACATTCCATTCAAAATGGCCAAATGGAACATTAAACGTTGTTTTGTAACGATCAAAGGGATGAATCTGAATTTGCCAAAATCCAGATTTGAGATCAAACTTTGAGAATACACAGGCTGAGTGTTATCTTTTAAGAAGATCTCTTTTGTTAGGTATAGGATACCTGATCCATTGCAAAGCCTGGTTTAAGGGCTTCCTCTTAACTAGGCGAGGACTTCATCTTTCTAATTCAGCTGTTTTGTTAACATAAAAGGCTGCACAACTCCAGGGAGATTTGGAATGCCTAATAAGTTTCTTTGAAAGCAAAGCTTTGATTTCTTTTTTGCAATGTTCCATGAGCTCAAAATTCATTTGAATTGGTCGAGCTTTGGTAGGAATCATTGAATCTTTGAAAGTGGGTTCATAAGGAAGACGAACAACATGACGTTGGCGATGCCAAAAAGCATTAGGAAGTTCAGAACATAATTCCTTTGTCAAATGTTCTTGGTATTGAACTATTTGAGTTTGGAGTTTGGGATCTTGAACTTGCTGATCAATGCGTCTAAATGTAATGTCTGCTTTGAGGGATTGCAAATGTTGTTGTTTTTTGGGAAATGAAATTCAGAAAACAGGTATCATTTCTGATATTGTTTAAAGGAAACTCAACGTCTGTGCCAAGAATTTGGGTTTTAATCCCCGATGTTGTAACAGAAAACGGATAGATTGCTGTAAAAAATGGCATTCCAAGAATCATCTTCTAGACCATGTTTTGAACAAGCAAAAAATCTTGTTTTATACAAACTTTGTCTTGGCAGATATGAGCATTTGTTAATTTGTATTGTATAGCCAACTTAGAATTGGTGGTTGAATACAATTTTTGTTTTGTAAGTTCAAAATATTTGGTAGGTATTAATCCTTCCGCAACACAGTTAAAATCAGCTCCTGAATCAATAAGAGCTTTACATGGGATAATAATCTCTTTATTGATAACGAGGTTAACTTTGCAAAATCATCGCTGATGTGTAACTTTGTTGATTTCATTTAGAAAAAGAGGAGGAGTAATCTCTACAGGAGTTTCAGAAGAAGAGGGCATATCTGGTAAAGACATATTTTGAAGTCCATTGATACGAAGATCAAGGAGAGAATGATTTTGTTTTAAAATCATAATGTCTTTTTTGATATGATTGACTTCTTGCTGAAGATCAGATAAGTTGACAGGGATAGAAGAGGTGGATCTTCTAAATTTGTCAATAATCTGTTTGAGATCATAAAATGGATTTATGACCTCTGGGGTTGGTTTTGTGGTTAAATTTGTTTTGATATGTTGAAGATACTTTGTTTTGAGCTTAGGATCTTTAATACGATCAACAAAATCTAAAAGAATACTGGATTCTTTTGTTTTTGAAAGCATATTGATATTTTGAAGGTTATGACAATGACATGCCTCTGCGCATTCTCCATCACTAACCTTTTCAGATTGATCAGAATCAGAATAATAATTCAAATTGAGAATTTGAAGATCTTCGTCTGAATTATCTGATTCAGAATTCATTAGAACCTGAAAAAACATGTTCTTGATATCTTCAGAAGCTTGAAGCTCTTGAATCTTTTGGGTCGTTCTGCAATTCTTTGCATAGTGACCAGGACGACCACATTTAAAGCAAACGGGCTTTGAATGGGTATGGGTTGGATACTTCTTGAATGGTTTGGTAGGCTTGGGTTTATGCATACGATGTTTCTTGAGCTGACTATAATATTGATTATAGTCTTTGGGCTGAAGTTGTTTAGGTCCATGAGGTTTTTTGGACTTAAACTGTCTAGCAGGATGGGACCTGTATTGTAATTTTGATTGAGAAGGCTTTTGATGAGGGAGCTTAAAATCATCATAGCCATATTGTTGACAGAAATCGCCAAGTTCTCTTGGGCCATTGATATTATGTTTCTTTGACTGGGCTTTAAGTCTTAAATCATTACAAATACGCAAAGTGCATTTGTTAATGAAACTAATGATATCTCCAAAAGTAAGACGTTCATAAAGAATGTCTTCTTGATAGATTTCTTATAGTTTTTCTCTCACATTTTTGGCAAAGATTGGTGAAATACCAGAAATGAACTTTCTCTTCCAAAAGGGGTTATTTGCATCAGATTGAAACATAACTTTTTAAGGAAGACATCTTTATACTACATAACTTTTTAAGGAAGATATCTTTATACTACCGGAAGTGGCTCAAAGTCGGGCATTTGTGGATCATCAACAAATCTTTAGATTTGTTCTGGAATTCACTAGGATCTCCCATAAAATGTTTTAAAATACAGAAAATCAGAGTATGAACCGAATCAGGGATCTCTGAACCTTGTTATGTTTTTATAGGATTACCTAATAAATCAACTTTTACTGCATTAAAAATTGATTGTTGCTCACCAATTGTTAGGTAGTTATCCCACCATCCTTTGAGTAGTCCAGAAAAGCCAACAATGATAAGAGATGCAATTGTCCTATCATTATTTCCTTCGCTACGATGAGCCGAAGCCATCATAACCATTTCCTGGGTTAACTCAATAATATTTTCTTCAGTTAAACCATCTATGTTCCAAGTATAGAGGTTACCTGTAGAAAACGACCCATAGACTTGAAGAGATTTCTCTTCATATTGCATGTCAGGGAGTGATGGTCTTGGATAAAAGTTTCTAGTTGTTGGAAGTGGATTTTGATTTTTCCCATAAGATTTAGCATACTTAATGGGATTGGCTTGGTATTGGATGTAGTTCAAACTATCCAGTGCAGCCATAGGATCAAAATCACTATCTGAATTCATTGCTTGGGAAGACAATGTATTGATTTGAAGATTTGATTTTAAATTGAGAGCGGCCAATTTAAGATCAATTTCTTTGATTAATTGATTCAGTGTGGTTAACACATTTTGTTCAACAGACGTAGGTGTAAAGTACGTTGTAAGTTTTGATACATTAAAAGCTTGTTTTTTAGCCAATTGGGTATGAGCCAATTGATCTTGGTGGACTTGATCTTGGATCAATTTGTCACCAATCTCATGAAGCAAGATATTGGTGTAATTATTCTGTTGAATAATTTTACCAAGACCTTTAAATGTAGTATCAATATGAGGATCTTTGAATGGTGACGCCAAAACATCGTAGCCTAGAGTTGAAAATTTAATTTCTTCTAAAGGTGGCAAGATGGATTCTTTGGCTGAATTTGTTTCAGTTGTATGCCAGAATTTGGAATTAGTCTTGATAACATTTATGCTAGGAAGATATTCAGAAAAATACCAATCTAAAAATGATAAATTTTCTTGCATTTCTTCACAACATGCATAAAATTGTTTTCCTAATTCAGTTCTTTGTTCTTCTGTTGTTTGGGCATACAATTGCTCTCTTCTTTGACTATTGGAAGGTTTTACAAAGTCTCGTTTGATCCATTCTTTATCTAGGATAAACTCTGTTTGTAAAACATTCAATTGAGGATGAGAGGGAGGATGATCTTTCATCTCAGATTGAGTGGGTGACTCAGGATTGTAGATTAGTTGCGGGATCTGAGGAAATTGTGGATTATTTCTCAGATTAGCAAGATCTAAGTGGGGAAGGACATCAGGAGGTGTCTGAGCCCTTGGGATTTGGGATGGTGCTGTTTTGAAAGAAGATGTTGATCTTTTTCCTTAGTCAGACAATTTTAAACTTGTCTTTCTTGACTCAGAGAATTGTAACTCAACCGTTCCGTCTTCAAGAGTCAGAATTTGACTCAATCGACTGGGAACAAGTCTTCTAGGTTCAGTGGGAACCTGCCAAGTGACTGGAAGGGTGATTTGGTTCCAGTGGATTGTCTTTGGGACAATAATACTTGTTTTTTCTTTATTTGCCTAGAAAAGAATGGTATATCCTTTTGCAGGCTCCATCAATGCCTTAGGACTCAACTGAGTCTTCATGGCTTCGTAGGTTATCTTGTAGATCAAAGCCAATGGTTTTGATCCAGGAAACATGTCATATCCAGATGTTTGGATATTGAGGGTCAGTGTCTCGAGGATATGTAGATCTGTAAGAGATACTGAGAAATTGGGGTAACAATCAAAATAGATTGGACCCATAGCCAGAGTTGACTCTGCAATTCCTAAGAGCGAGTCATCGAACCTATTGTGCCGACAATCGCGAAGAGCGATTAAAGCACAGGTGTCTAACCCTGTTCTTGTAAGGGGTTTTATCCCAATTTGAATCAATCCAATATGGATATACTTGTATTCATGACTTTGAAGGAATTCCAAAGTTTCATTTGAAAAAAGTTGTTTTGATTCCATAGATTCATCGAAAGATATAATTTGTTCAACCATATCGATCAGATCTTCTGTTTTTTTAGAAAACAGGGATTTGGAAACATTGTAGATGTTTTTGTAAGGAATTTCTGGTATTGACCATTTTTGTAAATTCTTTTCTACCTCTGAAATTCTACATTCCATGTGGTTTACACCATATGGAATCTGTTTTAACCTAGAGCTAGAAGCTCGGGTAAATTTTGAAAGCAAAGAAATTTTTCAAAATCTTTGAGGATTGAGAACACTGTACTCGGACCACCTATAGCTGGAACACCAGTGTGGGACCACCTAACCCGTAATCTAATTATTGGTGCTGAATAATTAGATTGAAACTGAAAACTAAATCCCAATTGGGGAAGGTTGCCAAGAACAACATGGATAAACATTGAAGAGGAGAGGGGGTGTTGATCTAGATGGTTTTTTTTAGTCTGGATGATCATTTAGGGAGGTTGAGGTGGTCATTGATTGCTACCAATGTTGTGAGAGCTGGGATTTGAACGGGTTACTCACCCTTGCTATGATAAAGTAATCGATTGACTGAACGAAGGATTGGTGGTTGATTTGTGTGTCAGTCCTTACATGATCACATCTTATTGCAAATTAATGCACATATGAAGAGTGTTTTAATCTGAGGGTGCTTTAAGCCAATTAGGAGTGGGCAATAAAATTGCCTTAATTTGGGTCAATTGTTTTTCCTAAAGGAACTTGTCTAGAGAGCCAGGCCAGGAAGCCCAGGCCCGCGCCAGGGCAGGCTCAATACCCTCCATCATCCTAGAGATGCCCAATACCCCCCATTCGAACACAATGAAGCCACCTTGGCACTAGGGGTCTGGCTCTCTAGTTTTTTGGTTCCTAAAGTGTAGTCGTCATTGCAATTGATTGATTTGACCTTAGGGTCTATTTGGTAGGATGAAAAATAATGTGAGAGTTGAAACCATTTTCGCAGATTCTGTTTTCGAAAGGGGTAGGAGATTTGGATTCTCACGAGAGATGAAAAAATTAGACACATGCAAATTTTCTGTCATTAAATACACAACCAAACAATGAAAAACCAGCTGACATGTGAATTGGATTCCATTTTCCACAGAAAATGACCAATCAAACATACCATAAATGAAATCAAATATGTTTTGTCTTAAAAAATTAATAAACAGATAATTTAGCTTTCTCAAAAGTTTTTGCCATCAAATCACACATCCTTTTCTATGGTAAATTGACATCAAACAAGCCCTAATAAAAAGGCCCATAATACAAACTAGAAAAATCTCTCCTATTTTTTGGGCTGGTTGAGTAGTCTACTAAGTAAGTGGGCCTAAATGCAGGTCATGGCCCTTCCATCAAGCATATGGCATTGTAGACCATTTAAAGCTTGTGTGCATATGTGGACATGAGACCATGCATTGCCAGCTTGAAGAGATCTTAAGATGAATTCTAGAAAATATAGTGAAAGTGATGCTTCAGCTTTTGATAGGGATAAGGGATTAGATCCCAACCCATGAGGATGGGATGAAGAACGAAGAAGAAGAAAAAGAGTTGTTGAGATAATAATAAGAAGAAGAAGAAGAAGAGCCATTGAATGTGACAAAACCTCTTCCTTTGTAAGTGCATGAACATAATACAAATTCCCGGCCCACATGCTTCATGGTCGCATTCATCAGATCACTCAGTGATATATCGCGTTACTTCGTTGATATAATGTGTTATCATCAGCTAGTAGCAGTTTTGAATTATTACCACATTTGATAAATATAAAAATAAAATTAGTCTTTAATTTTTTCATTTTGAATCTCATCCATTGCAACTAATAAGCAAGATTTGAACCTGGCAACCTCATACAAAGAATCACAGTGAAAATAAGAATCAAATAACACAATTTTGTAACTTGGAGTTCAAAAAATTTCCAAATGCTCACATTCACAATGACAGTGATCGTATTTCTGTCCATTCTTGTTAGAGTAAAATGTTAAAACAGGCAAATATGCTAGTGCTTGTAGCATTTTAAACTTGATAGTAACAATCATGCAATAGTTGTATAAGAGGATTTACAATGAACAAGCTTAAAAAGCTAAAAAAAAAAATGGATTATGATTGAAGGTGCATTTTAGTGCTCCAATAGATGCCTAAAGTTTAACTAACATGCTTGAAGTTTCAGTCACACCCATTACCAAGACAGAGTATAACGTGGATTCTATTTCGGTGTAGCTATGCATCATAAATTGCCTTGAGGGCGCAAGCGTCTCTTGCGTGCATAGGTGCATTTCCTCATTTAAAAGCTTGCTTCGATCGTTTATGATGGCATTACCATAGAAAATGTAACAAGTGAAGACATAGAAAACATTTTTTTTAATTTTCTTAAAATTTCTTATATATATTTAACAAGTAAGAACAAGACAATTTTAAGCGGAGAAATGGAGTTGACAAAAAGGGTAGTAAAGATAATGTTAACAACGCAAAGAGGAGGGAGGGGGAGATTGGATGAATTGAGAGAGCGAGCTATGAAGTCAATCAAATCCCATGGTCCCAAATATCCAGCTCTACTATTTTGATGTTGCCATGTGAGATAGCCATCCTATCAAGACTTCCACCAATGACGGATAGCCACATGTTAATCTTACCGTGCGGTCCACGTGAGAAAGCGATAATGATGACCGGGCCCTACTACACTTGCTGGGCCTGGGGACCACCCCAATCCGCTTACTGGACCCCTAAGAAAGAGAAAGAGAGAGAGATAGAGTCCAACCAAAACCAACTGGCTAATTGAGAGAGAGAGAGAGTCTTGTATAGAGTGAGTGATCGCAGCTTGCAAGCAGTGATGTCGGCGAAATAAGAGAGAAGAGATACAAAAAGAAGGGAGAAAACATTGATTGTTCAGATCCATCTTGATGTTAACACGCACAAACATTAGCATTTGCATATGATCAATAATTTTGTTTGCATGATGCAAAGATTGAAATATATATATAGTTATTTGAAACACTTGGGGGATATCATGCGTTCTACTCTAGAGAATATATACCAAGGCCTTTTCAGATCAAAATGTTCTAGGGGTTTGAATCTCATTCCATTAGCACCAACATTCCTTATAAAGATGTTCTAACATGCGAGCTCTAGATATTGAGTGTCATATGCCAATTTGGATGAAAATTGGCTTCTTGCTCATCACTTCTTCTTCTTTAGGGTAGATCTGTGTTTAAGCTAGTGACCGGCATTTATGATTCTTAAAATGTGTTTGTTAACAATGCTAAAACTGAGACCTTAAGTTGATGCCGGAACAAAATGTTAATTAAATGCTAAATGCTAGGATTCTGAATCTTCCACAGAAGGTAGAAAATGATAAGATCATGATGAGAAAGTTTGTGCATTGAGAGCAATCTTCGGAAGTATTCACATCAATTTTTTTTTTATTATTATGTATAAACAAATTTGAGACTTGCTCAAACATAACGACAATGCTTCTCATATTTTATGAATATGTTTAAAAACATGTACTTATAGATTGTCATGTTCCTTAATCCATATATGGTCACCTAGTCCAAACTTATTGTCTTGGTTGAAGTTAGGAATTTTTTTTCTTCAGTAAATTAGCCAGGCCCAGGGGAAGAAAGAATTCAGTTGTCTTATGTTCATACCAGTGGCAGTTACTTATTCTTTGAGACAAGGAGTGCGGATTGTTAACATGTATGAGTTCAGATATTCTCCACGGTGAAGTAGTGATTCATAACCTCTACTTGAAAAGGCTCTATCTCAGGAATGGTTCATTGTTGCTGCCTGAAAAAAAATCAAAACTTCCCAAAATTACATGTGATGCGTCCAAATCTGGTCTCCTAGAGATCTGACCTATAAAACGAGGTTAGATTGCCAAAGACCACCTTTTTGGTATGTAGGAGAGAGCTTAATTTGGACATAGTTCAGTTAAAATTGCATACCTTTGTTGAATGTTCCCTTTACCTTATATAATGTTTGTTATTAGTTTTCTGAATGACTTAAGCATGTGGGGCGTGATGAGGGGAGACATACTTTGTAAAAGTCTCCTCCTTCATTGAGATACGTTCTTGGGGGAGTGATTCCCACCATGACTTGTCTCATTTGTAACGCCTTTCTTCTTTAAGGGAGAGATTCGTTGGATTCGAGCCTTTGATGGTGATATGTTCTGAAGGGCCCTTTTGAGCTTTAATGGTTAAACCTACCTTTCCGGGCTTCACGGGCCGGGTCTGATCCGAAACACTTAGTCCTCGTGATATATGATGTTTGCCACATGCACGGCCGTGATTTGAGTCTTATTTGATGTATCATCAACATGTTTAGGCTCCACAACCCAAAGTGAGTAAGGCTTTGCACCCTATACCATGGCGTAGACATTCTTAATTTTTCTAATCAAATACTTATCTCGATCACAAATTACATTGAAATACTTGAAGTTATTTATATCTCAAACACTCGATCAAACCAACTAACTATTTTTTCTTCCTGGTTTTTTTTTTTGTTAAAGAAAGAAAGTTTACCTATGTTATAGAATAGGAAAATGTTACAGAATAGGATATGTTAGAAAATTCAGAATAAAATAGAAGTCTTAGGTTTCCTATCTCCACAAGGTTAAGTCAGAGTTAGCTTTATAAGCTTGTATTCAGTCAATGAATAAAAACAATAACATTTCAATACAATTATTTACATGGTATCATAACAACTTTCTTTGGTGAACTAAGACTCCGGAGACTCAACCTAAGACTCTGGGGAATTGAGCTCTTCCCCGCCTCCAACGACTATGCTAGATGCAAGAGGCGAGGAAGGGAATTAGAAGAAAAGCATTTACTTCATTTGTTTCTTTTTTGTTTGAACTCTGCCAGGTTGATCTTAGCCGGACAACTCAAACCACCATCACAAACCGGTCACAGCCAACACCACCATCATCAGATTTCAACCAAAAAGTTCTTCACTCAGTCAACAAGAATAATTCAATTTCAGCAACAGATTTTTTCAACGAACATCAGCTGTTTTTCCAGCCAAATAACAAATTTCAGTCTCGTCTCAAATTCTCAATCATCAACAACATAAGAAGAGAGCAGCGATCGCCATCTTTACATTAGACTTCGCCCATCACCGATCATCGTCTTGCATCACCGATCATCGATCCCCATCTTGCATCAACAACATAAATCTCTATCATTGAGAAAGAATGAGTAAGGGAAAAAGAAGAATGAAGGGAAAGAAATCTCAGACCACCACATTTCCATGTTCCTTTTTTCAACAGAGCCAACCACCTCCTCGCCACAAGAAAGAAAGCAAAAACATCCTCACTTCTCGTCGTCGATCATCACTTTCTCCGCAGCTTCACACGACGTCGATCATCACTATTGTGCTGGTCTACAAAGGAAAGAAGGCGAAGAGCAGGAACAGGGTGGAGCGGTTGGAGCTCTCCCTTGTGTGTCCTGAAAGTCAAAAGAAAGGAAAAGAAGTTTTAAATCTCTTCGCACTATTGGCACCCCAAGCTTTACTTAGTACCACCACAAGTAAAAAAATTCTCAAATCAACAAAGAACAACAACGTCTCTCTCTGGCGCACACGACAGCAGCACCTAGACAGATCTAAACTACACGATCTTTCACTCATCCTCTCTATCTCTCCCTGTCACAAGTTCGATCGCACAGCAGGAAAGAAACGAATAAGAGGAAGAAACAGAGGGAAAAAAAGAAATTTGAATCTCTTTCACTCCGTTATTCATACCCACCATCTTTGGTCACTACCAAAATCTGTGTTGATTCGAATTGAGCAATACCAAGACTCGAATTGAGTCATGATTTCTTCATACATGAATCATCCAGAATTTTTCAGAATTCGACAACCATGATGTCTCGAGTCGAAGCATTAGCAGTTTCACTTGACAGTCATGATTTCTTGACCAAATTGGACTTCAAAGTTTCCTCCAAGCTGCACATTTTGTCTGCGTCTACATGTCCAGCTTGCGGGGGAGTGTTAAAGAAAGAAAGTCTACCTATGTTACAGAATAGGAAAGTGTTATAGAATAAGATATGTTAGAAAATTCAGAATAGAATAGAATTCTTAGGTTTCTTATCTCCACAAGGTTGAGTCAGAGTTAACTTTATAAACTTGTATTCAGTCAATGAATAAAAACAAAAATATTTCAATACAATTTTTTTACATGTTTTTATCTTATAACTTTTGTAGTTAATAATAGGGGTGGGCATCCCATCCCGCGATCCCGTTCCCGTCCTGATTTTTTCGGGTCTTAATGGGATTGAATAATTTCATCCCGATCTCGTCCCGTCCCGATCTAGAATGGGATGGGATGGGATGAAGATTTTCAATCCCGTCCCGTCCCGAACTAATTTTTCAATATTATTTATTTATTTATTTTAGGATTGCAATATTTGGATGCCCATACAAATTTCCTGATGCATATAACATTTTAGCATCTAAAATTCTCAATGTCGTTAGGCTATCAACTCATATTTGAAGACAAATTTGTTTAATTGTATTTAACTAGGGTGCATTCGATTTCATTGAAAACTTTGGATACTCAACCTATAATACAATTTAATGGGTTCCTAGTATCATCTCATTTGCAAGGATAGATATGCATGAAAATTAAACTCTGTAAGAGATTTCAATGACAGCTTCATGTGCTTATTATGGCATAGGGTTACATTATGTTTAGTTGATTGCATTTTGGTTTATTATTTCATTTTTAGCATGGTTATGTGTGAACATGCAATTTGTTGAAGATCTATTTTAGTTATTGAAATTGCATGGTCAATTTGAAACATGTTGATCCCGTCCCGTCCCGTCCCAAACCCGTTTGGGATGGGACGAGGTCGGGATGGGGTTTATCTCATCCTGTCCCGTCCCGATCCCGTATGAACGGGATGGGATAGGGATGGGTCTATCTCGTCCCATCCTGTCCCGTGCCCACCCCTAGTTAATAACTTGAAAAACTAAATAAACTTTTAGTTAACCCTGTTAAAGGAAAAGAGAATAACTTAAATTTTGATAATAAAGGAACATCATGTGTCATGGGAACCCATTTTTATTGAGCTGTAGACATGGGATGCATGTGGGTGTGGGAGAAAATTCTGATCAGAACCCAATTGCACACTCTCTCTGCTCTCAGTCTCACTTACACGCGCATACAGAACAGCTATATACATTTAATAACATCAAAACATAACTGTCTAATGGTTTCAGAGATAGTTTCAGCTCTTGTAAGTACAAAACATGAGTAGAATATAGGATGGAAAACCATATTTTGCTCTGAAACAAGTATAAACTTCCCTTGTTTTAGTAAAAAAAAATATATATAAATGGTTACATGTTAGAGACAAATTCCTAGGAGCAACTTGTACATGTATCTTGCAAACTCTTACTCTCATGCCTGCCAACAACAACCCACTTCCAAATTCAAACCTTTATTACAATTTTCACTTCAAACCTATTTAAAAATAAATAAGTAAACCAAAATACTTACTTTTATACTTATAATTAACTTAGCCTTGTGATTTATTGCAAAATATTCACCTCTGTTAAATTGTCATGTACAACTGAAAACTTAAAACTGATACAGAGGATGAATCTCTGATGCATATCAAGGGATGAGAGAACATGAAATGAAATGGTTAGAGTGGACTTTAATCTCAATAACCTCTACATCATAAAATTTTGTTTAGTATATGAACTTTAAAGTGCGCCATTAGCTAATTCTGTAATTTCTCCATCCATCAAATAAATTCACTCTCGTGATGTTGATTCAATAGCTTCATCCCTTTGAGCTGGTTTATTCTATTAAGAGAAGACAATATAGTCTTGAAGTTGATGGTAAAATGAATTGGTAGATAGTTTTTCTTCGACTTTTCCTTTAGGGTGTTTGATATTTCAAAATGGATTTGGTGGGAGTGTCATTTATATTTGGACATCCTCGGAAAGAAAAAATGATAATAAAGAACTTTATTCTGAAATTTGAGTAAAAATTTTCGAGCTCTTTAACATGATCTTGATTGACCAAGAATACCAGAATTGACAAACTTTTGTAGTAGAGTTTTTATTAGAATAATGAGGGTGAAATTTTGAAGAAGGATCATTAGGTAATAGTTTCATTGATGAGTGAACTCATAATTAAACCATAATAAGCTCAACAGTTTTACTAAATGGTAATGATGAAAACTATGATTAACTCGATCATTCACTTTTCATAAAAAGAAAGAACTATATATGGTTTTCACTCCTCAAAATGTACTCAACTCTGACTCCATTTTACTGAAGCTTTATAAAGCTCAAAAGAATGGCAAAAGCAACAAACACAAAAAAGGGCAGCAGAGCTTTCCCCACTTAATAAACACACCACCATTAAAATAAGCTAGTTTTCAAACAAGCTTCTCAGAGATCTCATGCTCCCCATCTGCAAAAAATACTCCCACCACCCCACACCAATGTGATCCAATTAAAATCCTTATCTTTATTTAATATAACACAAACATCCCTCCTTTATATATATATATATATATATAAATAAGTCTCTCTTCTTTGTTTCTCATACTTTCACAAGAAGTGCAAGTAATACTAGCTTACTAGTTATATAGGACCATCTATTCTTTCCATTTATATAAAGAAACAAATCTCTCAACAAGGATGACATACAGAATCAAGGACTGTGATCCTTCATGACATCTCAAGGTACTTGAAATGTCTCTTCTTTCAACCCCTTTTGTTCTCCACCATGGAGGTTGCATGACAAGTTGAGCTTCTTAAGAACCCAAGATTTCTTGTTTCATCCACTTTGTCTTCTTTGATGTATGTGTATGAGTTTTGTTGATTATTTTGGCTTTGGGGGAGATACTTCAATTCTTTTGTGTTGTTTCTAGTACATTTCGAAACAAAATTCAGTTACTAAGCTGACGTTATCAATGACTATTTTGTTCATGATCACAGTTACTGCGAATGCGATCGAACACAAAAGGTGGTAACCTGAGCTTCTATCCAGCTTTTTTTATTTTGTTATTTGAGGTCATAATTAGACTTGAAACAGAAGAAACTTAGCATCATTAGCTGCTCTTCTTCAGTTTTTTTCCGGATCTGCGCACGGCTGGAACTGGGTAGGCCTCTTCCAACCTTTATAAGCTGTGTTTGTGTGTTTTAACTTTTTACCATGATTTTGATGATAAGTCTTGATCATCAGTTTCATTTGGATACAGCTAACAAAAGGAAAATCTTATTCCTTTTGTTAGCTATATATATATCATGGCATCTTGATGAAAAATGTAGCTTCGCATGTTGTATTATCTTACCTAATTTTTATGTTCGATCAGTTGTCTTTGCAGGATAGATTAATTGGATCCCTCTTTGTTTCTGATGGAAAATATGGGTTGGAACAGTCCATCAGCCGGTACAAATTCTTCGAACGTTCAATCATCCCTGTGGAGGGACGTCCCTAGGTGTTCTAATGCTGATTATGGCATAACTGGTGCAAAAATGAATCTTGGTGAAAATTTATTTCACCCAAGTCAGGGACTACAGAACATCGATGCTTCAAATTCGAGTAAAGACCGCAACATGATCCAACAGTTGGCTCCATCTTCAGATTTCACAAAATTTGCTTCAAAAACTACTGGCCTATGTACTCCTTTGTTCAACATGCCTAATATGATGAGCCCATTAATTAGTTCCATGCCACAGGCATTGCAAACTAGTAATGGTATGGGTGGGAATTCGAAGGGAATCCCTGTAGGCTCACTTGAGTCCCTTGATTGTTTGCTATCGACAACAAACAGCAATACGGATACTTCAGTGGAAGATGATGTCATTTCCATGATGTTCCCAGATTGTAGAAACTTATGGAGTTTCAACTCAAGTAGTGCCATTTCATCAGGAGAGTCAGAGAACAACGGGCTCAAAAAAGGCGGTGCCGACACATGTCATCATGCAAACAACATCGAAGAAACAGTCTCACAAAGTTCTTCATATCAATGTCAGACAAGGCCTAGTCCTTCCAAGAGAAAGAATGCTCAAGAGGAGATCATAAAACCCAGTGTGAATTATTCTTATCTTGACATCTTTCAATCTGATTCTTCAAATTCAGAAGGCGGTTTCAAGCTTATTACAGAAAAACCAAAGAAACCCAGGTTGGAGATGCATCAATACACCTCAAACATCAACTTCCAACACCCGAATTCCTTCGAATCTCCGGAACCTGACACTGAAGCGATTGCACAAATGAAGGAGATGATATATAGAGCTGCAGTGTTCAGACCAGTAAACTTGGGGTTGGAGGTGGTGGAGAAGCCAAAGAGGAAGAATGTAAAAATATCAAGTGATCCACAGACAGTTGCGGCAAGGCAGAGAAGGGAGAGAATAAGTGAAAGGATGAGAATTTTGCAAAGGTTGGTCCCTGGTGGGAGTAAGATGGATACTGCATCAATGCTTGACGAGGCTGCAAATTATCTCAAGTTCCTTAGATCACAAGTTAAAGCACTGGAAACTTTAGGTCATAAGTTTGAGTATCCTGTGAGTTGCAGCAACCCATCATCTTCCAACCTTCCCTTTTCATCACCATTGTTGTTCAACCAAACTTTTCCCATGTACCCTTTTTTCCAACCTCAAAACCCTAACTGATGACCAGGCCATTAGGTTATTACTCAAACAATGTGTAAAAAAAGTTTCTATCTTTTCAAGTTATCTCCCTTGGTAATGGGTTATATTTTACATGCCTCCCTCTATTGTTGTTGTGCAAATTCAATAGAAAAGTTTGATGAAAATGAGTAAATCTTTTTCTTGTAATATTCAGTGTATATACCATTTGATGTCTATGGATTACTTCTACAACTAAAATAAAGTTAATTTATCTCATTCGAAAGGATTCCATCATAGTATCCACGATGAATAACATGTCACTTGAGATAAAATGTGGATGGAAGCAGGGTTAACGAGGACAAAGTATTCTCTTTGGTTGATAACAAGCTACTTCTAGTATATAGGTTAGTTTCATACTTTCATATATTCAGGTTACTATGCGTTTCCTTTACAGTTTATATATTCTGGAGTATGTTCATCCTAGTCCTACAGGAATCATATATATGAACTAGAACTACATCGTTTGTAGACAACTGGTAAGAGCTCAACAGTGTTTCTCCCACCTCAAGAATTATAAGCAGTCATTGATATATCCACAAAATATGAAAATCACTAACAAAAATATTTCATAGGAAACTCCTTTGGTATTATTGAACAAAAGGGTGCAAGGGAAATATGCTTTCTTATCAAGGAGGTGAATCAAATTATGAAAATAGTTACCAATCAATGGTCCAACATCTTTCTCTCTGCATGACCTTAGCACAAAAGGGAAACTAACCCATGATTCATCATTGCATCACCCCATGACCAAATTCAAAAACCTATTAAGGAAAGTGGACCCTGATCCAAGACCCCTTAATCTTCTCCATTATTTTCACATATTTATTTTCTGATCAAATGAAGGTTCAAAAAGCTCACCAAAGTCAGGCAACACCATCATCACCTAAGAAAGAATGCCCACCCCCATGAACACCAAAAGAAAAAATTGCAAACCCTTTTCATGCCAAAAGCTTTAGTAATTATGAGAGTTATGATTAAGAGTAAGGTTTTAGAAAGGGTTCAACACTTTCTCTTGTTTATGCTTTCTTCAGGGTTTAAGCAGGCTTTTTTTTTTTTTTTTTTCCTTGGAGATCTTTATTGGGTTTTTAATTGTACGAGTTAACCAATGTGAGAGACATTCTCTTACTAAGAGCATGTGAAACCCTATGTCTGTTCAACTGTCTCTTTGATTCAACCCAAAGCGTGCCCTTGAAATGTACTCCAATTTGTAGTGCTTACCATGTGTTCCTTAAACCATTCTTCGCTTTTGGCAGATGAACTTGTTAAACCAAAAATCATCTCACTGATATTATTATGTGGCCATGACTCAGTTTGACACTGAGATAACTTTTAAGTGACCCCACATCCCAAAATGCCACATGGCGACAATCGATCAACATTGAGTTTCAAGCCTATGCCCAGAATCTACAGTGAGGCTAGGGAACCAGGTTTTGCAACCATTTTTTATAATCAGGATGATGTGGTATCGTTAGAGGAGGTTTTTTACAACCTCGAGATACACATAAACACTTTGGGGATTTCATCATTCTTTCAAGATCACGCCACGTCACCATGGTTACAAAACTTGGTTACAAAAACATGATTTTCTAGCATTTTCGTACAGTTTGATATCACAAACTTAAGATTTAAAACCATCAAGAGACATTTAGTTGAGATATCCAATCGAGAAACTACACTTGCTCTCGAAAAAATAAAATAAAATCCTCAAACCAAATAGCTAAATATTACCAATCAAGCCAGCTTTTCTATCTAAATTAAGATCAAAGGAGTATAGATAGCCATCGAATATGAGTAAGTTGGATAAATAATAATTCCATGAAAGTCTTATCCTTTGGTTATAATAAAAATAATAATGCTTGATGTGATGATGTAGGTTGGACAAATGTTATGATTTTATTTTATTTCTTTTTGTTGGTACAAAATTGAAGAAAGAAAAGTATTTTGAATGAATCAAAGGAGGTTTGATTGGTTGGGATGTGTGCTAAAAATAGGAAATTTCTGTTGTGGGAGGGAAGGTTGGAGAGACCCAGATCTCCTTCTTGGCCTTATTGCAATATTTTGTACACACAATCTCTTTTGTTTTTTTGTTTGAAACAAGTTGACATATAAATCTCACAATCTCAAACAACCAACATCGTTTTCCTATAAATATACTAATTGGGGGGCCAAGTTTGTTAGAGAACTTTCATAGCTCATGTCATACATACATTTTTCTCGCAAGAGTCATCATTAGTATATTGGTACGATTGGGCCCAAAAACTGGGTCCTCTGCTCACCATATGGTTGTATAAAGTTGTTAGGATACAATTTGTATCATGAAGTATAACCTAAGGGTGAGTTTGGTCGCACGGAATTCTATTATGTGAGAATCCATGAGGAGATCACCTATACTTAAGCTAATTTGAGATTCACTAGTCAATTTCTTTTCCAAATTTCACTTCTCTATTTTTTTTCACCATTTTTTTTACCTTCTTTCAACAACCCATACAATCTATTTATAAGAATAAGACATTATACGTGTGCACACTACATACTACATTTCCCTTGTTCCTCTCTGCGGAAATGGTGTTTTATTCAATGGGTATTAGTTTTTTCTTTTTCTTTTTTTTTTGGGAAAAGGCTACTGCAGCATACTAGGCGAACCAAATAATGGGCAAGAAGTTCATCCGGGTTATTATCCTTATAATGATCTCCAAGCTAGAAGCCTGTACTAATACAATTTGAATACCGAGCTTCTCTCACATTGTTTATCAAAATACAAAAAGGTTGTTCTCGCAGCAAATAAAAGAGATTTATATCTTTCAAAATGTGCTGTGAGATGACAGTGGTGCATTCACTTCATTGAGGTAGATGTTACCAACTAAAAAAATAATAATAAATAAACAAAAAGTAGATTGAATATATGTGTACCCTGATTCTAGGGGGCTCATGTGTAACAGATCTTGTCAGCAGTATTCTGTAGACAAGCATGCTCCAGCAGCACAGTACCCTGAACATTCAAAACCAAGAGCCTAAAAGAACCAATATGGCCATCACGAATTGCAGAAACATTCAGATTCCCAGCCACACTGGTTTTTCATTCGTGCCAAACAAAATATATTTAGAAAGAACAATGAAAAATTAGCATAAATGACGAGAGGGCTTTATGTAATCCAATTCATGTATCAAAATAACCCAAGTACATTATCTCCATACTCACAATCAATAGGCTTCAGTCATCACATAATCAAAACAACATACTCAATGGGAAATTCTTCTGATCATCTTCATAAAATAGTAAAAGAATATCACAAGTTAAAGATGTAAAAGGAAAGAAGAATAAATGGGTTCACTTTTTGAAGCTACCATAGCGTTGCTGTTGGCCAAGGCTTGAGAAGAAGTCATCACCAGTAGTGTCTCCGGTTGAATAATTAAACCCGGGTCTATTTACGGTACTACCTGTGGTCATGGCACTGCCCATATAAAATGAAGGAAGTGGTCCCTTTTCCTTCTCATCCGATCCATCACTGAGCCCACCAACAATACCAATATCCGCTAAATTTACCTTCTTGGCTGGAACACCGATTCAGTAAACAAGGTAGTCAGAAAGATTGAGGACTTAATAAATTTTGCATTATACAAACAATGTGACCACACTTTACTCAATAGCCAGACAACTAAATGAAAGGACTTTGTTCTTCTCATGGTTGTTCTTCTCAGTAGAGGTATTCACTTTTAGATGCATTCCAAAATAAATGAAAGAGCTTTGTTCTTCTCATGGTTGTCTTTGTTTTTCTTTTTTCTTTTTTCTTTTTCCTTTTCTCCTGTGTGTGTGTGGGTGTGGGTGCTTGTATGTTTGTAGAGTAATTGCGATGCAATATACACTCAGATGCTCTACATAGCAAATCCAGGTTAGCGAAGATCCAGAAATGACTATCAACATTTATACTAATTGCAGTCCCAAAGAACATGAGTACTGATACTTATTAGTTTTCAGTCACAAGGCTGAATCCACTTTGCCTGTCTGAATCAGGATTAAGTACCCCCTCCCCCTGTTCAGTATTAAGGTTCTCATTCTAGAGTTTAGAGTATCACTTCTCAAGTGTAACAGAACGGATACTTGTGTTGTTGTTGAGGAGTGGATACTTGGAAAAAAATTACAGCAAAAATTTGCATACTTTTTAACTCAAAATGAACAACTTTACCAATTATTATACAGAATATAGATGAAATGAAGCTTCTTACAGATTCATTTTAAAGAAAAAACAACAAAATGTGGTTGAAAGTTGAAAATAAGTATTGTGACTTGGGAGTATAATTGAAGAGTAAAAGGGACAACTACACAAATGCTTCATTGCTCCCAATTTTTTATGTTTGGACGATAGTAAGTTTTTCATTTCAAAAATTATATGCAACATTAGGATATAACATTACATAATCTAATAGGGTATAATCTAAGGTTAGCTGGTAGACTCGTGGAGGATGGAATTACAAGTCCAGGGTTCAAACCCTGTGGCGGCGTTTAATGGTTCTGAAATCCAATAAAAACTGCTCACTTCCTCCTCCCCCCCACCAAAAAAAAAAAATCTAATTGCAAAATTGTAACAAGCAGACATTAAACATTAACCAATTATCCCAGCTAAACATAAAAGTTTCGAAAGTTATCTGTTGTATTGCCCTGTGTGTTCTGCCCCACTGCTATGTATCTTCCTTGACGGTTATGAAACATTCTTGGTGAGTCAGTTCCTTTCCATCAAAGAGTCTTCTGTTGTTTTCCTTCCATAAGACTTAAGTAACAAAGTGAATCCCTCTTTTCCGAATCCATTTCCCCAATGTGGAAAGGTTGGACAATTTCCACCCAATAAGCCATCCTTGGATTGAGTCCGAAGAATTAAAGATAACAACAAAGCCCTTCTAGCCAAATGGCTATGCATTTTAGAACCGAGGAGCAAGATTTAGAGCAAACAATCATCAAAGAGAAATATGGGATTGAAGGCTTTGGGTGGTATACAAAAGAGGTTAAAATACCATAATGGTGTTCTTTATGGCGAAGAGTAATTGCCTTAAAGCTTATCTTTTATATGGGAAAGAGTAATGGCCTTCAAGCTAATCTTTTAGATCCAAATCTCTTTCCAAGTTGGAAATGGTACAAGAGTTGATTTCTGAAAAGATAAATGGATCACCCCTCAACCGCTCTCAACCTCTTTAAAGGACATTATGCATTCACTGCAAGAAAGCATGTGCCTATTACAGATTTCAGGTCTACCAATGGCAGCGGCAATAGCTGGGATTTTACTCCAAGATGTGTTCTCAAAGACTCTGAAATGTAGGGTTGAAAACCGAACCGGCCGGTTCAGTTTCTCACCCAAACCGAGAACCAAACCGACTTTTGTGGGTTTCAAAATTTTCAAACCAAACCGACCGACTAAATTAAACATATTATATTATTTTTACATAAAATATATATTATTTATTATATACATTTGGTCTCTTTGGTTTTGCCGATTAAAATCACATAAAAACCGAACCGACCATATCGGTTTTGAATTTTCCAAAACCGAAACTGAACCGATAAGTCCCGTTTTGATCAGTTTAATTGGTTTAATCGGTTTTTTGTTCAACCCTACTGAAATGTCTGAGTTAATAAAACTCTTAAATCTCCTAGAGTTGGCAGTAATGGAAGACGAGGAAGATAAATGGATCTGGATCACAAGTCCAATTTGTTCTCTGTGAAAGATTTCTAGTACTGTCAGCCTTCCACTCAACTTGCACATCAATTCTAAATTCTCTTTCTACGAAGATATCCTTCAGATAAAACAAACTCCTCCAAGTCTGGACTTCTGCACTTGGCAAACGCCTTACCTTGGATAACCTTGCTAAAAGGGCTCTTATCATCACTAACAGATGCCCCCTATGTGAACCGGAAGTGGAGTCAATTGTGCATTTCTTCCCACAATTTCCTTTTGCTACTGTTCTTTGGGCTAAGATTGTGAATGACACTCATTGGATTCTCCTGCCAAATGGAGATTTGCATCAGTGGGTGAATTAAAGGAGCAGTAGACATCTCTGTCTGGAAGTTAATGGATCCGGGAAAGGCTCCTTCTATAGTGTTCCGGGTGATTTTGGGAAGAAAGAAACAACCGGATCTTTAGGGGAAAGAAGTTGGACAACACCTATGATCAAGATCATAAGTATCCAATAGGCTTCAGCCTGGAATATCGCACCTAACAAACCTATTCTAGAGTTACTCCTCTGGGACTCTAATTTTAGGAAACTAGTTCCTTTATTCTTTTATTTGTTTTTTGGATTAGTTGTGTGTGTGTGTTTCTTTTTCTAAGCTTCTCGCTCGGGTCGCCCTTTGTCACATTTAACGCAAGTGTTTCGTTCAGCCAATTTTTTATTTTTTTTGAAGTTATACATACATACATACATATATATATGCTTTGAAAACATGGTTTGCACCCAACCAATTCATTTTCCAACCTCCGAAAGAAATATAGCAAAGTCAACAGTCTCAAACAGGTTCTTTAGGCAATGTTTTCTAGAGCCAATTTGGCGCAAACCGAAAATCCATAATAATAATAACAATTCAATTAAGTGAATTATAGTTTATTGTATATCTAGAAATCAGAAAATGGAAATTACACTAGTTATCAAGAAGAAAGGACTTACGAGCAGAAATATTTAGATCAATCAATCCCCGACTAAGTGAATCTGCCCAGACACCAGATTTCACTTGGAAAGTGTCCTTCTTGGGCGTGGGTTGGGATTCTGTTGGAGGTTTCGGATTCACGTCATTGTGGATGTTCTCCTTCAAAGACTTTTGATTGGATTCCATCGATCCTTGATCGGTATGAGAAGTGAAAGCACCAAAAGTGTCAGATCCATCAAAACTGTTTAGTGGCATTGAAGCAAAGGGATCAACAGCGGGTGAACTTATTTGCTTCATTTTGGGGGGCTCGGTTTCAGTCTGTGAAACTGGTTCTGGAACACTGAAAAAGTCAACAGTTGAAGAAGATCCAGAAGGTAAGGTGGGCTGGGAGGAAAATAAATCAACATTCGCCTGCATGAATGGTCAATAGAAATCTTTAGAAACTCTTGCGACAAGTGTAATATTTCAGTAAACGCACATTAAGTCATGTATTTTCTCTGAATAATTATTGACACATTAAACTAGACTCCATTCCGAGGCTTGTTATTGAGAAAAGGCACTTCCAATTAGATTGATGTCAATGCGATTATGATGATTCTGCTTTGCTATCTATGTAATATAAACAATCTCACAATGCAGAAAATAAAGAGATACAGGATATAATGTAGTTCACTTAGAAGTCCACTATCTTAAGCTACATCCACGGGAAAGAAACAAAGCATCCACTATGAAAGATTCCAGGTTTACAGTATACACGTCCGTCGCCAATATACAATGTGCCTTAAGACCTTACCCTGAACGTCTTCTCACAGCTTACCTGGGGTTGCCTTCTCTGAGTCAAGGCTATGAACAATCACCCCTACTGCTATACAAAGGTCTCAAGACTAGTTCCTCTAGTGTCCACCGTCCCAGAGTCAGTCTTCAGTCGAACATGTGGCCAAACACAGTCAAGGTTACCATGCTTGTGTGCCAGTGTATACGGTGTCTGCATACCATTGTCCATTGTGTTTTCCATATGCCGTTGTCTGCTGTGTTCTGCATACAGGCCCTTCCATAAAGTTCCTCTAGTTGGCATCCATAACTAGACACCAACCTTTAAAGTAAGTAGACTTCCTTGGGTTTTAACACTGCTAAGAAAGTAGAAACTATTCCTATCCTTCAAACTCATCAACCCACTTTCATCCATCCACCTACCTAACCCTCTCATGGTGGTCTTGCTGCAACTCATGGTCACTCCTATCCCTAGGCCCTTGCCATGCCTAGTTCCCAAGACATCAAAACTACACATGATGCATTTTAATTACAAAATATACGCAGGAACCTTACCAAGAGCACTAAGTTCACCCTGTTACTTCTCGTATTTTCTAGGGAGGCTGATTTCACTAAAATATTCAAGAGAAATGCTAATTGTATCTGTCCAGTAGCCTGTGAAGCGTGAACAACGCACATTAACTAGAACCCAATGTCAATTGTCAATTTGCTTTTCCTTGACAGCACACTAATCTGTTTTTAGTAATGCAGAAAATGCCTAATCTTCGAAATCCTTTCTAGCAAACATTCTACACAAATATTCCTTGTCCTTGCTAGTTCATCAACATCACCACATGAACTTTTTGATCAGTACATCACTGTATCACGTCAACTGAACTGCTACAGAAGCTAAGCTGCAGAATATTTCTAAGAATATCAACATTTACTATAAAAGCATGGCCAGGAAAAGTTGCCATCTACTTGCCCTTGCTTTTTATTATATTTATTATGTAAACGCTGTATTTTAACATGTCTCAAAACAAACCTTATGCCTAGAACCTGGAATTTGGACAACTACTAGTTCTAAATGAAAAACGTATGAAAATAGTGTACTATACATCTGAAAAGTGAGATGATCACAAATGGATGTACAAGACTTGAGTTTGGGGGCTCACTTCTACATGAGGTGCTGATACAAAAGCAGCATCTGCAAACAGATCGTTTGATGTAGAATTGCTAGTTGCAGTACTCATTTCTGGTGCAACGGGTGTGGGTGCATCCATGAAGTCACCAAACAAATCCACCTGATTAACATTTGCAGCAGCTGTCCCTGTGAATTAAGGAAAGTGTCTCATAATCAACATTGAAATAATAATTACGAAAATCACACCTTTAATTTGACAGGAATGACACTGACACCTTGATAGCTAAAAAAGACATACTAGGTAAATTTGCAGATCAATATAGTTGATAAGTACTAGATTTACACTAAAATGAGACAAAAGTCAAGTCTCTCGCAAACCCTGAATGAGTTTCATGATGATCAAGTTTTCCACCCACGAGATGACATTTGGTTTTATCTGTCATGCTTCACTTCCTGTAGTTTTAGTAGGATGTTTACCCAAAATCATCCCAATTCCCATGTTATTTAAAACACATGTGCAATAGTTATAAAGAGACACAAAAAAACTACATGTTGTTCAGAATAAGTCCCTTGACCTTTCCTGGCTATTGCTTTTTGCATTACTTTCCAATCCCCTCTACTGTCTTCTTTAGCATCTGAGATACTTCTTTTTTGTTTTGTTTTTTCATGTTAAGCACTTGTTCACCACAGAATGAAGCAATTAGAAAGATGAACAGTGGTAACGAACTGTATTTGGCATGTAAATGTTTTCTTTAACCTTCACTATGATATAGATTCCAAATCAGTTAGCAAAGAAATTGAACTCCAATTACTTGTTCCAAGAAAGCTCAATAACATTCATTTTGAATGGGCATCTACTTGGTTGATTAACAGATACTAGATAGTGATCATAGAGAGGTACAAGAAACCATTTTTCCATTTCACAAGTGTCAATGTACTAACCGGTGCTGGAAGTTCCCCGAGGATTAAAATCATCATCGTCATCAAGATCATCCGGTGCATGTGAGTTTTGGGATGGAACAGCTCCGTAGTCATCATTGGATTGATCTACCTTTGCTGATGACCTTGAAGCACTGGACGATGAAGCATCCTGGCTCCGGCTTCTACAGAATCAACAGATTAGAGTAAGTATAGCTTATAGGCTAGCACGAGTCTATATTGATAGTTACATAATCATATAAGAAGATTTGTGTTGGCAAACCATACATTTTGATGAAAGTTTGTCATCCTAGAGGATCACATGACAAGATCTTCTGAGGTTTTTTACTATATTGAGCGATTTATATAAAATCTCAGTAAATCTCAACAATAAGTATCCCTCTGACACTACCAAGTTAATCAATTATCATATCACCAAAATATTATGTTCCTTGAAAAAAAAATCCAGCACAGTTTCATAGGACGTATCACAGAATTTTGAACCATGATTGACATAAAGTTTCATATTAAGAACTGATATTTTACCTCATCCATCTACTATATTTGAAATAGCGCGTAAAAGCATTGCTTTTGAGTCCTAAAATTTGGAATAAGAGTTGAGATACAGAGGAAAGATGGGCTAAAAGCCTAAACAATAAGCAATTCATCGTATTTAAAATTATGGGTAAATCCAGATTCACCTTCGGGGTTTAAGTTGTTTTAGTAATCCCATCATTTCACTAAAAAAATAATAATAACACCCCATCGAGTAAAGACACAACCAGCCCAAGCTCGGAGGTATAAGCTTATTTATAACTTTGTACAAGTGCTTATACATTTTGGCCAAATTGTACAAAGCTGTGCCACTGTTGAAAATGCTTTTTTGACAAAAATGTCAGTTGGTAAGGGTGTGGTGGTTTGCCCCTATGTCTTGGGTTCAAACCTTGCTGGCAGCATTTGTGGTGGGTTAAGGGAATAAATACATAACCTTTCAAAATATAAAAAGGCCACTTTTGCGTATACATTCCTGCTGTTGGAGATACTCTTATAATTCGGTTATGACTTGTGGTAATCTAGTGGCAACATAACACTAATATTTTAGGGCTTTTGTCCCACACCTGCACAAACTGATTTGTGTGGGTTGAAGTCTTTTGGATCAAAGTAAGTTTTTGGACTCGGTGTAATAACCTATAAGTAATAACGAAAATAAACACCCATGAGCCCTTTGCACAAAGAAGCACCTACTAAATAGAAGAAAGGTATGTCAACCTAAAGATAAAGGAGGCTGGGTATCCTAAGGGTTAAAGAGATCAACACAGCTCTTCGCATTAAATGGGTTTGGAAATTTGGAATAGAAGTTAATGCCCTTTAGAGAAGAGTCATTACTGCCAAATATGGTATGGGCCTTCATGACTGGTTTGCACAATCACACATTTCTAACACTTCTACTCATGGCTAGTCCCAGTGGAAAGGTATCACGAGCCTCAGAAACTATATGGAGAATCACATCTCATTTGAAGCTCACAATGGTGGCAGAATTCAGTTATGAGATCACAAATGGTTCGGCTAGCAGCCCCTTAAATTCTCATTTCCTGCCATCTACAATGCCAAAAATGGTAAAATCAGAGAGTTTTGTGCACATCAACAATTCAGAGAACAAACACTACACTTGGGACTTCCAACTGAGAAAAAATCTCAATGATTGGTTGACTGCCACAGATTCTGTTCAGCTAGATGAAAAACAAGATAAGTGGCTCTGGGCAAGCAAGGACAAGCACTTCACAGTTAAAGACTGTTATGAAGCACTAGACCTCAGCTCCAAAGAATTGAGGGCTTGCAAACTCCACAACTTGATTTGGATCAAGGAAGTTCCTACAAGAGTACAAGAGCCTGCTTCTTACTCTGGACTATCAAAAATGGAAATCTTACTATTGACAACATCAACAAGAGAGGTATGATGCTTCCAAACAATTGTGTCCTGTGTGGGGAAGTTCAAGAATCTATTGATCACCTGATGTCCTGTGAATTCTCATCTTCCATTTGGAGAAATTGTTTGGATGAATTTCAAACCACTTCCCCAACTCCACTTCCTTCTAGAGTGGGCAGAACTTTGGTTTGCTACTAATGGTACAAGGCTAAACATGTCCTTGATGGGTAAATGGTACAGAAAAGAATTCTTCCTACATTTGCTTGGGTGATTTAGAGGAAAAGAAACAATAGAATTTTCAGAAATGTTAATAGGTTGTGCGTAGATTTGTAGGTGTGGGAATATAAGTGGAGTATTTATAAAGACTCAAACTTCTCGTCTAGTATGTTTCATTAGAGAGATATTGAGCATAACAGAGTTACCTGATGTACTTTTGGTCTAGCCTTCAGTGGAAGATTGCTAGTTTCTTATGTCAATCAAATCATTTTTGTTTTACTGAAAACAAGATGAAATAAAATAAAATAAGATAATAAAATAGGCATCGCCTTTAACTGCATAGGTCTAGACAGCCAATGTAGGGTGGTTTGAAGCTTGTAAACTTTTATTTAACATAGTGGATTTTGTCTTCTCTCCTGTGAATGTGGTCATTTAAGAAGCATGATAGACATGGACACAATAGGTATCAAGAACATTACATATGAAGCAGCAAGGATATATAAGTTTACACCCAATGATCCAGTTAAGAAGTCCAAAAGATATGCAAACCAAATGAATGACTAATGATTTATCACACACAAGAAATGAATTGCACTAACCTGCCATAGCCCGTCGACCCCTTTTTCACACTGCTTCCCTCATTCTCCGGGTTGACACCCCTATTAGACCTTCCTTTGCTAAACTCCACATCCCCATAGTTGTCTCCATCCTTATAACTATCCTTAAACATCTCTCCTTCTCTTTTAGCACTCCCTCCATATCGATCTCCAGAACTGAAACTGCTGCTACTGCCATGCCCAGTTGTGGCAGAACTCGATTTATATGTTATTCCAGATGACGAAAGTCCAAAATATCTAGAAACAATAACAACTGCAAATTTTAGTTACTATTTACCAATACAATTATAGTTTAGATTTTCAACAACAAGAAATAAATCACAATAACGCACTTATCACGGTTGGCATCAGCTTTATTTCTAAGTTCTGTGATTTTGTTCTTATCACTCAGAAGATTTGTAATTGTTTCAGCCTTTTTTCTCACATTGATTCCCACATCTTTCCCATTAGGCTCTAAATATTCAAAACCTGTGAGGGACTTTACACATATAAAGCAAATTAGCAAACAGAATGTAGCTGGAAAGTTGAGCTAGTATTTGATTAGAAGTCATACTGAGATTTGGAAAGTATGCTCTATGACGTCATCGAGTGCACGTTCAGATCCATGAGCTAACAAATACTCTATAACAGCCAAAGCCTGTTAAAAGAAAAATCATAAACTGAAGCAAAATAAAGAAGAGAAAGGCACCAACTGGCAACAGACACAGATGTTTCCAAAAATGACAAATCTGATGTATAATCAAAGGCCAATAACATGAAAGCCAACCTTATAAACATGACGCCAATTACGGCCACCATCTCCTAATCTACTCCAGAGTGCAGTCATAATCAACTGACATTCGGAGCTGCATACAGTAAAGAATTTATCCATGTGAGAGAGAAAACAAACCTCCTCCTAGAAATACACAATAGTCAAAGCTAATAAAATCTGGAATGAAAACAAAGAACAAGATCTTACAATTTTTTAGTGGATTGCGCTATCTCTGCCAGGGCAGATCCATGGGGACCCCAAGGTTCATTGCTTGTTGCATCCAAAACCTATTTCATGTCAATAAGTCAAAACTAGTAGATCAACTGAGAAAATTGGTTAGATTGGCAGATGACATAGAGAAGAAAACCAAGTGTGTATATGAAAAGAACCACAGAGAACTTGTAGAAGTTCTGAGTAAGTTCCAAATTGTAAAAAAAAATACAATGTCATAAATCAACGAAAACAAAGACCAATAAAATTTTTAAATTGTAATAGAAAAAGAGTTGGAAAAAGTAGTTATAAAACCCTAGTTATTAATAAAAGTCAAGGATATGTAAAGAGTGCAAAATGCTAAATAAGATATTTCACAATCAATTCATAAGCAATGTAACGACACTGTACGTGTGTCGTTGTCCCACATGCAAGGATTGTGATTTTGTTTTTCGAAGAAATTTCGGTCTTCTGATTTTAAAAAATATTTCGAGAAAATTTTCGGTGTAAAAAAAAAACGTAAAAAATTCGAGGATACATAAAACATGTAATAAATTTTGAGGGTCTACCATTGAGTTGAAGGTGTGTTTATGTGCATGTATCCAACTATATGGAATGTAACCCATTTCCTCAAGCACTGCAATTAATTTCCAACTAAACCTAATTAAGAAAGTTTGATCACACAATTTATAACTATCTAGGACTTTTTAATAGCCTAATAGCATGTATAAATAAATTTTCTACAAACCATTTCCTCAACAGAGCTACACAGTAGGTTCTTAACAAAATCTAAAAGCCAAATCACACACAAACATAACAACTATTGAAGATGGGTTCCTCAAAATTACATATAATCAAGTAAAAGGGTTCTTCAAAACTCACTGAAACACAAAATTACCCAAAAAAGACCATGGGTTTCTACTAAATTGAACGAAGAGATCACGATGGCATCTACAATTTCAAATAGAAAAGAGAAAGAGAGAGATTGAGCTACTAAGCTCTCTAACAATGTGATGAGCTGAGGAAAAAAGGGTTTGAAAGGGAATGCGTCGTTGTTGGAATCTGCAATTGCTATAATAAGCTTTCGATCTCTACTTTCTATTGGGGACTAAGTTTTCGCGAAGACGCAGATCGATTGCCACTAAGTTTTCACGAAGACGCTGATCGATTGCCACTGTCGATTGAGCGGAAATCAATTGCACATCTTCAATTGGGTCTAAATTGCATAGCAAAATTAGGGATGGGCATTCCATCCCGTGATCCCGATCCCGTCCCGATTTTTTTGGGTCCTTTTGGGATTGATCAAACTCATCCCGATCCTGCCATGTCCCGATCTAGAATGGAATGAAATCGGGATGAAGATTTTCAATCCCGCCCATCCCGTTCCGTCCCGAACTTATTTATTTAATATTTATTATTATTAATTTTAATGAAACTACTCTTCTAAATAAAAGTTTAAGATGTGTTTAAATTAAATCAAAATATCTACTACCTGAAAACTTGTTTGATTTGGTATTCTTTATTTAGATAAAAAATAAAGTTTGGATATTTTAGGTCAAATAAAACCATGAAAATTTATAATTTTTCACATTTTAGATTGGTTATAGGCAAGGATGCACGGACACGAGTGTCGTGTCGGACACGGACATGACACGACAACTCGGCAATTTTCAAAAAATTAGGACTCGGCGAAACGGTCAAACTTTATTTTTTATTAATTTTTATTTTTTTATAACTCATGAACATAAACAACAACCTAAAGCTTAAAATTGTTTAAATTTTTTATTTTTGAAGCTAAAAGATGAGAGCTTAACAAGAGAGATAAAAAAAATTTATAGAGATGCTCGGATAGTCAAAATTTACTGGGGAGTGTATCTAATTTACAAATTGTTTCAAAATAGTGTGTAATTGTGTATTTAAGAGCAAATTAATCATTAGAAACAGATAAATCAAATTACTGAGAAATTATATAGCAAAACACCCCTTTTTGTGTGTATTGTATCTAATTTAGAGTGATGGAAGAAACGACCTTGATGATGCCTGATGTACCATCAAATGAAAAAGTCAATCAATAAGTCAAGAACCCTCAGATTGAGTACGGCGTGAAGAGGTGCTCTAATTAAAGCAACATCTCTCCCCGACTGAAGGAATCGAAGAATTGACAATTGCATTTGAGTGCAGTAGAACTTGGTGTTTCTTCAAAACTACTTCCGAAAACCAGCAGAGAAAAACAGGAAAAAAGAAAAAAAAAACCCAAGAAAAACAGGAAAAAAAACACTGGCCGTGTCGAAGCCCTGTCATGGCCGAGTCGGGGCCGTGTCGGTCTCAGTCGACGTGTCTTGACCGTTGACCGTGTGTCGGATACGTGTCGGACGCGAGTCCGTGTCTGACACGTATCCAACTCTCGAAACGGAGGTTTTCCGAAGAGTCCGTGCATCCTTGGTTACAGGATAATTATTTTTGAAGACATTAAAGTCAGATGATAGTTTATTTTAGTTTTACACTATAAGTTATATGTACAACTATTGGTTAGTGTATCACAGTATCACACAAAGGATGTTTAACATAAAAAAAATGTAAGTTCATTGGACCACAAATTTTACATGACATTTAATATTGTTACAATGATAGTTATGTACATAAATTTGGCATTATTAATGTGTGAGCAATGTGAAATGAAATTTTTATGCATTCTTCATTAGAAGACTATTTAGAACCCGCTCATCCCGTCCCGTCCTGATCCCGAACAAACGGGATGGGATAGGGAAGAGGTTTGTCCCGTCCCGTGCTCACCCCTAAGCAAAATTCCTTAGATCATCGAATTCGCATGTGTTCTTCTGTTGCTGGAAGTGCAGATGGAGGAGAGAAGAAAAAGAACAAGGAAGGTTGAGAGCGTAGTTCTTGGGGGAATAAAATGTGTGGTAGTGGTGCTGATGGTTTTGCTAGATGGGTTAGACTGGATTCAATTGGGGGTAGTTCGCCGAAGAAGAAGAGATCCAAAGAGGAGGCCAATGTGTCAAAAAATTTTGACCGAAATAATGAAATTTTGGTCGCTGAGTTTGTCTTTTTGGCGAAAATTACAAAAGATGATGAAAACCCTAAAAATCCCTCAAAAACTGTAAATTTGTATTCACCCCTTTTCTTTTTGTATTTCAAAAAAAAAAAATGAAAATTTCAATAAAATTTCACGAAAACTCATTCCTTGCCCACATGGATATGAGGTGTCAGACACACTGACTAAAAACCCCCTAGTACTGGACACACCTAAGCATTGTAATGTGATTTTTTTTTCAGCTACAAACATTTAGTAATCAAACTTATTATAATTTATTATTTTTGTTAAAAATAAAACAAAAATATAAATGAGGCTGTGATAGCCTAAAAGTGTCATAGCAAAACTACCCGGCCAAATGAGGCTGAGATACCCTAGTTATTATTTTATTTTTTGCAAATAAATATTGCTATAATGTAATGCAAATTTTTCATAATACTTCATAAAAATAAAATATAAAAATAAAAATTTGATACCTTTGAAGATAAGTGAAAAGTTGATACCAAAGTCCAACACATGTTTAAGTATCCAATAATAGCATCTCCATAACTCCACCTATGTGTGGACAACAACAACAATAATAGAGGTTTTCCATCCTCAAATTTTGCATTTCTATCCTAACCACTTAGTCATATTCTAAATAAATAATTAAGGAGATGTTGAAATTGCACTTTTGGTGGGGAGTGTACCTTATCTCCCTCCACTATGAATGGGGTGGCATTACCCCATTCATAGTGGAGGAAGTTAAAGGTGGAACTTTCCTTCAGCACATGGACTTATCCACCCTTTGCAAACATGTACGAGTACAAATTTTGTGTTTCCTCCATGGCTAGACATGCACTTTGGGATGAAAGCCAATTCTTTTGCTTTTCACCCCATGAGTGGAGATGCTCTAATTATCAGATACAATATTTTACTTTTTCGAAAAATTAACTGCCCAGTTACAAAGATCACAAGCAATTCATCCAAGATCATCGCCATCCGCTTCCATCCTAGATCACCACCATCAACTTTCATCCACTATATGTAGTAATAGTATATGTGCAGGGAAGATTCTCTATGAGTGCCAAATCACAGAACCGAAGTATATATTTCCTTGACAAAGATTGAGTTAAAAAACATAAAGAATTCGCCTCTGAAAAGCAATCAAATAATTCAGCTAGCAATTTAGAGCCCAACTACCATCCACAATGAGGTGGACTTGCATCAAATTTGGAATTGTTTTGCAAAATAATGTGGGCCAACTTTCCTATGTATATGGCAGCTCATGAAATCAAAAGACTAAACTTAACCTATGCAGTTTACCCTAATAGTAGAAGGCACCAATATCAAATTTATCCTCTATTTGATCCCAATGATTCCAATATTTCAATTTATTATTGCATATGCTTCATATTGTTGTATTGTCTTGTTCTTGAGAGTTCAACACTAAGTTTGGTTCGCCGCTTCCTTTAGTTTAAGGTTCTTTTACTTAAAGAAGGTAAGTTGTTGTATCCTTCGACATTCGCTGCTAGACTGTATAACACCTAAGATGGGGCAACATTTATCTTAACAACAAAAAATCTAATTCTTGCCTCATCTATTAATTGCATTTTCATTTTCATTTTCATTTTCATTTTCATTTTCATTTTCATATTTTGTTTATATCTACTATTCTCTAAAAAGTGTTTTTTGAAGAGAGACTACAAGCTTACAATTTTATAATTTTATTTTAATTATTATATGTTTAGTTTGGGACTAGGTAAGCAAGGGTTCTAAGGGACCCCACCCTTTTAAAGAATCAAAGCAACACAAACCTAACCTAAAGGAAAGCCAAACAAAGCACAGAGGAGCCTAACTCAAAAAATACCCAAGGAAAAGCCCATGGCACACAACCCTAACTCACAACCCTAATAGCCTTTACCAAGCACATTACATCTAAGTTATTAGTCGACAAATGCTTTTAATAAATCTTAAGCTAGACCTAACTCTACTTCTTCTGTATTTCTGATTTAGTTTTCGAGATTTAGGTTTTCTACAATAGGTTGAGCCTGTACATCATCTCCAATCAGGCATCACATTCATTTTCCCTGTGTTTCTAAATCTATCTCTGAGTTTATTTTTTATGCTACTTCCTCTTTAAGTCCTCATTTTTCCCAATTCCACCCCTCAGAAGTCGCAACAATCAGTTTCAAAAACGACGAGTGAAATTTGTAAAAACCCTTACAAGAAACCACAATTACATCCAAATCAATCATTCAAACTTCAAAATATTCACACCAACAAAAATCAGGCAAATATTGTGCTAGCTTTACAAAATTTTCATGAACAACTACAAGCTAGCCAAATAAGAAACCCTTCACATCTGCATCATATTATTCCGGAGCAACGGAAGATGATATATGAAAACCATTGTTGTGGTTTGTCGGCATATGCAAAGCTTAACCAAACTGGAGCTAGAATTGGTGGCACATCATTGTCATTAAAAAGGATTTTAGAAACAATAACCTTATAGAGACAATAACATACGGATACACGTGCAGAACAATACTAGAAGCTGTAGTACCAAAACTAAGGACCAAAAATCCCAGACTTTTCATATTGCATGGACATTTGGCATCACCATGTTTTAACTCGGATACAAACTATTGTGGGAAATTTCATTTTCATTTTTAATTAAATAATTACATATCTTTCTCTAAACCACATGGGGTGTGTTTGGTTGATGGAATCTCATTCAATGGGAATGTAGAGAAATGAAGGAAGAGTGGATAGGAAAGGAAGAGAAAGTGAGGTTGTCGGAAAATTTATGGTTCACTCAAATAACACACTAGAAAAAGTCTTTGAGATAGCTGGATTCCATGGAATAGGATTCCAATACAATGCTCATAAAGTATACTCACTTCCGAGTTCATGAATCCAATTCTACAAAGGCAGGACTGTAATGCCTATGCTGGAGGTCATGCAGTATAGAAGATTTTAATATGACAATAGACGACCAACCAACTAATGCCATTCACATAACACTATTGTCATTTCGAAAGAACTGCAATCCTATACCTAGTTTAATACTCGGGGAATCAGCAGATCTTTATTGAGACATTGAAATCAATCAAATATCAAACTACACATCATCAATTTCAAACATTCATATAAAAAATTTGGTAAAGGGGATCATCTTACCTTCTGTTCGATCTCCGGAACTTTGAGGACTTTGATGTTCACCTCTCTTTTTCTGTAAATCCGAAACAATTGTGAATATCAGAAATTTCATTGTTTGTAAAATGATTCACAAATTTGGGCAGACCATAGATCAACTTTCAATGAATCTCAAAACAACGACAATAGTGGATTCAAGAGCTCACATTTCTCTTACGGTTTGATCAAGAACCTTCATGAAATCCATGGCGGGGATCTGCAACTGAAATGAGAAAACCAAAAACAGATCAAATTGAATTTGAGTTGAAGAGATTGAGATCGACTGGATCTACAAGAACAACATTAGGGTTCATTCAAATATAGATCTCGAAATAGTGAAGAAGAAACTGGGCACCTTACCTTTACAAGGTAGATCGGATAAAAGCTGGAGTTGCGAGATATCGAAAGAAGGATGAAAACAGTTTTTGGGGCTTTTAAAGTAATACAATCGACAAAGTTAGATTTTTGCTTATTTTTTTATGTTTTACATTTTATTAGTTACAAAAGCCGCAAAGGGAAGGGAACAGCCAAAATGCTTTGGCGCTTAACATCACTAATTTTTTTATTTTTTTTTAAGACTATCTACTTAGGGGTGGGCAGAATCTCCCAAAAAACTGAAACTGACCGGAATTGTATCATACTATCGTGGTACTAAACCAGACCTGATCATTGTTTTACTGTTTAAGAAAAGGAACCAAATCGAATCGTTACTGTTTGGTACAATACCGATTCCAGGTTTTGGAATACAAAAAATACTGAACCGAACTGAACAGTAAATTAATCTTATTTTTTAATTATTAAATTGGGTGGTAGGGTGTTATTTTTATTTTTATTGTGCATGGTAAATGTTGATTTGTATAAAAGATAAAATAGGTAAAAGATGATAAAAACTAAGGATAAAAGCATAATCAAAGTAAAAAAGACCACAATACAAAAATTAGGTTATCTTCTTCATTGTAAAAATCGTTCTTGGTGTCATTATTCAGGGCAGACCAAAATTGGTACCAAGCCGAACCAATAATGATCGATACGACCACAATACTGAACCATACGGTGCTCACCCCTAGTCTACAAATCTAATTTGGGAAAGGCAATGACTTGTTGACACCAACACCTCAACTCTTTCACGCCACCACCACTAGAAATTTTGCATTTTTGGACCTACTATATGATACCACCACTGTTAAAGCCATTTTTTTCTCTTTCTACCTCTATTCTCCCTACCATTTCTTCTATATAGTAGCAACAATAGTTTCCCCCTACCCTCACTCCTTCTATCTTCTCTCTTTATTTTTCTCCAAACAACCAACAACAACAGTAGTCCCCCAAGTTAAATAAATAAATAAAATAATAATAATAATAAATATTTGGGTCGCACAACATTCACATTTGACCAAATACGACTATTTTGCAAGCAAGTTAAAATAGATAAAACCTTGCCAGCATATGAAGAAATTATTCATGACCTGATAACTATCACGCTGAAAAATTAAAAATGAACCACAATATAAATATTCATTAATAACAAAAAAAATTGCAGACTTCTAATTGAAGCATAGGAAATGAACCAAAAACAAAGAATTACAAGCTTTAGTTGCACGATGGAAATTTTTTATAATCAATCTCGCTTCCTATTTCACGAGATTTGATTTGAATTTAGCAGCCATTATTGCGAAATCAAAACCCAATATTGCAAAATAGGTTGCACTGCGAGATTGATAAAAAAAAATGGGTTCATTGCATAGGTTGTGAGATTTGGTTTTGATTTCGCAGAACACGTATCCTCTGTTGCATCTGTAAACACAACCATGAAAAAACCATCCACTCCTCATGTCTTTCTCGCACTAAATGAATAATCATTCAAGTGACTATAACATGATTATGTGATTTGATTTTATTAGATTGGTCTTATTAGAGAGAATCACCAATGAAAAATTATTGATAATGAGTGTTTATGCCTACCAAAGAAATAACACGTCTAGCCCAAATCAAGGTCCCTCCTATTGGAGATGTGGCTCGATTTGAGTGTGCAATTAGTCCCACATGGGTTAAGGAGCCGCATCATGTCTCTCATTAGCAACAAGGCCTTTTGAGGCCAGTTGAGCTCATTTCATAAAGACCTCATACCCGGGGCGTGACGGGTGTTGAAGTTGAGGACAATATTGTTACTTGAGACATGTCTGTTGGCTAGCAATCTAAGTGCATGTTCTGCGGTGGTGTTGGAGGCTTTGCCACCATCACCCCTGAACCCAACAAATGGTATCAGAGCCAATGGTTTGGCCTTAGGCTTGGTGAGTTGGAAGTGAAGGATAGCACATTGAGGTAGAGCTTCTCTCGGGTAGGCTCAAGTCTCGCCAAGGTTGAAATTGTTGAAAATGTGATGCAATTTGAGCGTGCAATTAGTCCCACATGGTTTAAGGAGTCGCATCGTATGAAGTTAATAAGAATTGGACGTGTCTCTCACTAGCAACGAGGCTTTTTGGGGGCAGTTGAGCCCAATTCTAAAAACCCTTTATCTAGGGCGAGGCGGGTGTTTAAGTTGGGAAAATATTGTTGTTTGTGACATGTCCATTGGCTAGCAATCTCGTGTGCATGTTGTGAAGTAGTCCTCGGGGGATTTTCCACCTTCACCGCCAAACCCAACACCTCCCTCCTCTTGTCGTCCAACCCCTTATATCTTTGACAAAAATGGATGATACCCAAACTGAAATTTGTCAACTTGGAGAAGTAAAACTTATCAGATTGAAAAATTCTCCAAATATGAAAAATGGCTTTATTGTTGTGTCAAAGAAGAAAGAAGAGTGTCGCCAGTGGTGTGTGTTGTGTTGTATGAGTAATTGGTGATTTGGCTATGTTGGAATATATTTTGGCTGCATTTGGGTTGATTAAACACTTGTTACTCACAATTTAAACTAAATTAAACTAAACTACATGGCTGGGATTTGTATGTATGAACTCATCATCATAATTTCAATATAGTGTCTGTTATTTTGGAACTCCGTCAAAACTCAGCTGTGATACCCTTGTGTGGGCAGACCTAAGGGGAAGGGTGAGGGAAAGGCCCGTGATGGCGAAGCCCAACAGACCCGTAGATCCCAATAGGGGTTGGGCGAGCTACCAAGGGGAGATTATAGTACCACATCGCCTAGGTGAGGGAAGGGGATGTGCTATATATGTACGAGTTTGGATCTACAAAGTACTACGCGTTTTAAAGTCGTGCGGGCCTTGGGCCCAAAGCGGACAATATAGTACTCTGTGGATCGGGTCGTTACAGAATGATATCAAAGCCGGACCTAGTCGAAAGTGTGCCAATGGGGACGTTGGGCTCCCTTAGGGGGTGGACTGTGATAACCTTGTGTGGGCAGACCTGAGGGGGAGGGTGAGGGAAAGGCCCGTGATGGCGAACCCCAACAGATCCGTAGATCCCAATAGGGGTTGGGTGAGCTACCAAGGGGAGATTATAGTCTCACATCGCCTAGGTGAGGGAAGGGGATGTGCTATATATATACGAGTTTGGATCTACAAAGTATTATGCATTTTAAAGTCGTGCGGGCCTTGGGCTCAAAGCGGACAACATAGTACTCTGTGGATCGGGTCGTTACATCAGCCCTATTACTAAATCTCTCTATTTCGAGGAAAAAAAATTCTACCACCCCATTTAGAGCCAGTATCGAACAAATACCTGCGCAAAAATTTCAATCTCGCAGAGCCCTATGCGAAAAGTTGTTAAAAGTTCTCAATTGTGAGAATTTTACATTTCTTCAAATGGATGTCTGCGAGCTTCGTTGAAATTTCGCATATGTGTTTGCAAATGGTTGCATATGTGAATTTTAGGTAAGTTGATTTCAATTTTGATTTTGTTTGGAGGCTTTTATTTAATTTCTAATATATAGTTACAATCTTTTGTTTGTTTTTGTTTGGGAATTTGAGTCAAGTTGCTTCATTTTGGTTGAATGAGAACAACTACCAATGGCCAAAGGAACCACCAACGCCGCAACCAACAAATTTTCTCCCAAAATCTTGTCTCGTTGGCAAGCAAATCGCGCAACACAACCCCTTGTTCATTTTGGTTTTAAAACTTAGGGTTTGGGTTGGGTTAATGAGAAAAAGTGAGACATAGTATAGGGGAATTAGTGATAGGAAGATGAGGAGTTTAGTTTCTAGTATATGTGAGGTTAATAAAAAGATGTTAAGAATCAAATTTGAGAATGGAGAACAAAACCCTTGAAAGTGTGAGAGAAGAAGGGAGAAAAAATTGAGAATTGAGAGTTTTGGGGTTTATATTGGTGATGTCACTCAGTAGATGGTGGTGTCAAAGAGTGGAACTGATGGTATTTATAAGTCACTACCTTTGGGAAATGGTAACTTGTAGCATTAGCAAGTCTAGCTTAGGATAAGAAAAATATGGGTAGATTACATCTTTATGAGCAAAGGGTGTTAAAATAGATATGGTAAGACTTGTGGCGAATAACATCACTTTTTTGAAGGGTCGGGATCAAGAGACACTAACCTTATGACTAAAATCTAGACCCAAAGTGTCAGCCATTGAACTTTGTTGATATAATGGCGTCAAACAATTTAAGCTGACAAAGCAATCTAACGGATATCAAATAAGCAAGTCGTGTGTTAATCGAATTTTTGTCGAGCGATGTCCAATCTTACTCTTCCACCTGATCATTGTGGTCTCTTTTCCCTCTCTGTTTCTTTTCTCTTTTCAATTTTGGTACTCTACATCTAATAAAGTTGCAGTCGCCAACCCCCCATTGTGATAATGATTCTCAAGTCTCAATGTCATACAAGATGTTCTTAATGATCCCTCCGTTATTATCCCCATATCCATCATGTATACCTCTAATTAAGAAAAGAAAAAAGTACTCCATAATTCATTCATAAAATTTTCACATAATATATTCACGTAACTTCCATAGAATAAATATTTCAATTGTTTAATTCAAAAACATATTATTCAAAATTCTGTAACTACCCGATCCACATAGTACAATATTGTCTGTTTTGGGCCCAAAGTCTGCATAACTTTAAAATGTGTTGTACTAAAGGGATCCAACCACACACATAAGTAGCACATCCCCTTCCCTCACCCAAGCGATGTGAGACTATAACCACTCCTTGGTAGTTTGCCAACATTTCTGCTCACCAACGCTTGGTAGCATGTCAGCCTTGGCCCACTCACACAAGGTGTTACAATATTGATGAAAAGGGCTCGCTAGCCTCAAACATCTATTACATTGATTAAAAAATAACTATACTCTCAAATAACGTTCCACAACATTACAAGGCCAAGTCGTGCTCTTCTGAGACTTATCGACACGAGCCAAGTATTCTGCTCCGCAAGTTTTACGACTACATTGGTGATCACATGGGATGCACCACAACCAAGTCTTACAGACGTGTACTTGGGATTCAGGAAATACCACTTGGTCTCATGTTTCGTGCTCTAGGAGACTTATTGAATAGCCAAGAATCTCACAATCATGAAATGAGACACAACAAAGTCTTACCACTTGCTTGGGATTACCTGTGACACTTACTCGTATGAAACCACTCCACGGATTCAAGAACCCACACAGGGTTGGTTGAATTTAGGCAATGTAACATTCAAAGAGGTTTCTCTAAAGATTTCTCTTGACTAGACGAATATGTTTAAACTTGGTTATCTGACTTCTTCATAGAGTGGAAGTGAGGTTCACTCTTACCAATATGAAGTTTTGGAGTGACACATGAAAGTTTCATTTAGGACATTTAGATTTCAAACAAAGAAGTTGTTTGGTCTAGGTTAATCTCAAAACTTGAGCCCTAGATCTCTGTCTGTCTTCTTTTGAAGCTCACTCAAAGATGATATCAAGAGATGGAGATATTTCATCTTAAACAATGCAGAAAAGTTTGTTCTTATTTTTGTTGAATCTTGTTGGATCTGCTGCTCCTGAATAGCTCTAACAAGTTTCTCTTGAACTCCCAATGTTTAAGAAAACAAATGAGAATGCGACTATTTAAAAACTGGTGAAGTCGACTTCATTGTCTTCAAATCTGTTTTCAGAACGACTTGTTTCATAAATGACTATTTGTTTTATCAAAACGGTTGCCTATTGACAGTGACACTTCATGAGTAAAGTCGACTTTGTTATACTCAGACAACTTTTTTAAAATAAAAGCTTTCTCTTGGTCACATGTCATTGTACTTGACATGAACATGTCATTGCACTTGACATGAAAACAAAAGCTTTTTCTTGGTACATGAATCCAAATTTTGAAATCTGGCTCCCACACATTTTTGCCTCCAAATAGTTCTTGACACTTCATTTGAATTTCATCACCCATAATCTATTTTTGCATTGTCTTCAAATGCCAGTTAGCATGACCCACCTTCTTGGACTTCAACCATCTTGGACATGTCTTCTTGAAGCTTTAATCATTGCTTGACCAATCTTCGTATCATTGACTTTGGTCTCTTGAATTGATTTTGTCTTGGTTGACTTTGACTTTGATTTGCGGATGACTTGATTTTTTCTTCTTGCATTGTCACCTTTGGTTGAGTCTTCGTGATCACATCTAAATGATCTAATTTCATTTATCATTCATAATCTAGTATGCATGAATTTACAATTTTGTCAATGCATTTTTATAATAACACTTGTCGCTCATTTTATATTGGTTTTACAAGCTTAATCAATATTTTTTTAAACTAATTCACAAATAACATTTTAAAAAGTAATAAGTATATTATTTATCAAGCCAATTTTTTGATAATTATGTGAAAGTACGACACTTTCAATTATTTTACTTTGGGATTGGCAACTTCAACGTGTATTTTCCATCAAATATTAAGTTTTGGAGAGTAACAACTCTATTCCTACATGTCATTAGCGAAATATTAAGTTCGCCATTACACTTAGGTTTGGTGATAGATTTCCACTTACATAAATGTAGGGAATTTTGAAGTAAGAATGATCCCACCAAAAGTTTTACAATGTTCATCAAATTTTTTTGGGAAGCATATAGCTCGACATAATGTAAACCGGAATGGCCAAGGTAACCTTTTGAATAAGCATTGTCCTAGTAGCTTTGGAAAGTAGATTTTCCTTCCAAGAGAATAGTTTAGATTTGATTTTGTCCAAGATTTACGTGAAATGCTTTATGGAATTGGTAATAATAGTCAATATCATTCTACACAGCGGCAGATCTAGGGGGCATATGAGGTCATGAGACGGAAACTTAGCAAAATCACCATTGGAGGTCTGATCTTGACCCCATAGAAGCTAAGTGTCATGCACACCGAGTGTTTGCCAAAATGACCTAAAGAGCGTGGCAAGACAGCTAAAACAAAAAAATATGCATGCAACCCAAACATAGACCCAATTAGAAACAAAACATCTTATTTCTTCCTGTTCAGAAAGTAAAAAAATAAAAATTAAAAAATTCACATGTTGGTGTAAGGATTTATACATTCAAACCACAAACCTCCAAATCCCAACCCTCAATGACTCAACCCCCTGAACTCCACCCTACATGCTTTCATTGAGTTAATATGTATAGAATTTATGGAATGAGGTAATAAGAAATTTCGTCCAACAATTAGTTGATATAACTTGGGTAGTACTAGACTTATTCATTTACACTGAGAAAAATATATTTTATTGTATTAAAAATGAAGTTATAATGCGATGTAATCCAAATATGAGATAGTTGTGAACAATTGGACTAGTTCATAAAAAAAAAAAATGAATTATAAATTATATTAGTTTTGTTTAATTTTTTCCAAGTCTATATTTTTTGCAAAAAACAAATTTTGGGACATCTTATAAAGTGACCCCATGGGTAATGAATATAGATCCGCTTTCAAGTTTTAAGTTTAGAAAGAGAAACGAAAATCCCAAAAGCTTCACAAAGTCAAGCTTTACAAATGCAGGATCCAGGGGATGTGCCCTCCCGGGTGCATTTTCTGCCAATCTGGTGGCTCTCGTCTCGAAAACGGAGGATCTAGGTTATTTTCTGAGTTTGACCAATTGGTCTATGTAATGTTATTTAAAAGATATTTAGTAAAATTATCTGCAATAGAATAACAAATCTGCTGCTAAGTATTGTCTCTCAGGAGCAGGTTGCTTTTGTAAGGGGGTGGAATATCTTCGAAAATATTGGTCTGGCAGAGGAACTCATGAGGGAGATCTGAAAAAAAAAAAAAACTTTGGAAAAATATGTGATCTTTAAGATTGATATGGAGAAAGCCTATGATCGCCTTGAATTGGTTTTTTTGTTATCATTGCTCATAAGATTTGGATTCGACAATCAGGTATGTCATATTATTTTTGGTTGTCTTACTAATTGCAGTTTCTCTATGCTACTGCAAGGTGTCTAGAAAGCATTTTTCATATCCTCGCGAAGTCTTCGTCACCTTTATCACTATTACTATTTGTCATTGCTTTTGAGATCCTTAACAGGGGACTGACAAGAGAATTTGACAAAGAAGACATTGGGTACTACTACACCCCTAGGGCCTGTGCACCGATCACACATCTCCTACATGTTGACGATACACTAATCATTCTGAATGGTAGGAAAACTTGATACAGGGTTGCATTAAAATTTTGGGAAGATATTGCCAACCGTCGGGTTAGAAAATCAATGCTCATAAAAGTTCTTGGTGAAAGGGAGGGCTCATGTAGAAATAATTATAGCTATTAAATTCTATAGGAGTTTTCAGTATAAGTCATCCCCTATGACATACCTAGGGGTTCCGGTCTATCAGGGACACTAAATATACTTTTCTTTGATGATTTGTTGAGTAAGGTATCGAAGTGAGTTAAGGAATGGTAGGCGAAATTCTTGTCACCTGGAGGGAGACTTATGTTGATCAAACATGTCCTTAGTTCCATTTTGATATATACTATGAGCACAGTCTGTGTGCCAAAGAAGGTGATTGGTAGAATCAAGAAAATTTTAGCAAACTTCTTTTGGGGTGATTGTAAAGAAAGGCTAAAGAAAAAATGGGTGGCATGGCCAAAGGTTAGTTTACCGATTGATGAAGGTGGTTTGAGAGTTCAAAATCTTTTCCATGTCATTAAAACATTCTACCTCAAAGCTTTGTGGAACTTGATAAACACAAACTCTTTATGGATGAAATTTACCCACAAAAATATTGGAAGATGGGAGTTCCTTTGATGGAACAAATTGATAAGTGTGGCACCTCAGGGTTTGTGAAACCATTGATGGAATTACGACCAAACCTTTCTGCAAATTCGATGTAGAGGATTGGACAAGGTAACACTAGCTTCTTTGACAAAAAATGGAATTTGCAGGTGGATTTCAAAAGACCGGAGACATTGGAGGAGATGGGCTTTGACCGTTTACACAAAAGATGAAAAGAGATAGGTTTCAAATGATTATTAGGGAACATCATGTTGCAGTTATTGAAGCTTATAAATCGAGGCTCATAATGAACAACAGTGAAGCAGATTCCTGCGTGTGGACACCAAATCCAAATGGCCATTTTCCCACACGGTCAACATATGAAATCCTCAGATAACAGGGCGAGATAGATAAACTATATAAGAAAATACAACATCCCTATTATTGCTGACAAAAAACTCCACCCTCATTGGGAAATTTGTGAAGAGAGGTCTCCCGGTGGATGGAGAACTCTGCAGGTGTGGATTCAATCTAGCATTTAGATGTCGGTGTTGCTCAGAGCCAGACGTTGAAACATTGAAGCATCTGCTTATCGAAAGGTCAATTGGCAGTCAGAGTTTGGACTCACTTCGACCCGATTTTTGACATACATATCCGACGTCTAACAGATGTTCCCACCCTATTCAAAGTTTGGTTTCGACGAGCTAATCGAGCAACCCAAACTGGAATACTATACAACCTGATGCCGATGTTTATCATCTGGGAAATATGGAAACAGAGAAATCTATTTTTTTTTTGAAGGTGCAACAGTGAACGAAGTTTTGTTATTGCGCAGGTAAGAAGGGATTCACTTGGTATCATTTGTTTCGACCTTAAAACAGAGGAGCCAAAACAACGTATCTCTGCAATAGCTTGGTTTTAACGCTAAGTCGAGTGTTGTACTATCAATTTTCACTGTCAGGTAGTGTCGCACTAACCTTTGATGGTTCCTCCATTAACAACAAGGCCGCGAGCAAGGTAATAATTCGGAATGATCAAGGAGAGTGACTAAAGGTCAAATGGATTTTATTTAAGAAAGGATCAAATAATAAAGCTGAAACCTTGGCCTTGCTAAAGGGCGTTCGTTTAGGTAACCGGCTGGGGATTTCAATGGTGATCATTTAGATAAACTCCAACCTTGTTAAAGGCTGGTTCAATGGCATCCATAGAGTTACTTGGTTCCTTGAAATTGCATGGAATGAAATTTATAGTTTTCTTGATGGCATGGAAGTGTGATGTGTCCATGTTTTTAGAGAAACTAATTCGATGACTGACTCACTCTCACAGCTCGTTCAAGAGGAGTCTCATTCCCGCATATACTAGAGTTCAGTTCTCCTCAAAAGACCATCAGCACTTCTGCCTCTAGACAAGAGTCAAACAACATATCTCCGATAGATAGCATAGGTTATAATTTTTTTGGAGTTTTTTTTTCTAGGGTAAAGTCGTAATGTGCTCCCGATGTATCTTTTATCCTTTTTAGACAAGTAATTAAGGTTCGACATTCCACACGAGTCCTTCATTCTAGAGTTTAAAAAAATGGAATTCTTATCCACTTCTGATCTGGTAGAAGAGAAACCATGGATTTAGGCATTCGTCACAACTAATAGTTCCTTAGGTTGTTAGCTAAAAACAAAAGGGTTATTTACCTTTTGGCCCCCATTAGTTCTTGTGCATTCCTCCTTGACCCCAGTAGTTCTCAAAATCTTGTTAGACCCCCATTTTGAGTCTTGACTATTAAGTCAAGGCCTTCGACTAGCGGAAAATATCCTAACATTTCTAATGTCAAAATTATCCTCATCTTCTTCACCAACCCTTTCATCCCCTCCTCATCTCCCTCTCCTCATTTAATTCCCCGCCACCACCGTCCTTCTGTGACCTCCCACTGCCTGGCCCTTAGCCATATAAAACAAAATTTCTAAGTTAGTTTGTATAAGAATTTTTTTTCATGAAAACACAAAAAAAAATAAAAAAATTGTTGTTGTTTTATATCACCTCCATCAACTCTATGAAAAAAATGGGTTTTTTGAGTCCGACTCTCATTAGTTTATGCCTAATTGAGTTTAGCATTTATTTTAAAAACTAATTCAGTCTAGCACTCATATTGTAACAGTCGGCGTAGTTGACTTCCATTGACCGTTTAATTTTTCTTAAAACCCAAACATATCCTTCACACTTAGTAGGCACATGCAAAACACGTGCCACATAAACATCTTTGAAATTCATCTTTGACTGGTCTTTGAGAGATATGTATGGTCATGGTTAAAAAAATGAAAAATATTAAATAAAATAAATTATCTCCTTCACTTTTTTTTTCCCAAAAATCTTCCAGCTACTCCATTAATCATCTCCAAAACCAATACCCAACCCAAACCCAAATGAATACCTCTATCTTTCTCTCTTCTATGGAAATTAAGTCACCATTTTCTTGAAATACCACAATGATCTCTCCCCTAAACCATTATGTGATCCACTCATTGAATTCCATGACGCAATGTCTCTAAACACCATGCGTTCAAAAACACTTTCTACACCGAAGTCACCACACTTGGCATACATGTACACAAGAGCATTACGCAAATTACTATCATAATCCACAATCCCATGCTTCAAGCTTAAAGTATGAATCATCCGACCTTGTCTCAAATCCTTCATACGGTGATGGTGGATTTATAGCTTCATGCCATTACTAATGGCTATGTAAAATACTTGTGTTGGGACACCGACATTGTGGGCAACCATTTTTAGTAATGGTAAATGCATAATTATGCTTTCGCAACTACCATTTGGAGCTTGATTTGAAGGATGTAAGTTAATATTGATCAATTTTTCCTATATTCTTGGTGGTACAGGCACCAACAATCCAAGGCGTCTCTAATTAATGAAGGCCTCTATACTATTTGATGATACACCAAAACGGTCACATCCCTGAGCCATACACATGTCATGATGATCTCGAGAAATTACGGGCCCCAGTGTCAGTCCAGCACTGATCCGACCCAAGCAGTTCCAAGCTCGCTCAATGCAATCCGCCAGACGAACCCGAACTCTTAGAGCCTGGTAGGCTCATATTCTCACAACTATTCTCAATACACGTAAGCCCTACTAAAGTAAGTATCTCGAGGATCAGCTTCGAACAGGAAACTACAACAGCTCTCTGCTTCCAACTAGGAAGCAAATACCAGAGTACATATCACACATGGAAACTTCCTCTTACAGAATACCCTCATATAGGGAACTAAACCCGTGTATCTCGGAGCATAGAGCTAACAGGGAACTTCCCTCCAACAACACGACTCCTAATTAGATAAGGATTTTCACGAAGATCTCCTTCCTAAACTACGTCATTGATGAGCTAGTCGATAAATAAGACATGAGGTTGGTAAGCTAAGGTAAGCTACAAATTCTCTATTTACAACATTACACCTTCTTCAGATCCTTGTCTAACTTTAGCATCGGAGTGTCATCGGCCACCACAACGGTGGTCCATGGCTCACGTGTGTTACTTGTGCAGGTCAGCAGGACTAGGTCAAAGCAAAGAAGAGGAAAATGACTGCAACAATTTGGCGCGATCCGTGGGGACGACAAAGTTCCTAACTTTTTACTAGCATCCTCTCCCTTCGAAACATAAAGAGATGGTGACTAGATCACGCAATAAGGAATAACGAGGGATAGCATCGAGCGCTCAACTTGACGCTTCTTCACCACCCTCAATAACGCAGGTAACGCATGAGCATCAACTTGGCGCTTTCGGAACAACGACAACACCAATGGACCTCGAGTCAGACCCACAATCTATTTTTATACGCCAGGCTTTGTCATTGATGAAGTCGCTCAAATCAATAAAAAAAAGGCCCAACGAGACACTAAAGGCATATCTAACTTACTTTAACAGCGAGTTAACCACCATCAACGTGTGCAACGATGCAACAGCCGTCTCAACCTTCATTAATGGCCTGAGGAAAGGAGAGTTGTAATACTTTCTGACACTGGACCCTCCGGTGAGCATGACAGACCTAACAAATGAAGCGCAGAGCTTCATCACCCTAGGAGAAGAACGGGAAACCTGATGCAAAACCGAACTCAGGGAGCAATCGGTCAATAGGATATGCGTCTTTCATGGAGCCCATTCCGAGTCAGAATTGTCCAACAGGTCCAGGAATAGAGCTCTCCAAGGTATGAGGATCCAAACGATACGTGGCAGGCAGATGGTACCGCATGATCAGAAGCAAGACCCCTCCGTGCCGCTAGTATTTACAAAAAAAACCTCTAGGGCATACAACTCTGGCACAATGACGCTCTAGTGGTAGTGATATTCACATAATTATTACATAATATATCCCTTAATTTATACATGTTAGTGTTTCGATTATTATATTTTATAGTAATTATTTCGGTTTTATGTCTTTGTAGGAATTTGAGCGTAAACGATGAAATCATATTAAGGCGACAAGTTAAGGAACGACAATTAGTCGATTATAACGGTGGTATAAAGCAGATGGTCACAAACCTAAACCCAAAACCTAATTCATAACCTAAACCCAAAAACCTAAACCCAAACCTAATACCAAGCCCAATCCTTCTCCAAATTATACATTGATGAATCATCCCCTCATCTCATCCCTATTCATCTTGAGCATTTTCTATAAATACAAGAGAATAAGGTGAGAAAAAGGGGAAAAAGAGAGGGGAAGAAAAAATATCATTAGAAGATCAAATCCTCTTCCTTCACAAAAGGGGAGGAAGAGAAGGGAAGAAAAAGAATTAGAAAAATATCAAAACCTCTTTCTCTCAAATTGATTCTCATCACCCTCACCACTCATCCATTTCTCACTCACTCAGCAATCACTTCCATCCTCCACCTCGCCACCACCATCACCCGAGCACCACCACCACCTCCGGACAGTCACCTCGCCACCACCGTGCGAGCACCGCCACCACCACCACCACGAAACAGGGGAGTGACAACCCTGTTTCGCATCAGAGCCACCTCCATCAACCTCCCTGTCCATCTTCCTGTACATCATCCATCGACCACCATCACCTCCGGACACCACATCGCGAACCACCACCACCACGCCGCGAAACAGAGCTCACCGCGGCTCTATTCCGCCTCGCCACAGACACCGTTTCCCCTCTTTTCTCGGCCTCTCTTCGTATCGAGCTCCTTCCTGCCTCCTTCTCTCGCGACCACCGTCACGACCAGACCGAGCATCACCGCCACCACCTCGCGAGACAGAGCTCGCAAGCAGAAACAGGGAGCTCCTGTTCCTCGTCTTCCTTCTCTGTTTTTTCTGTTTTCTGGGTGTTTCCTCACCTTCTCTCTTCTTTTGCAGGTTCTGGAGGCATTTGGAGGTCGAGGATCCTCGCGAGGAGCACGGAGGAAGGCGGAGCAGCGCTGCTGCTCGCTGGAGAAGAAGGCGGAGCGAGGAGCGTACTGTAGCAGAGGCGGGAGAACTGGTCAAATTTTGTTATTTGGCTATTCACACCCCCGATTCTGCTATGTACCACCACAGAGCATTTTGGGAACATTTTTCTCGGGATTCGTGTTTTGACCACCTGTTGATCTGCTGAGTACCACCACATCGAGTTTGTGACAAACTAAATGGGTTGTATAAGTTATTTTGATTTATTTTACTGAATTGTGTGCTTAATTGTTAATTACAATTTATTTCTGAATTTTTGATAAATTGCTTTCACCCTTGATTTTTGAGAAATTAATCTTGGTATGTTTGGTAGTTAGAATTACCCTTTTTCAATATTCAAAGCATGTGTTAAAAATATTAAGCTCAAACTTTGATTAAGTGTGCCCTAAAAAGACACTTAATACTTGGTAAGAGCGTATTTGCTTGAAATAATTTGTTAATGTTTGATAGAAACATGATATAAGTTGAATTGGATTTTAATGATCACATATTCGGTGTAAGCAAGGGATTCTCATCCCTAAAACTTCTCGTTTAAATTTTCAGTAATTTAGATTTAAATAATTTTACTGACTCATTGGTGAGTCTAAGCCCACAAAATCCATCTCATCTATCTTTTATTTTTCTTATTTTTAATTTATTTTTAGTTTAGTTTTAAAAACACTGTAACCCCATTTTCTCTAAATTAGTTTAATTAAATTCTAAATTTCAATTGCATCCACCTTCTTCGTGGGATCGACCCGTACTTGTCGTTGTCTATCAGTTAGGCACTGTGCACTTGCGGTTATTACAAGTGGGTTAAATTAGCCTATTAATTTAGGTTAGTTAAACTCGCACCAAGTTTTTGGCGCCGTTGCCGGGGACGGTTGCGGTGTAATTGAATTTAAGATTTATTTTCACTAATTATAAAAAAAAATTAAAAGAAAAACAAAACAAAAAAAAAATATTTTTATTTTGCTAAGTTCTTTTTACACTAATTTCTTTTTATTTGTTTGATTTTGCAGAATACACGCTTCTCGAGGAAATTGGACGATCCTGCAAAAACATCAAGCACATTTTTTTTTAATTTTGTGATGAGAGTTTTAATTTTATTTTCACCTCGTTTTACGAGTGTGTGGTGTAATAATTTTAAACTTTACTGTTTTTCATTTTGTTTAATCACAAAAAAAAAACCTAAAATTCTCTAAGTCAAAAGAAATTATAGGGAAACAATTCTAATTGTTACCCAATAATTTTTATGATTTAGAAATCCGACTTCTAAGACCAAGACCAGTAAATTTATTTGCATGTGCTTGTGTGTTGATTGAAACGGATAAAAAGAAGTCGGACTTTTTTTTTAAATTGTGCTAACTCTTTTTGTGCAGAACGGAATACGCACACTGTAAGTATTTCTATCACACGCAATGTATTAGCGACTGGGTGCTTGGTGTAATTGTTTGAAATTGTGTGATTGGTTGTTTAATTTCTGTAATTGTGGATGCTAAACTTTAGTAATTCATAATAAGCAGACCCAGCTTATAAATAGAAACTGGTGGGACTTGATATCCCCACCTCATCACTCCAGTTGTGTGCAACCAATAGCCTAACATAATTAAAATCAATTAGCAAGTTAGATAGAGCATCTTTTAGGTACGGTGTTCATAAGACAACCAAGACCAAGGTGAATCCAATAATTTTTGTGTTGACCAAAGCTAAAAGTGACGATTGGTTTAATCATTCAATGAACTCCGAGAGGCCACTGCCACAAGGGTAATTTACCCGGTACGCCGAGTCATAAGTAAGCTACGATCCACAAGAAGAATTGGTGTAACTAACAGTTTTGGGTTAGGAACACAAGCCTCAAGTGTACATTTAACATCACATCGTTCTCACATCTATTGGCTTACAGAGCAGTAGCACAAGGAAGTACTTAATTGGACCATTGTGACCTCCTTCTCTTGTGCGGTAATCCGGTTTCTTTGAAACAAAACTCTAGCCTACTGATTTTGAACTTTGCGGTATAAAGTGTACACTCTTAGGATCAACTTGTAGCACCCATTATTCTGTTATAAAGATTACATAAGAAATAATTGTCCCCCAAAGATGAAAAGATAATTGATCTAAAAAATGTTGATTGCTTAAGGAGGCATGTTTCGTGTGCATTTATTGGTTGCTGATTGCGTATGAGTCTGTGCATATTTTGTTTAGAGTTAGTGATTAAAAAAAAATTAAAAATTAAAAATTAAAAAAAATGAACACAAGGGATTATCCAGCCTATTTTTCCGAGCAAATCAATTCATTTTATGACATGCGACGACCTGATTATGATCCATATTTAGATTATTACCCAGGTCTAGCTTATCATTCTGACTTCTCATGGGCTCATGGTCAGTACCATGAAGGCCTTCTAGACACTCATCAGACTCCTCAAGCTTTCATTCCTGATAATGAGTCTCAATTTAATCGAGTTGTTCCTCCTTCTAACACATCTAGTTTAGAGGACGCCTTAACTCGTGTCATGCAGCGAACAGGAGCAATATTTGAGCAAAATTCTCAGGACATCACATAATTGATAGCTAATTCTCAGCAAAATGCTCAAGCTATCAAGAAACTTGAGATGACTTTGAGTCAGATAGCTGAGTCACTTCCTGAGATAGAGTCAGAAATACTCCCTAGCCAACCTATTTCCAACCCAAATGGTCAATATGAAATTAGTGGCACATCTGAGCCAGACAGTGAAGATGTCCAATCCATTATTACTACCCTTAGGAGTGGAAAATTGGTTGACAATCAGGTAGGAATACCTGCCATGAGTGTTACTATACCCTCACCCAATTCTATACAGGTTGCATCCTCCTATCATACGAAGGCTGATAAAGCCTCATTTATTGATGAACCTGTAGATTCTGAGACACTACAGACTTCTCCTTCCCATGTTGACTCATGCCTTCCTAGTGACTCATGCATCGAATCAAACTGTGAACATTCTTTAGAGTCTCCCCTTGACTGTTTTCATGATACACATGACCATTTAGAGGCTTGTTTGACTCATTTTAGTTTAGACTTTGATGTTGATGATTCCATTAGGGAAGTCAATGATTTGCTTGACTCAGTCCCCATTGTGGATCCTAGTTATATATGGAAGTCTAAAGTGAAGTCTCTCCCACTCAGTGAGTCAAAACTAGTCCCATCAGTTGAGCCACCTGAGCTTGACCTTAAACAATTACCTGACACCCTCAGGTATGCATTTTCAGTTGATGAGTTGTCTAGACCAATATCTCTATGTGATTCATGTGATGAGCCTGTACCACCTGATATATCCATCATCTCATCTACTTGCATCACATCCCCATTTACTAAGGCTACTTTCACCGATCCCTTGTGCTGTAGTGAGGATTTCAGTTTTCACCATCCTGTTGTGAAAATTATTCAATCATCTGATTTGGAACCAGACATTGGATGTTCCCTTTTTGGAGCACGCAAAAATCCTCTGTTGAGTATGACTACTGGTCACTTTTGAGATGTCCTAGTGTATTTGGTGCCCCATGTGATTGCTATATTTTGGTGGACTGATCCTCAACTGTTCAGGTTGTTGATATACGACCATGGACTAAGTGTTTGTCATGTTCTTCCTCTCCACTTTTCGATACACCATTTTTTAGGAAGAATATTTGTCGGGCTGATGACGATAAACCAAGCGATACTGGGAGGCAGCCTAGCTTTAGTTGTGTGTATTTGCTGTTAGTCTGGATTGATTTTTGAGTACCCTATTTAGTTGTGTTTCACTCATACTCGTTAGCTCCATAACAGTTTTGTCTTACACCTTGCCTTCTTTTTAGTTTTCTTTGTTAGTATCGAGTCTGCATTTTATCGATTTCTAATGAAAACTCCATGATTCTTATGTTTGTGAGCCTAATTGATGGATGACTTCTTGGAAATTGGTAAAATTTTCACCGCGGTAATACTGTTCTAACCTCCTCTCATGTGCTTATTTCATTCATTTGTCAGAATTACTTTGTTAAACATTGAGGACAATGTTTGGATTAGGTTTGGGGGTAGGGTTCATGAGTCGGTGAATTTTTCGTAGTGTTTTCTTATTCTTAAAAAAAAAAAAATAATAATAATAATAAATTGCTTTTCTGTCAAGAAAACTTGGTCTTTTGCGAGTATGAAAATGGATTTTAAATGTTTTATGCTCAAGAAAATGCAAACTAACTTGACATATTGGTATATCGATAAAGACTGAAAGTTTAGTATAATCCTTAAGTTAGATCTAGTTCATGAGATTTTTCAACTCAATTATCTTTGCACCATTAGCCATGTTAGCATAACTTGAAGTTGATGAGTGAAATATATGCTAGAAAACCTTAGAATAATAGTGGAGACTTAACCCTGAAAGTTTTGAACCTTTCTATTTTTCTGAGGGTTATACATAAACTCTGATTTTTCTTAAGTCCGTATTATCTCGTTGATGATCTCATTATTCTCATTTTTCTGATCAATTGCTTTGGGAATGACGTCAAAATTGAATTATTACACTAGAACTTCTTGGCTTATTCAATTGAGATGTCATAATACTGACCCGAATTTAAGAAATGATCTAGGCATTTTTTTTCTTTAGACCATTAACTAGCCTTTTAACTTACCCATAACATTAACATTTTTGTAGCCTTTTGAGCCTTAGAATAACTTTTATTTGTTAACCCATTAATCTTTACCCAATTTTTCTGGGAATGTGTATGGATGGATATACTTGGTGTCAAAAGGGCATTAAAAAGCAAAATATGAGATATTTTATAAATCCTCTATTAAAAAAAAAAGGGTTGAAGAAAAGAAAATAGTAAAAAAAAAAAGAGAAAAAGAAAAAAAGAAAATTGATTCGTCAATGAGGATAAAGATGTGAAAATGAAGAAAAATTAATGGTGCGCAACATTGGTTTATTCTTGACAGCCCTAATTGTTCGTGAATGGGTGTATACATTCGTAGAAATTTTTGTTAGAATCCTTTGACATTCCTTATTAACTATTACCCAAGCCCCATTACAACCCAACAAAGTCCTAGTTGATCTTAGGTAAAGGTTGGTTTCGTAGATGTGGAGATTTAATAACCAAGACCTATGGTGTTTGATTCAACATTCCCAAAAGTAATTGATATTCCTATCCATGAGATCATGTTCATTCCATTTTTGAAAAGTCCGTTATTCATATTACTATATGTGAGATGATTGTTTTCCATTATTTACTATTTTCCTCACATATAAACTGAGTGAAATACCAAATCTCTGAGTGTTTTATTGTGAGTGACATGAGAGGTTTGAAGTCAAAACAAACTTTCTATAGGAAATTTAGTCATTATTTTACTCTGAAATGAAAAGTTATGTTGATAATGCTATTCACACACACACATTGAGTTGAGGATGATTATGAATTTTTTCTAACTTTTGGAGAATATTAAATTATTTTGAAATTTGTTGATACACTAAAATAACACTGTTGGTTTCTTGCATTTCTTGAAGTTTCAAAATGAACACTGTTTGACCAAGTTTTGATTGAGTCAGTAATGTTTGTGGGTAACATTTCTGGAAACCCTCACGAGACTATAACTCGTCCACTAGAGGTAATCTAGGGGTTTAAAGCCTTGTTGCACGTTTAAGGTAAGTGCAACCGATGATATCTGCGAAAGTGAGTTAGGATTTTCTTTTTATTGTTTTGCTCGAGAACTAGCAAAATATAGGTTTGGGGGTATTTGATATTCACATAATTATTACATAATATATCTCTTAATTTATACATGTTAGTGTTTCGATTATTATATTTTATAGTAATTATTTCGTTTTCATGTCTTTGTAGGAATTTGAGCGTAAACGATGAAATCATATTAAGGTGACAAGTTAAGGAACGACAATTAGTCGATTCTATCGGTGGTATAAAGCAGATGGTCACAAACCTAAACCCAAAACCTAATTTATAACCTAAACCCAAAAACCTAATCCATAACCTAAACCCAAACCTAATGCCAAGCCCAATCCTTCTCCAAATTATACATTGATGAATCATCCCTATTCATCTTGAGCATTTTCTATAAATACAAGAGAATAAGGTGAGAAAAAGAGGAGGAAGAGAGGGGAAGAAAAAATATCATTAGAAGATCAAATCCTCTTCCTTCACAAAAGGGGAGGAAGAGAAGGGAAGAAAAAGAATTAGAAAAATATCAAAACCTCTTTCTCTCAAATTGATTCTCATCACCCTCACCACTCATCCATCTCTCACTCACTCAGCAATCACCTCCATCCTCCACCTCGCCACCACCATCACCTGAGCACCACCACCACCTCCAGACAGTTACCTCGCCACCACCATCACCTGAGCACCACCACCACCTCCAGACAGTTACCTCGCCACCACCGTGCGAGCACCGCCACCACCACGAAACAGGGGAGTGACAACCCTGTTTCGCATCAGAGCCACCTCCATCAACCTCCCTGTCCCTCTTCCTGTACATCATCCATCGACCACCATCACCTCCGGACACCACATCGCGAACCACCACCATCACGCCGCGAAACAGAGCTCACCGCGGCTCTATTCCGCCTCGCCTCGTCTTCCTTCTCTGTTTTTTCTGTTTTCTTGGTGTTTCCTCACCTTCTCTCTTCTTTTGCAGGTTCTGGAGGCATTTGGAGGTCGAGGATCCTCGCGAGGAGCACGGAGGAAGGCGGAGCAGCGCTGCTGCTCGCTGGAGAAGAAGGCGAAGTGAGGAGCGTACTGTAGTAGAGGCGGGAGAACTGGTCAAATTCTGTTATTTGGCTATTCACACCCCCGATTCTGCTCTGTACCACCACAAAGCGTTTTGGGAACATTTTTCTCGGGATTCATGTTCTGACCACCTGCTGATCTGTTGAGTACCACCACATCGAGTTTCTGACAAACTAAATGGGTTGTATAAGTTATTTTGATTTATTTTACTGAATTGTGTGCTTAATTGTTAATTACAATTTATTTCTGAATTTTTGATAAATTGCTTTCACCCTTGATTTTCGAGAAATTAATCTTGATATGTTTGGTAGTTAGAATTACCCTTTTTCAATATTCAAAGCATGTGTTAAAAATATTAAGCTCAAACTTTGATTAAGTGTGCCCTAGAAAGACACTTAATACTTGGTAAAAGCGAATTTGCTTGAAATAATTTGTTAATGTTTGATAGAAACATGATATAAGTTGAATTGGATTTTAATGATCACATATTCGGTGTAAGCAAGGGATTCTCATCCCTAAAGCTTCTCGTTTAAATTTTCAGTAATTTAGATTTAAATAATTTTACTAACTCATTGGTGAGTCCAAGCCCACAAAATCCATCTCATCTATCTTTTATTTTTCTTATTTTTAATTTATTTTTAGTTTAGTTTTAAAAACACTGTAACCCCATTTTCTCTAAATTAGTTTAATTAAATTCTAAATTTCAATTACATCCACCTTCTTCGTGGGATCGACTCGTACTTGCCGTTGTCTACCAGTTAGGCACCGTGCACTTGCGGTTATTACAAGTGGGTTAAATTAGCCTATTAATTTAGGTTAGTTAAACTCGCATCAGGTAGCAATGTCCATGACAGGCTAGGAAGTAAGGAGGTCATTGGTAGACATAGGGAACTCGATGAATGTCCTATTTTTCCGTACGTTTCGCATCATGCAACTAAAGTAGACAACATTGACCCCTAATAATCATCCAATGATTGATTTCAGCGGTGAAAGATGATTCCCCGTGGGAAAGATATACAACTTACGACAACAACAGGAGATGAGCCAGCTCAGAAAACCTTGTTTCACTAGTTCATAGTAATTGACGAGCCCACGACGTATAATGCGATCCTGGGGAGACCCTGGATACACCAGATGGGAGCGACGGTCTCCACTCTACACTAATGTGTCATGTATCCAATGAACCGAGCAGTTGGTACATTGAGAGGCGACCAGATAGCTGTCAGAGAATGACAATACATGATGACACTGCCATCTGGCGATCCTCAATAAGTGGCTAATTAGAGGGTCGTGGTGCCCAAAATGAACGCGATCATAAACGAGAAGGTACAACGTTTATTCAACACGAGCATGATTAAGGAAGCACGATACCTTGACTAGCTAGCAAACACCATTCTTGTAAAAAAGAAAAACGGGAAATGGAGAGTATGTGTGGATTACACCGACCTGAACAAAGCCTACCCAAAGGACAACTTCCCACTTTCCCACATCAATCAGATCATGGACGCCACTTTTATGCACAACTTACTTAGCTTCGTGGATGCTTAATTCAGACTACAATCAAATATTGATGGCACCCTCTAAATCAAGAGAAAAACTTCCTTCGTAACAGAAAGGGGGATATACTGCTATAGGGTGATGCCATTCGGCTTAAAGAACATAGGCGCTACATACTAGCAATTGGTCAACCCAATGTTCAAAGAACAAATCCGCAGAAACATGGAAGTCTACATAGACGACACACTGGTCAAGAGCTTCCACAGCCCCGACCACATGCATGATCTCACTGAAGTGTTCAACCAACTCAGGAAGTACCAGATGAAGCTCAACCCGCAAAAGTGCACGTTCGTAGTCGAGTCTGAAAAATTTCTAGGCTACATAGTGAACAAACAGATTCAGGTCATTCTCGACATGAAAGCCCCAGCCAACATCAGAGATGTTCAAAGCCTGACTTGATGGGTAGCAACACTCAATAGATTTATATAAAAGTCGTCTAACAAATGCCTTCCTTTCTTTAAGATACTAAGAGGGAGCAAATGATTCTTTTGGAACGAAGAGTGTGAACAATCCTTTCATAGTCTGAAATAGTACATGGGGAGTCCAGAGCTACTCTCCAAACCTGCGACAGTGGAAACACTCTACTTGTATTTGTCTATTTTCAAGCACGCTGTCAGTTCAGCTCTCGTGCGAGACGACCGAGGGACCCAAATACCAGTGTATTACACCAGCAAAATCTTCATAGAAGCGATAGCACGCTATTCAAATTTGGAAAGGTTGGCTCTGGCACTGGTCGTATCCTCTAGGAAACTGAGGCCCTATTTTCAGGCCCACTTTATAACGATCCTGACCAAGCATCCACTTCCCTCAGTATTACATAAACCCTAGCTATCGGGCAGGATCGTGAAATGGTCAGTGGAGCTTGGACAATTTGACATAAACTACGCTCCAAGGAACGCCATTAAAGCCCAGGCGCTGGCAGATTTCATTGTTGAGTTCACCAACGGAGAAGAGCCGAAGATAGACCCCCAACTTACAAATTCGAATGTCCAAGTGTGGATCTTGCACTGCAATTGGTCTTCGACTAGGAAGGCGAGCGAAACTGGGATCACGCTTCGCTCCCCCAGCGGCTTCACCCTCGAAAAGGCAGTTAGGTTCGACTTCTCCGCTTCAAACAACGGGGCCGAATATGAAGCCCTCATGTTCGGCCTAAAACTAGCATTTGGGATCGGTATAGATCGCTTAATGACATACAGCGACTCAAGACTGGTGGTCAACCAGGTCAAGGGGGATTTCAACAACAAAGACCCATGCATGATAGCCTACCGCGACAATGTACTTGGCATAATGGGCAAATTCAAGAACTACGAACTCATACAGTGCCCCCACGATGACAACAAAAGGACTAACGCGCTAGCCAGAGAAGCCTCAACCTCTGACGAAATCTCTAGTGACCTCATTGAATACCAAGAGCAATCAAGCCTCGATAAAGAAAAACATAGAGTTGTATGCGCTGTGAAAACACAGCCAAATTGGATGACTCCGATATTGGAATACATAGCAACCAGAGCCCTACCAGCTGAGTAACGAGAAGCGAGAAGATAAAAAAATAGAGCAGCGAGGTACACTCTCCCAAACGACAAGTTATATAGGAGATCAATGACGGGGGCTCTACTCCGATGTTTATTACCTCCAGAGGCAAGCCAGATCTTGGGAACAATCCACAGCGGTATATGTGGAAATCAGTCGGGCTAGAGAACCCTCGCCCATAAAGCTTTAACTTTGGGATACTATTTGCCAACCGTGCAGTGAGACGCCAAAGATATTGTCTGCAAGTGTGACAATTGTCCTAGGTTTGTTTGTACACACATATGTCGGCCTAGCCACTAACTCTGATGGCTAGTCCGTGGCCATTCGCGCAATGGGGAAAGGACATTGTCAAACCACACTCGGTATCAGCTGGTAAAAAGTTCATTCTTGTGGTCGTCGACTACTTCACCAAGTGAGTCAAAGCCGAGCCCCTATCCAAAATTGAGCAGGTCCAGATCAAAAAATTAATATGGATTACCATCGTCTGTAGATGTGGCATCCCCAAAGTATTTGTCAGCGACAATGGAACTCAGTTAGAAGGTAACAAGGTCAAAAAACTGTGCAAAAGTTTGAGTATTGATCACCACTTCTCCAAGCCAGGACACCTCTAAGCCAACAATCAAGTGGAGGTTACCAACCGGACAATCCTAGAAGCCATCAAAAGAAAGCTTAACACAATCAAAGGAAAGGAAAATGGGTTTCAGAGCTACCAGGAATACTCTGGGCATATTGGACAACCAAAAGAGTCCCTACCAGAAAGACACCTTTCGCCCTAGCATACAGTTCGGAAGCTATGATTCCGGTAGAACTCAAGGTGTCAACCTTCCGAATGGAGGAGATCAGACAAGACGGTAATAATGAAGCCTTGCGCGTGAAGCTAGACCTCCTCGACAAAAAGGGGATCTAGCCTCCGCCAAGATAGCCGCCTACCAACAACGAATGACACAATATTACAACAAGAAGGTCAAGCCATGCAAATTCAAGTGGGAGATTGGGTACTCAGGAAAACCCAGCAGAATACCAAAGAAGCCAGTGCGAGAAAGCTAAATCCAAACTGGAAATGACCTTACAGAGTTGCCAAGGTCAACAGGCCGGGAACGTACTGGCTGGAAGATGCAGACGGCGACGGGCTTAAACGACCATGGAATGTAGAACATATCAAAAAATATTATTAATAAAATATTTGCTTTTACCAAAACTTCCACTGTTGTTCATTACAACCCTTGACCAGCTCGGTTATGGCTAGACTCGAATATCCGCCCAACGCCTAGTCCGCTATACACAAACCACGACGGCCGAAGAAGTAAGAGTCTAGTCAGCACTTGTCCGCTGATGACGGCGACTCGCCAAGGAATCTTTGATCTCCAATAGACAATGATCGCCAAACTTACCAGGTAAGGTTAGTCAGTTTGCGACTGATGACGATGGCTTCTGGTGCCTAACGCCCAGTCCGCTATGCGTGAACAACGACGGCCGAGGAAGTGGGAGTCTAGTTAGTGCTTGTCCACTGATGACGATGACTCGCCAAGGGATCATTGCTCTCCAACAGAGAATGATCGTTGAACTTACCAGGTAAGCTTAGTTAGTTCGTGACTGATGACGATGGCTTCTGGTGCCCAACGCCTAGTCCGCTATGCGTGGACCATGACGGCCGAGGAAGTGGGAGTGTAGTCAGCGCTTTTTTCGCTGATGATGACGACTCATCAAGGGATCATTACTCTCCAAAAAACAATGATCACCGAACTTATCAGGTAAGCTTAATCAGTTCGCGACTGATGACGATGGATTCTAGTGCCCAACGCCTAGTCCGCTATGCACGGACCATGACAGTCGAGGAAGTGGGAGTCTTGCCAACGCTTGTCCGCTGATGATGCCGAATCGCCAAGAAATCATTGCTCTCCAAAAGACAATGATCGCCAAACTTACTAGGTAAGCTTAGTTAGTTAGCGACTAATGATGATGGCTTCTGGTGCCCAACGCCTAATTCGCTATGCGCGGACCACGACGGTCGAGGAAGTGGGAGTCTGGTCAGCACTTGTTCGTTGATGATGATGACTCGCCAAAGGATCATTGCTCTCTAACAGACAATGATCACCGAACTTACCAGGTAAGCTTAGTCATTTTGCGACTGATGACGATGGCTTCTGGTGTCCAATGCCTAGTCCGCTATGCGTGAACCATGACGGCCGAGGAAGTGGGAGTCTAGTCACGTTTGTCTACTGATGACGACGACTCACCAAGGGATCATTGCTCTCCAACAGGCAATGATTGTCGAACTTACCAGGTAAGCTTAATCATTCCGCGATAGATGACGATAGCTTCTAGTGCCCAACGCCTAGTCCGTCGTGCGCAAACCACAATGGCTGAGGAAGTAGGAGTCTAGTCATCGCTTGTCCACTAATGACAATAACTCACCAAGAAGTCATTACGTACTGACAGACAATGATCAAGAGAGTCTGGTCAACCCTCGACTAATGATGATATTTTTGTTGATCAACGCCTAATCTGTCACAAGGTCAATGACAGTGACCTAAAGCAGCAATATATTTTGACTGACAAATACAGGCGCTCGGTCGAGTAGTACAAATTCTATGATCTACGAAGCATCTAAAGTAAACTCGACAATACTGGGCATAACAATACTTTCATTAAAAACATTTGTTTTGTCCAGGAAAAGACGCTACAACTGTTTTAAGGATAAACATCCTCCTCGGCAGCTAGTCCTGCGGAGCTAGAACCCTCCCCTCGATTAATCGGTACGAAAGCAGTCCTCTTATAGTGAGCGATATCAAGATCGACACCAGGATGCTCTCCTCTGATTATCTCTAGAAGCTCCAATCTGGTTCAAATAACCTCAGACGTGATCAATGGCCTCCTGCCCGACTCGTCGAAATCCACCGCACCCACTAGGGTTGCATAGTGCGAACGCTCTTCCGCCAACAATCGTTCTGCCTCACGAATGCGGCGAAACCCTTCGTCAACTGCAGACTCCAATTGCTATTGTTCGACGACCCATTCCGTCTCCTTTCGCCTCCTCTCGGCTTCTTGGGCCTCTAGATCGGAAAACCATTTGTCCAGGCGCTCGATTCGGCCCTAGTCCGCCTCAGTTCAGCACGAGTTGATGACAAATCAGACTTGGCCACCCTCAGTTGAGATCTCATACCAGCAAATTTTGCTTCGGTGATAGAGACCGCGACCCCCACGACCCCAAGGTTCACAACAATACCAAAACTTTGCAGCTTACCATTCAGGGAATCCACTCGGTAGAGAGCATTCAAATATTACATTCGCAGGCCTACGAATGCCTTCTCCAAAGCAAGAACTCTCCTGCGGGCTTCGGGGTGCAGCGAAACAAGATTGTATGGCTCAAGGACACGAGCGACCATCTCGAGACCACGGTGACACGAAGCATCAACATGTTGTCCAACATCCTCCCCTCTAAGTCAACAAGGGAAGTAAAAGAATCAGGAGGGAAGCTACGACCCCTCAAGGGTGTCGCATGTGCAGACTGTGACGTCCCAAGGAGAGAATCCGCCCGGTCAGAGGGTTGCCTCCTCTTCGAAACAACAACTGAAGGCATGTTAACCTCCAATTTATCAAGCTTGGATGGGCTGGGCTGGGCAGGGCTAGAATTTTCTTCCTCGAACGATGATTGACAACCCCCTCAGCTGGTGAACCTGACACGGGGTGAACATCATGAGAATATCGCAACAACCTACTACGCATGACATTGCCTGACATTATGACCCCCTCAACAGACATCAAAGGGAGCTTGAGGAACTCCCTTTCTATCCGCCTCTCTTCCTCTCTAAGAGACAGAATAGTAAACTTCCCTGAAACAAAGGATAACGTCAGAACCTGCGTCGCATAAGAGATACACAAAAATATATATGTAATATGACGAAAACTAAGAAACTCATCAAGATCAAACTGAAAGTATTGGGACACTCTACAACTCCCAAGCTTGAATTACACAGCATCCACCGAAGCCAATAGCCAATACTTCTCCCAAGGTTCAGCGCCGACAAGAAGGGCAGTTCAATATGCAGAGACCCCTGGGGTCCAATCGAGTAGTGATCATGTGATGAATCACCACCGAGGTCAAACGGAGACTAGCATCATGAACCCTCAGAAGAATCACCAGCAGAATCTTGAAGCCACTCGAAACCATTTTAGCGAGAGGCATATGAAAATTAAGAAAGAAGCGTCAGACATCATCTAGTATTGGAAATCGGAGCCCAGACTCGAACATGCCTCAATGCAAACTTATGTACCCCTGAGGTTGTGTAGTCAAAGCCAAATCTCCAAATGCGGGAACGATTTCCAAATCTCTTGAAATACGGTACAGACTACGAAGCCTGATCAACTCGATTTCATCAACGAAGTTACCATTGAAGAACTTGACGAAAGGAAAGGATAACAGATCCTTGGGAGTAAAGTTCAATATTATTAGCCATTGGTAGAAAGGACGGATCAAATTTCACAGCGATGGTATTGCTTCAAAAAACAACCCAGATAAGAATGAGAAAATCTTCATTAAAGCAGCAAATATTTATAGGGAAGGCAAATCACACTTTCCCTCCTTGAGCAGTCACGTACCCATTAATGTCATGCGTCGCTCGAGACAAACGCTTCAATCATCACAACGGTACAGTTACTTTTTCAAAGAGTCAATGGACTGACTTAACGGCTCACTAACTTGGGGGGGGGGGGGGAGTTGATTATACACCAAAATGGTCACATCCCTAAGACATACACGTGTCATAATGATCTCGAGGAATTATGGTCCCCAGCGTCAGCCTAGCATGGATATGGCCTAAGCAGTTTCAAGCCCGCCCAATGCAGTCCGCCCGACAGACCCAAACTTTTACAACTTGCTAGGCCCATATGCCTCACAGCTATCCTCAATACCCGTAAGCCCTACTAAGGCAAGTATCTTGAGGATCAACTTCAGACAAATAACTACATCTCTCTGCTTCCAATTAGGAAGCAAATACCAGAGTACATATCACACACGAAAACTTTCTCTTACGGAATACCCTCAGATAGGGAACTATCCCTCGTGTATCTAGGAGCACCCTCCTATAACCAGTGTAGTTAAGGCATCGAGGCGGCGGGGAGGTGGACGAGCCTGAAAACGCCTCAGAGGCAAGGCAGACGCCTCACTTCACTGAGGCGGTCCTTATCATTTTTTAAAGATTTTTTTATTATAATAAATTGAAACATATTTAGATGAGTAATATTCATCATCATTTTGATAATTTGCATAAGCCAATATGTACAAAAAGTCATATAACTATTTAGAATTGAAATGGAAACATAATAAAGTTGCATAATATAGAAAAAGATACACCACATAAGTGTACTTAACATGCCAACATTCACAAAATCACTAAAAAATAAACAAACAAGAAAAACATCAAAGCATATTATAAACTAGTTCACAAAGTCACCAAGACACCAACTTCTCATTTCTCATTATTTCACTCTTCTTCCTCTTCAATACCCAATTCATGATCTTCATTTTCTACAATTCCTTCAGCATCCACTTCAAAATGTTCATCATCTTCAAAATCAGCCATGTCTTCCTCTAAATCCAACAATCGCAATGGCGTAGACGCAGATGTACATGCAGGTGCTGATGTAAAACCTCTTCTTGAGTAGGTTGTAGGAGTTGTACTACTTTTAGAAGAAGGCAGCATGATCTTATTGAATAAAGTCTATTAATTTTTCTTACTAAATGAAGTCTGTCTATTCTTACTAAATGAAGTACTTTGGAAGTATTCTTACTAAGCATCCTTAATGTTTCATGCACAAGTACATTATGATTTAGTTTGACACTATTGTTGGAGGACTTGTTTATTCATAAAAGCAGATCTGAAAAATACCCCACATAAAATAAGGTTATAGTCAGAAAATCATAATGATGAACATCTCTGAATCAGTTTCAGATGAGGCTCCAAAGACTTGATAGATGGTAGCTGACTTGAAGAGTTTGGCAAACCAACTACCTGTCCTGGCTGCAAGCCTGCAACACAATCAACTGGCATGCATTACCAGACAATGCTATTAGCATGATACAACGAAATTACCATTTACAAATGTACCTAATAAATTTACAAAAGCTAGATTGAAAATATCCTCACAAACATTTTGCTGTAGTAGGATGAGTTTTTAGCATATTTCATATAAGAAGATATCCCATCACAGAACAGCAGATCACATAAATATGTTGATCTTATTAACAAATGCAATTTGATATGGCAGCAAAGTATGTCGATCTCATCTTATTAACAAATGCAATTTGATATTTTGATCACATAAATAAAAACGCAGCAGATCACAAAACAGATCACATAAATATGTTGATCTTATTAACAAATGCAATTTGATATGGCAGCAAAGTATGTTGATCTCATCTTATTGACAAATGCAATTTGATATTTTGATCACATAAATAAAAACGCAGGCAGTAGATCACAGAATAACAACATTATTAAAAAAAAAAAAAAAAAGGCACAGATCATGATTAAAAAAAACGCACAGAACATGAATAAAAAAAGGCACAGATCTTGATTAAAAAAACGCACAGAACATGAGAAATAAAGGCACAGATCGGCAACATGATTAAAAAGAGGAAGAAGAAGATTCAAATGAAGAAAAGCGCAGCGTGATTAAAAAAACGAACCGATCATATTAAAAAAATGCAGCAAGATTAGAAGAGGGATTGAGGGAAGAAGATTAGAAAAAGAAGAAAAAAAACGCAGCAGTCTGACTCTGTGAACAAATCATAGAAAAAAAAACGCAACATATTTGAAGAGGGAAGAAGATTAGAAGAAGAAGAAGATTAGAAGAAGAAGAAAGGAAGAAACATTCCTGATTTTCTGATTTGAAGGAAGCAAGAATGAAGGAAAGAGACAAGGCGTTGAGTTGAAGCAATGAGAAGCCCCAATTTGATCTCTTTCTCGACTAAAACCTGTAATTAACCCTACCCCAAACCCTAAAAGATAATGGGCTTTTTGGGTTTTATTTGGGTTTTAAGGTTTAAAAAGCCTGAGGCGGTACGAGTCGTTTGAGCCGGGTAAGGCGTGAGGCGGACGCCTTTCTTTACCGCTCCACCTCACCCCAATTTGAGGCGCCCCTTTGCCAAACCGCCTCGAGGCACGCCTAGGCGTCCGCCTTAACAACAATGCCTACAACACTACTCCTAATTAGATAAGGATCTCCTCGAACCAGGACTCCTGCACTATAAATAAGACATGAGGTTGGTAAGCTAAGGTACACTACAAATTTCATGTTTACAAAAATACACCTTCCTCGGATCCTTGTCTAACTTTAGCATCGAGGTGCCATCGACCACCACAATAGTGGTCCGTGGCTCACGTGCATTACTTGTGCAGGTCAGCGAGGCTAGGTCAAAGCAGATAGCGAAAAACGACTGCATTGTGATATAGCCAATACAACAACAAGAGTAGTTGAATCAAACATTCCATTCTCTCCTCACCCCGTCATTTCTCTAAACAAATCCAATGCAACTCCAAAAGGTTGAAAGTGCTTATGTACACAAAAGCAACAGAAATGAAACTTTTTCTTTCCATTCTCCCAGTCTCTCAAACATGTCAAAATGATACATTGAAGGAAATAAATTGGTCAAGTTCTATCTATTTCAGGTTATTAAGTTCATTAATTGCAATCTTCAACACTGAGCAATCTCCTTCACCCCCATGGGCGGACCTACTAAGGGGCGAGAGGGGAGGCAGCTGCCCCCCCTCAACTTTTAAAATATTTTTAGTATATATATTTTAGTCTTAAAAAATCGATTATATAATGTAGATTACAATATGTTAATTGTTTATGAAAATATTCAAACATGTCTTTGTTGGTGTAGTGGTTGGAGGTTTGTCATTTTTAGTAAAAGACCTGAGTTTGATACTCTTTGAGTGCATTTTTTATTTTATTTTCAATGCAATTTTATTAGTAATTGCAAACATTAAAAAATGTTTAGTTTAATAAAAATTTATTAACATTAAATAAATGAATTGTTTTTCACAAGTGATATTAAACTCCTAACAAAAAAATATTTAAAATTAATATCTAAAATAATAACGATAGAATTCAATGAAAATATATACCATTAGCTAACTCGTATAAAATTTGAGCCTCATATAAATTATTTTTTCTTTGAAATTGTATTATGATCATATTAGATTCGTAAATTTCAATTTTTTTTAGCTTCACATAGAACTTATCCTAATTATTTTGTGATTCTCAATTCTAGACAACCAGGCTTTATAGCCACTTTTTGGTCAGGTTTTAAGTTTTTTACATTTCTATCCCTTTTATAGATAATATTTGTGATTGTATTTTAAATAGAATGGGTAAAGGTGTAAAAATGTTCTAGCCTGGCAAAAAAATGGCTTTAAAGTCTGGCTGCCTCGACAAAATCTTTTGTGATATTAGTTATATATTCTAGTTATTATGCTTGTTTGCTCTTTGCTAAGGTTATCAATAGTGACCTTATTTTGGCTTAAAATTGACTACACTTGGATCCAATTTGATATATGCATTGTATTTTTTATAGTTGAATTTTTTTTATTAGTTATTAGCTTCGGTAAAAAAAATTTGGCTTTACCATTGATAACTACTATTATCAACTAATAAGTATTTTCCATTTCGCCCCCCCACTCCCCCTCGACTAAAATCCTGGGTCCGCCCCTGTTCACCCCAATCCTCTGCGTGACTCCGTCCCAACAACATCATCAAGGAAGGACAAACATGTTTGATTATCGAAGATCTGGTCACCAGTGGTTGAGTTTGGTTTTCTTATCTTCTTTTTCTGCTTCTTCTAGTGGAATTGACAACAGACCATCGAGGATCAATATTCATTTAGTAAAGAAGGAAAGGAAATGAGAAGGTTTTGGGTTTGATTATGGGCACAAGTTGAGATATTTCACCAAGTTGTAGATTCGATTGATTGTTTGTTTCTGGTTGAAATCCTGACTTGCAGGAGATGGTAAAATTTTGTTTCTAGTCATGGAAGATATTAAGAGAGAAAAAGAGAGGTATTCATTTGGGTTTTGGTTGGATATTGGTTTTGGAGATGATTAATGGAGTAGCTGGAAAATGTTTGAGAAAAAAAGAAGTGAATGAGATAATTTATTTTTATTTTTTTTCCTTTTTTTAACCATGACCATACATTCTCTCAAAGACCAGTCAAAGATGTTTATCTGGCATGTGTTTTGCACGTGCCTACTAAGTGTGAAGGATATTTTTGGGTTTGAAGAAAATTTAAACGATCAATCGAAGTCAACTACATTGACTATTATAATTTGAGTGCTAGATTGAATTAGTTTTTAAATAAGTACTAAATTCAATTAGGCATAAACTAATGAGGGTCAAATTAAAAAAAAAAAATCAGTGTATAAAAGCTGACAAAATAAGGAGAACACAAAAAACACAAATACTGAATTAAATGAAAAGGGAGGGATGGGGAGGGGATGAGAGGGTTGGTAAAGAAGATGAGAGTACTTTTGACATTAGAAATGTTTGGATGTTTTCTGCTAGTAAAAGGCCTTGATTTAACAGTCAAAACTCAAAATGGGGGTATAACTAAATTTTGAGAACTAATGGGGTGAATGAAGATTACATAAAAACTAATAACCCAAAACAAAAAGTCTCTTGGGCTCCAAAATTTTTGGTTTTTTCCATCCAATGATTGTAGGTAAACAATGTCACACAAGTTTTTATCTCAGCCGTCCGTTTTACGAAGGATTACATTCCAGGTTATATAGAGTCCTGTTACGATTAAAGTTCCAAACTTGTTAGTTAATCATGAAAATCCGATGGTCTTCCAAAAACTCCCAACTCTTTGTAATTAAAAGTCAGTCTCATCTCCAGTTTCCCCTTTTTTCGACTTCATCTACTCCTCTAATTTTTCTCTTCTAAGTTTCTTTGCATGTTGAAGAAATTGTTTGGTACATATAATAAGCAGCCGAAAACTAATACTATTACTATATCAACATTAGATAAGTTGTCAGAGGTATGTATGCATGTTCTTTCAATCACGGATGTCTTTTCTTTTGTGATTATTGGGTAATTGAATCCATTATCGTCTACTTAAATTTTATATAGTCTAATATGCATTGTGTAGGCACTTGAAGATCTAGAAAATAAAGAGAAAATACTTCAAAACAAAGCTTCTTTGGAAGAAGAAAAGGCCAGGAAATTTATCACAGCAAAGAATAAGAAATGTAAGTAATAATGATCTCAAATAAACTTTACCTTTCCATTTGGTGGTGTGTACGTTCTTGCACTCTATTAACTACTGCGAATCCAAATCATAATTCCTACAGTCTTGCTTGTTTTAGAATCATACAAAGGATTTGGTTGCCTTGAACTTGAAAACTGTCCAGTTTGTGTGAACATGTATATGTGTTTGTCAGGGGTTTGTTTGTTCGTTTGTTTTGAAGACCCCGATGACTTTGTATACTGGAACAGAAACCCCTGACCTGAACAGACAATTGTCCAGGAAGTTGGGCCGGAAATGATGACGTCTGGCATTTTACTCATAAATTTGTTCCGCGTTGTTGAATTTTCTACTTTATTGTTGTTGTATAGCTGCAAAACAATGTTTGATGAGGAAGAGGCAGTATGAAGCTCAAATTGAAAATTTGGGAAACTATCAGTTGAGGATTCATGATCAGGTCGGCATATTTGCATTATCAAAGTGCTTGGAGGCAGTTAATTAAGCATTTGTATTTTATTGCCAAGCATTGTGTAGATCTTACACACATCTACTTCTGTGTTGTTCAGATGATAATACTAGAGACTGCAACAGCAACAACAGATACCATAAATGCCTTGAGAATGGGATCAACCACGATTAAGAAAATGCAAAAGGATACGTAAGTAGTACACTTTTATATCCATTCGTAATATCTGCTAGGCGCTTTCTGGTGTATGCTTTTAAAAATAAAAAGGCTAGAAAAATGTGCTTTTCCTCTGCAACGAATTTCTTGTCTTGACTCAGTAGACAGGATACCCCAATATCGTGTTTTATGTCGAAGGATCTTGTAAGCATCACACCATTTTTGTGACCTAATTCGCAAAGCAGACTACACCTTGCCTAGAGTGTTTTATGTGGAACTGTATTTTCATTCAATTTCTTATTGGAATTTTCATTAAGAGACTAATCCCTGTCTGAAATGACAATGGTGAAAACGGATTTCAAATTCCATCTGTTTGAAAATTGTGGTTCTAAACACACTACCAAGTTTCTTTCTGTTCATGTTCTAGAAAGATTAGTATAACAATAATTCATTCCTCAAATTTGTTAATGCTTGTATGTATATGAATACCGATGTTCTGTTTCTCAAAATGGCATCTTATTGTACAGTCACATTGACAATGTGGACAAAATAATGGATGAGATCAATGAGCAGACAACGAACATGAAACAAATTCAGGAAGCACTATCAGCTCCTACCGGCTCAGCAATGGACTTTGCTGAAGTACTCTTCTATTTAAAGATTTATTTACATGTTACGCTTTTCTTTTTTTTTGGCAAATAAATCTCAATCTGTTTTTACAGGATGAATTGGAAGCTGAGTTGGAGGAGTTGGAAGAACAGCTTCTTCGCCCTGCAACTCTTACCCCAGAACCTCCAGTATATGTCCCAGCTGTAAAAGCCCAACAAACACACCCTGTAACCCAGCAGAAGGCAGCTGAGGATGAAGAGCTTGCTGCACTACAGGCAGAGATGGCTCTCTAGAAAGGTCCACAATAGGATCATCTGCATTGAAGCAGTTTATTTTCAAAAATTTCTGGAGAAGGCCAACAATTTGTTTCTTGCAGCGATTCGGTCATTTAGTTTTTCCAGCCCTCTCAGTTTCAACAGCATAGACTGAGAAGTGCTGCTAGTGTAAAAGTTGCTTCGGGTGCATGATGGAGGCTGGGACAACTACTCCCATTCACATATTCTCTTATTCATGTTTTCGTGTGTCATTGCTGTTAATAGTAGCTTTGAACAGGGAGCACAAACGCCCTAAAATATGTTCTTCTATTCTTCAGGAATTTCAGAGCCCTTTCTTATGAAACATTTGTTGTTTCTTGCATTTTATTACTGCCTTGGCAGAACCCGCAATAAATTGCGTCAACATTTATAGAGTTGAGCATGTTGCATGAATCAAATTGGTCGTGAGGGGCATCGTAATGCTTTGATGTAGGTGTCTCAATGTTCAGCTGCAGGGAGCATCATGCTTTACAGTCCATTTCACACCCCAATATAACATTCTTAGTAGTAGAATGATATGGTTGTTTTCTATTAATGTACATGTGCTGGAACTGTCGTGCATGTTATGATAGATGGGAGATGTAATCCTAAAACTGTTTAACAAAGAAATAGTTGTTTTATTTGTCGGCACCAGCTCCCTCATTGTGAGTACAGGTCCGTTTCTCTTCGCCCAACGCAGAGTTACATGGTTTAATGATAATGATGATTGTGAATTCTCTGCAACTTTCACCTCGCCCTTGTCCAAAGACACTCCCACTTTGTGATACTAATTTAAGGCACACAGGCTTAACAAAAGCTCTCCCACACCATCATGTTCTACACAAAACATCTGCCCGAATCTAATCAATTCAAGCCATCTTGTTTGGACTATGCAAATGTTGGTACTGAAATTGAAGCACCAGCTAAACAGTCCTGCTTTTGTTACCAAGAGGGGAGGTTTTGGTTTTGGTTGGTCTAGTGTACACTTGAAAGCCTAGTGGTGTAAAGGACACCGTTGGTTTGGCCATTTGACCTAGAACCGAGATATGTGATGCTTGAAGGGCCCAAAACATAAACCTCCAAGACATCCTTTTAGTCCTCGCGAGAGGCAACAAGAAGAAACACCAATAAACACAAGAAGCCTTGGGCAACTTCAACTCGAAACTGCCAATGGTGTTTTGGCCTAGTGGTTAGGGCTGCGTGGGTTTATCCCCCACGTCCTAACTTCGAATCCCACTTGCAGCATGATTACTTTCTAATGAGTGTTGACCTATAGGTCGCCCAGTTGATAGGTTATAGAATCCTTAAAAACCCAGCTCGCTTTTCAAAAAAAAAAAAAAAAACTTCCGACTCAGAAACTTAAATAGACTTGACCAAAGATTAAAAAATTCACAAAATCTTTAGGCATACTTAATATGGGCTGGCTAACAGTAGGAACTATGGTAAACAAAGGAGCAGGGGATAGATGTAGAGAGAGAATTTTCAAGTCATTCGGTAACCTGGAACCATTGAACTGAAAAACCTGAGTCCAATATTGGGAAATTAAAAGTAGAGATTCTATGAGAAGATAACATTATTTCGGTTTTAAAATGCCTGAAATAATCATGGAAATTAGATTGTTTGTGCATTCATGTAAGTATTAATTTCTACACTTTAGCTCTACTGACTAATGACTCTGCATTGTTTAACTCAAGTATTGCGATTGCCAGTCTGTTGAAAGTCAATGGAGTAGAATTCAAAATTCTAAACAATGTAAACTCACTTACAAAATTAATACTAAAAAAAAACTCACTAGCTACTTTTTTTAGCTTACGACCATACTGAAATTGGAAGAAAACTATTCAATCACTTTTCAATAATCAAATAAGTTAACAATGGAATGGGGAAAGTTTTGATATAAAAGAATTGGGGTTTTGAAACCCTCAACAAGAATTTGAAGAAATCACAAGAAATGCTACAAGAACATGTTTTCGCTCTCACAAGAGATACTAATGAATGATATAGGTGAGCACCAATGCCGCCAACATCATTGCATAGGCTATTCCTTGATCTATTGCCACCCCTGCAAAACAAACATCCAAATAAAAGCATAAACTATATGCTAAATGAATACTATTTCATTAACAAAATGTAAGGAGAACATCAACCAAGTTGGGGCAACTTATAAGTTAAAACTGTATAGAACCATTGGAGCACCAATGACAAACTTGGGTACACAAGTAATGCTTAGTTTCTGACTAATAACAAAGTCAGCTCAGCAATTGAACTTAAAAAAAAAAAAAAATCTCAAAGTCACTAATGAAAACATAATTTAATAAAAGGGAAATAAGGGTATTGGAGAACAAACCATCACTAGTTGGAGTTGGAGCAATGGAAGGCTCAGGGCTTTGAGCATTGATAATGATAGGGAAAACAAGAGCCAGCAGAAGGGCCAAAGTTGTAAATGAAACTATGCCCATCATCTCCATTCAACCCAAAACCCCAATTTCTCTACAAAATCTCTCTATCAAGAACACAAATACAATGAAGAGTGGAGAAGTTGAGGATTGAAATTGGGGTTAAAATGAGACAAATAGAGGAGGAGAAGAAGACAGGGGTATGAGATTCTTTAAAACGAAGAAGCCAGACTGGCTGACAGCTTAAACTACCGTTGGAAATGTTTTTTGTTCTCTATCCGGTGGCTCCGCTTTTAGGTTGTGTGACACGTGTACGGGTGAGATTAAGTGCACGTTATGAGTGATTATTAGAGAGAGAGAGAGATGGTTTGGTCCCACTCACTCCCCACATGCATCCATGATTGGTTGTGAGTGAGTTGTGACGGGAATTCATTCACTAAATTTTAGAGATTTTAAATTTCAAAATTGACACGCTTTTCCCTCTTTCACTCTCCAACGTTACAAAATAAATAATTAGTACTTTTTCTTAGAGAAAAAAAAAATACACATGTGGTGGTTAGTATTATGGAAGCTAGTGGTATACATGTTAAAAATGAAAAAGGAAAATACCAAAAAATATAAATATAAATGGTAGCAATGTTTTATCAAATAATTTGAATTCAAGTGGTCGCCTAACTTTGGAATTTGTCTCTCCTGTAAAAAGAAACTAGAAAATCTATATTACAATTCATGGTACTATTCATTGTTGACCGGGACAAACCAAAGATTATAAATAAAAAAATAATTAAGATTGAAAGTTGGGAGATGGTTGAGATTTATTTCTTATGATGATATGTTTGTAAATATAAAACATGTTCTTATTAGGGGTGGGCATCCCATCCCGCGATCTCGTTCCCGTCCCGTCCCGTTCCGATTTTTTCGGGTCTTAATGGGATTGAATAATTTCATCCCGATCCCGTCCCGTCCCGATCTAGAATGGGATGGGATGAAGATTTTCAATCCCGCCAATCCCGTCCCGTCCCGAACTAATTTATTAATATTAATTATTAATATTTTTATTTAATTATTTATTTTAGAATTGTGGATGCCAATTATAAGACGATGACAATCCTTCATAAACCCACGGGCTTCCTCACAAGGAGGATAACCGAATTGATAATGTTGGTGAGGAACCGACTTGGTGACCCCGTCATGTGCCATGGCCTTCTTCAACACGGCCCAAGTAACAACTGTGCTGGTTGTTCATCCTAAAATTACAACTGTGAGTGTTATCATATTTATGCTGATACACTCTAATTCAGAAACCCCAATAACAACATTACTGCAAAAACTAAGAAAATAACATCTCTTTCAAAAAAACAAAAAATAGTTTTTGTGGACATATTCCATGGGTGTTCTCAAGCCCATAACCTATTGAATCTTTCCAACATCTCTTTTACCAAATAAAGCCCAATGCGAAGCCCAATTATTTTGCAATGGTCCAACCAAACGATTTCACTATTAAAACATACATGTCCAATCCTCCAAGTGAACATTTCCCAAGCTCCATTTTTCACACTCGCTCACTGCAAGCAAAAGTATCAAATTGAAACAATGTTACTCTTATTTTCCATGTGTTGTTTTCCGCTAATCGATTATTCTGGGCTAAACATTCATACCTATTTCCACCCACCCAGGGATAATTTTTTTTTTCAAAATCTATCAGTTATACCACTGCTATATAAGCCACCCCAACATTCGAGAATAATAGCACGTTGATCCCGTCCCGTCCCGATCCCGTATGAACGGGATGGGATAGGGATGGGTATATCTCATCCCATCCCGTCTCATGCCCACCCTTAGTTCTTATGCATCATTGGGACTTTATGTTGGAGACCCAAGTGATGGGTTTTGTGTTGGGATTCCTCCTCCTACTCCTCCACTAACCCACACACCCCTTCCACCTCCACTATCGCCACCACCAAAACTAACACCAACTCTAATATCAAGTATTATTTTAGTTTAAATGATGAAAAGAAACACAAACCAAACAATCCCCTCCATTGCTCATGATTTCAATTAGGATTTTCTAAAACTTTTAATGGGGTTCTTGCATTGATGAAAGTAGTAGGAACAGAAGAAATTGGGGAACACATAATAATTGGACAAACCCTCAACCACGCCTGCTATTTTCTCTCTCACCTCTCTTCTCGAGGCACAACTACCACGACAGTAGGAGTTGCAGCCTTCTCACAGCCAACAGCACGCACAATAGATCAGGCCTTCATTATCTCTATTCGTATGCTATGTACTTCTTGTTCGGTTGCTTTGTGAGTTTGTTATTCTAATCACATATTTCATTTTATTTTCTTAATAGACCTCACGTGACAAGCAAGTGCCACCATTAGACTGTTGACATGGATGTACACCTCAACTTGGTTGCAAAACATGATTGCAAAACCTGGTTTCTTAACACTGTTCTTTTTCATTTTATTTATATTTATAAACATGTCATCATAACAAATGAATCTCAATCATCCACACATTTTCCAACTTTCAATCCTAGCCATTTTTTATTTTCAATCTTTGGTTTGTCCCGGTCAGCAATGAATAGTAAAACACCACTCTGAATTGTAATATAGATTTAATATAAAAAATTTGTGGAGTGCCAACAACATCTGGAATACCCTAGTCTATATTACAAATTAGTTAAGTGTTTTGATATTCATAAGGTTTTGGAGATAAAAAAAGGCTAGGACTAAGAGTGTGGGAAGATGTTAAGGGTCGAGATACATTCTCTTGAATGACATGTTTGTAATTATAAAACATATAGAAGGGCAAAAAAATGAAAAAGTTGGTGGAATGTACATGTAGCTGAGAAAGATAATTTTGTATATTTTTTCTCAAAATTAAAAATGTCATAGCCATTTGCTTAAAAAACTTGGTATTGTTAAGATGCATTTTGAAGATCTTTCCAATGAAATCAATGATCAATACAAACACTTAGGTTTTCAAAATCATCATCATCATCATCAAAGCCCATTCCCGAGAACTTAGGTTTTCAAAATATGCATTTAAAAATATTTCTAATTCATTTCACTTCGTAATTTTCAATATTAATCAAAATATGAGACGAGCATCTTAAGGCGCATTTAAATAAAGACTTGAACTCCACATTTTGGAAAATCAAAGTTCGGGGAAAATTCACTGTGAAAGTTTTTTATTATATATTTTTTACAAACCGATTTTGACTTAATCCCACAACTCACTTTCTATCGGCCAACGATATGGGTAAGACACTATTCTATCTTACAAATCATCTGAGTGTTTCACTGTTACTAAGGGATTGAGACAAAAGGCGATCATGATATCTTTTAGTCTAAACCATCCAATGGCCAAAATAACATGTAAAATATATGTCTCCCAGTCACTCTCTCATACGAAGAGCTCTCACTCTGAGCAGACCGCTTTCTCATACTCGAGCACAAAACTCTCTCCCATGTCTTCCAACAAATCCATATTCTTTCACACAACAAACCTCTCTTTTCTCACGACATGGGTTAGGGTTTTCTCTTACACGACTCGTCTTCTTTCTCACACAGATGATTTCCATCGACTAGGTTAGTTTACGTTCTGAAACTAACATAGGAATTTTTTTTGAAATTTTTTTTTCTGTTCGCAGGGAGCAATGCAAGGTTCTTGACATAACCCACATTGTACCCTGCGAGCAGAGCATAAACCTTCAATTTTTTCTAAAACTCATAAAAATTTTCACTTTAAACTTAGTTTTCTGAAGTTTTTGTGCATTGTCGCATCAAACCTAAACTCCAACCATACAAGTCTTCTGAACTAATCCTTTATGTGAATTCTATACAAGTTGCATTGTCGCATCAAACTAGATTTTTCTAAATTTTATCTTAAATTTGTTCTGATATTATTTTTTGATTTCGCATAATCGAATAAAATTTGATCGATACAAGGAATATAAGAGTGTACCATAACCAAAATTTTATTTGGTGAGTGTTGTTTCAACAAAAAGTTCTTATTTGGAAAATTTTAATATGGATTAGTCTAGATAAGCAACAACAATAACAAACAGAACATAAGTAAATAAATAGTTAAGTGCAACTCTATAGAAGTCAATAAATAGAACATAAGTAAAAACATAAAGTTTCTTAAAAAATTATCTGAATTTTACAAAACTCATAGCTTTTAAACAAATATAAGTCAAATGTTTTTTTTTTCCGAAATTTACAAAATGAATACACTATCTTTGTCGCCTCCGAACATAGAAGCTTTGTTCATGCCTCGATTTGCTTCGACGCTCACTTTCTCCACCATCAATTTCACCACTGTCAACACTGGAGCGTATGTCAGGCTCTTCTTCCTTTTGTCCCAAGGTAACAGGCGTAGACATTTCATCTAGCAAATCCCGTAATTTCATTTGCCGGGCGAGCAAAATAACCTTGTCATCGTTCCCCCCTTATTTAATAAAGGCATCGATCAAATTACGAGCATTAGCAATGGCAATCTTCTATACGGAAACATTAGATGTTAGTGCAAACCATGCAAAATTTTTAAATTACGTAAGTGTAAAATGTTTGTACTTACCCTCTTATTTGAAAAAAAAAACAAATGTCTTCTTAGGGGATAACTTAATCTCTTGTTCGATGGTTGTACGAAGGGATGGCTAATGCGGTGAAACCAGTCCAAGTAATCCGCCACACAGTCCCATGGAAGCTTCACGGGGGCAGCTTGTTGGTTAGTTGGCACGACATTATAATGCAACCTTCGAGTGAACGAAGCCAACACCTCATATTAGACATAATAGTGCTTGCCAGATCGAGCTCTATTCTTCCTTTTGGCTTGAATTGGTTAGATTGGGATGACTTGTACCTTTCTCATTTGTTTCATAACTCTATAGGGGTGATAGGCTTCTTCTATGTCGAGGCATAACAAACATCCTGTGAACCATGTGATGCCATGAATGGGAGTGTTTTTCTTGGACTCCACGTAAGGTTCTCAAAGTACCTACGAATTATAATAATTAGAACTTATTTACGTAAGGTTCCCAAAAATTTTTATTGAATTTAAAGATGCATTTTTACCTCTTCAGGAGACATGTTATCGAGATGTTCCCTAAGAGTGGTGATTTGTTCGCCCAAAACCCCTACAATTTGTGGGGGTTCCCACTTAGCCATGGTGGGAGTCTAGCATCCCATATCAGTTTTGCATTACCCCAGAGTCTAAAGTGATCATATATCCATGCCTATAAATGAAAACAACATAAATAAATATTATGAAATTCTTATATATTATGAGGGTAATTAACAAAATAAAAATTTCGAGACATACCTCCAAAATAGGCAAATATCTAGCAATTTGCCTCGTCCCCTCTCTGCTAACGCCGCCTAACTAACGAAACAAGACTGCCAAACCTGCTACGCCCCATGCATACTTGTTAACATCATCTACTTCCATTAGCATCTTCAAATATTCAATATAAACTTTTGTTCCACTTTTATCAGCAAATAGAGTCATACCCAAAAGAAACAACAAGTAACCCCTACACGCTTGTTGTTTCCTTTCAAAGAGAATCAGTGTCCGTGGCCTGTCTACAATAGTGTTCCTGAATAAACTTCATTTCCACAAATTTTTCATGCTTTTTGACATGGACCTTTGCTTATTTACTTTCAATCCCCAAACCATCCACCAATAATGTAACACATTCATCTACCGTTATCTTCATCGTCATTCTAACCGATTTACAAAGAATCGACAAATGAGTTATATGATAGACATCGTCCCTGGTGATGTTCATCTCTCCAAAAGGTGGGCGGAAAGTGTTGGTCTCAGGTTGCCAACACTCCACGAAAGCATAAATGGTCACATTATCTGGACGTACCTTATGATATTTGATCAAGGGATACAAACCAAAATTGTAGATCATTTTCTTTACATCTTTCGGCTCACATTTCAAATCCCAATTTATAAAGTTCCTATATTGATGCCGACACTGCAATGCGCCTTGTTCCTAAATACAAAAAATATATACATTAAGTAATTCAATGTCCAAATATATATAAAGAACATACTTATATAATTTAACCAACTAAAAATATTAACTTACCGGTTCATCATTCCAAATGGCACGAGAAATATGGCAATGATAATTGACTTATGTGGAACAATCCACAAGACCACCGGGATAAAAATCTCGTCTATAATCTTTTTTTTTTCTGTACCCTTCTCCCCTATTTCCTTTTCATCCCCTACTTCCTCCTCATCTACATGCTTCTCTAACTCCTCACCTTCATCTCCAACACCCACACCACTCAAACTCCTTTCCCTTCTGATTAGGCTTGACTTTGCGATACAACTACTTGTCTATGTGCTTCTTGAGGGTCTATTTGAATCTCCATTTGTTCCTCTCTCATATTCCTCCTTACTTCTTTGTCCTTATTTTGTTCCTTTTTTCGTTCTTTTACCAGTTCTTTGCCATTTTATGCTCTCTGTTTTCGAGCAGACACTGTCATGGTTTGTCTTCTACCTCTATCATCTCCATCATTTCCACCAGCATAACCTTCATATAAAATAAAATAAATACTTCAGGACAATTTTTTTGTACAATAATTTCTACTAATTTTTAAGCAATACTTTAGCCAATTTGGATTAAAACTACATTATATATCTCATTTCCCTACATTCTAATAAGAAAAATACCAATTTGGAGCCATATGATCACCAAATCTGCCTTTGCAATTACTTTCATTACCAAGGGAGGAACTAAACAATTAATGCACAAAAAACACAAACAATTCTACTTTAAAGATGGAAACAAATGCAAAAAAAAAAAAACAATGGATGGTTCACTTACAATCCAAATAAATATCCTAAACACACAGATAGAATGGATGGTTCACTTACAAAAGAGTTGGAGTCGCATGAGAGATGCATTTTGCACTTTGAGAGGTGGCACTTTTGAGTTGTTGCGTTTTGGAGAATTTGAGGGTTTAAGGGTTTCAATTTTGAGGGAATTTTGAGAGATTATCGAGGGAAAGAGAGGAGATTTGCAAAAGATTTTAGTGTGGGGAGAGATTTGGAAGAGATTTGAATGTGAGAGAGGGATGAATTTCAAATGGTGGAGGGATGAACCGTTTGCGATTTGAATGATAAGGGTAAAAATGTAGGTTTTTGTTTATATAGGTAGTGTGAGAAAGTATGGTGGTGTGAGAAAGAAGGTAAGTGGTGTGGGAGAGTAGAATCGTGTGAGAAAGATGAAATGATGGTGTGGAGTAGTCGTTGCCTATTTTATTTTCTCTCATCTTATTTGTTTGGGATGGGGCTCAACGAGACTTTTGTGTTTTTGTGGTGAACTTAAATGTAGTTATGTTAGTTTTCTTATTCTCACATAAGACAATTTGGTCATCTTTGGTGAAATTAGGGTCTTGTTGCCTAAGAAGGCAACATGTCTGGTCAACTAGAATTAGTAATAACACCTTACACAAAACTATCGAAATCCCTACATTTTGTGTGGTCTTCTGATTAAATAGTTTCATTATTAATAATAGCTTTCCCGAAGAATTTGATAATAACAAGTGGTACAAAGAGAAAACAAAAAGACATGTGGTACAAAGAGAAAACTAAAATCTAGTTAAACTTTCTCATGCAAACTTTGATCAAAATATTGTGTTGTTTTGATATTGGTTGAGCATAATCTTTTGGCATTTTGAAGTGTTTTAAATATATGGATACGCATGTTTATACTGCATGGTAGGTAGGTAGACCATAACCTTGAGGACATAAAATGTAACCATATTAAATTGTATCCTTTAGAATTACTGCATATCTTGTTATTTTATGATATTCATTTACATCCTATAGAGAAACTGAGTAACTTTTAGGTTGAATCTTGAGCAATAGGGCTTCATTTCTTAAATAGAAACTAAGTAACCTTCGGGTTGGGTCTGCAGAAAGGGAATAGCTTTTGAAATGCCTAAAAGAGGCTTGATTTTCATCCTTAAAAATGTGACATGAGATCTTATGCCACAACTGTAATGTATTGCCACAACTATAATGTATTGCCACAACTGTCTTAATTGTTGAGTTTTGGTTAATTGAGGTATTACTTTTATTTGTTTTTTAACCATTTCGTGAAGGATGACAAGTCTACTAATACTTCTACAGGTTGGACTTGTCATGTTCAACCTCCACAGAGTAATTATAGGTAAGATAAATAACTATTAAAGTATGATAGGGATTTAATTAGCACAAGACATTTGCCTCGTTGAACAACTACATGTTTTGAATAGTTGTTATTCGGTTGTACTTAACTTCACGTCATCTCGTGTTAATTTATTGATTTTAGAATGAATAATTTTCACACCAACTTAATTGCCGACCCAAGTGAGTATTGGCTTCTTAGGTACATTCCTTTGGGAATGTAGCCAACTAGGTTTATTTGAAGACTAGTAGGTTACAGGCAAGGGTAGAGAAGTTTGTTTCATGAGAAAATTAAGGAGTTGCACACTATCCTGAAAGTTTTACATTTTTTTAGGTGATGGTTTGTTCTATTTTAATAGATTTATGAGTAACATTTTATTTTTAGAGAATTATGTTCTTGGTTAGTTGAATTTTGATTAGGTCGAAACTTCTAGATTTCAACGTTACCTTCCTTTCTTTTGAAGGACTATTAAGGTTAATTAATATATTTTCCAATATCATGGTAAATTGTGCAACTGATGATTTCTGATGGATGTCAACTATTACTTTTTGTTTGGTGGGTCTCATGCCTTAGATTTTCGGAAAACGATCATACTATGTGGATATTAGGTTTTAGGTTTTAGGTTACTCAAAATTTGGGGCGTGATAGTTTATTATCAGAGCACGACTTACCCTAAGCAAGGGAGAGTCCAGGTAGGGTATCCTCGAAATGTGGTTATGGGTAAGAATAGTGTTTTGTTAATTTTATGTAGTATCTAATCATTGTCATTTTTATTTGAAGGATATGGCTAGAAGACATACCCGTCAGAATCAAAATGAGAACGGTAACGATAGCGATAGCAGTGGAAATGTTGCTCCAAGAGGAAGTGACGATGCTAAGGGTAATGAAAGTAGGAATGAATATGGTGAGAATACGATTCAATTAAGTCAAATGATGATGATGCAGTTGCTAAGGTTTACAACAAAATGGTAATTTGGGTGACCCTTTTGATAGATGGGTTAAGGAGTTCAAAACTATGGGTGGTAAGAGGTTCATAGGGGATAACCCGAGAAATGCAGATGTTTAGATCCAAAGTTATGAGACTATTTTTCAAAGGTTGGAACTTACAGAGGTCCAGAAAAGGAGTTAGTTGCACATCATTTGGATGGCGCTGCAAGTTACTATTAGGAGACTTTACTTCCCTCCATGATGTTATCACTATGCAATGGACGAGTTCAAGAGTTTAAGTGAAGATTTGTGCCTAATGCAGTGAAGGCACGATAGGCTACCGAGTTTAATATGTTGAAGTAGACTGGGAATATGATTGTGGAGCAGCATGTTACGAAGTTTAACGAATTGTCGTGTTATGTTCCTTACTTGGTAGATACCGTAGAAAATAAAAAAAAACAACAAATTTATTGAGGGTTTTGCATCTCCATCTATCGAGGGTTCTCCTTATTACTGATAGGGAGAATTTTTACGGAGTTTTGGACTTGGCATTGAAGTATGAGGAACAAAACAAAATGTATCAGGAGAGTAAAGAGAAAGGGAAGTCGAAATTGGGCGAGGCAGTAGGAACCACTCGTCGTCTAGGTACATCACATGATCATCATGGAGACCATAACCATTTTTGTCCTGATCAAAGACAACCGGGTCAACAGTTTCAAAACCAGAGGTCTCAAGGTGGTAATCTGTTCCAGAGACAGGGTGGTAATCAATATCAAAGACAAAATGGGAACCAATTCCACCGTCAAGATAACCAACGACATAGTTAGCAAGGTCAGCAGAACCAAACTGCCAGGCAACAACCAAGGGACAGACCGAGACTTGTTTTACTTGTAGCAACCAGGTCATGTGATGTGATTTTGCCCTAATGAAAAAACAAACCTACAGAATAGGCAAGGATAAACCACCCAAGGTCGTGTATTTACCATACTACCAGGCCAGGGAAACTTCCAATGTACTCATGGTTTTCATATCTCTAATATTAAGGTTTTGTTTGATATTGCTGCATCACATTCTTTCATATCTAGGCGGCTTGTTAGCAGAGAAAATTGAAAATCTTGCAACTTGTTATACCCCTATGTGTTACACCCCCTTTAGGAGGATCAATGACATTACATGAACAATGTAGGAATTTTAAGATTGCAATCCTAGATAAAGTGTTCCTTGTTGATTTGATTGTACTTGATTTTGGGGGTTACCTTACAATGGAATTAAGTTTGTGAAGTAAATGATGGTAGATGGAAGGAGCATTTCCATAGATTCGTCTTGCAAATTTTTGCAACAGTTGAAATATCATTCATACAAGTTACAATTAGGAGCAATATTTGTAAGTTGTGTTAATACAAATAAAAAAAAAAATGAAAAGTACGACTCATTGACCGAATCTCTAACTACATAACTCATAGTGCAAAACTAACCCAAACTAGGGTTGGCAGTGGGGCAGATTTGGGTTTGCCTAAACGATTTTGGAGCGGATTTGGGGATTCAAATGGTATCCGTGAGAAATTAAGGGTGTATACAGATTTGGCCACATCCGCCTGTGGATATCCATTTATATATATATATATATATATATATATATATATATATATTTTTTTTTTTTTTTTTTTTTTAATTTTATTTTTAATATATTTTTTTAAATATTGATTTTTTAAACTATTGGGGGCTCGTTTGGTTACTCGATGAAATGGGAATGGGAATGAGAATGGTAATGAAAATATGTATGTTTGGTATACTTTTAAAATGGTAAGGTGGTAATGTAAAATTTATTTCCAAAAATATCCTCACTTAGTTAAAATGGGGGAGGGTGAGGAGGATAAAAATGGTCATTATTTAACTTTGACCATTACAATGGGAATGGTAATGGCCATTCATTGGGGGGAGGTAGGAATGGCCATTACAACCAAATCTATAATGGGAATGACCATTACGATGGTTTTATGTGATACCAAACGCAGGAATGCCTTTGACCCATTACATTGTAATGGTCAAACCATTACATTACGACGGTCAATGGGCTAACCAAACACGCCCTTATTACTACAATAGCCTGACAACTTACAAACCCTAAATCTTGAATCACAAATCAACCCTAAATCCTAAAACACAAGCCACCGCCTTTTCTCTCCGTCACACGTATCTCTCCACAAAAAATTTCTTATTATTCTTCCTCTTCTCACACAGATCTTTCCATCAACACAGGCATCAACACAAATCAGCACTGACCGATTCCCGCTGCCAAGGCGAAACCCACTGCTAAAAAGCCGAAAGTTGCCTCGAGGCTTCACCTATCAAGACCAAAGCCGCATTCAAGTCGAAATCGGCTGCAAAAACAAAGGCTATAGCAGCCAAGCCGAAGGCAAAGGCGAAACCAGTGGCGAAGGCTTCGATAACATCCACCCCGCACTATGCCTAGAAAGCCAACAACCCCTATTATGCCAACGACTAAGTCGACTAAGCCAGCTTTTGTCGCGAAGAAAGCTTCGGCTGCAAAGGCCCAGCGAAGAAGGGAATGAAGACACCAACAAAACCTTCCCGAAAAGCTTCAGTTGGGAAAGCGAACAAGTGATGGAAGGAATCATTTTTGGCTGTAAGGCTTAGTGTGTGTAAACTTCCGAAATAGTAGTGGCACTTCCAATTTCTAGAAATCTCTTTCATAACGAGAATTCACTTGAGGAACAATGAAGCATGTTAGTCGTGTCTGACTTTCATTTTCAAAACAAATGCCCCCGCCTTCATCGTTATTACAAAAGATTTCCATTATGTGGGTTGGGGTAACCCAAAATTTCAAAACTCTCTATGTAACTTTGTATATTTCCAATGGTGTGAGGCACAAAAATACAAATAGTTTGGTTGTTGTGGGGGCACTAAACAACTTTTATGTTTTCTACTTCTAAATGGTGTTGACACATGGCACAAGTAAAAAGGATACGGGCTTTGCAAATTTTGTGTCATCCAAGTTCTAATTTAAGCCCAATAGAGTTCTCCGGATTTAATTTTATTTATTTTTAAATATAAATAAATCTTTATATAATTATGTGTACAGTATAACGAAAATTCGCTTGGATGAACAATAATTTTGCCTCCCAACAATATAGTAATTACAAGAAAAATTAAAAGGTGGGTAAAAATTGTAAGGGATAAATGCCATATTTAAAAGTCCATAGAAAAAATGGTAACCCATAATTTGTTTTCCTATTTGAGAATTTAGTGACTTATTTGGAGAGTGCCGAAGGCACGACCCAAGGATCAGGGTGGCATGTCGAAGGTATGACAATGTACCTGTGCCGTTGGCACGACACAGGTACACATAAATTATAATAGTAAATCGATGAGAATGAAAAAAATATAATTAATCAATGATTTGGTAAACAATAATTTATTTTCATATTTGGTAACTTAGTTACCTATATGAAAAGTGTATGGTCGTGCCAACGGCACGACTGATACACTAGTTTAGTTATGTATAATAATCTTGGATTTGGGGATGATGACATTTCATTTACTGATTGTGATTTCTTTTCTCTTTAAAAAAAAAAAACTTTCCTAGAGACAATTGGGGGACAAAAAGTTTAAGTGGGAATTTGCATCGCATCTTTGTAATCCTGTTTGTTAGCAACAAAGATGCAGGTAGAAATGGAGATTAGTACTTTTGATGGTTGGTTTCTTCGTTAAAATTGCATTGCATTTTAGCCATTATGGTCGTCGTTTTCTAATCTTGTGTTTGCCCTGTGTTGTTGATTCAATCGCTTGCCTTGTGTTGTTTATTCAATCACTTGCCTTGTGTTGTTGATTGTCGTGTGATCCAAGTTTGCAAATCTTTAAATTTAGCTCACAATCTCTCTGTTGCTTCAAAACCAAGATTAGATAAGAAGATAGATGGTAATTTTTTAAACAGTTAAACGGGGTGGGGCAGATATCCGCCACCTGTGACGGAGCAGGGATGGTTATAACAAAAAATATTAATCAAACGAATTCGAGGATCTGCGATCCGGCGAGCGGGGACGGATTTGCCCAATCCGCCTCAATTTTCCCCGTTGCCATCCCTAACCCAAACCATCATTTGCTTTTATTTTCTATAAGAATAATTATCCTATAACCAATCTAAAATGTGAAAAAGCTTAAATTTTCATGGGTTTTACTTGACCTAAATAATCCAAACTGAAGTTTCTATCTAAATAAAACAAGTAATTTTCAAATAGTAGATGTTTTGATTTAATTTCAACACATCCTAAACTTTCATTTAGAAGAGTAATTTGATTTAAATTAATAATAATAAAATATTAAATAAATAAATTTTGGACGGAACATGATGGGATGGGCGGGATTGAAAATCTCCATCCTGATCTCATCCCACTCTAGATCGGGACGAGATCAAAATGAATTTCATTAATCCCAAAAGGATCCAAAAAAATCAGGACGGGATTGCAGGATTGGATGCCCACCCCTAGTAAATTGTGCATGCTTTGATTTTAGAGAATGATAAATGCAATTCTACTGTGTATGACAAATTTTATTGTTGGAAAATTTTGCAAAAAACAAGGTAGACTCTGTCAAAAGTTCACAAAAAAAAATTATGTTTCATTGTTTAATCAAACATTTAGCATGTGGAGAACCACTATAGTGGTTCATTGTATATATTTGAATTTTGAAGAACTACAAATGTTATTTTACAAGGTATGACAAGTTTTAGCGTTGGAAAAAAAAAGGTAAACTTTGTGAAAATTTCACAAAAAAAATTTGTCATTTATTTACCTTAAGCTACAATTACAAAAACACCAAATATTTGTGGTTGAGAAAATGCTCACAGTGGATATTAAAAAACGAATAACATGATAGTTATTAAAAAGACATTAGTGATAATGGTACATGTGTCTCAACCTTGGGTATGATTAATGGCACGTGTCTTTAAGTTTCATATGGAGGACAAGTGCAACAATTAAGTCCCTCTAAGGAAGAGTTCATGTATGTTTACCAAACAATTTAACACACACTTCACATCTTGAACATCTTTTTTTTCCCCTTCTTCCACGCCTCTAGCATAATAATCCTTACAAATCATCTTGAAATGCACTTCATATTGAGCTAAAATCCCCAGTGGCATGCCGTGAGGCTTTCAACACGGCAAAAGCTTTGAGATCCACTGCAAAAGATAAGTCGCAAGAAAATAGTTAACATTGTACGGTAATGCCAACGACACGAGGAATACTCTAGTCTATTTACAAATCAGCTAGAAGTTTTACTATTCATTGGATTTGAATATAAAAGAGGGGTAGGACTGAAAGTTGAGGAAGATGTTGCGAGTTGAGATTCATTTTTTATAATAACATGTTTGTAAATATAAAGTATGTAAAAGGCAAAAGAAAAAGGACATAAAACTTAAAATGAATAGAATATACATTGGTGGAGACAAAAAAATTTGTGTTTTCTTTTCTCGAAATGAAAAATGTCATAGCTATCTACGTGGTTTTGAAATTTTGACAAACTTGGTATTGTTGAAATGCAATTTTGAAGATCTTTCCAATGACAAATACAAAATGCTTAAAATTTTAAAATAAACATTTCACACTGTAATGCATTTTAAAAAATTAATCTAATGCATTTCATGCCGTGAATATTTTCAGCCTTTTTCAAAGAATTGAGAAGGGCTTCTCAAAGCATATTCAAACAAAGAACCCGAACTCCACTTCCACTATTAGAAAAAAAAAATTCATCTGATAAAAACTGTCTAATTTGACTTCTAAGATCACGAAACACTTTCTATCTTACCAACAACACAGGTAAGACACTAGTCAATAATATATTACAAAGTGTGTTGTGCTAAAAACCCTCTTTGTGGAGCATGGAACTTTCACCATGCGATATTATAATCGAATTGAATTCTCAAATCTTTTCCCAGGGAATACCACTTATTCCGATTTTTATCAACGGCTATATGCAATCAACCTCTGCACTAGTGAATTTGTTTCTAGAAAAAAAAAAACCTTGTGTGATGGTTAGTATTATAGAAGCTAGTGGTGCACATTAGACCATGTGTTTTTTCAAAAGAACAATTTACCCAAGAATGCTTGCAAAGATGCCAAGGGAGAGAAATTTTTCTGTTTGTACAGATGGTTACCAGATTTTGTACATTTCCTATTGGGAACTCTTGTAGAGAAAACCAATAGTAAAATTCTAATTGTCGAGGGAAGCAGCGAGGAAAACAGCGAGGGACCCCACAGGGGGGAGGGGGAGCGTTCATTCCCCCCGGGATGCGTGTTTGAATTTTCAACGCACGCATCCCGGAGGGAATGGACGGCTCCCCCTCCCCCTGTGGGGTCCCTCGCTGCTTACCTCGACGATTAGACGGGATGTGTTGTACCGATCTTGAGTGATTCTAGATGTCGAGGAAATGGGCGAGGGAGGGTGGGGCGCACGTGCAGGAGGTGACACGTTATAAAAAAAAGGGGGGGAATTCAAAATTTTGGGGGAGAAGGAGGAGGGAATGGGGAGGAGAGCTTTCTCCCCATTTTCAATCTCAGAGACAGAGAACCTCTCCTCCCCATTTTCTCCCTCTCCCTCTCCCCATTTTCCATCTTGACAGAGATAGAGAATGCCGTCCTTCTCCCCAAACGAAGCTCTCCCTCTCCACCCTCTCCCCACCCTCGACACAGTTCTGGTGACTTGAAAGAGAGGTGCATGAAGCCAAAGATATGAGAAAGAATCATCTTACTAAAGGAGGAGAGAAGAATCCAAAGAGCTCCATGAAGAGGGAGGATATGAGCAATACTTCATCTGGTGCTGCTCAGGACCTGGGAAATATTCTAGTAAAGTATTCATCTAAGTTAGAAAAGGAGATCAACGAGGAGAAGAAGAAATTAGGAAGCACATTTGACAATACAGAAGGCACAAAGCATTCTCTAAGACAAAAAGATGTTCCAAAAGGTCCAAGCCTAGATGAGTGTTTGGTGAAGCACATGTCTAGACTTGAAAGAGAAGTGTAGGAAGCTAAGAACAGAAGAAAAATTGACCTCATGGAGAGTAGGGATGCATCTAATGCTGTGGATTCACTTCAAGATGCTGAAAACATGGATGAGAATGGTACTTCATCCCTTGCACGTGGAGAGCAAGTTGATAAAGAAAATGTAAGTTTGAATGGAAATGCAGGGTGGGACTCAGAAAGCAGTCTTGATAGTATCTTAGTCAAGCCAATTCACAGATTGGAGAGGGAGAAAATGCAAGCATCACCTCTGGATATGGGATATAAAACCAAAAGTGACCGCAAGAAAGAAGCAGAGATGGTTGTTTCTGATGAAATATTAGACACAAAAGAATTGATTTGTGTGTATTGTGTTGTATCTTTCTCATTTCATTCTCCTGTTTATATACAAACTAATCAAGAGAATATTGTGAGAATATTCACAATATAATCTGCTAATTTCCTTAAAACTATTATACAATCTCGACTCAATAAGCAACCTTCCTAATACAAATATTCCCAATCAATCAGGATATTCTCAATATATTCTCAATACCCCCCCTCAAGTTGGTGCATGGAGATCCCGTATGCCCAACTTGCGAAGTAGATACTCATATTGTCGTTTGCCCAATGCTTTTGTGAAAATGTCAGCGAGTTGCTCATTGGATGGGACAAATGTGGGATTGATATGTCCAGCAACAATGTCATCACAGACAAAGTGACAATCGACCTCAATATGTTTTGTCCGTTCATGAAAAACGGGATTTTGAGATATATGGAGAGCCGCCTGACTATCACAATGAAGAGTCATAGGACGTGTGTGAGGCATCCCGAGGCTAGCTAAAATAGCTTTAAGCCATTTCAACTCACATGTAGTCATAGCCATAGACCGATATTCCGCCTCTGCGGAGAAGCGAGATACTGTATGTTGCTTCTTTGTCTTCCAAGATACCGGCGAGTTCCCAAGGAACACCAAACAACCAGTGAGGGACCGCCGAGTCAAAGGGCATCCGGCCCAGTCAGCGTCACACCACCCATGTAACTGCATGTCACACTTACTACTCAAATGTATACCTTGACCTGGATTACCTTTTAAGTACCGAACCACCCGCAAAACAGCTTCCCATTGGTCCGCCCGAGGATGTTGCATAAATTGAGATAAAACATGAACACTATAAGATAATTCGGGTCGAGTGAAACACAAATAAATTAGCCGTCCCACCAAGCGACGGTAAGGCTCCGGGTCAGCGAGCTCTGGACTCTTGGACAAGGCGAGTCGATGATTCTGTTCCAATGGCACCGCCGCGGGCCTTGCCCCTAGCAATCCGGCCTCAGAGATGATATCTAGCGCGTATTTGCGTTGACAAAGCACAAACCCATCTGGTCCGCGTGCCACTTCAACCCCCAAGAAATACTTTAAAGGACCCAGATCTTTCATATGGAAACAAACACTGAGGTAACCCTTGAATTTCTGTATATCCCTCGGATTACGCTCAGAGATGATAAGGTCGTCGACATAGACAAGAACACTGAGCTGAACCGCACCTCTTTGTAGAGTAAACAAAGAATAATCTGAATAAGATTGCCGAAAACCATAATTCTTCAAAGCAGTTGACAGTTTAGCAAACCAGCATCGGGGTGCCTGCTTCAGCCCATATAATGATTTCCTAAGCTTGCACACCTTTCCAGAAGTCCCCACTTGAAAACCGGGTGGTAATTTCATGTATACCTCCTCCGTAAGGTCACCATGTAGAAATGCATTATGAACATCCATCTGATGGACTTCCCAATTCATGGCAGCCGCAACAGCAAGAAAGACCCTTACTGTAACCATCTTAGCTACTGGAGCAAAAGTCTCTGTATAATCAACTCCTTCAATTTGATGATTTCCAAGAATAACCAGCCGAGCCTTCAATCGTTCAATGGTACCATCAGAGTTATACTTGATCTTGTATACCCACTTGCATCCTAGAGCTTTCTTTCCTGGTGGCAAGTCTGCTACAACCCAGGTTTCATTAATCTCAAGAGCCTCAATTTCTCGTCACATGGCATCCCTCCAGCGGCTGTCTTTCGCGGCCTCAGAATAGCACACAGGTTCCCGATTTGCTGTCAAGGCTGCAAGAAAATGTCTATGTCGCATAGAAAAATTATCACAATTCACATAATGTGCTATAGGATAGGGTGCACCTAAGGAATGCCGTGGTACTGGTGAAGCTGGTACGGATGGACTCATTTTTCGAATGGTATGAGTAACATAATCACGGAGTCGTACCGAGGCTTGCCTTCTGCGTTGACCCCTGCCCAACACATCTTCCTGACTTGCGTCCAGGTTGTCCTCCTGGTTCGCACAAGCCGGCTGCCCAGCAGCCTCATCTGGCTGTACAATAACCTCGGCACCAGCATTTGCCCCATCCTCGGCACATGCCGACTGCCCAACAGCCCCATCTGGTTGTACAAACTCCTCAGCACCCCCCTCAAAACAGCCGTAGATGTCTCCTCAAAGTCCTCGTGAACCGCCTCAATATTAGGCAGACCATCGTGGTCTAAATTAAAATGATCTGCAAAGGGAAAAAACTCCTTCCGAGAATACAACATGACGAGAAACAAAGAAGTCTCGTTTCTCCAAGTCATACAAACGCCATCCATTTTTTCCATAAGGGTACCCAACAAAGACGCACCTTCGACTTCTACTGGCAAACTTATCCCTCGTTTGTACATGCGCATAACACAAGGACCCCAAAATGCGCAAGTGATCATAAGTGGGTGTGCTGCCATATAGAACACTATAGGGTGTTTTTCCATTCAAGACCAAGGAGGGAGTCCTATTTATCAAGTATCCAGCCGTCAACACACATTCACCCCAAAACTCAATAGAAAGAGAGCCCTGAAAACGCAACGCCCGAGCTACGTTCAAAATATGTTGGTGTTTCCGTTCAACCCGCCCATTTTGTTGAGGTGTTCCCACACAAGATGTTTGAAAAACAATCCCGTGATCAAGAAAATATTGTCGCAGGCAAGTGAATTCAGTGCCGTTATCACTCCGCAAGATTTTTACCTCTTTATCAAATTGTCTCTTAACCATTGAAAAAAACATTTGAAGAGTATGAGAGACCTCTTTCTTATCAACAAGTAAGTAAATCCATACAGCACGGGAAAAATCATCAACGTCAAAAAATAAGAAGCACCACAAGAAGAAGTTGTTCTATAAGGTCCCCATAGATCAGTGTGAATAAGTTCAAAAATGGTTGTAGCTTTATGTTCACTAATAGGAAACTTATTTCTACTTTGCTTTGCCCTCTGACAGACATCACAATTTGTATTCAAGCGATTTTTGTTTCACTAAAACTTACTTCGGGAACTAACTTTGTTACTTGTAGAGATGGATGACCCAGTCGCTGGTGCCATAGATCAAGAGACACCACATTATTGGCCTTTATTGCGTGAACCTGTGGCAGCCCCCGGAAGAAATAGAGTCCATCCCGTCGTTCACCCGCACCAATCAGCGTCCTCGAAGTGCGGTCCTGTATAACACACAGATCATTAGTGAATTGGACAAAATAGTTATAGTGATCAGTCAATTGCGACACAGAAATTAAATTGCAAGTTAGCCCTGGCACATAAAGAACATTTTTCAAACAGAAATTTCTTTCAAGAGTGACCGTCCCCTCTTTAGTGGCGATAGCGCTACTCCCATCTGGCAATCCCACGGGACATTGAGCAATCGCCTTTAAGTCACGGAGATCCCCGACCGTGACAGTCATGTGATTCGAGGCTCCTGTGTCAATAATCCAAGGCTTACCAGTCATCTTATCGGTCGTTGCGGATTTTGACCCGCCCAGCATTTGGAGAAGTGTCTGCCACTGATCGGTATTCAGCCCAGGCAGTGGAGATGTATCTGTCTCGGTCACTCCTGCCCCAGCAGAACCTGTGTGAGCAACGTTGGCACGATGCGTACCCTTGGTTCCTCGACCACGGCCTCGAAGTCTTGACTGCCCTCTACCGCGACCAGCACCAGCACTTTTCCCATCGCTTCGGGGTCGGTCACCCCACCACTCCGGATATCCGTGCAAGGCAAAACAATTGTTAGATTCATGCCCCGTCCTTTTACAGTGGGAACACACCGTACTAGATTTATCCTTTTCGTCAAGACGGGTCCGTGTGGCAAGGGCCATAATTTCCCCGCGTTCTTCCTTGCCGCGAGCGATTTTCTTTACTCGCTCCTCTTGAATGAGAATTGAGTATACCTTGTTCATGTTTGGCAATGGATCTTGAGCCAATATATTGGATCTCACTGTTCCGTACAAATTGTCATCCAAACCCATAAGAAACAAATGTATTTTTTCTTCCTCCCGTTTTTTCTCCAGAATCGAAGCGAGATTGCATGTACACTTCCCGCACTTGCATGTCGGTAATTGTTCGAAATTACCTAGTTCATCCCAAAGTTGCTTGAGTCACCCATAGTAGTCCATTATGGTCCGCCCCTTCTGTTTGCAATCTGCAAGATCTGATTTCAGTTGTTGAATCCGTGGTCCGTTAGTAATGGAGAATCGATCCTTGATATCATTCCAGAGAGATCCTGCGCTATTTCCACATGAGAGATAGTGGAGCGTAGCGTAGGTTCGATGGTATTTCGGATCCAGGACACCAAAAGCGAGTTGATAGTCCACCAATCTTCGAGGTCTCGTGACTGCTTGCCAGGTTGTGTGATAGTTCCGTCAATGAACCCGAATTTCTTCCGGGCCCTCAAGGCCGTTCGAAACGAACGAGCCCATTCATCATAATTGTCCCCTTTCAATTGAACCTGAGTAATTGAAAGTCCGGGATTATCAAGGGAAGTGATGTCGTAAGGTGAAATCGTCTTCCGAGTTTCACCAGTAGAGACTTCACCGCCAGCCATGATCGGTGTTCAAAGAGAGATTTCAAAATGCCACAGAAAGAATTAAAGCTGCAGCTCTGACTGCTCCTCACGCAGAGAAACAAAGTTTTTTTTTTTTTTTCGTTTTTTTTTCTTTTCTTTCTTTCACTTATTCATTTCACAAACAGAGAAACAGAGAACTAGAGAACCAGATAAACATAAACAGAGAGAATCACAGCGAGAGGTTCTGACTGCTCCTCTTTGGCCGATTGGTACCCCGGCTTGATAAATATCGAGAGGTTCTCAAACAAACCAGAGGTTCCTGCTTCGTCTTCTTCGATCAAAAGTTCGATCAGAAAGGTTCCTACTTCGTCTTCTTCGATCAAAAGTTCGATCAGAACTTCTTCGTTCAGTCTTGATGGTTAAGGATGTTGGTTCAATCAGATTCGATAAGGTTCGATCAGGTTCAGTCTTCGATCAGGTCCAATCAGAGATTCGATTAGAGGTTTCGATCAGGATCGATTAGAGGTTCGATCAGGTTCGATAGTTAATTCTTCGATCAGGTTCGATAGTTCAGTCTTCGATCAGAGGTTTCGATAGTTCAGAGGTTCGATCAGATCTGAATCAGGCCAGATCTGAATCGCACAGGTTCTTCGATCAGGCCAGAGGTTCTTCGATCAGGCCAGAGGTTCTTCTTCTTCGTTCCTTCTTATTCAAAGAGACCCTTTTTATTCAAAGAGGTTTCGATCAGGTACATTTTCTCCCTTTATGATACTCGTATGATAGGCTCTGATACCATGATGAAATATTAGACACAAAAGAATTGATTTGTGTGTATTGTGTTGTATCTTTCTCATTTCATTCTCCTGTTTATATACAAACTAATCAAGAGAATATTGTGAGAATATTCACAATATAATCTGCTAATTTTCTTAAAACTATTATACAATCTCGACTCAATAAGCAACCTTCCTAATACAAATATTCCCAATCAATCAGGATATTCTCAATATATTCTCAATAGTTTCCAATTGTGATCCATTAGACAAAGTCTTAGTAAAGCATGTCTCAAGGCTTGAGAATGAAAATTTTGAATTTGGTTCAAGAGGAGGCATGGTTGAAGTCAAAAGGAAAGACAAAAGTACTGATAATAGTGTTGGTAGTTTGGATCAAATCTTAGTGAAACATCAGTCACGGCTAGAAAAGGAAAAGGAAAACTTGGTTCAACAACCTGAAGATCGAATTAAGCAACATTTTCATAACCTTGAACAGTATGGTATTGATTTGATTCTGGGATGTAGTGGATTTATATGGGTTGGTGAGCACATCGAAGTTAGAGATGCCATGGTAGAAGATCAAGAGACTAAATCAGAACAGACTTCCAAATCCAACATAAAATCCATGAGTCTTGAAGAACAAGAACAAAGTTACACTCCATTGGAGAAGAGGCAGAACATAATTAGGATCGCAAATGCAATTAGAGTCTTGTCTAGTTTGGGTTTCTCTCTGAATATTGAAGTGATCAAAAAAATTGTTGACATGAGTGCATCAACAAATCTTAATATACATGAGATGCTGGGGCTGAGTTTTATGTTCAAGTTGCAGAGAAGGTGGTCGAGAGATGAAGCTCATCATAAAAAAGGAAGGGGTAAATTTGAACATGTCATGGATCTACGCTCCTTGGCTAACTCCATATTGATATTAGGAGTACCTCTCATATGGTCATAATTGTCCAGAGAATTTCAAGTAGGAAAGTTTGCTGTGTTTGTTGTCCCAGCTGAAAATATGGTGGTGCACACTTAAACATTTACTTATAATCAAAACCCTTTTATCATAACTTGTCATGATCTGTATTTGCCATGTTTATAAGCTCCATTTTCTATCAGTGTACGCTGTAGGTATTTTTAACACAGCAAGTAGGTCACCTAAGTGGTTTTTGTCGGACTAATATGGTAGACAAAAACAAATGATTGGAACTTATTTGAAATTAAGCATCCAAGCATATCCACCATTTTGCATAGAAATCGCCAATGTAATGTTGTCCCCGTATTTAAGAAATTGTGGAGGAAAACATTGTTTTAACACTGTGAACAGGTCTTAGAGGGTCTGGTTGTCTCGTCTAATTCCTCCAAGTCAGTAGTCTGATAACAAGCTGAACTGATCATCATGGGGTAGTTCTCCTTATTTGTTTCTGGCCTTTTGATTCTACTTCAAACTACAAAGAGAGAAACAAAACAAATTGTTTTTAATGTAACAACTGAAAATGTTTGAATCTTAAACTCTATGGAGAATTTCATCCAAGAAGGGATTCCTAGGTTTTTGAAGCTTTAGTTCCATCAATGTCTTTACACTTTAAAATGGATGCCAGAAATTTAACGAAAATGCATTACAACTTTCATTCCTCCTCTGGCCATCCAAAGGTCACAAGCCTCATTATCCCATCTTTAGGATGAATTTCACAAGCCTCATTATCATGGTGTAAGAAATTTTCAATTGAATGAGTTTTACATCTGTTGAACTTTGCTTGGGAAATATCATGCTTGTGCTCTGTTTCTTCACAGTGACTCAATGTGTTTCATTTCTCAGAGAAACATGTGGTAAAAAAAGAATACAAAACTTTGCTGCATATGCACAGTGGGATACTATCAAGACCGCTTTCTGAGTCCCACCCTGCATTTCCATTCAAACTTACATTTTCTTTATCAACTTGCTTTCCACGTGCAAGGGATGAAGTACCATTCTCATCCATGTTTTCAGCATCTTGAAGCGAATCCACAACATTAGATGCATCCCTACTCTCCATGAGGTCATTTTTCTTCTGTTCTTAGCTTCCTGGACTTCTCTTTCAAGTCTAGACACGTGCTTCACCAAACACTCATCTAGGCTTGGACCTTTTGGAACATCCTTTTGTCTTAGAGAATGCTTTGTGCCTTCTGTATTGTCAAATGTGCTTCCTAATTTCTTCTTCTCCTCGTTGATCTCCTTTTCTAACTTAGATGAATGCTTTACTAGAATATTTCCCAGGTCCTGAGCAGCACCAGATGGAGTATTGCTCATATCCTCCCTCTTCATGGAGCTCTTTGGATTCTTCTCTCCTCCTTCAGTAAGATGATTCTTTCTCATATCTTTGGCTTCCTGCTCCTCTCTTTCAAGTCACCAGAACTGTGTCGAGGGTAGAGAGGGAGAGCTTCGTTTGGGGAGAGGGATGGCCTTCTCTTTCTCTGTCGAGATGGAGAATGGGGAGAGGGAGAAAATGGGGAGGAGAGGTTCTTTGTCTCTGAGATTGAAAATGGGGAGAAAGCTCTCCTCCCCATTCCCTCCTTCTCCTCCAAATTTTCGATTCCCCCCCCCCCCCCCCCGTTTTTTTTTTTCACAACGTGTCACCTCCTGCACGTGTGCCCCACCCTCCCTCGCCCATTTCCTCGACATCTAGAATCACTCACCGATCTTTTATCTAATGAAATATAATTTCATGGTTAGTCTCTTCCTTTTCTCTCCTCTTTTCCATTTACGGTTGTTTTGAACCAAAAAAATTCAGTTTGAAATTCTTGATGTGCGATACCTTTTTACTCAAATGCGTGTTTCTTCTTTTTCTCTCTCTCTCTCTGTTTTTTTTTTTTCTTTCAGAAATTTGGCGCTCATCTACTAGCAATCTGAACATTTTTTTTTGTTTAAAGAGAATCGATCATAGTCAGAAGTGAGATAAAAATAATAATTTTAACCATCTCAATCAATATAGTGAAATGTAAGCGTACCATGAAACAAAGAGCAAGTCGAGAGATCTGTAAATTATTTCTGAGGTTGCCGCTAAATCAAAACAAGCAATCAGTCTCACATCACTATAAATGTCACCTGACCACATATAAGTCAGAATTTTTTTGTTGTGATTGGGATTTTAATTTCTTTTGTTGTTAACTCTGCTTAGTTTTCAAAATCTCCAGGGTCCGATTGATGAATTGAGCCAAGTATTTGATTACAACATAGCATAAAAGATGTCCAATGGGTGCAAAACATAGCATAAAAGATGTCCACTGGGTGCAAACCCTGCTAATTGATATGGAAAATCCCAGTGTTTTTAATGGAATTTGCTAAGCAAGAAAAGTCTCACATAATGGACAAAGTAATAGTACAATATTATTACAAACTTCAACACTTTGTCATCATGTTCTAGATTTTCTGAAGAACACTATTTGGGCTGACAGGCTCCAAATAATCAAAATCCTCTGTTATACCAACCTGAAATCGATTGAAAAGAATTATCAACATCCAAATTTAGTTAGTTACCAAAATAACAAGCAACATCAAAAATTTTTGTTGGATATTTGGATGAATTAGGTTAGTTTTACAAATTTACATTAGGCGTACTCTGTAGTAAAATCAGCGAGAAGTTTTAACCCATTATTATGATTCATGACTAGCAAAATATGTATGATCTGAAATATAGCATTATGCAGTAGCCCTGCAAGTGGATAACTAAATGTTCAATCAGTAATCCATTTGGTTAGCTACTAGGAAGGGTTAACTAATGATGCAATGACAACATGTAAACAACCTTCAAATGAATATTTTAAATGTTTATCAACCTTTTCTTGGAGTGACGAGGGAAAGAAAACAATTTGATAAGTTTGGTTCGCAACTAGCTAGTTCAGTCACATTGAGACTGAATAGAGGCCAAGGGATGAAAATTTTAAAAATGTAGACCGAGTTACCTCCTTGTACATGTTTTCAAGCTGCTCTTTGGCTTGTGGAAAATTGTTAGAGCACCACTGCTTTATTGTGAATATGTTATCTGTAGATGAAGCTCGATTGTAGTTAATTCATGAATATAAGAAGTCATATGAGCTGATTAATGTTGTAAGCATCAAGAAGAGAGTCAGAAATTAGTCGACAAGAAAGACCTGTCCATCTGTTGGCTGCGACATGGGCAACTTCAATTGCATTTTCTGTCAATTACAGATATGAAAAGATCAGTATGTCAAGGAATTTGGCTTAGTGAAAATGTGGATTTCCTGGATAAAAATATTATATAGTCGAAATACAAATCTAAAAGACATTCAACAAAAGCACTGCCACAACAAAGGAAAAATAAGAATCCTCACTCATTGCTTCAAGGGTAGCTGGATCGTTGTCAGCATATTGGTTCATCTCCCCCTAAACAAGCAGAAGACAGCTTCAGTCGTGTACTTGGAGAAAATTCAATTATTTGCAGCAGAACTAAAGACCGGTGTGAACTACCTTAAGCTCATTGTACTTGATCTCAATGGCTTTCAGCTCACTCAAAGCTTCTTCACGTTCGTCCTATCAAGAATGACTCAATAACTCAAAATCTAGAAAGCACAAACAAATTTCTAATGCTCTTCGGCATGCCGGTATATATGTACTTACAGAGTCTTCCCTCCCTTTCTTTAAGTTGTCCCTCTGCTCTGTAAGTTCTGCAAATCGCTTTTTATTCCTATCCAGATCAGATTCTAGTTTGTGATAGACATTCCTCAGCTGTTAAAGCACATCCACATTAATATGAAACAGAACTTAATCTTTTAACTGCTTGAACAGAAAATAATTCTACTGAATCAAAATCAAGAGAACATCATTATTACCTGATTTCCTGCACAACTTGGAAGACTCCAGAAATAGATCTAGAAGTTCACAAATATAAAAACACATAAATGATGTGTACTATAAACCCCAATTAAAGTTATGTTAAATGGTATAAAGAAAAGGATAGCCTTTTAGATGTCAATAAGGAACCTTTATACTTTAACGAGGAACCAAAATTCGATTTCAGAATTCAGACTTGCTGAAAGTAGATTCTCACCGAGCTGCCTATTTTGTCTTTCAATACCAGATCATCATCCACTAAACTTTGCACAACATCTTTCACAGACTGGCTGATAACACCTCTCTTCGGCCCCATTTTCTCAAGTTCTTTGAGCTGAAATCACTTTATAAATGTAAGGAAATAAAGGCATATGGCTACATAGCATACATCAGCAAACTTAACTATAAAATTGTATAACTTACAGAAGACATCAAATTATTTGGGGCTCTCTAAGTAGAAGAAAAATAGGCACAGTTTTATAAGTATGAATTAAACTGTAGGTTCAAGTCTCGCAATGCATGATGATGATGGATTTGTGTTTTAAGCCCCGAATGTTGCTGCAGCTATCAGGCTATAAGGGAAATATATCATGCCTGGTTTAGGCGAGAAACTATTACTTAAACTTACCCGATATTTTACATCCAGGCTTCCAAAATTTACCCTAAAAACCATAACGTCTTGAAGATAAAAAGCAGTTGTTGATACAATAAGGCATGGCAAGTCACATCTGAGCTGTTAGTGATTCATAGTTATCACACAACTTATGGACATACTTCTATTTCCTTCAGCATTACTATCTTCTTTGTCACTTTTTTCTAGGAAAAAATTTCTGATAGTCGATATAAAAGGTCAATCGAAATACTAAAAAAAAGTTATAAGAGATATTTCTGTTGAAGCAGTACAAATGTCCTTGAGCTTGGTTCTTGCATATTTTTCTTGTCTTGCTTCTTCTGGAGCTTATGACGAAGAAGGTGGCCCTTACAATCCCTGCTTGCTATGTTTATCTGACTAGGAATTACGCCATTAATATTGAACATGATCACCCCACTCCCCACTCTAAGTGCAGAAGGAAAACAAGTGGAAGGGCATGAATCTGATGTAAAGAAACAGAATTGCAGTCTACTCGAAAACGAGTCCAAATTTTGAGTTCATACATATTTGTATCAGAAAAGTAAATTATTTGAGTTCATACTTATTTGTAGAAGCAAAGAGAACATCATGATATCAACAACCCTTAAATATATGAAGAAAGGGGCAATGAATGATTCACCAATTCTTGAAGCAGATTAATCAGAATAGAAAGCAACACAAAGTCGAAAACAAACAATTTAGGAGTGTCTATATCTTCACTCACAAGATAGAAGTCATGGGACTCGTAAAAGATCTGTAGCATCTTCTCACGCTTCTCTTCCAAGGAAAGCCCTCTTTTCTTCGACTGTGCAACACACAAGGAATGCCAACATCTTCATCAGATAGACCACAACAATACAAAAATATTTAAAAAAAAAGAAAACTAAATAGAAGAGGTCTGCTAGGTTGTAAGTCCATAAGGTTGAATGACTACGTCATATATAATCATTACAATTTAAGCTCTTCCAAATTAGGCCTAGGCAAGTTGAATGGAGCTAAGATGGTTTACCAATCATCAAATTCATTAGTATTAGGAGGGCCACGACGTGATGACTTTAATTAGGGTTTTCAAGTTGAAGAAGTAATTTGAAACTCCACAATACTGTATGCTCGAGAAATTGTGTTCAATACTTCAACTTATATATTACCCTATAGATCTTGGGACATATATCAAACACCTACTAGAAACAAAATTAAACCCTAAATATCCAAACTAAAATCACTTGTATTGATCAAATCAATCGATTTGAGTTTGTTTTGTATATTTATTTGACATAACGTTTTGTCTTGATTTTCAATTACAATCAATGAAAATGAGTTCATAATATAAGAAGCGCAGATCTATCAACCATTAAGCACCGAAGATCTGTTGATTCAATTGATCGAAAATCTAGAAACTCGACAAAGGAATAAATAGATTTCGAATTGAATCTAAAGATGCAAAGCAAAGCAACTGGCGAGATATGAAACGAAATGATGGAGAAGCATTGATCTGGGATTGATGAAAGATAAGGTTGAAATATAGGAACTTATGGGTTCAAGGAGAGAAGAAACTCACCATTGTTTCACACTTGTCTGAACCTGCTGTTTGCACGAAGAAGAGCGAGCGAGCGAGTTGCTAGAAAGCACTGCAAATGAAATGATAGATATTTCGCGTTTGGGCGGGAGAGTTTTCTAGGCCCTAGCTTGTCCGCGTTTCTTCAACTTTACTAAAATGTCCTTCGACTCATAATGGGTTGGGCTTGACTTCTGTACGGGCTTGGCTATTTGTGCTTGGTCCATTTAACATGGATTAAACAATAAATTTGCAACTAAATAACACCGCCACTTCTACTATAGACACTACCACCCACTTTTTTTTTTGGGATCTACTGAATTTCACTACCACTATATAAAAAAAAATCCTAACCCCAAGCTTTGCTCCTCTTTCCCTTTCTTCTCCATCATCCACCACCGCCAACTCTTATCCTCCTCATTCTCCTCCCCTTCACCACCACCACCTCGCATCCTCATTATCCTCCTCCTCCTCCTCATTCTTCTTTCTTCAATATCACCACCACCTCGCCATCGCCACCTCTCCTCCTCCTCCTCCTCCCCTTCACCACCATCTCCTCGCCATCGCCACCACTCTTCTTCCTCCTCATTTTTCTTATTCTTCTTACTTTAATCACACCACCAAATGCCACTACCACCACTCCTCCTCCCCTTCACCACCGCCACTTTGCAACCACCACTGTTCATCTTCTTCTCCACCGTTCTCTTTATTTTTTTCTCTTAACTTCTTTATACATCAACAGACAACGGAGCAGTACCACCTTGCCCCCACCACCGCTAACCTCCCCTCTTCTCCTCTCTTCCCAAAACAGATTAGCACTCACTCATTCAAAACATAAAAATAGGGTATTGTCCCATTTTATCATTTAATTTTGACCAACTTTGACGCTCAATTAAGACCGATTTTCAAGCTCATTACAACACAAAATATGTAGTACTATGAGTTATCTAATTAACAAAATTTGAATCACTTTAAAATGTTTTGAAATGAGCAAGTTATGGTCATTTTACTAAAGTTACTCAAATATGTCCTGTAAAGAAAACAAGATTTTGTCCCTGAATTTTGACCAACTTTGACACTCGATTGAGATAGATTATCAAGTATATCAAAACATAAAAAATGTACTACTCTGAGTTATTCAATGAACATATTTTGAATCACCTGAAAATGTTTTGAAATGAGCAAGTTATGATCATTTTACTACAATCACGCAAAACTGTCCAGCAACGACCAAGTCACAACGGATTATGCGAATGTAAGTATCTCACTCTCATGATCTGCTGCGAGTTTAAGTATCACACTCACACAAACCACTGAAAACTGAAAGTACAAGTATAAGACATAAAATCAATGGATCCGCTGCGACTTGGTCGTTGCTGGACAGTTTTCAGTGACCGTAGTAAAATGATTATAACTTGCTCATTTCAAAACATTTTCAGGTGATTCAAATTGTGTTCATAGCTCAAAGTACTACATTTTCGTGTTTTGATGAACTTGAGAATTTGTCTCAATCGAGCGTTGAAGTTGGTCAAAAGTCAGGGACAATACCCTGTTTTCTTTACTAGATAGATGTAAGTTACTTTAGTAAAATGACCATAACTTTCTCATTTCACAATATTTTTAGGCGATTCAAATTTTGTTTATTAGATAACTCAGAGTACTACGTTTTTCGTGTTTTGATGAGCTTGATAATCGATCTAAATCGAAAATCAAAGTTGGTCGAAAGTCAATTTAAAACCCCTAAATTTCATAAAGATAATTTATTTTATTTTGAATAAAATAAAATAGAGTTACATTTAATTGAATTTAAATTTCAAAATTTCTAGGGTTTTATTTAGTGAGTTTAGAGGGTGGTGCCTTTGTAATTTCAGTGTGGGCAAATAGCCACCCACCATATAAAGAGAGAAACATCTTTTCTTCTTCCCCATTTTCCCTTTCTTCCCTGTACGTTTTCTTCTTCCTTCGGCGATGAACTCGGCCTGCAATCGAGCTTCGCAGCCGATCTCACCACCCCTGACTTCATTACTTCTCCTTCATATATTTCCCTTCTCCTTCCTCTATCTCCCTTTCTCCTTCCCATTTTATTTCAAGGCTAGAAAACACATTGGCAAGAGAGAGAGGGACTGGACATGGCGGTGTGTGGTGTTGCATTACAGAGGGGTTGATTTGTTTGCAAGCAAGATGGTTGTTTGGTGGCGAGATGGGCGGAAGGAGGTGTTTTGGCGGAAAAGATCACAGGGTGAGTTTCTTCATACTATTTCATATTTTTGTTGAAATTATTCTTGGAATCAAGGTTAGGTTTTTGGTATTTAATCTTCTTCTTTCCTCATTTTCTTTACTGGGCTCTATTAATTTTTTTTTGGTTCATTTGATCTGTAACTGGTTTGACAAAGGGTTTTCAATGCTCGAGGTTTGGGATTTTCCCTATTGTTCTCTTTTGATTAAGTTTCAAATGATTTGATGATATGGTTTGTCTTTGTTTTTGTTTTGGTTTGGAGAATATGTTGTGATTGATTGAAAGTATGTATTGTATTGTGTGTTGTAGATTCTTAGCTTGGATCTGAATTGTAATGTTTCAGAGATCTTATTATTTATGGGTGTAATTTATTGGATAGAAATCTTCCTATATCAAGGAAAACAATCAACCCATTCATGAAATTATTTATGGCTGCCTAGACTTATTGTTTGATATTAGATTCATGACGATTGTTTAAACTTTGTATCTTTGTTATGTTTCATGTTTTGTATGCACTTTCATTTTTACTATATTCCTGCATGTTGGAGATATAAGCAAATTTAGATAGGAATTCAATGGATGTATTGGCATAAATTTTAAGAGTGTAAATTTATAGAATAAGATGAAAAGGTTTATGTATAAGGACGAAAATGATGCAAAAGGATAAAAAAAAAATAAAAAAAATGAAGAAGAATGAATCAAATATGAAGAGGAAATCAATGGAAATTGTGGTAGTGGAGTTGTTAGTTGACAGAAAGTGTTCAGATCATTGGTCAACTTCTTGACGACCTTTGTAGTCGCCCTAAAGCAGGGCGACATCATGTCAGTTGTTGCAATTTAAACTAGCTATGTTCCTTGTCCTTATTGGGCGCGGTAACTTAATTTTGTTAAAAAGGTTGGTACCCAGAGATCATCCTTCTTATTTAAGGAAGTAATGTTATTTGTGATGACTCAAATCAGTCATCACATCCTCCGCTGGCTTCCCTTTGTTGCTTCTTGGAGTTTCTTTTGTGTCGAAGCTCATTGACATCTGATTAAGTTCATATTGATATCTTTGGTCCTTGGATAGTTGAATCAGGTATACTTTTGTAGTTAATTGGGATTGTTTCAAATCTTTTTGGATTTAGGGTGTATTGGTTTTGTGGTTACTGAAATTAGGGTGTATTGGTTTTGTTGGGCGGACTGAAGCGTGATTTTCTTGGGACTATGTTACAGGCTGCAACTAGGATGTTTCCGGTTGTGTTTGGCGAAGGCTACTACTGACCTTAGATGGTGGGTTTAGTAGATTTTGAGGGTTGTTTGTAGCTATGTTTAAAGCTTATTTCAGCTGAGTTTTCGATGTTCTAATCAGTTGATTTAGGGGGATGTTCTAGTTGATATACATTGTTGTATGAATCAGCCCAAACTGTTTGTCTCAATTGAATTTAGAATTTTCTTCTTATTGTGTTTCATGCTTTGTTTTCTATAGTTTAATGGATCCAAAATGCAAATCCCTTTTTGCGATTCTCTTGCATTTTAGTTGTTTACTTTGCCTTAAAGGATGGGTTGGTATAAATGCAACTCTTGTGATGAATATTATGAACTCCTTTGCAATATGCAGTAATGTGTGATAATGAGAATTGGAGTATGTTTTTTTTTTTTTTTTTTTTTTTTTATAATATATACAGGTTGTTTTTATGTTTTATAATGTTATTAAGGAATGATGTTTTATTTCATAGCTTGAATTAGACTCAATAAGGAGCTATGATTGAAAGTGTGATGTTACCATACTGGTAGGAACTTGAATCCTCTTATTGGATGGGTTTGATCCCTGTTGTGTTATGGAAAAATTTATTTATGAAAAATGCTAGTTTTTCCAAAAGAATGGATTAATATTGTGGTTGATTTATGTACAGTTGACAAAGTGTCACCATAAAAGAGTGTTGAGCTTTAGTTGATTTTTTATGCTCTTTTCCACAACTCCGAAAAAAAAAGTGAAAAAAAGAAGAAACTTTTGTTTACAGACTTGCTTGTATACGTGTGATATAATTTTGGGTATGAAGACTTACTTGCATATCGGTGCACCGTTCCATGTGAGTTCGGTAGTACGTGTAGTATTTAGGAAATGTTTGACATGGATTGAACTTCGGGTGAGATGGCATGTTCCTCGATGTGGCACCCCACTTGGAACATGTACGCTCCGAGTGGTTTTGAAGGCAAGGGAGGCACACTTGGGTGAGGTGTGTTCGGCACAAGGGGGATAGTGCGATTGTGGAAAAGAAGCGAGATTTTTGTGTATGTGCTTGATTGCCTTAAAAGAAAAAAACTATATGATCATTCGACCATTGAATGAGAACTATATGTCTTCCTAAAGGCAGAAAATGTGTTTTGTTGATATTTCAATAATAGTCTAATATGACTATGATTTATATCGTTGTTTGAAAACAAATTACATTTATGAAGATTGATAACTTAGAAATTTTATCCGGTTGTTTCTAACATTTTCATGCAGGATGGCAAGTTCACTAATATTTCTGCAGGCCAGACTTGCCATAGTCAACTACTACAGTGTAAGTACTAAAAAATGCATATTTACTTATTTGGATGATGATATGATTGCCTCGTAGAGGAACTAAATTCCTTGAATTGTGTTTTTCTTGCATGACACATTTGCCTCATCGAGGAACTAACTGTTGGTGTGGTTGTTTATTGTTCTATTTAATTTGATGTTATCACATGTGGATTTATTGATTTTGGGATGAAGATTTCTCACTCCAGCTTTATTGCTGACCCTAGTGAACTTTTGCTTCTTGGGTATATTCCTTTGGGAATGTAGCCGATTAGCCTTTCAGGTTTAGAGATTTTTGGGCAGCGTTACTGGAGTTCCGTTAATGGGGCTAGCAACGTCAGAGTCTTTTGGGGTTAGAGTTTTAATTTGTTTCATAAATTAAATCATGTTTTAGTTGTTGCTGCTAATTGTTTCTGTTGTTATTGAATTTTCACTTCCCGAGTTTTGGGGAGACAGATAATTCTACGTGGATTTTAGGATTTTCTTTTTCTTCGAAAATCGGAGCGTGACAGTTTGGTATCAAAGCATTTGGTTAGCATAGGCTGTGGTAGAGTCTAGGTGATTCTCGAAATGTGGATATGGGTGAGTAAGAATGTAAATGTCTAGAGATAAAGTGAAAAGGGTGAACCTTGAACTTTTAGTATTGTTTCTTTTTCTTCGCGAATCTCGTGATGAGATTCCTTTGACCTATGTATTCGGGGCTAATCATAACTTATTTTAATATCAGCAGTGGGAGACATTATCCCGTGTAGTTTCCTCGTAGTGGTTTGTTATGATGTGCTTTTAGTTTGCCCTTTAAGCGAATCTCGGGATGAGATTCCTTTTGAGTTGTAAATATTATAGCACCCCGTATTTTTAATACTTATCAAATTCTATAATATATATTTGTGTGATTGTCTTTATGAAGTTATTGACATATTCTTGAGCTATTTGTTTGTCCATGTGATGTGTGGTTTTTTTCTTAAGGATGATTAACAGAAAATATATTATTGAATGATTTATTAGTTGGACTCTAGTGTCGTTTTATTCGGTAAGTTGTTGGCTTATTATAGAATTAATTTTCCTATGTACCCTCTCTGTCGAATATCGGGACGAGATTATTTTAAGTTGTATAAATTGTAACACCCCTACTGTTTCAATGACAATAAAAATTTATGTACCTAAAACTCAATTGAAATTTGTATTTCAAAATCTTCTTTCATTTGGCAAGTCGTATTTTTCGAAATTCAGTTAACTTTCTTACCTTCCGAATCTCGGGACGGGATTCCATTTAACGTGTGTATAATTTAACACCCCTAAATTTCATAAAGATAATTTATTTTATTTTGAATTAAATAAAATAGAGTTACATTTAATTGAATTTAAATTTGAAAATTTCTAGGGTTTTATTTAGTGAGTTTAGAGGGTGGGTGCTTTTATAATTTCAGTGGGGGCGAATAGCCACCCACCATATAAAGAGAGAAACATATTTTCTTCTTCCCCATTTTTCCCTTTCTTCCCTGTACGTTTTCTTCTTCCTTCGGCGATGAACTCGGCCTGCAATCGAGCTTCGCTGCCGATCTCACCACCCCTAACTTCATCACTTCTCCTTCCTCTATCTCCCTTCTCCTTCCCATTTTATTTCAACGCTAGAAAACACATTGGCAAGCGAGAGAGGGACTGGACATGGCGGTGTGTGGTGTTGCATTACAGAGGGGTTGATTTGTTTGCAAGCAAGATGGTTGTTTGGTGGCGAGATGGGCGGAAGGAGGTGTTTTGGTGGAAAAGATCACAAGGTGAGTTTCTTCATACTATTTAATATTTTTGTTGAAATTATTCTTGGAATCAAGGTTAGGTTTTTGGTATTTAATCTTCTTATTTCCTCATTTTCTTTACTGGGCTCTTTTTTTTTTTTGGTTCATTTGGTCAGTAACTGGTTTGACAAAGGGTTTTCGATGCTCGAGGTTTGGGAATTTCCCTATTGTTTTCTTTTGATTAAGTTTCAAATGATTTTATGATATGGTTTGTCTTTGTTTTGGTTTGGAGAATATGTTGCGATTGATTGAAAGTATGTATTGTATTGTGTGTTGTAGATTCTTAGCTTGGATCTGAATTGTAATGTTTCAGAGATCTTATTATTTATGGGTGTAATTTATTGGATAGAATTCTTCCTATATCAAGGAAAACAGTCAACCCATTCATGAAATTATTTATGGCTGCCTAGACTTATTGTTTGATATTAGATTCATAACGATTGTTTAAACTTTGTATATTTGTTATGTTTCATGTTTTGTATGCACTTTCATTTCTACTATATTCTTGTATGTTGGAGATATAGGTGGTGGTTTATTAGATTTTTTGTGCAATTTTCAAAAATCTTTGAGCTTAAAACGTATCTTACAATTAAACTGAGTCATTTTTTGTGTTCTACTCAATCTCCATTGAATACTTAGATGATTACGGTAATTGTGCAAAATCTTTATGAAAATGCATTCGAAATCTGAACTCTTGGTGTATTTTAAAAAAAATTAAATAAAAAAGTGGTTTTGAGTCTTTTTAATTTTAGAGAATATTTTTGTTGCCTTTAATTTTGAGAAAACACATACTAACAAGTGTCACATAGTTATATTAGTAGAAAACATGATATTTGATATTATCCTTATGTTATATGTATTTCGTGAAACTTTTCAACTCGACTATTCGTGCAACATGATTAGTGAAGTTGATTAGTGAGATATTGAACTAGAAAACCTTAGAATAATAGTGGAGACTTAACCCTTGTGAGTTTTGAGACATTCTTTATTTCTTGAGGGTTATTAATTACACTCTGATTTTTCTTGAGTCCGCATTATTTTGTTGATGATCTCATTATTCTTGACTTTTTTATTGATTGATTTAAGAATGACATAAAAATTGAATTTTTACACTAAAACTTCTTGCTTTATTTAGTTGAGATGTCCTAGTACTAACCAGAACTTATGAAGTGATATAGGCATTTCTTTCTTTAAATAATTTTTTTAGCCTTTTAGCCTACCCAATAATAAATATCCATTTGCAGCCCTTTGAGCCTTTAAATAGTCTTCTCTTTGTTATCCACATTCCCATACCTACTCCAATCAAGGAGTAATACCTATATTATTTTATCATTACCCAATTTTCTGAGAAAGTATACGGTGAGATATATTTATAAAATGGGCAAATAGAAAGAGTTGAAAATAGATATTTCATGCGCCCTCAAAGTAAAAGTGTTTGATTGTATAAACGGGGAAAAACATGTAAAAAAAACATGTAAAAAAATGGTTGAAGAAGAAAATAATGAAGAATAAGTTAATGGTGTACAACATTTATTTGTTCTTCAATGCCCTATGTGTTTACTCAGGTGCGTAGCCATTCTCAAGAAATTATTGTATCTTTTTTGTCTATTATTGTTTGCCATAATCCAAGCCCCATTAGAACCTAGTAAATACCTAATTGATCTTAAGTGAAAGTTGGTTCAGTAGATGTGGAGATTGAATAGGCAAGAGCTATGGTGTTTGATTCAACATTCTCAAAAGTAATCAATATTCTTGTCCATGATATCATATTCATCTCACTCTTTGAAAATTTTATTTTTCATGATGATTATATGTGAGACGTTTGCATTTTCCATAATTTATATCATTTTTCCTCACATATAAACTGAGTGTCCAATCTCTGAGTGTTTTATTTTTGAGTGACATGAGAGATTTGTAGTTGAAGCGTACTTTCTAAAAGTCATCTTGTCACATCTTTACTATGAGATGAAGAGTTATGTTGATAAGGCTTCTCACACACACACTTTGAGTTGAGAATGATTATGAAATTTATTCAACCTTTAGATACTATTAAATTATTGTACTTTATTGATATACTATTGTGACATTTTTAGTTTGTTGTTTTTCTTGAATTTTAAGCAATTCGAAAATTACTCTAAGGAAAATAAAGGGGAATGCCCATGTTTTTACATTATGTTTTTAGAAAATAGATTTTATTTTATTGAGTCAAGTAATGTTTGGGGGTAACATTTCTGGAAACCCTCACGAGACTATAACTCGTCCACTAGAGGTAATCTAGGGGTTTAAAGCCTTATTGCACGTTAAGGTAAGTGCAATCGTGATTCCTACGAAAGCGAGTTAGGATTTTATTCTTAATTTTGTTTTGATCGAGGACTGGCAAAATATAGGTTTGGGGGTATTTGATGTTAACATAATATGCCTCCACTACACCAAATTGACATTTTTGTAACAATCCCAAAAACAGTATCACTTTTGAAGTGTAACAATTCACCTAACAATTTTACACATTTTCACAAACAAAATGATACAATAATTGTATCACCATGAAGACTATGATTATAAAAGTGATACTATTCATGGTGATCCAACTTATTGTATCATTTTTTTTGTGTTACTGTTTTTCATTTTTAGACTAAATTTAGTTTTGGCTTAAAATTGTTTGGTAGATTGTAACATCTCAAAAGTGATACTGTTTTTAGAGTTGTTACAAAAATGTCAATTTGGTGTAGTGCTCCTAATTTATATTTGTTAGTGTTTCGAATAGTGTATTTTAGTTTAATTATTTATTTTTTGTATTTTTTTAGGATTTAGAGTTTAAATGACAAAAGTGCATTAGCGCGGCGAATTCGGAAATTCATAGACAAATTGATGAAGTGGAGCGGGAGACACTCAAGCCAAAGATTAAGAGAACCAAAGAAAAAAAATAAAGGAAATTAGTTTAGAATTTTGGTGGAACAAAGGAGTAATATAGATGATCATAGCCAAACCCACCGTTCCTATTATATTTGGTTTCCAATTTGTATTTGGTTTTCAATTTATATTTGGTTTCCAATTGTATTTGGTTTCCAATTTATATTTGGTTCCCAATTTGTTTTTGGTTTCCAATTGGGTTTCCAATAAGGAGTTGTTTCTTTCTACCATAAATACAGAAACACAGAGGGAAGAGAGAACACAACGCATCAACAGCCGAGTAAGCATCGTTGATCCACCACGCGCTGCCATGAAGCTCCACACTGCTATTGTTGTCATCACCTTCACCATGTGTCACTAAACTCCACGCAAGGCGAAGAGATGAACTCCTAGATGTAACGCACTTAATTAGTATTTGATTCGTTTTATGCTTTCACAATGAATGATGGTATTTATGATTTTCACTTTTATTTAATATAGAAGTTTATGTTATTTTAGTGACAAAGATTTCATCAACTTCTTCGTAGATTATTATTCCGTTAAGTCTAGTCATGTTTTTCTTATGTATAGTTATCATTTTCTCCTCCATGTAAGTCTAGTCATGCTTTTCTTATGTGTGGAATTTTAATGATCAATTAATTCCAGTGTGTTATATGTGATTGTCTTTTATTACGTTATTGTCTCCGGATATATCATAAATTTAGGATATCATATATGACCAATCTTTGTGCTTTCTAAAAAAAGTAAAATCTAAAATCCATTTACATTAGAATATCCATTTACTGCAATTGACCGCGTGTACTGTTTGGTAGTAAAGATTGGGATGTCGATCCCACGAGGAAAAACGGTCTACAAAACAAGGTCAAGGAAGAAGAACTACGCGAAACTAAATTTAAGAAATAATAGCAATTTTAAAATATGAAATTGAATTTAGTTTAATAAAAATCAAGTTTAGAAAAATCACAAGGTTCCAAAAATCCCTCCTAGATTTCACGCGCCAATTAGTATTGATTCGCTATGATAACTCAATTACGTGTTTCACATCCCAAATAACATAATCAAAAAAATAGTCTTTAATGCACCGATATATTCTAATGTAAATAAATTTTAGATTTTACTTTTTCTAGAAACCACAAAGATTGGTCATATATGATATCCTAAATTTACGATATATCCGGAGACAATAACGTAATAAAAGACAATCACATATAATTAACATACCGAAATTAATTGATCTTTAAAATTCCACACATAAGAAAAACATGACTAGACTTACATGGAGACGAAAAAGATAACAACCGGAATAATAATCTACGAAGAAGTTGATGAAATCTTTGTCACTAAAATAACATAAACTCCTATATTAAATAAAAGTGAAAATCATAAATACCATTATTCATCGTGAAAGCATAAAGCAAATCAAATACCAATTAAGTGTGTTACATCTAGGAGTTCATCTCTTTGCCTTGCGTGGAGTTTAGTGACACATGGTGAAGGTGATGATAACAATAGCGGTGTGGAGCTTCATGGCAGCGCGTGGTGGATTAGCGATGCGTACTCTGCTGTTGATGCATTGTGTGCTTTCTTCTCTCTGTGTTGCTATATTTATGGTAGAAAAAAATAACTCCTTATTGAAAACCCAATTGGAAACCAAATACAAATTGGAAACCAAAAGCAAATACAATTGGAAACCAAATACAAATGGAAACCAAATATAAATTGGAAACCAAATACAAAAATGAAACAAAACATAATTGGAAACCAAAATATAATTGGAAACCAAATATAACAGGAAAGGTGGGTTTGGCTATGTTCATCCATATTACTCATTTGTTCCACCAAAATTGAAAATTAGTTTCCTTTTTCTTTTTCTTTTTTGGTTTTCTTAATCTTTGGCTTGAGTGTCTCCCGCTCCACTTCATCAATTTGTCTATGAATTTCCAAATTCGCCATGCTAATGCACTTTTGTCATTTACACTCCAAATCCTACAAAAATACAAAAATAAAATAATTAAACTAAAATACACTATTCGAAACACTAACAAATATAAATTAGGAGGTATATTAGGTTAACATCAATAGGAAAATTTAGATAGGAATTCAACGGATGTATTGGCATAAATTTTATGAGTTTAAATTTATAGAATAAGATGACAAGGTTTATGTATAAGGACGAAAATGATGCAAAATGAAAAAATAAAAATAAAAAAATGAATCAAATATGAAGAGGAAATCATTGGAAATTGTGGTAGTGGAGTTTGTTAGTTGACAGAAAGCGTTCAGATCATTGGTCAACTTCTTGATGACCTTTGTAGTCGCCCTAAAGCAGGGCGTCATTATGTCAGTTGTTGCAATTTAAACTAGCTATGTTCCTTGTCCTTATTTGGCACTGTAACTTAATTCTGTTAAAGAGGTTGGTACCCAGAGATCATCCTTCTTCTTTAAGGAAGTAATGCTATCTGTGATGACTCAAATCAATCATCACATCCTCTGCTGGCTTCCCTTTGTTGCTTCTTGGAGTTTCTTTTGTGTCGAAACTCATTGACATCATACTGATATCTTTGGTCCTTGGATAGTTGAATCAGGTATACTTTTGTAGTTTATTGGGATTGTTTCAAATCTTTTGGATTTAGGGTGTATTAGTTTTGTGGTAGCTGAAATTAGAGTGCATTGGTTTTGTTGTGCGGACTGAAGCGTGATTTTCTTGGGACTGTGTTACAGGTTGCAACTAGGATGTTTCCGGTTTTGTTTGGAAAAGGCTATGACTGACCTTAGATGGTGGGTTTAGTAGATTTTGGGGGTTGTTTGTAGCTATGTTTAAAGATTATTTCAGCTGAGTTTTGGATGTTCTAATCAGTTGATTTAGGGGGATGTTCTAGTTGATATACATCGTTGTATGAATCAGCCAAAACTGTTTGTCTCAGTTGAATTTAGAATTTTCTTCTTATTGTGTTTCATGCTTCGTTTTCTACAGCTTGATGGATCCAAAATGCAAATCCCTTTTTGCGATTCTCTTGCATTTTAGTTGTTTACTTTGCCTTAAAGGATGGGTTGGTATAAATGCAACTCTTGTGATGAATATTATGAACTCTTTTGCTATATGCAGTAATGAGTGATAATGAGAATTGGAGTATGTTTTTTTTTATATATATACATGTTGTTTTTATGGTTAACAATGTTATTAAGGAATGATGTTTTATTTCATAGCTTGAATTAGACTCAATAAGGAGCTATGATTGAAAGTGTGATATTACCATACTGGTAGGAACTTGAATCCTCTTATTGGATGGGTTTGATCCCTGTTGTGTTATGGAAAAATTTATTTATGAAAAATGCTAGTTTTTCCAAAAGAATGGATTAATATTGTGGTTGATTTATGTACGGTTGACAAAGTGTCACCATAAAAGAGTGTTGAGCTTTAGTTGATTTTTTATGCTCTTTTCCACAACTCCGAAAAAAAAATGTGAAAAAAAGAAGAAACTTTTGTATACAGACTTGCTTGTATACGTGTGATATAATTTAGGGTATGCAGACTTGTTTGCATATCGGTGCACCGTTCCGTGTGAGTTCGATAGTACGTGTAGTATTTAGGAAATGTTTGTCATGGATCGAACTTCAAGTGAGATGACATGTTCCTCGATGTGGCACCCCACTTGGAACATGTAGGCTCCGAGTGGTTTCGAAGGCAAGGGGGGCACACTTGGGTGAGGTGTGTTCGACACAAGGCGGATAGTGCGATTGTGAAAAAGAAAGAAGCGAGATTTTTGTGTATGTGCTTGATTGCCTTAAAGGAAGAAACTAAATGCTCATTCGACCATTGAATGAGAACTATATGTCTTCCTAAAGGCAAAAAATGTGTTTTGTTGATATTTCAATAATAGTCTAATATGACTATGATTTGTATCATTGTTTGAAAACAAATTATATTTATGAGGATTGATAACTTAGAAATTTTATCCGATTGTTTCTAACCTTTTCATGCAGGATGGCAAGTCCACTCATATTTCTGCAAGTCAGACTTGCCATAGTCAACTACTACAGTGTAAGTACTAGAAAATGCATATTTAATTATTTGGATGATGATATGATTGCCTCCTAGAGGAACTAAATTCCTTGAATTGTGTTTTTCTTGCATGGCACATTTGACTCATCAAGGAACTAACTGTTGGTGTGGTTGTTTATTGTTTTGTTTAGTTTGATGTTATCACGTGTGGATTTATTGATTTTGGGATGAAGATTTTCTCACACCAGCTTTATTGCTGACCCTAGTGAGCTTTTACTTCTTGGGTACATTCATTTGGGAATGTAGCCGATTAGCCTTTCAGGTTTAGAGATTTTTGGGCAGCGTTACTGGAGTTCTGTTAGTGGGGCTAGCAATGTCAGAGTCTTTCGGGGTTAGAGTTTTAATTTGTTTCAGAAATTAAATCATGTTTTAGTTGTTGCTGCTAATTGTGATGGGGGTTCTCCTACTCGCATGGGTCGCTGCGATTGACCCATTTTTGTCATTTACATCGTTTCCTTCCTCATTTTTTTGCAACGATTGTACACTTTCAAATTGTTGGTAATCATTCCTTTCTCATTTTTTATATTGATTTTATTTCTAATGTGCTTGTTGTTGATTGATTTCAAATGAGTATTTCTAAAATTCCCATTTGTGTTTGTTAATTTATGACAATTTGTTGTGAAGAAAATAAGAAAAGAAAAAGAAGAAGAAAATAAGAGAGGAAAAGAAGAAGAAAAAATACATAAGAGAAAGAAAAAGGACACCACCACCTTCACCTTGTCTAATCTCTTCACCGGAACAACACCATCTCGAATGAGAAAACGGAGAGGTGGCGGGTGTGGGCTCCTCATTCGGGACAAATGCTTTTGCCCTCGCAGAGGTTCCAGCAAATGGGGAACCTCCGCGAGGGCAAAGGAGAAAAAACAAGGTAAAAAAAATAGGAGGAGAATAAGTGGAAAAAACAGTGAATTAAAAAAGATAGAAGGAGGTGGGATGAGAGGTGATGATGGTGAAGGGGGATAGGAGGAGGAGATGTGGCAGTGGAGGTTGTATGATTGAAGAAGAATAAGGAGTAGTGGTGATAGCGATGAGGTGGTGGTGAAGGGGAGGAGGAGGAGAGGTGGCAGTGGTAGTGGCTTGGTGATGGTGTGATTGAAAAATACGAAGGAGGAGAGGTGGCGGTGGCGTGGTGGTGTGATTGAAGAAGAAAAAGAAGATAAAGAATAGAAGAGGTGATGGTGGCGAGGTGGTGGTAGTGAAAAGGATGAGGAGGGTGGCGACGACAAGATAGTGGTTGTGAAGGAGATAGAGAAGAAAAAGGGTTAGGGTAGAAGAAAAAGGGTTAGGGTTAAGTTTTTTCCTTTTATTGATGGTGTCCTTTAGCAGGTGGTGGTGTCCTTCAGAAAGGTAGTGGTGTCCTTCATAAAGGTGGCGGTGTCCTTTAGAAAGTAGGGTGTTGGTGGATGGTGGTGTTATTTAGCAGATGCCTCTATCTATGTAAGCAAGGTTTTTTTTTTTTTTTTCAAAAATTGGGTCGTTGATTAATTCATACCCGAAGGTTACATGACTAATCCTATAAGGTTAACCAAACCAGGCTCAAAGGCTTCAATATTGTTGCCACTTAATATCCTCGTCGCCTTCATCTCGCATGGAGCCTTGTTTTCGATTTGATCCATTGCCTCCACCTTGCATGAAGACTTGCTTTCTCTTTGCTCTAGTCTAGTCCATCTAAGCAGCTGCATTCATAATCGAAGGCTTATCAACGGCGAAACACATGTGCTCCTAATAATCGGGCGAAAACTCAAAATCCTAACTAGTGAGTCTCAAACTCGCGACCTCTCACCAGAAGAATGGATGTCCGACCAACTGAGCTACAATTGGTGGACTGTGTGAGCGGGGTTACTAGCTGAGTTAACAGCCGTTTGCTTCATAATTTGGTATAATTTTTACAACTATTGAATTTAACCGGAAAGTAGAATTGTGTTGTGGAATGTTGTAGACTTGGTAGAAGGTGGTGGATGTGGATGTCCAGCCACCACATGCTATAAGGTGGCACAATGTTAGCATGTAATAGTAATAGATGTCACAATTTCGCTAAATATATCTTGCCTGGGCCATAATGTATTTTAGAAAAAGGTGAATAAAAGATAGAGATAAAGTCAATGAATGAATGAATTGTTACAGAGAATCAAAACAATTATCTTATATGACTTGAACTCTATTACGTTTTCGACACGTTATCAACACGAAGTTCTGACCAATTGAGCACACGCAGCTCTGACCAACTGGGCGTATGAAGCTCCGATTAATTGAGCGATATGTGATTATTATATTTCACTTCGATCTAAGGGCATTTGAGCATGCAGCTCGGCTCGGGTAATTTTCCTCCGCCTTTGTTTTTCAAACTCTTTATTCAAAAGAGTTTAGAGGTAAATAACAATCGCTTATATTTTCTGAATTTTAATGTGACTATTTGCATGATATATATTACTTCTAGTGGATGTTGCCTAACAAGGAAACATAGTTTCCATGGCGACGTGTCATGCTTGGAATTCAAACTTTGTTTAAATCTCAGACCCCTCATCACACACATCACAGTATCACACATATTGGAATATAGGTTAGAATAACAATAGAGTATCATTTTCGACTCGTGTGGTATTTGGTAGTCATTGATGGTGGTACTGATAATTGGACAAATTGTATGTTGTTTTCGTCATGTGTACACCACACACAGAAGGAGAAAAATCTAACCCACCAGAATAACTAAGAAGATAGAGATTCAATACTAAGATAGCAATCAATACCTCCTTGACTTCTTCTCCTTCTTCTATTGACATTGATCGCCCCAAAATTGTCTTCTAGGACCAAACTCCAACTCCTGTGGGAAAAATCGCCAGGTTCTCAAGTTCAGAAACTAGCTATGTCGTGCACGTGAGAACTGGCGCCCCGTATACCTTTTTGTCATGCTTGAATACCTTGCAACTGAGGACCTTGCTTACGGTTTCCAATTGATTTGTTTGTCATCAAACTCTTAGAGTATTTTCTTCAATAACACCCAAATTCATAGGCTTCTTCACAAAACCCAACCTCAACGTGTTTTCTCTGTTGGAGCTCTCCGTCCTTTTGTGTTGTTTATATTCTTCACTAATTTTGATTAGAACCCAAAACCTTGTTGAGAATTGGGTAAAGAGACCAAACAGATAGAGGTGGGGTGATAAGCATATTAAACATCAAAGTATATGCCAGATACCAATCTGTCTATGAAACAGTGAGTCTTTTTTATGCTTTGGCAAATGAAACAAATAAAAAATAAAAATATGGGTGGTAAGCTAGGTGGTGTTGAGTTAAGTTTATTTGGTTGATGTGGGTAGGTGTGCCAGTGTATTATTATTGACCGAGGTGTTGAATAATGTATTGTATGCTTTTAATGTAGTTTATTTGGATTTCCTAAGTGGAATTACTTTCTTTCTGTGTTAAATTCAATTCATCAAATTATAGTGGGGTGTGGACATAATTGCTTTCACCCATATTGGTGTCTATTATAACCGCTTTGTTGTAAGACACAAACTTGTCACAATGATCATTATTTTTTGCCATGTCATCATCCTACTAAAATGGACTTACTTAAAATAACTTTTGTGAAGCAAAACAGATCTGGTGTGCAAAACAAAGTTTAGTACACGTGTATTTTATACACCTAACCATATAAATTTTGTAAAAATATTTATATATGGGTTTTATTTCTTAAGTGTCATGTCACGTGCATTACATACCTCATAGAGAGTTACTTTATTGACCAAGTGGTGCACCTTTATGGGTGAATAAATTATATAAAATATAGCAACTTTTGAAGTGGTAACCAAGATAATCACTTCAGAAAAGGTAGTCAAATAACCAACATAGGTGATTATAATAATTACTTCAGCAGAGGTGATTACCCCAGTAGAGGTAGCCACAACACTTACCATGGTTCAAACCTCCTGTCTGGTACAATGATAAAACTCTTGTGAAGGATATTAAGAATCCTTGTAGAGATGACACTTGTCATATATGTAGTAAATGTGGACATTGATCCCATATTTGTCATGCACCAATAGAGGCAGTAGAAAAGTATCGAGATTCCATTAAAACCAAATTGACAAATTTGATGCAGTAGGAAGATAATAATTATTGTTCCTTTCATTATCTAAATTTACTTTCGTTGGAGCATAATCGAGAGCCTTACTTTTAAAGTAGTTTTGAGTTAGTTACTTATATACTTATAACATCTGACAATGCAAAAGATCTAATGAAAAATCATGGTTTCTAATATTTTAGAAGTGTTAATTTTAATTGTCAAAAGGATTGAGGTAGAGAATGTATATACAAAAGATAATTACCCTCGAGTACGAGGCAACTTCAGCAGAGGTAGCCATTAACCAAAGCAGTGTTCTAAAAATCGGTCTAGGCGGCGCTAGAAGGTGGAAAACCGCCCAGATTAATGGCTGGGCGGGCAGTCTGGGCGGCCTAGGCGGGGTCTAGGCGATTGGGGCTAGGCGGGCCTGGGCAGCCTAGGCGGGTCTAAGAGGACTCTAGGCGGTCAGGGCGATTTTTTTTTTTTTTTTTTTAATTTTTTAATAAGGCTGATTGTGTTCTTATTTTATTTTTCTTTCCTATTTTTTAGAAATAAACTATTTAATTGTTTTTTTATTCAGTATATGTCAAAATGTAGCAAAGGATGATTACTTAATGGAATTCTCAAATGATCTGCCGGTACCAATTTTACTGATGTAGATTTTATCAAACATAACTGAGGTTATTCATGCAATTTGAAGAAAAATAAAAGTGTACACAAATTCAAATTTATATAAAGTACCCATCATGACCAACTTCAGTCATTTGAGTTTTAATAAATTTTGTTCGTGATTGTTAATTTTTCATGTTTTTAAATTTTGCATATGTATATTGGCATTAAATTGGATGTAATTGATAAGGTATTATGCTTAACTTTTGTAAATTATTAAAGTTATAATACAAAACCTAAGACCGCCTAGGCCCCTGGGCGCTAGGCACCTGCCCGCCGCCCGCCCAGCGCCTAGCGATTTTTAGAACACTGAACCAAAGTAATCACCTCAGCAGCGGTGGTTACCACAATGTTACTATATGTCTAATACTTATTCTATAAACCACGTGAAGCGGTCTAGAACATTTGTTACTTGTGAAACATGAATATCATAAATGATGTTATATGCTGCTACTTGTAAAAGACATGCAATATATTATGTTTTGATTTGTTTGATTTATTTACTACGTATTTTTTATTTGAAGGTATGGTTATTGATGCAGTCGTTTTCCGCTCCCTGCTTTGATCTTGACCCGCTGACCTGCACAAGAACGCACATGAGCCACAGACCACCGTTGTGGTGGTTGATGGCATTCTGATGCAAAAGTCAGATATGGATATGAGGAAGGTGTAATGCTGTAAACAGGGAATTTGTAGCGTATCTTAGCTTACCAACCTCATGTCTTATTTATAGCGCAGAAGTCCTAGTTTTTTTTTTTTTTTTTAAATTAAACCTATGGTGGGGAGGGCCATTATGGGATGCCAGACCTTTATTACTTATCAAAAAAATTGATTTACAAACTAAACAGGGGTACATTACGACTTTACCCGTATTAAAAATCAAGCAAACCAATCTAGACAAATTGCCAACCAAATGACTAACCCCAAATCCAAACAGTGTTCTACCACAGCAACACCAGCAGACCTTGCAACCCTTGAACAATCACTACGCAACAAACCTTGCCAGACATAGCTCCTCCAACAATAACACCTATAACAACAAGAATAACCTTACGGCTTGCAAGCACAATAGCTTGCAAGCAGCACAAATAAGATTGGCTGAAGTCTCTGAAATGCAACACAACAAGCGAGCAAATTTGCAAAAACCAAAGCTTGCAAGCACCTCACAGCAAGCACTCGGGAGATGCAGACAGGCAGCACCAGCCTAGCCACTTTCCAGCCTGCGCAAAACCCCACAACTCTGCTCCCAGCAACTCCATCACAGCGCTGCTCCACTGCTGTCCAACAGAGTAGCTCCACAACACAGAATCACAAGCCTTCAACCTGATTCATGCTCTGCCAACCAGAGACAGCATGCTGACTGCTTGCCAATGTATGCATGGCGAGGAGTCAACAATCTTGGCTCCAAACAGAGTGCACAATGGTGCGTACTTTATTTTCTGCGCAGTACGAACCTTATCCAAACGGACCAGGCCATCAATCTTGCAAGGGAGGTTCAAGACACAAAAAACATGACTAACACCCTCCTTCTGAGCTCTATTCGCCAAAACGTCAGCTACCGCATTTGCTTCCCTGAAAATGTGAGCACAACTAACTTCCATATGCGAAACCAAACTCTTAATATCCCGCCATACATTTTCCATGTGCCAGTTCAACCAGGCCATCGATGGCATAGTTTAGGAAGGAGATCTCCATGGAGATCCTTTTTTAATTAGGAGTCGTGTTGTAGAAGGAAATTTTCCTGTTAGCCCTGTGCTCCTAGATACGCGGGAGATAATTCCCAATCTGAGGGTGATCCGTAAGAGGAAGTTTCCTCGTGTGATATGTACTTTGGTATTTGCTTCCTAGTTGGAAGTAGAGAGCTGCTGTAATTGCCTGTCCGAAGCTGATCCTTGAGATACTTGCCTTAGTGGGGCTTACGGGTATTGAGGATAGTTGTGAGACACGTGGGCTTAGCAAGCTGTATGAGTTAGGGTCTGTTTGGCGGACTATATTGGGCGAACTTAGAACTACTTGGACTGAATTTGAGTTGACACCGGGGCCCATAATTCCTCGACATCATCATGACACGTGTATGGCTCAGGGGCGTGACCATTTTGGTGTATCATCAGCTACTCCCCCAGAGTAAGTGGGGCGTTTAGTTGGTCCACTGACTCTTTGAAAAAGTAATTGTACCGTCGTGATGATTAAACTCGAGGCGTTTGTCTCGAGCGGCGCATAACATTAATGGGTACGTGACTGCTCAAGGAGGGAAGGTGCGATTTGTCTTCCCTACAAAATTTTTTGCTACTTCGAGGAGGGTATTCTCATTCTAATTTGCGTTGTTTCTTCAAGCGATAGTGTTGTTATGAAGTTTGATTTGTTCCTTCTACGGATGGCGGATAATGTTGAATTTTCTCCCAAGGATCTATGTCCTTCACTTGCCTCAAGCTCTTTGAAGGTAGCCTGGTAGATGAAACTGAGTTAATCAGGCTTTGGAGTTTGTACCGAATTCCAAGGGATTTGGAAATTGTTCTCGCATTTGGATATTTGGCTCCAACTACAGCCCCTCAGGGGTATAAAAGTTTGCACCGGGGCATGCTTGAGTTAGGGCTCTGATTTCCAGTATCAGATGACGTATGACGCTTATTTCTTTATTTTCGCATGCCTCCCACTGAAATGGTTTTGAGCAGGTTTAATATTCTGCTTTTGATTCTTCTAAGGGCACATGACGCTAGCCTTCATTTGACCACGACGGTGATTCATTACATGACCACTACTCGGTTGGACTCCAGGGATCTTTGCATATTGAACTGCTTGCTTGTCTGCGTGTGGTGCGGATGGCATTGAGCCTTGGGTGAAACATTGGTTTTTGGCTTCGGTGAATTCTTCGTACTTCAATCTTTAGAGTCGTAGAGTTTCCTTATACTTCCAGTTTGATATCCGTGAGTTTTTTTATCGCTGGTTTATTTATTTTATTTTATATCCCTGATGTGACGCTAGTTTTGATGTCACTCCTCTGTTTCAGGGAAGCTTGTTGCTCAATTTCTTATAGAGGAGAAGAGGCGGATAGAGAGGGAGTTCTTCAAGCTTCCTTTGACGTTCGTTGAAGAGGGCATAATGTCAGGCAATGTTGTGCGCATCAGGTTGCTGTGGTGTTCTCATGATGTCCACGCTGTGCCGAGTTCACCGTCTGAAAGGGTTGTCGGTCGTCGTTCGAGGAAGATAAACCTGGCTCTGCCCATCTCGACTAGACTTGCACAATTGGATGCGAACGTGTCTCCTGTCATTTTTTCGAGGATGATCCAACCCTCTGATCGCGCGACTTATCCCCTTAGGTTGTCGCAGTCTGCACAGGCGACGACCTCGGGGGGTCATCGCTTGCCTCTTGGTGCGGCCACTCCCCGTGTTGACTTAGAGGGGGAGGACATTGGACCACACGTTGACGCTTCGTGTCACTATGGTCCCAAGACAGTCGCTCATGCCATTGAGCCGTAAAATCCTATCGCTCTGTATCCCGAAACCCGAGGGCGAGTTCTTGCTTTGGAGAAGGCCTTCGCGGACCTGCAGATGTCGTATTCAGATGCTATCTATCAGGTGGACTCCTTGACTGGTCAGCTGCAGAGTTCTAGTAGTGTCGCGAACTTGGGGGCCATGAGGGCCTTGGTGTCTGCTACTAAAGCGGACTTTGCGGGCGTAAGATCTCAACTGAGGCCGACCAAGTCAGATTAGGCGTCAACCCGAGCCGAATTGGGGCGGACTAGGGCTGAACTGGAGCATCTAGATGCGGCCGTGGACAGACGCTTGTCCGATCTGGAGGCCCAATAAACTGAAAAAAGGCGGGTGGAGACGTAATGGGCGGTCGAGTGACGACAGATGGAGTCAGCAGTTAACAAGGGGTTTCGCCGCGTTCATGAGGTGAAGCATTTATTGTTGGAGGAGCTTTCGCACTACGTTGCCTTGGTAGGTGCGGTGGACTTTGACATGTGATTATGCCCAAACAGTACACGCGGTCAATTGCAGTAAAGATTGGGGTGTCGATCCCACGAGGAAAAGCGATCTACAAAACAAGGTGAAGGAAGAAAAAAATTACGCGAAACTAAATGTAAGAAATTCTAGCAATTTTAAAATATGAAATTAAATTTAGTTTAATAAAAATCAAGTTTGGAGAAGTCACAAGGTTCCGAGAATCCCTCCTGGACTTCACGCGCCAACTAGTATTGATTTGTTATGATAACTCGATTACGTGTTTCACATCCCAAACAACGCAATCGGAAAAATAGTCTTTAATGCACTAATATATTCTAATGTGAATGGATTTTAGATTTCACTTTTTCTATAAAGCACAAAGGTTGGTCATATGTAATATCCTAAACTTACGATATATCCGGAGACAATAACGTAATAAATGACGATCATATATAACTAACCTACCGGAATTAATTGATCCTTAAACATTCCACATATAAGAATAGCACGACTAAGCTTATATGTAGAGGAAAAAGACAACCACCGGAATAATAATCTAAGAAGAAATTGATGAAATCTTTGTCACTAAAATAACATAAATTCCTATATTAAATAAAAGTGAGAATCATAAACACCATAATTCATCATGAAAGCATAAAACGAATCAAATACTAATTAAGTGCGTTACATTTAGGAGTTTGTCTCTTCACCTTGCGCGGGGTTTAGTGACACATGGGGAATGTGGATAGCAACAACGATGTGGAGCTTCATTGGCATGGCAGCACGGGGTGAATCAGCGACGCACTCTGCTGCTGTCCTGCGATGCGTTCCCTGCTGTTTTGTGTCTAGGCTGCTGCCCCGTTTTGGCTGCCTGTTGGATGCGTTATCTGCTTTTCTAACCAGCGTTTATGTTGCTGTTTTGACAGCCTCTGTTGCGTGCTCCCTTCTTGTTCTCGGCTGCTGCTGCTGCCTTTTTGATCCAGCCCAAAAAACCTCCTAATTGGCTGCTGTCCTATTTGTGTTAAAAACCAAAACAAAAACCTTCTCCAAATTGGCTATTGTTGTTGTATTTGTGGTAAAGAGAAAACCATCATTGGGCCTAATTAGAAACCCAATACCCAATACAAATGGAAAAACCCAATCCAATTTGGAGCCCAATGGAATTTGGAAGCCCAATAGAATTTGGAAGCCTAATTTGCAAACAAATGAGTTACACCCCTTGAAAGGTGGGTTTGGCTATGTTCATCCATACTACTTCTTTGTACCACCAAAATTCAAAACTAATTTCCTTTATTTTTTTTTCCTTTGGTTTTCTTAATCTTTGGCTCGAGTGTCTCCGGCTCCACTTCGTCAATTTGGCTATGAATCACAATTATTCGCCACGCTAATGCACTTTTGTCATCTAAACTCCAAATCTTACAAAAATAAAATAATTAATCTAAAATACACTATTCGAAACACTAACAAACATAAGTTAGGAGGTATATTATGTAACAATTATGTGAATATCAAATACCCCCAAACCTACATTTTGCTAGTCCTCGAGCAAAACAAAATTAAGAATAAAATCCTAACTCACTTTCGTAGGAATCACGGTTGCACTTACCTTAACGTGCAACAAGGCTTTAAACCGCTAGATTACCTCTAGAGGACGAGTTATAGTCTCGTGAGGGTTTCCAGAAATGTTACCCCCAAACATTACTGACTCAATAAAACAAAATCCATTTTCTAAAAACATAATGCAAAAACGTGAGCATTCTCCTTTATTTTCCATAGAGTAATTTTCTAATTGCTTAGAATTCAAGAAAAACAACAAACTAAAACTGTCACAAATGTATATCAATAGAGTACAATAATTTAATAGTATCTAAAGGTTAAATAAATTTCATAATCATTCTCAACTAGAAGTGTGTGTGAGGAACCTTATCAACATAACTATTCGTCTCATAGTAAAGATGTGACGAGATAACCTTTAGAAAGTACGCTTCGACCACAAATCTCTCATGTCACTCAGAAATAAAACACTTAGAGATTGGGCACTCAATTTATATGTGAGGAAAATGATATAAATTATGGAAAATGCAAACGTCTCACATATAATCATCATGAAAAACAGAATTTTCAAAGAGTGAAATGAATATGATCTCATGGATTGGAATATTGATTACTTTTGAGAATGTTGAATCAAACACCATAGTTCTTGCCTATTCAATCTCCACATCTACTGAACCAACTTTCACTTAAGATCAATTAGGTCTTTACTAGGTTATAATGGGGCTTGGATTATGGCAAACAATAATGGACAAAACGGATACAAGAATTTCCTGAGAATGGCTACACCCTTGAATAAACACATAAAGCATTGAAAAACAAATCAATGTTGTACACCATTAACTTTTTCTTCATTATTTTTTTTCAACTTTTTTTTTTCAACCTTTTTTTTTCAACTTTTTTTTTTCTTACATGTTTTTTCCCCGTTTATACAATCAAACATTTTTACTTTGAGGGCGCATGAAATATCTATTTTCAACTCTTTTTATTTTCCCATTCCATAAATATATCTCACCGTATACATTCTCAGAAAATTGGGTAAGGATAAAATAATAGAGGTATTACTCCTTGATTGGAGTAAGTATTGGGAATGGGGATAAAAAAGAGAATGCCATATAAAGGCTCAAAGGGCTGCAAATGGATATTTGTTATTGGGTAGGCTAAAAGGCTAAAAAATATGGTTTAAAGAAAGAAATGCCTATATCACTTCATAAGTTCTAGTTAGTACTAGGACATCTCAACTAAATAAAGCAATAAGTTCTAGTGTAAAGATTCAACTTTTATGTCATTCTTAAAGCAATCAATAAGAAAATCAAGAATAATGAAATCCTTAACGAAATAATGCGGACTCAAGAAAAATCAGAGTGTAATTAATAACCCTCAAGAAATAAAGAATGGCTCAAAACTCACAAAGGTTAAGTCTCCACTATTATTCTAAGGTTTTCTAGTTCAATATCTCACTAATCAACTTCAAATCATGTTGATTTGGCTTATAGTGCACGAATAGTCGAGTTGAAAAGTCTCACGAAATACATCTAACATAAGGATAATATCAAATATCATGTTTTCTACTAATATAACAATGTGACGCGTGTTAGTATGTGTTTTCTCAAAACTAAAGGCAACAAAAATATTCTCTAAAATTATAAAAAACTCAAAACCCTTTTTTCACTTTTTTTTTTTTAAATTCACCAAGAGTTCAGATTTCGAATGCATTTTCATAAAGATTTTACACAATTACCGTAATCATCTAAGTATTCAATGGAGATTGAGTAGAACACAAAAATGACTCGGTTTAATTGTAAAATATGTTTTAAGCTCAAAGATTTTTGAAAATTGCACAAAAAATCTAATAAACCCCACCCCCAAACCTAAACCAAACATTGTCCTCAATGTATAAGATAATAATCATGACAAATGAAGGCAAAAGAAAAGAGGAGGGTTAGAGTGATATTACCATGGTGAAGTTTTACCAATTACAAATAGACAATGTCCTCACAGTCACCAAAATATAAGAAAATCATACCGACAGGAGAAAGGAACACATGGGATGAGGGTCTTCGAGTGACTCCTGTAGCAACACCTAAAATAACCTGAAACACTAAAAGAAAAACATAAAAGCAAAAACCTAAACTAAACTAAAAAAAATTAAAAAAAAAATAATAATAAATGAAAACAAAAAAAAAAACCTAAACTAAAGATATGGTGGAGAACATCAAATCAACTAGGCAGGGGCAACCAGAGAGATCTCTTCTGGTACCTCTACTCGTTCCACATAGTGCTTCAAACGTTGCCCATTTACTCTAAATACTCTCCCATCTGTTGGATCTTCAATTTCTATGGACGCATTGGGAAAAACTTGTTTTACCATGAATGGGCCCGTCCATCTCGATCTTAGCTTGCCAGGATGAAGATGAAGTCGTGAGTCATAGAGATAGACTCGTTGGTTGGGCTCGAAATGTTTCCTCAGAATTTGCTTATCATGAGCTGCTTTCATCTTCACCTTGTATATTCGAGAATTGTCATAGGCATCATTCCGCAACTCCTCAATTTCAGCTAACTGAAGTTTTCGCTGAATACCTGGTCCGAGGAATGCATGTTTAAGTCCCTCAGGCAGTGGAGCTAGGTCAACTTTCGGAGTTTCCACGGTGGATGGTTGTGGTTTCTGTCTTTCCTTTGGCAACTCCTCAAAGCATGTTTTCCATTGTCGCCCTCATTTATCCTTTAACCCTGAAACAACAGAAATATCAAAAACATTGTCAGGATAAAGTGAATTCTCAAAATCAGAAATAGAAAGGAGGTACTCTAAGGTTTCAGAATCTGCGCTCAGGAGCACCTCCTCTGATATCAGCGTGTCTATCATGTAGGTATGATGACACTCATCATCATCACGTGGTTTCTTGCTAATATTGAATATGTTGACCTCCAGAGTCATGTTCCCAAAAGAAAGCTTCATTAAATCGTTTCTGCAATTGATAAGAGCGTTAGCTGTGGCAATAAAAGGTCTACCTAAAATAATCGGAACTATAGACTCCATATTAACCGCAGAATGAGTATCTAAAATAAGAAAGTCGACGGGATAGTAAAACTTATCAATCTGCAGCAAGACATCCTCGACTATTCCTCTTGGCTTCTTAACCGATCTATCGGCCAATTGTAGTACCACAGATGTGGGTTTAATCTCTCCTAGACCCAATTGCAAGTAAATAGAATATGGCATCAAATTTACACTTGCTCCTAAATCCAACAAGGCTTGGCCGAACTCATGAGTCCCAATCTGGCAAGTGACTGTAGGACACCCTGGATCTTTGTATTTGGGTGGTGTCATCTGCTCAATCACCGCACTTACCTGTTCTGTCAAGAAGGTAGTCTTCTTGACATGATGTTTCCTCTTAATAGTGCATAGATCCTTGATAACCCTCGCATAAGTTGGTACCTGTTTAATCACATGTAGCAAAGGTAAGTTAATTTTAACCTTTTTCAAGTGTTCTAGAATCTCGCCAAGCATTTCCGATATCTTTCCAGTAGGTCGTAGTGCTTGAGGAAAAGGAACTGGAACTGGAATGTTCCTGTTGGGCTCATCCTCAGGGATGCTCTCCTTTGCACTTGGGGAGGTGCCTATAGTCGTGGCAAGCTTGACCCGTCTAAAATCTTACCACTCCGAGTAGTGATGGCATTAACCTCTTTGACATTCTGAGAGTCTGAAGTAGAGGTTTGTGCCATAAGTTGGCCCTTCAAATTTGCTTGAGGCTGTGACGGAAATTGGCCCCGCTCTTGTACTGTTAATGAACTTGTCAGCTTGATTATCTGGCTTTTGATCTCATTGTTCTCTTCTGCCAACTGTGTCAATGCAACCTCAAATTTTTGATTAGTTTTACCTTGTGCCTCTATAAATGCATGGAATGTGTCTGATAAGGAACTTCTGTTAGATTGCGCATTGTATGGAGGTGCAGGGTATGACCTAGGTGGTTGTGCCTGTGAGTGTGTAGGTTGGTCTACCTCAGACCTGCAACCAAAGTTAGGGTGATCTCTCCAGCCAGAATTGTAAGTGTTAGAGAATGGTGAATAAGGCTTCTTGTACATCCCTAAGGCGTTACATTGTTCCTCATAAACCCCTCTCATCTCAGTCAAGGTTTGGAAATCCTGTGCGAAGTGTTCAACTCCCCCGCATATAAAACAGGTGTCCTGTAGCTCAACTCTGGCAACAGTATGTGTGAGTCTACCATCCTTGGTCTTAAGTGCCTCTAACTCCCTAGTCATTCTATCCAATTGGGCTCTAAGACTGTCATCTTCCCTAAGTTGGTAGACTCCAGCTGAGCGTGTTCTATCCGTGCTCTCAGTAGCACTTGGACCAGTCCAAGTATGAGCCTTTTCAGCCAAGTCATTCAGGTACTCAATGGCCTCGTCAGGGTCTTTTTACAAAAACTTCCCATTACACGTCATCTCAACGAACTGACGTTCTCTACTGGTGAGCCCCTCATAAAAATAACTGACTAAGCGCCAACTCTCATACCCATGGTGTGGGCATGTATTCAAAAGATTCTTGAACCTTTCCCATGCTTGATATAATGTCTCACTATTCTTTTGGGTGAAGGTAGAAATTTGTCTCTTTAGACCATTGGTTTTGTGGTGAGGAAAATATTTATTATAAAATGCTTGGGTCATCTCCTCTCACGAACCTATAGACCTTGGTCGCAAAGAGTATAACCAACTCTTCGTTTTTTCCTTAAAGGAAAAAGGAAAAAACCTTAGTCTAACCGAGTCTACAGCCTCAACTTTGTTGTGAAAAGTGGCCACAACTTCCTCGAATTCCCTAATGTGAACATAAGGATTCTCACTCTCTAGGCCATGAAAAGTGGGTAATAATTGTATCATACCCGATTTAAAATCTAGCTTTGGTGTACTTGGTGCAAACATTATACATGATGGAGTAGCAGTGCGCGTGGGGTGGAGATAGTCCTTTTGCGACAGAACATGGTCATCTTCATGATTACTCATGGTGTCAGAATTAGAAGTAGAACTTAATTTGGTCTCAAAGTGAATTTGTGGGTATTCCAAATTTGGGATCCTAATTAGTCTCCCTAAGTGGTCTCTATTCCAACTCACTCCCCCAATGTCTTTTTTTTTGTTTTTTTTTTCCAATTTTGTTTTTTTTTTCAGAAATAAAATAAAATAAAATAAAAATTAAACTGGACCTAAAACCTAAAAATAAAATAAAACAATGAGCAAGAAAGATAATACCCGAAACCTCCCTTTTAGAATTATGCTTGTTCCCCGGCAACGGCGCCAAAATTTGATTACGCCCAAACAGTACACGCGGTCAATTGCAGTAAAGATTAGGGTGTCGATCCCACGAGGAAAAACGATCTACAAAACAAGGTGAAGGAAGAAAAAAATTACATGAAACTAAATGTAAGAAATTCTAGCAATTTTAAAATATGAAATTAAATTTAGTTTAATAAAAATCAAGTTTGGAAAAGTCACAAGGTTCCGAGAATCCCTCCTGGACTTCACGCGCCAACTAGTATTGATTCGTTATGATAACTCGATTACGTGTTTCACATCCCAAACAACGTATTCGAAAAAATAGTCTTTAATGCACTAATATATTCTAATGTGAATGGATTTTAGATTTCACTTTTTCTAGAAAGCACAAAGATTGGTCATATGTGATATCCTAAACTTACAATATATTCGGAGACAATAACGTAATAAATGACGATCATATATAACTAACCTACCGGAATTAATTGATCCTTATATATTCCACACACAAGAAAAACATGACTAAGCTTATATGGAGAAGAAAAAGACAACCACCGGAGTAATAGAGCATCCTGGTGTCGACTTGATTTTGCCCGTTATAGGAGGGCTGTTTTTAGACCAATTTCTCGAGGGAAAGGTTCTGGCTCTGCAGGACTAGCTGCTGAGAAGGCAGTTTCTCCTTGAAATAGTTGTAACGTCCTTCCAGGGCAGGAAAATAAGTTTTTTTTTAATGAAAGTATTGATTTTCTCTGTACTGTTGAGTTTTCTTTAGATGCTTTGTAGATCGTAGAATTTGTACTATCGGGCAGAACGCCTGTTTTTGTCAATCAAATTGTATTGACTACCTTTGGCTGCCTTCATTTTGTTGACGAGCCGTTATTGTCTGCGTGTCGCGGACTGTGTTGAGATGCTTTAAAAACGGTTATCTTTTGGAGAGTCCTTATCATTTGGCGGGTTGTTGTTATCAGCGGGCAAGCTGGCTAGTCTCCCATTCCTTTAGCCATCGTAATTTGCACGTAACGAACTAGACGTCGAACACCAGAAACCATCGTCTTCAGTTGCGAACTGACTAAGCTTACCTGGTAAGTTCGACGATCATTGTCTGTTGGAGAGTAATGATCCATTGGAAAGTCGTTGTCATCAGCGGACAAGCACTGACTAGACTCCCACTTCCTCGACCGTCCTGATCCGCGCACAGCGGACTAGGCATCGGGCACCAGAAGCCATCGTCATTAGCCACGAACTGACTAAGCTTACCTGGTAAGTTTGGCGATCATTGTCTGTTGGAGAGCAATGATCCCTTGGTGAGTCATCGTCATCAGCGAACAAACATTGACTAGACTCCCACTTCCCCAGCCATTGTGGTCCGTGCACAACGGACTAGGCGTCGGGCACCGAAAGCCATCATCATCAGTCGCGAACTGACTAAGCTTACCTAGTAAGTTCAACGATCATTGTCTGTTGGAAAGCAATGATCCATTGGCGAGTTTTCATCATCAGCGAACAAGCATTGACTAGACTCCACTTCCTCAGCCATCGTGGTTCCCAAAAAGCGGACTAGGCGTCGGGCACCAGAAGCCATCGTCATCAATCGCGAACTAACTAAGCTTACCGGGTAAGTTCAGCGATCATTGTCTATTGGAGAGCAATGATCCCTTGGCGAATCGTTGTCATCAGCGGACAAGCGCTGACTAAACTCTCACTTCCTCGCCCGTCGGGGTCTGCGCACATTGGACTAGGCGTCGGGCACCAGTAGCCATCTTCATCAGTTGCGAACTGACTAAACTTACCTGGCTAATTCGGCGATCATTGTATGTTTTAAGAGCAATGATCCCTTGGCGAGTCGTCGTCATCAGCAGATAAGCGCTGACTAGACTTTCACTTCCTAGACCTTCGTGGTCCGCACACAGCGGACTTGGTGTCGGCACCAGAAGTCATCGTCATCAGTTGCGAACTGACTAAACTTACCTGATAAGTTCGGCGATCATTGTTTGTTGGAGAGCAATGATCCCTTGGCGAGTTGTCGTCATCAGTGGAAAAGCACTAACTAGACTCCCACTTCCTCGACCGTCATGGTCCGCGCATAACAAACTAGGTGTCGGGCTGATATTTGAGTTTAGTCATAGCCGAGATGGTCGAGGGTCGTAATGGACAACAGTGAAAGTTTTAGTAAAAGCAAATATTTTATGGATATATTTTTTGAGATGCTCTACATTCCATGGTCATTTAAGCCCGACGCCGTTTGCATCTTCAAGCTAGTATGTTCTCAGCCTGTTGACCTTGCCAACTTTGTATGGTCCTTCCCAATTTGGATTTAGCTTTTCCGCGCCAGCTTCTTTGGTGTTTTGTTGGGTCTTTCTGAGTACCCAATCTCCCACCTTGAGTTCGCATGGCTTGACCTTCTTGTTGAAGTATTGCGACATTCGTTGTTGGTAGGCGGCTATCTTGGCGGAGGCTTTGTCATTACCGTCTGGTCTAAACTCTTCCGTTCAGAAGGTTGGCACCTCGAGTTCTACCGGAACCATGGCTTCTGACCCGTATGCCAGGGTGAAGAGTGTCTTTCCGGTAGGGACTTTTTTAGTCGTTCGATATGCACAGAGTCTTCCTGGTAGCTCTGGAACTCATTTTCCTTTGGTCGCGTCAAGCTTTCTTTTAATATCCTCCAGGATCGTTCGGTTGGTAACCTCCGCTTTCCCATTGGCTTGAGGTGCCCTAGCGAGGAGAAGTGGTGAACAATATTCAAACTTTTGCACAGTTTTTTAACCTTGATACTTTCGAACTAAGTTCCATTGTCACTGACCAATACTCTGGGGATGCCAAATCTACAGAAGATGGTGGCCTATATGAATTTTTCTATCTACACCTACCCTATTTTGGATAGGGGCTCGGCTTCGACCCACTTGGTGAAGTAGTCGACGACCACAAGAAGGAACTTTTTATCGGCTAATGCTGGGAGCGGTCTGACGATGTCCATTCCCTATTGTGCGAATGGCCACGGATTAGTCATCGGTGTCAGTGGCTGGGCAAGCATATGTGTGTATGGCGCGAACCTCTGACATTTGTTGCACTTGTGGACAGTTTCCTTGGCGTTTTGCTGTATGGTGGGCCAATAGTATCCTAGAGTTAAAGTTTTATGGGCGAGGGTTCTTCCATTTGGATCGTTTTCGCATATACCGTTGTGGATTCTTCCTAAAACCTGGTTTGTCTCCGAAGGTGACCAATGTCAGAATAGGGGCCCCGTTACAGATCTCCTGTGTAACTTGTTGTTTAGGAGAGTGTACCTTGCTACTCTATTTTTTAGTCTTTTTGCCTCGACCTTCTCATTCGGTAGGGCTCTGATTGTGATATATTCGAGTATCAAAGTCATCCAATTTGGTTGCGCGTCAGTGGCACATATATTTCTAGGTTCTTCTTCGAGGCTTGATTGCTCTTGGTATTCAATGAGGCCGCTTGAGACTTCGTCAGAGATTGAGACTTTTTTTGCTAGCACGTCAGCCCTTTTGTTGTCGTCTCGAGGGCAATGTATGAGTTCGCACCTCTTGAACCTGTCCATTACGCCTAGTACCTTATCGCGGTAGGCTATCATGCGGGGGTCCTTGTTGTTGAAATCCTCTTTGACCTGGTTGACCACCAGTTTTGAGTCCCTATATGTCGTTAGGTGATCTATCCTGATCCCTAATGCTAGTTGTAGGCCGAACCTGACTGTTTTTTCGAGAGTGAAGCCGTTGGGGGAGCGGAGTGTGATCCTAGCTCTGCTTGCCTTCCCAGTTGACGACCCATCGCAGTGCAGAATCCACGCATGGATGTTTGAGTCCGAGGATTGGCGATCTGTCTTCGGCTATTTTCCACCACTGAACTCGACAATGAAGTCTGCTAGCACTCGGACTTTGATGGTGGTTCTCGGAGCATAGCTTATGTCAAACTAACACCAGAGCTAACTTTTCTAGGTTCGAGTAGTATGCCTCTACTTCCACGAAGGTTTTACTGATGTAATACACTGGTCTTTGGGTCTCTCGGTCACTGATGTACAAGGGCTGAGCTGACAGTGTTTGGAAACAGACAAATATAGGTAGAGTTTTTCCCCTGTCGCAGGTTTTGAGAGTGGCTCTAGACTCTCCATGTATGCTTTTAGGTTCTGAAAGGCTTGTTCGCACTCTACGTTCCAAGAGAATCCTTTGCTTCCTCTTAGCATTTTAAATAAAGGAAGGCACTTGTCGGATGACTTAGATATAAACCTATTGAGTGTTGCTGCCTTCCCGGTCAGTCTCTGAACATCTCTGATGTTGGCAGGAGCTTTCATGTCGAGAAGGGCCTGAATCTGTTTTGGGTCAGCTTCGATTCCTCTTTTGTTCACTATATAGCCTAGAAATTTTTCAGACTCGATTCCAAACGTACATTTCTGTGGGTTGAGCTTCATATGATATTTCATGAGCTGGTTGAACGCTTCGGTGAGGTCTTGTATGTGGTCGGGGTTGCGGAGGTTCCTGACCTGCATGTTGTCAATGTAGACTTCCATGTTCCTGCCTATATGTTCTCTGAACATTCGGTTAACCAGTCATTGGTATGTAGCGCCAACATTTTTTAAGCCGAATGGAATCACCCTATAGCAATATATCATTCTTTCAGTTATGAAGGAGGGTTTCTCCTGATCTAGGGGTGCATCAATATCTGATTGTAGTCTGGATAAGCGTCCATGAAGCTTAGTAAGTTGTGTGTGGATATGACGTCCACGATTTGATCAATGAAAGGGAGTTGGAACCTGTCCTTCGGGCATGCTTTGTTCAAGTCGATGTAGTCCACATACACTCTCCCTTTCCCTTTTTTCTTTTTTATAAGAACATTGTTCATTAGCCAGTCTGGGTATCCCGCTTCCTTAATCATGCCTGCATTGAGTAGACACTGTACTTCCTCGTTTATGATCACGTTCCTCTCAGGCGCCACAAGCGTTTTCTTCTACCGTATGGGTTTCCTCGTGGGGTCCATCTCTAGACGATGGGTGATTACTGACTGGTCAATTCCCACCATGTCTCGCATGGTCCAGGCGAAGATGTCATGATTCTGTTGTAGCAGCTTTGTGAGTTGTTCCGCCAATTCTTTGTTCAAGTGGGCACTAACTAGGACAACCATGTTGTTGAGAGGGCTATCAAGATAGACCGTGATGGTTTTTTCATTCCGGCTGGTCGGCATTGGGCCTGTCTCGAGGGCTTACTGGAGTCTCGTTGTCTGCGGTGGGTTGTTCTTTTCCTGCTTTTCGGGAGGAATGGAGAGTCATCTTAGTCGCGAGGTTAGTTGCCAATTGAGAATCACTGGGCGGCAGTGCCGTCATGTACTGGCATTCCTTGGCAGCTGTCTGGTTGCCCCTTAATGTATCGACTGCTCGGTTCGTTGGATATTTGATGCACTGGTGTAGAATGGAAACCGCCACTCCCATTTCGTGTATCCAAGGTCTCCCCAGTACCGGATTATATGCTGAAGGTGCATCGATTACTATGAACTCTTGAAACGGGGTTTTTTTTAGTTGGCTTATCTCCCGCTATTACCGTCAATTGTATCTTTCCTATGGGTAATCATTTTTCGCCGCTAAAATCGATCATCGGACGGTTATCCGGGGTTAACGTTTTCTTCTTTAGTTGCATGCTATGGAACGTATGGAGAAACAAGATGTTTAGGGAGCTCTCAGTGTTCACCAAGGACCTCATTACCTCTAGTTTGCCAAAGAAACTGTTACCACCAGGGCGTCGTTGTGTGGTAGTTGTATGCCCTTGAGGTCCTTTCCGTAAATACCAATGGTACGAAGTGGGCATGCTTCCGAGCATGCTTGGATCCTAATACCTTAGAGAGCCTTTTTCCTAGACCTGTTTGACAGTTCAGACTCAAAATGGGCTCCATGGAGCACGCATATCCTGTTGGCTGATTTCTCCCCGGGTTCGACTTCGCTCCTAGCTGCTCGTTCTTCTTCTAGGGTGATTAAGATCTGCACGTTCCTTGCTAGGTCTGCCATGCTTGTTGGTGGGTCTAGAGTCAGGAAGTTATAGAACTTTCCTTTCCCCAGACCGTCTATGAAGGTTGAAATGGTCGTTGTGTCGTTGCACACGTTGACAGTGGTTAACTTATTGTTGAAGTGGGTTAAATACGTTTTCAGTGTCTCATTAGGCTTTTGTTTCATTGATCTGAGCGTCTTTATCGTTGACAAAACCCGACGTATGAAAAATGACCCTGGATCTGATTCGGGGTCTGTTTCGGAAGCGCCAATTTGATGCATGCGCATTATTTGCAATGTCGAGGGTGGTGAAGCAGCGCCAGGTTGAACGCTCGCGTTTCCCCCTGATATCCATCGTTGCGTGATCTAGTGGTCACCATCTCTCCATATTTTCAAGGGAGTCGATGCAAGTGAAAGGTTAGGAACTTTGTCATCCCCACGGATGACACCAAACTGATGAAATCGTTTTCCGCTCCCTGCTTTGACCTTGACCCGCTGACCTGCACAAGAACACACGTGAGCCACGGACCACCGATGTGGTGGCCGATGGCACTCTGATGCTAAAGTTAGACATGAATCTAATGAAGGTGTATGTTGTAAACAGAGAATTTGTAGTGTACCTTAGCTTACCAAACTCATGTCTTATTTATAGTGCAGAAGTCCTGGTTCGACCAGGCCACAGATGGCATAGTTTTGGAAGAAAGTCTTTGTGGAGATCATTCTCAAATTAGGAGTCGTGTTGTAGAAGAGAATTTCCCTGTTAGTCTTGTGCTCCTAGATACGCAGGAGATAGTTTCAAATTTGAGGGTGATCCGTAAGAGGAAGTTTCCTTGTGTGATATGTATTATAGTATTTGCTTCCTAGTTGGAAGAATAACTGATGTAATTGCCTGTACGAAGTTGATCCTCGAGATACTTGCCTTAGTAGGGCTTACGGGTACTGAGGATATCTGTGAGACGCGTGGGGTTAGCAAGCTGTAAGAGTTAGGGTCCGTTTGGCGGACTGCATTGGGCAGACTTAGAACCTTGGGCCGGATCAGTGTTGGGATGACGTTAGGGCTCATAATTCCTCGAGATCATCATGACACGTGTATGGCTCAGGGTCGTGACCGTTTTGGTGTATCATCAGTTATAAACTGCAAATGATGGATAACCATATTTGTTTAATGGTTTGTGCCACTACCCATAATTTATTGACAAGTCGGAACATTTTCTCACCACTGACCTTTAAGACACAAATGTGTCTATAATAGCTGGACCCATGTAATTTATTGGAGGCTCCTATAGAGGCTATCCCAATCATTGAAGGCGCCAGCAGAATCTCATCTTCTATCATTAAATAACGTACATTTATTTATCCAATATGTTTTATCTTTCTGCAGTACATTAGAGATGGATGTATTAAGCCTAAAGCTTACATTAGAATAATTTTTCTTTATTTTATTTGGATTATACAGCTCTCAGAGTTGTATCACATGTCATTTTATGCCAGAAGCTTAAACAAGACACTCTTAACACACACTCCATTTACAAGTTTCATCCCCCGCATGTAGTCTATCTAATTTGACAATGCAACTAAGTTTACTTTTAGTATATATATATATATATTGCTCATCAATAGGGACTGTTGTTGCATAGTCCCATCATGCATTGACAAAATAGTTTGGCGCACATTTAAGTTACACATCTTCACCTTGTTGGTGAAGACATTTACATATGCAATCTAGGTACTATGTCACAATGCTTGAGAAAATGTAGTATTGAATAGTGAAAAATTGTTTAGCCTTATCCCATTAAGCAGATTATCAATTTTAACGTAAAATATGAGTAGAATATTGGCCACTCTATCAAGGTATATTGACAATATTTGTAACACTTTAACGTGAACAACTCCAATCCACTTAGTACGTCCATGGTCGTCCAATCTTTTGATCTCAAGAAAGACTTATATCAATCAATTAAATGATAATCAGTACAGAAATATCATATGTGAGTATCATTAGTACATTGTTGTCTTTGGCACTAAGTGCATAACCTAATATAATCTTTTTATTTGCATTTACTAGCAATGTATAATTTTGCACCAACTTGTAGATATTGGAATAAATTTACACTTATATCTTCGTGGGATCATTGATTTGAGTTTATTCTTGTGATTAATCTAACATTTCTCACCTAGTTGGCTACGCAGATTCATATTATTTGTTTGACTCTTATAAGGGTTGCTCATAGGCAGGTTTTGTGTTTATGAGTTGTAGCGCGACTATTTCTTGGAGCTCTATTAAACAAATTTATTGGACGGTCGACTACAATATATGACGACAATGTTAAATGTATTATTCAAATGCAAAAAGACTCCATTAAAGAAGATCGAGCGAAACACATTTCAATAAAATTCTTCTACCCACACGAGCTTTAGAAGAACTATGTGATTAAAGTCGAACATATTCAATATAGTGATGACAACCTTGCAAATCTCTTCATCAAATTGGTTTACATCGACTTAATCATCTAAGTAATTCAAGTTCTACAATAACAAGGGAGAGTTATCAAGGGGAATATCTAGAAGTATATTCCCTGGTGTCACTACACTAAATTGGCATATTTGTAACAACTTAAAAAATAGTAACACTTTTAAGCTATTACAATCCACCAAACAATTTCAAGTCAAAACTAAATTTAGTCAACAAAATGAAAAATAGCTACACAAAAAAAGTGATACAATAAATTAGATCACCATGAATAACATCATTTGTAAGCTCATACTATTTGTGGTGATACAATTATTGAATCACTTTATTTGTGAAAATGTGTAAAATTGTTTTATGGATTGTTATAGCTCAAAAGTGTTACTATTTTTTGAATTGTTACAAAAATGCTAATTTGGTGTAGTGTGTGCATCCAGAAGTATGTTACGAAAGCATCCAGAAGTATGTTTTGAAATCACATAGAAGTATGTTATATTTGATTTATGAGCGTTGTACTATTTTCCTTTCAACAAGGTTTTTTTCCACTAGATTTTTCTGTCAAAGTTTTAACAAAGCAACATTATGCGCATGGAGCATTCTGAAGTATGCAAAATTAATGGTCTCCTTTTCATTCAACATGGTTTTATCCCACTAGATTTTTCTGTCAAGGTTTTGAGGAGACAACATTATGCACACTGACCATTTTCTTGAATAATTATGTGCAATCTCCATATTTCTGAAGAATGTTGTACTTTTTTTTTTTTTTTTTTTTAGTTTTTTCAAATTGGGTTTTACTGGCAAGGTTTTTTTTATCAGGCAACAATGGTGACAATTTGGAGCATTTCACCAGGGAGAGATAACGAGTGGTAAACATCTAAGAGGGAGTTGTGAAATGCTGTAGACTTAGTAAAAGGTGGTAGATGTCCGCATATAGCCACCTCATGCTATGAGGTGACAGAAGAGGTGACAGAAGCTTAGCATGTCATAGTAGTATATATCACAATTTGGTTAAGTATATCTTGCCTATAAATCCATACTGTTATAATTCTTCCTCCCCAAATGAATAGTAAACATTATGTCTTCAAATCTAATTTTAATTTTCAATTTTGTCTTCCCATATTTTTAATAATTACAGATAAAACCAAAGACCAATGTATAGTTTCAGGAGTACTTATGCCTTTCAAGTGAAAAAAAATATATATTACATTTTTTACAATTTTCTCTCCCCAATTCAAATTATTTATAATCAAACTCAACCCCTTCCAATATTCATTAGTTACACCTAAGCTCTTAACATAATTTATTTAAAGTCTTTCAATTATTTATATGTTATAAATAAGCTCTTTCAAATGAAAAATAATAGTAGTCGTTGGCATCTTAGAAAAGGTGAATAAAAGAAAGAGAGAGTTAGCGAATGAATGAATAGTTAGAGAATCAAAACAATGATCTTGTATGACTTGAACTCTATTACATTTTCAGCAAATTGCGAGATACAGGGATATTTTGAAATGTAACAGCCCCATTTATTCTGTGAAAAAGAAACACGCATCAAAGTTTCCACAAGGCCTATGATATGTATGTTCAGTTTCATGCCTCAAACATGTTGAGGTCTGAATGTTACCCTAGCTGCTGTTAAAATTTAACTCTCTTCTTTCTCTGTAAAGAATTGTATTGAAAATATTGTTCTCTATTCATTGAATAGAATACAAGCTTATATAGAGCTAACTTTGACATAACCTAATAGAAATAGGAAACCTAGCAAACTTAGGAAACCAAAATACAATAGGAAATCTAACCAAACTTAGGAAACCAAAATACAATAGGAAAGTCTTCCTAACTCATTCTGTAACACTTTTCTATTCTGTAACAGAGGTAGATTTCTATTCTGTGACACTTTCCTATGTTACATACTTCTATTCTCTAACACCCCCCCGCAAGCTGGACATGTAGATGCAGACGAAATGTGCAGCTTGGAGGAAACTTTGAAGACCTATTTGGTGATGAAATCATTATCGTCGAGGCTGGACGAGTCCTGGTATTGCTCAATTCGAGTGGTATTGCTCAAGTCGAGACAACACGGATTTTGGTAATGCTCAAATCGAGTGGTATTGCTCAATTCGAGACATAGATTTTGGTATTGCTCAATTCGAGACAACACAGATTTTGGTATTGCTCAAATCGAGTGGTATTGCTCAATTCGAGACTACATAGATTTTGGTATTGCTCAAGTTGAGTGGTATTGCTCAAATCGAAACAACATAGATTTTGGTAATGCTCAATTTGAGTGGTATAGCTCAATTCGAGACAACATAGATTTTGGTATTGCTCAATTTCCCTTCAATTGAAGTTGTTGTAGAGTGCAATTTCCCTTCAATTTAGTTGAACTTTGTTGTCGCTTGCATCCCTTCCCCGCCTCTTGCATAGTTGTCAGAGGCGGGGAAGAGCTTGAATCCCCAGAGTCTTAGGTCACCAAAGAAAGTAGCTCTGATACCATGTAAAGAATTGTATTGAAAATATTGTTCTCTATTCATTGAATAGAATACAAGCTTATATAGAGCTAACTTTGACATAACCTAATAGAAATAGGAAACCTAGCAAACTTAGGAAACCAAAATACAATAGGAAATCTAACCAAACTTAGGAAACCAAAATACAATAGGAAAGTCTTCCTAACCCATTCTGTAACACTTTTCTATTCTGTAACAGAGGTAGATTTCTATTCTGTGATACTTTCCTATGTTACATACTTCTATTCTCTAACATTCTCAATTACAATTAGTCGTTCGCACAAGCAGATCAGAGTGCACAGGACCTTGTAAAATTGTGTTGACTCAGTTAAGCATCAAATTATTGTTCCGCGAAATACTTTGTCAGTTGCCTTGTTCAATCCCGTGGGTAAAGAGATAATGATTATGAATTTTTCAAATGGGGACGGCGAAGGAGTTAGTTTATTTCATTTCACTAATTTAATGATTGTAAAGGGCTGCATGCATGAAGTTGGTAAGTCTCAGATTTGACTGTCAATTCTGTTCCTATTTTTACGCAAAGATTAAAAAAAAAAAAAAAAGGTGGATTGAAGAACAATGTGAATTTAGTTGAGCTGATAATTATGAGATAATATTTTATATATCAGCTGATTTGACAATCCAACTTTATGTTTATTTTTCAATTTTGTTCAAAATAAAATAAGAGGTCAAAGTTGATTATTAATTGATCAACTGATGATGATAGAGGCCAGAAAGAATCAATCAGCTGTTGTAAGTGCATTGACTTCATTAGGAATCCAAAACAAATTAGGGTTGTTTTCAAAAGGTCCAATAATACTTGATAATGAAAATTAAATTAATTAAATTAATAAAGACATTAACACCTTTGAGAGGGCTGCATTTCCATTCTTAATCTCATCAACAACACAAACAGAATTGATTAAGCAACAACTATTTCCACCTAAACTAGTACTAATCCTTAGTTAATTCATAGTTCCAATATGTGAACATATATATGACATACCCAATTGCTTATAAGAACTTACTTAAAATTCGTTAATCTTGTTTATATATGAACTGAATAGAAAAATAATTGTTTGTTTTCCTAATTATTGACCTTCTTCTGAATGCAATTGGTGGACACCACATTAGCGTGTCAAGGATGAAGGGAACGACATTAAATTGATCGATGATAAAAACAAACGTAAATTACAGTGACTATTAGACTTTTTACTATCATGAATACAACTTGTCTAGAGAGCCAGACAGGGCAGGGCAGGCCAGGCCTAATACCCTCCATCATTCTAGAAATATGCTCATAATGCCTCAATTGAACACAATCACACGTACAGGGAGCCCTTGGCGCTAGGGGCCTGGCCCTCTATATTTACATGAGGGTATGATAGGCTTGGAGTCAACGAACAGTACGCTCTGATAATTAATAAGATTAATGACCACTTGGTCTGTTATTACCTACTATAAGTTCGATAATTAAATGTTCTAATTATAAAAGCATAATTTATATGGGAGGTAACAGTTGTGAGTGCAAGTGAATGCATTCTATTTGTTCTTCGATCATAAACCACTTCCTAAATTAGTATGCAGTCTTGCAAGAAAAATGAAAGTGGGCGCATGGTAGTATTTGTTTGTTACGAGTCTTGTGACTTGCAAGAAATTACAATTTGAACATTAGAAGGCTTAAACCCTAACTTGCCCATATATGATCACTATGTATTCTCATCTATCAACTTAAAGTTTTCCACACTCATTGTTTTGGTTACATATAGTAATAGTATGCTTGCGATAATTTGGTTTTAAACATAATTAACAAAGAAACGCATGATAACACTGATATTAATTTCTTATAAAAGTTACAAAGAAATACACAGTCAAGATGATCGATCGATCATTGTGCGTGGAAAATCCATATCTTTCCTACCGACTAGAATCACATAATGTAAAGCCAATGACTTCCTGTAGCAATAGTGATCTTCAATGAAACATAATAAGGAACCAAAAGTATATATGATGATGAAAGACCTTTCATTATGGCTCATATTTTTCTACTTGGAGAGAAAAAAATAAATAGATAAACTAATTAAGGACTATGATTACCAATTAAACTATAGTTTAGTTCTTATTAATTTATAGTGCCAATACGTCCAATCAACACCTTAATTAAACTGTTTAATTTCATTAACAATGAACATGTTGATTAAATTCTTCTAGTTAGATAGGTATCGAATCTTGAAGGTTGAGCTCTTGGTTTTGTTTGCTTTAGGATAAATTATCAATCCATTGACTATGAACTAGCTAGCACTCCTTGTTGTACGAAGAGATTTTAAAAGGGCTGTGACAATTATTGCATGCATGGTGAGCATATAAACAAATTAGGTCATTTTGTCTTAGTTGACATTGGAGGATATAATTGGATAGTTCAAAGTATATTCAAATTTAGAGCACTAAAAACATGAACCCCTATTTGAATTTGCATATATTACTATGTGATTACTTTATATACATGTTGTTGGTGTTTATGTCCTCTTCTTCATTGATTAATATTTGTTTGGGTAGTGTCTAATGTGCAGGTGGGGATGAACCATCAATTGATCAGGCTCTAGGGAGGGAACAAGAATCACACCAACCAAGGCTAAAACCTAATTAGTTGGATAACCCAAGAGTCAATACTAATGGGGTCATTGTTTTATGATATGTAGCTTAATTAATCGAGTTGTACACGATATCTCACACACCTATTGGATGAATAACAACATTATTTGTGTTTCATTATTATTTTTTACTGTCGCCTACTCTTGACTGGATACTTTCAAGATTTTCACCTTCGAAAAAAGAAAAAAAATTATGTTACCTATATCCCCCAACTATAGTAACAATTAAAACGTGTTGTAAACATTAGTCAAAGGTGTGATGGATCCGTGGTTGAGCAGTGGCAGATGATATCACATATTCATTGAATCGAACCCAGCTGACGGCATTCAAAGTGGGCCAACGGCATCCTAAGGTGGGAGGGGTTAAGGAATAAAATAAAATAAAATAAAAAATTATAAACATTAAATTAAGCAATTAAGCAAATCTCCGCATGTGATTAAACAAGAAAAATAGAGAACAAAACAAATATTTGTACAAGTGTTAACATCTAAAAGTAGAGCCTTGTAGGTACAAGCATGCAAAGAATATTCACTTGCAAGTAAATGCCATCAAGAAACAAATGAAGGATGTTGTGATGCAATGTCCCTAAATTAAATGTGTTGGACACTAAAGGAAACAAAAGTTAGGTCGGCTTTAAGGGGTACCCCTTTATTTAACAAGACCCAAAAACTCTAAAGTACTGTCCAAGTCTTACAAAATATACCCATATCTTCCAAAGGCTAAGATGAGATAGGAGAATGAGTGAAAAAGAAGTCGATAACCATTAGAAATGCTTGATGGCCTACATTAACTCTAGACCCTAAAATTGGTTGTAGGGGTGCCTTAATCTACTGATGTGTGTCTCAAATATCAATTTCCGGGAAATTTTCGAATTTCATGTTTGATATACACTCAATATACAGTTACATTTAAGTAGGCTGTCAAATGTGACGGCTCAATGGTTGAGCAGTGGCGAATGGTATCATCAAATTACGGAGTGTAATCCAACTGGCGGCATCTAGAGTAGGAGGGGTTAATGAATAAAAAAAAATGTCGGCTCTGGGGTGGAATGGGGTTAAAGGATAAAAAAAGAAAAATATTTAAGTAGGCTCGATTAAAACAGCGTAGAGGCTAATCAACCCTAATAAAAATGATCCAAAATTTGCATTTCCACTGTAGAAATCTTCCAAAATTTGAAGTGTTATATGAGAGCGCAAGCTCTTCATTGTACATACATATAAACTCAAGATTTGGTCATTCATAGTGGACTCATATATATTAATAATTATAGCTTAACCAAAGGGGTTTAAACTTTGGAGCTGTTAAATCTCCTACATACGTACCACTTATAGATTTTCAATGAAGAATCTTTTTAGTCATATATGCATATTAAGTTCCTTGTAACTGGTCATTACTAGACTCGATCTTATCTGGAAAGTGCCCTTCAAATTTCCTTTAATCTATTAAGAGAATAGACCTTCATGACTATCTAGCTAAATGACTTATTTATATGCTTAAGTAGTTATTTTCAAAATTCCATTCATTATTCAAATATGTGTGTAGGAAGATTCAGATTTAATTAGTAATTGTGTAAGTGAGAAATACATTATTCATTATTCATGAACATTAAAAAGTAAATTCATATAGTATCCTTAAATTGTAATTACGACTTTGTTCCCTTTTCTTAGTTTCCAAAGCGAGAAACATATTACCTAGACAAGCAAATGCCATTTTTAAAGTGTGTTGTTCATTCTTGAAGTGTTTATTTTTGCAAACGTGGTCTAAAATGTTCTATGTAGAAAAAAGGCGTGTATGAATGCATTGGCAAAATTGGTGGAAACTGTAGAAATATTTCAATTTGTGTGTTTTATTGATTCATCTCACAAGAGGGGTATATATACAATAAAGTTTCTTGTCTTATAAGAAACAATCTTACATAATATATTCTAGATTACCTAAAGTTACAAGAATATATTCTAGAATATCCTGAATATATATTCTTACCTAACAATCTTACAGAATATATTCTAGAATATCCTGAATATATACATGTTTCTATAATTAGAATATATACAACTTTCTATACTCCCCCTCAAGTTGGTGCATAGATGTCTATCATGTCCAACTTGTCAACTGAGCTGTCAAACACTTTCTGAGATACCCCTTTAGTAAGAACATCAGCTAATTGCTCTTCTGAGGTTACAAATGGAAAGCGAATAACTTTCCTTTCAAGATTCTTTAATAAAATGGTGGTCAACCTCCACATGCTTTGTTCGATCATGCTGAACTGGATTATGTGCAATCTGAATGGCAACTGTATTATCACAATGTAAATCCATAGGCCTTTGTAGCTTGAAACCCAATTCCTTCAGGACATTACGGATCCACAACATTTCACAAACTCCATGTGCCATACCTCGAAATTCAGCTTCTGCACTTTATCTAGCAACAACTTTCTATTTTTTATTACGCCAAGTTACAAGGTTCCCACCAACAAAAGTGAAGTACCCTGATGTAGAGCGTTCTATCAGTTTTATCACCAGCCCAATCCGCATCTGTTTATCCAACAACTTCCAATTCATTTTTTTCAAACAATAATCCCTTACCAGGCGCCATCTTCACATATTTCAAGATACGAAAGATTGCATTCATATGTTGTTCACTAGGACAATGCATAAACTGACTAACAACACTCACAACATAAGCAATGTCAGGTCGAGTATGAGAAAGATAAATCAACCTTCCTACAAGGCGTTGATACCTCCATTTATCAGTAGGGACTTGATCAGGAATAATAGTAAGTCCATGATTCATCTCAATGGGTGTCTCTATTGGTTTGCAGTCCAACATCCTTGTTTCAGCGAGCAAATCAAAAACATACTTCCTTTGTGAAAGTGAAATCTCTTTCTTCGACCTTGCAACTTCAATACCCAGAAAATACTTCAGTTGCCCGAGATCCTTCATTTTAAATTCCTTCGACAGATACTTTTGCAAATCATTTATTTCTTTCGGATCATCTCCTGTAACGATCATGTCATCAACATACACAATTAGAGTTGTAATCTTACCATTCTTGTGTTTGATAAACAAGGTATGGTCAGAGTTGCTTTGTTTGTACCCAAAAAGCTCTCATGGACTTCGAAAATCTTCTAAACCAAGCTCTTGGAGACTGTTTCATGGCCATACAAAGATTTCTTCAATTTACACACCTTATTAGCATCTCTTGGGTTATTCTTCACGCCTGGAGGCATATCCATGTACACTTCTTCCTCCAAATTTCCATTGAGAAATGCATTCTTCACATCAAGCTGGTGCAAGGGCCAATATTTATTTGCTGCAAGTGAAATTAAAATTCGGACAATATTAATCTTTGCCACAGGTGCGAAAGTCGCCTCATAATCAATTCCATGGCGCTGTGTATATCCCTTGGCAACTAATCTTGCCTTGTATCTATCAATAGTTCCATCTGCATTAAGCTTCACATTAAACACCCAACGTCCTCCAACAGGCTTGTCTACTACCTTCCATGTGACATTCTTCTGAAGAGCTTCCAATTCTTCATTCATTGTTGTTGTCCATTTTGGATCCTTCAATGTGTCCTGCACGTTACTAGGAATAGATACAGTAGATAAATGATTAATAACAAGTGCATGTGACTCAGAAAGCCTATGGTTACTCATAAAGTTAGCTATAGGGTATTTAGCTTGGGCTTTGATGTCTTGTTCATATTTCTTTTTAGGAACTCCTTTAGTAACCCTTTGTGATTTCCTAGGTTCGACACTTTCTAACACAGAAGACTCATTGGGGATTAAAGGTACCTGAGGTGGATCATTCTGAGCGAGATCTTCAGTTGCTGATGTAGAAGGGGGAATGTCGTGTGTGTGAGTTTCAAATACATTTTGATTATTCGCTTCTATCTCATGAGAGAATTGATTGCTAGGAACCAAGTGGTCAATTGTCTGCCCATTGGAAGTGTCTATCTCTCGAGACAAGTCATTTTTTGCTGTTGCAGGAACAGTTTCTGCTACTACAAGAACTTCAAATTGTTCCTCCAAGTGTTCCAATTCTTCAAAGACATCATTAGCAATAGAATGAGGATTCCCTTCACTCGGGGCTCCAAATTAGGCATAGATGGGATGGACAAAAGTGTATGAAGCTTCTGATGATGATTTTTTAACTCAATTACTCGTGAGGGAGTACGGTTGATAACATATGCTGCAGATTTCACTGCTTCACCCCAATAGGATCGATGTACATTCATGCCAAACAGGGAAACACGAACAACTTCCAACAACTGCATGTTCTTTCGTTCTGCTAAACCATTCTGTTGAGGAATACTGTGTCGCCACCATTTTGTAAAAATCAGTAAACATTCCAAATACATCTCTCTTACTTTTCAGTAATAACACCCAGGTCATCCGAGTGCAATCATCAATAAAAGTTACATAATATCGAACTCCAGAAAATGAAGGAATTTTTGTAGGACCCCAAACATCGGAGTGAATTTTCATAAAGGGAACATGATATCTATTAATACTTGGCGAATATGAAATATGGTGGCTCTTGGCCAGTTCACAAATGTCACAATGAAATTTTGAATTACTAACAACCGAAAACAAATGAGGCTGCAACTTCTTAAGATAACTAAAAGACAGATGTCCTAAACGACGATGCCATGACCATACAACTTCCTTCGCATTATCGACCCTTATGACCTGATTAGCTTGCCCCAAAAGATTCTTGCGTTTCTCTCCAGTCTCTGTCAGATCCAAGTAATACAATTTCCCCCTTCTAACACCATAACCAAGAATCTGCCGAGTCAGAATGTCATGAAATACACAGAAAGATGGATAGAACGTTACAATACATGCAAGTGTTAGAGTAATTTGACAGACAGACAAGAGGTTATAAGCTAGTGATGGAACAACTAAGACAAATTCAAGAGTTAGGGTATCAGATAACACAATAAAACTTTCTCCGCTAACCAGAGTTGGAGTACCATCAGCAGTAGAGACAACATTTTGAGGGGAAGCTCTAAGATTTTCCACAAGGTTAGGGTCATTTGCGCATGATCTCTCCACACACCTGATCATACTCTGAGTCTAGTCCACTCAAAAACATATGAACACGCAATCGTGACATCATTGAAGTCTGATGGACTACACCTGCAACATTATTATTTTGAGAGATCGCCCTTTGATCAATCGCCTGGAACATGGCCACCAATCCTGGAGAATTCATATGGGGTTCAGCCTTTGCGCTAGTCAAATAGCCAATCTTTCCTCGTGCTCCAATGCGCATCCGCATGATGAGAGTCCATATGGTGTAGTTGGATTCATCCAATGAAATAGTTTTTGGAAACGCATAGTTGTCTTGTTGGGTGTAGTGGTGATGAATGACTTGTGATGATGATTGAGTTTCTGGCATAATTGAATTTTCGGGATTTGACTGATTGTCATCAATTACAGATCCGGCCATTGAGGAATTCAAGTTTGAGATTCAAGGATTCAAGGATGGTTTGATTTCACTGGTTGTAGTACGCAGCGATTTTGTGGTGTTCTTCGAGATTCGGGATTCAAAAAAAGAGAAAAATATGCAAAACAAGTTCAAAGGATTGAACCTGCTCTGATACCATGTAGAAATACTTCAATTTGTGTGTTTTATTGATTCATCCCACAAGAGGGGTATATATACAATAAAGTTTCTTGTCTTACAAGAAACAATCTTACAAAATATATTCTAGATTACCTAAAGTTACAAGAATATATTCTAGAATATCCTGAATATATATTCTTACCTAACAATCTTACAGAATATATTCTAGAATATCCTGAATATATACATGTTTCTATAATTAGAATATATACAGCTTTCTATAGAAACCATTTTTTTGAAGTTATTCGAACAAACTGTTAATATGAATAATAATTATATTAATTATGTAATTAGGAATATCGGATTAATAGGGATTGTAGTTATTTAGGAATACTGGATTAATCGGGATTCAAATTATTTTTCCTTCCTAGTTAGGATTTCATTTGTATAATTTCTTTCCCTATTCAAGATTATATTTGTATCTCTATAAATACTTACTTGTGAGATGAATAGAATAAGTTTTGAATTATCTAAAAATTATTTTATTTAACAAGTTATCAAAGCAACGATTATAGTATCGTGTTTTCGCTATTATCATTGCCTTTGTCGTTTTTGCTCCTGCCTTATCGTGCTATGTCTTTACCTTATTGATTTGTTGATTTATTGTAGTTGTTGAGTTGTTGTCTTGCAGATTTGTTGATTTATTGTTGCTAATTTGTTGTTGTTTTACTAATTTATTGTTGTTGTGGTGTTGCTTTTTCCCTACACTATGTCCAACACTATATCGGTTGTTTCAGAACCGACGTCTATTCCTTATGGTGTCAAATTGTTGGCAACATCTACTACACCTCTTACTGCAGTGGCCACTACCACAGTGCCTACTGCCTCTTCTAGCTCTCTGAATTATGCATAGCTCCAACAATCAAGAACTACTTCTTTCCCGTTCACTGAATATTAGTATGTTGGTATCTTCATGGTTGCTTTTGCATTCTTGATTTTCTTCTTTCTGAGAACTGATGTTTTTAGAAACACTACTACTATCCTAGCCTTTGCTGATTTACTTGTCAAGCTGGGCATTTGCGATATCTGTGTCATTTTGAAGGGGAGTGTTAACATGAATAATAATATAAATTATATAATTAGGACTGCTGGATTAACAGAGATTGTAGCTATTTAGGAATACCAGATTAATCGGGATTCGAATTATTTTTCATTTTCTATTTATAATTATATTTGTATCTTTCATTTCCTAGTTATGATTACATTTGTATCTCTATAAATACCTTCTTATAAGATAAATAGATAAGCTCTGTATTATTTAAGATTGTTTTATTTAACACAAACATGTACCAAATCTGTTTGAAATGTCGCCAAGCCATTGGAATCACAATCACAAAGGGATTTTCTTTGGGTTTGATTTCTCAGCTCTTCCCTTCAAGATAAATTGAATTGACTAAATGAGTTCTAGAGTCTTTTAAGTTAATGAAGACTTGAGATTATCTATACAAGCATTTATACCCTTTTCGGATACCAAAGTATTATAATCCTGTGTACCTACATAAAGAAAACATAAAAAAAGAGAAAACATGGTGATTCTGAGGAGATGGATATGCCTATAGAATATATGCAATGGATGATGTTCTTATTGACTATACAAAGACCAGTAGGGATTTGAAGTTTCTAAGAAACTTACGGTGTTCAACCTTTCTTTTCTACATGTAAGAATGAATAAAAATAAAAATGACAGAGATGGCTTTCTTCATCAGCTTTGAATTGGCCACCACATGCAACTTTTGTGACCACTGACCAAGCAGAGAAACAAGAAACTTGCGTTCGCTGATATTAACATTCATGAAAATTTCCCCTCTGACACCATACCAAGACCAAATCAAAAACCCTCCTGTCATCTTCAATATGTTTTTACTGTGGATCCAAAAACAAAGAAAAGAAAGTGAATTATCTATATTTATGTACCCTTTTATTGATAAATCTACAATGACATTTCACTTCTCTCTATAGCAAATAAACCAAGGCATAATAATTATCAAACGCATCTAAACAATTAAAGTTACTCTTTTGTTTCCTTAAGTGACGTCTTAGTTTGATACACCACAAGTAGTGGTTTAGGATGAAGTGTTAACCATGAAATTGTCATAAAGAGTGGTAGAGTTAGCGACACTTGGGGCAGCTTCAGTACTGATTCTCTGATCATGATCATAACCAAACCCATTGAGTAGATCATAGGAAGACCCGAACCCGAAGTCCATCAACAACCGGTCATACTCTGAGTCGTCTATGTTCCCTGGCCACCATGAGATGTTCTCAAGAGATGATTGAACAGAGAGACTAGATTCCATTTCTGGAGTTGATGAAGCATTGGAAGTGTTATTATTTGCACTCAAACCAAATTCTAATGCTTCTGCCGATATTTGAACTGGGAAGTGATGAATTGGGTCTCTAGATTGAGATGATCCGGCGCTATTCCTTTCAAGATTGAGATGATCCATGGGCAATGGCAGTGTAGTTGAATTTTTGTTGAAATGGTCGGAGAAGCCATGGTTGTTGCCATACTCAGACTTAATTAGCAAAGCTGGAGAAAGTGGAGAAGTCGTGAATTGAGTATTAGTACTACTAATGTTGTTCTTCATAGTGCTAGTGTTCTTTCCTGCAAATAATTTCTTCTTGAGTTTTGTGTTCCAGTAATTCTTGATATCATTGTCTGTTCTGCCTTGGAGATGTGAAGCTATCACAGACCACCTGATCAAAAGAATAAAAATTAGTACTTAAATCAAATGAAAATGACCTAAATTCAAGAAAGAATAGTGACAAACAAAATGGACATAATATTTACTTGCCTGCTCCCTATGCTTTTGTAAAGACTACAAATTATGTTATCTTCTTCCTCAGTAAACCCTCCATGCTTGATGTCTGGTCTCAGATAATTAAGCCATCTTAAACGGCAACTTTTACCACAACGCCTAAGCCCTGAAAAATGGAAGTGGAATTTGAGGGAAGAGATCAAAGAATGCTAATAGGATCAAATAAATACTTTGAAAGCATCAAAGTTAAAATAGAGCCTGTATGGGGACGGTTTCAGCCCAAAACGAATTCAACTTAAAGAGTAAAATAGCCACTTAAGTTGAATTGCATATGAAGGACAGTTTCAGCCTAAACACAGTAATGATCAGGTGTTTGGGTCTTCTAAAATGAATAATCCTTGACAAGGAAAGAACAAAAAAAAAACCTTCAATTTTGTATCATGTACAGGAGAAAAAAAAATGCAGAAATTCAAGAGATGGGTGTCAATAACATTACTCCTTTCATGAACATTTGATGTGAGAATAAACCCACCAAGTAAATAAAGAATTAAGATGATGAACTGAAGGACGATCTGAAAGTGAGATAGACAAAATGTTAAGATGCACATGAGAAAGAGAGAAAGTAAGACCTGCTCTGTGGGGTAAAGCAATCCAATTTCCAGCAGTGCCATGTCTTTGAAGATAGTTCTTGAGAGCAGTGTCTTCTTCAGGGGACCATGGACCTCTTTTCACGTTTGCTTTGTCACAACAAGGAGCTCTCCCCATCCCAAGTGATGATCAACTCAAACACACCCACACACAATTGGCTCCTCCTCCAATATGTTTGTTTGTCTGTCTGTCTGTCACTGTTAACTTTCTCAACTGAAGAAGAAGAAGCAGCAAAATCAATGTGGGGGATATGGTCTCTCACTTATGTGGGGGTTTTAAAGGGAGAGAAGAGAGCAGATATATCTTTATTACAAAAACCAAGTCTTCTACCTTATTAATGTAATGTATAAAGTAAATTCATTATTTTTATTTTTATTTATGTTTTTAAAAAGAGGGGGATAGGGTGCCCTTTAATTATTTTTGTATGTATGAAAGTTAGTAGAGTAGAATAGCTCGTGCTTGCAACAGTGACCATTGATTTATTTAATCATGAAGGAGAGGAGAGGAGAGGAGAGGAGAGGAGAGACCAGACCCTACATAATGTGAAACTATTGAAGCAGGCAGAGACTGCAAGCAGACCTTTGTTGATGCATTCCACTGCACTGCACTGCACTGGGAAAGAGTCAAGAGTGTTAAAATCATCCCACCCTTTTAAGCAGACACATAACCCAGTCTACATTCTGTCTCTCTCTCCACTTGTTAGCAAGGAATTTAGGATATCTGTAGTATTAAACAAGCTAGCTTGGTTTTGCTTGTGTGAAATTAAATGGATCATTCCGTTCTAATACTCCATCGACCATCCGAGACTTCAGTATTTATCAACTCTGTTCCTATCGAATGGAACACTATTTGATCAAATGACAGAAGAGAAATGGTTGAAAAAGAGATGGTTTTTCCCACAGTAGAGGGCAGAGAGTGCTTGGTGAAACCAAATTTCAACACCATTGATATTTTTTGAGATCTATGTCTTATAAGCCAGCTCAATGGTGATATGACTACAATCCCTATTAATCTCGAGGTGATATTTTTTGATCTCGAAGCTGATGCGCTCATCTCGAGGCGGATGGGCATCCCTCGCCCCTTTCCCTCTACCCCTAGCAAAGCTCTTCACAAACCACTTGAAGGCTGCTGTATATTTTTGGAGACAACGGAGGTATTATACAAATTTTTCTAGAGAGCAAGGCCCGCATCAGGCCAGCCCAATACCATCGGGCCCGACTCTCTAGATTTTTTTGATATTATACACAATTGTAAACTTTTACCAATTATATGATTGTCAATTTGTCATGTTAACGATTTTTTATGATGGGAAATTTGGGGTGGCCGTAGATGCATAGCGTGTGTTAGTATGAAATTATTGATTATATTTCTATGCCAGCCCAGCCAAGTTTCACCTTTGTGAAACTCGGCAACATGCGAGCAAAATCTTCCTTTCTCCTTCCTTTGCCATGTTTTCACTCTCATCCAACTAGGGATGGCAGTGGGGCAGATTTTCACAGATATTCGCCCCACTCACCCCGTTTGGGGCGGATTTGGTAAATGGTCACTGGATCTTGGGGCGGATATGAATTTCCAATCTGTATCCGTTTATTAATCGGAGCGGATACGGATTTGGCCATATCCGCCCCACGGATATCCGTTTAATCGATAAAATTATAAAAATACCCTTCAATTATATAAAGGGATTAAACCCACTCTCTTCTCACAATCTCACATTGTTCTCAAATCTCCCTCAAGATTCAGACTCTCACTCTCACAGAAAGCCAGCGAAGGCCGAAGCCAGCGAAGCGTCTCCTTCGGGTCGTCTCCTTCTCACGGACACTCGAAGTTCTCAATCTGGCCGAAACCAACGAGGGTCGTCTCCATCTCGACCGCCTCCCTCTCCCCTCCCTTCCTTGCCTTGCTCTCTCCTCCCTTCCCCGCCTTTCCCTCACTGCAAGAGAGAATCAAAGATCTTTGATCAATTGATCTCAGATCTTTGATCAAAGATCTCAGAACAGAAATCAGAGATTCTTTTGATTGAAATTTTCTCTTCTTTTTTTTTTGTAATTTTTTGTATGGTTTTTTATAATTTTTTGTTATAATTTTTGTATGGATTCTACCGGTGTTAATGAATGAAGTATATTTTACTGTGTATGATGTGTTACCTGCTTTTAGGATTGAAGTGAGATATCTCACAAATGATTTAGAGAATTTTTTTTAACGGATATTTGTGCGGGGTAGATATCCGCTAATCCGTGCCAATCTGTGCGGAGCGGAGTTGGTTTTTAAATAAATCTATAAACGGATTGGCGGGGCGGATTTGAGGATCTGTTATTCCTGACGGGGCGGGGATGGATTTGTTCAAATCTGCCCCGTTGCCATCCCTACATCCAACCCTCTTCAACCATGGTTATTGCACAATTTTTTTTGTTGTTGAAATCATAGTAGTGCATTAAACATAAGCAGTAGTACTTAAAGTTAATCCAGCTTCGTGGGCTAGATTGTGGGTCTCGAAATTGAGTTCCCTATTAATATATTTACATTTCCATTCAAGCAGCAAAAGAATTAATCTCCTAATGTTAGAAATAATTGGTCTCCATGTCTAATCCATATCAAAAAAAGATGTTTCATCCTAAATAGCAAGCAAAAAGTTAGTCGAATCCCCAAGAAAAAGTCCTCCCTTCCATCTCTGAGCAAGAATCATCTCTAAAGCTGCTTCCGCCACATAGGCTTCAGCCATGGTGTTGTTTGTGACTGTACCCGAAATAGGACAAGCAAGAGTGGACACTATAACTCCTCGCATATCCATAGCGACAACTCCAACTGCTCCCTGTTTTAAAGAGTTAAAGAAACAAACATCAAAACTTACAATAATAAAATGAGCCTGGGTGATCTGGAGCTGGCAAACAAAGGGTCGAAGCTAGTATTCAAGTGGTGCCAAGAAGCCGCAGAAAGCTGAGCTTGTAAGGTACCCAAGTCTAGTTGAATCTTCAACTGATAAGTGTTCAAACAACCTATTGGGATTATGATGACTAGTTGAACAAAATGATTAAGAGGACTTTCATTGATTGCCTTGTTAAAAATCTGAGAGAATGATTTGTGGTGCCTGTTATCCGGCGAGTCATACTTGAACCAATGCTTAGACCAGGAGGTCCAAGTAGCACTAAGCATATGAGTGAAAATGTGGAAATCAATACGAGCCCCTTTGAAGATGATCGAATTGCGGCTGTGAATTGAGAAACAATTTCATCAATCTCATGAGCTCAAAGCTTGGCTGATTTCCAGGCGAGGAGAACAAAATCAGGAATAGATGAGAGGCGAGAGTCTGCCTGCTGCCAGTCAAAAGGGATCATGGAGCTACGCTAAAACCTGAGGGAAATCGGACAACGGAAGAAAATATGAACTCCATCTTCCAAAGCAGACTGATAAAGCGGACAAACATTGTCTAAAGAGATATGAACACGGTTCAGGTTTGTTAATGTAGGGAGCAGGTCTTGAGAAAGTTTCCACAGAAAGAGAATAGCATTGGGCGGGGCCTTAACATGGCAAAGAGATTGAAGGATGGAACCTTGCAAAGGATTAGACATAGAGATAGAGGATCCAAACTGAGCCGAAAAGAAAACTTTCATGGCATTATTAACCGAGAAAATACCCTTCTTATTGGTTGTCCAAATAAGTTTGTCCGGAGAAGAGGTGTTCCTGATAATGATAGTTTGAATATCACAAACCACTGGTGCAAGGAGAAAGGAATGTAGCAGACTAGAGTCCCAAGTAACCGAGTTGTTAGAATGGAAAATCCATATATCATAGAGAAATTGTGGAAGATGAGGGTTCGAATAATTGGGCACACAATCTGCCAACCTAAAACCTGGTTTGATCCAATAATCTAACCAAAGGTGAACCTGATCTCCGGAAAGGATTTGCCAACAGGAAAATGTCTAAAGTGAGGAAGCGCTTTCAGATGACCGTGCCAGGCAAAAACAGCCACAGAGGAGGGCTTATCGAGGTGCAGAATTGACTTGCTTTTGAAGTACAGAGCTTCAAGAAGCTGGATCTGGGGGAAGAAGGATTAGCCAAATAGTGCCAAAGATTCTTAGCCAGTAAGGCAAGATTCTTGAATTTAGTGGTGGGGATGCCCAGACCACCCATATGACGGGGTCTGGAAATTCTACGCTAAGAGAAGAGATGTCTTGATTTACCTTCAGCAGTACCATTCCACCAAAAGTCCCTGGTAAGATTATCTAAGCGATTAGCTATAATCGAAGGCTGCTGCGATGGGAATCGAGTTCAGGACTGATTTGATCATCACAGTCCTACCTGCATAGGATAAGACCTTGGATTTCCAGGTCGTGAGTCTAGTGTTCATCTTGTCAACAAGAAACTAAAAATCCTTGGATTTGTTATTGGAGAGAAAAAGGGGGAAACCCAAATATTTATCCTTAGGGTTAAAAGAAGGTTATTGTACAATTCGAGTTCTACTTTTTGTATGTTTCTTACTCATTGAGAGGGTTGATCATGTACCATACCATATACATATATCAAGACAGATATTAGATAGCCACGTTTACTAATTACACATCGTCAAATGTGATTTTTCAAGAGTTCATAGTCCACGTTTGATGAATTTTCCTCAATATATAAGCATCAAATGTTACACTTAAGAAAGGATTAAGAAATGAAGATTGACAAATAAACATTCATTGAGTGGATATAGAGAATTGCATGAATGTACATAGGGCCCAACTATGAACCCAAATCTCATAAAAGACTCATGCCTGCCCAATAAGTATTCTTGATCGCGGAGGTCTGTGAACCAGTCCAACCAATTATTGATGATGCACCAAACCGTCTTGTAATCTACTCAATACACGGGGCATGATGATCTCGTCAACAGAGTGGAACGGGCTCAAACAAGAGCCCAATCTGATCTAGCTTAAAATACAGATAACCAAGCCTAGATCACTCCAAGCCCACGGAGGCGAGTATCTGGGAGTTGGACCAAACAACATGGTTGTATCCTACCCATAAGTCGAATGGTCAAGCCCAGAACCTATAAGACCGAATAAGGCAAGTATCTAGGAGTTTGACCATAGACATGCAGGCCAACAGGACATTGACTTCTACTATGAAACAAATATGAGAGTACAACTCGTGCGTGAAAACTCTCGTGTATGGAAAACTCTCAACAAGGAAAAGATATCTAACAAATATCTTTCCTTGAACAATGCCACCAAAGGCATAGCCGAAAAAGGACTCTTGCATGATAAATAGACAACAAGGTTGAGAAACTAAGGTACGCTATAGAACCCTAATTTCAAGAAATGCATCATTCTCTACACCTTGTTTGACTTTAGCATTGGAGTGCCATCGGCCGCCACAACGGTGGTCTTTAGCTCACGTTTGTTCCTTGTGCAAGTCAAGGTAAAAGAGAACGGAAACTGATCTATCATTTTGGCGCCATCCGTGGGGAATGGCGAAGTTCCTAAGATAAAAGAAATAACACCCCTTCATTACAGTTTGAAAATATGGTAGCCACAAGATTCCATACTAATGGAAAAATTGTCGAGCCTTCAAACGCTCAAACCGGAGTAGTACCGCCAGTTTTGGTGGTACCAGCCAGGCAGGGAGAACAACCTCAAACCCCCGCACTGGCTGCAGCCACAACAGACTCTTGGGTGGATCAACTATTAGCCCAAGTGTAGCAAATTGAGTGAGTGGTAGAGATGCTTGCTCAGCAAAGCCCACTATCTGCAGGAGGAGAAAAGGAGGCAAAAATAACTCCATCCCCGCAAGACAACAAGGAACACTTTTAGAAGAGTCATTATGTCCCCGTGGCTCTCAGGGGACCAAGGATGGCGGGAACCTGGGGAATGGAGCAGTCTATGGAGACTCGACGTCTAAGGCTAATAAGCACACTACACAAAACCCACTCCGGCTTGAGGCCATCAATCCGGATGTGTTATAAAACCTCACCGACCCCCCGTTCACGAATCAAATCATGAACGTGTACTGCCAAAGAAGTTTAGCCCCCTAAAGCTGGAGTTCTATGATGGGACAACAGACCCATCCGACCACCTGCGCCGTTACTATTACGTGATGGCACTGAAAGAAGGATCTGAAAGCTGTAAGGTGTCGAACATTTCCCACCAGCCTGAAAAAAGTAGCAGTGACTTGGTTTCACAGTCTCCATCCGAGGTCTATTGACTTGTTTTAGACGCTGGCCAAAATGTTTATCACTCGCTTTGTCGATAGCCAATGGATTAGGAAGGGCCACAATACTTGCTCGGCCTCGAGCAAAAGCCAAACGAAACATTGAGGGAGTATGTTACCAACTTCAATGATGAATGATTGATGGCTTCTGCGATGACACCTCCGTCACAGCCTCCATTCCAGGCCTAAGGGGAGGTCAATTCTACAATTCTAGACCCTGGAGCCTCCGACGGACATGGCGGACTGTTAAAGAGCGCTCAAAAGTACATCACCCTTGAGAAGATGTGGGCCTCCAAAAGGGGGAGAAAGTGAGAAGAAATATTCCCCTAGCCCTCGAGATAAGAAGGAAATAAAAAAAATAAGAGGATGACGACAAATGCAAAAGGAAGCGGAGTAACAGTAAGTGGTTGGACGAGGCAAGAAAAAACCTCTAACTTCATCGGATCCAGATCATATATTCTCTTCAACGCTAGCCTATCCAACATCCTCAATACCATTAAAAATTGTGGAGAAGTGAAGTGACCCTCCAAACTCCTGGGAGACATTTTTCGATGAGACAATGGTAAGTACTGCTCTTTTCATAAAGACAGTGGCCACGACACTGAAGACTACAACAATCTCAAGACGAGATTGAGTTTTGGATGAAGGTAAAACTCAAAGAATTCATGAGCCCGGATAAGAGACAAGACCGGGAAAAGGAGAGGGAAGAATCCATAAAATAAATTGAAGAAAAGGTGGCAGATATTATATACGCCGTGCACGGGGTGTGTTCAGAAGGTGAGCAATCCAAGGGCATGATTGGGTCTAGCAAGAGAAATGCTTCCCCATCGGGAAGATTGGGTTGATGGTAGTGGTGAGAGCCACAACTGCAAAAAGTCTTATTCCAGGAGTTCATGGTGGTCGATGACCCATCCACCTACAATATCATCTTGGGAAGACCTTGGCTCCATCAGATGGAGGCGATAGTTTCCATTTTGAACCAGTGCATCAAATACCCTGCCAATCATGCGGTAGGGACCATTCGATGAGACCAACCATCGGCAAAAGACTGCCACTATGCAAAATTAAAGCAGCTAGACAGCTAGCAATCACAGTCTAGGCCCGCGGGCTAGACATCTCAACACCTGGGCCTAAAAGTGGAAGAAGAGTCTCCATGCTTGGACATTGAGGCTCCAGTAAGGGGAAGACCGAATGTTGGCCAACCAGAAAAGGAGTCGGTCATTGTCTACCTTGACTGCCCTGATAACAACAGAGTCGTCCAGATAGGTTTCCGCCTAAGCAAAGCATTGGTAGATTGGCTTATAAAGCTATTGAGGGATAATCAAGACATCTTCGCCTGGATGATGAGTGACATGGTGGGGATTGGCCATTCCATGATCACCCATCGACTGGAAGTTGACCCTGAACAGAAACCAATCAAGCAAAATAATCAACTTATGGCCCTGAACGAAATCTGATCATCAATGAAGAGGTACAAAGGCTACTTAACGCTGACATGATTAAAGAAGCTTGGGACCCAGACTGGCTGGAAAATATCGTCTTGGTGAAAAAGAAGTATGGGAAGTAGAGAGTGTGTGGATTACACAAACCTGAACAAGGCTTGTCCGAAAGACAACTTTCCACTTTCCCGTATTGATCAGATCATGGATGCCACGTTTGGACACAACCTTATAAGCTTCATGGACGTTTATTCCGGATATGACCAGATATAAATGCACCCCCGGACCAAGAAAAGACCTCATTCGTAAATGAAATAGGGATATACTGCTATCGGTAATGTCGTTCGGTCTAAAGAACACGAGAAACGTATCAACGACTGGTAAACCGAATGTTCAATGAGCAAATTGGCATAACTAAGATCTATATAGACGATATGCTGGTAAAAGTCTCCACAATCCAAATCACATCACCAACCTTGCCGAAGAGTTCAATCAGCTCCACAAGTATCATATGAAGCTCAATCCATAGAAATGCACATTCGGAGTTGACTCAAGCAAATTCCTGAGTTACATAGTGAACCAAAGAGGGATAGAGACCGATCCGAAGCAAATTTAGGCTCTTATTAATATGAAGTCTTTGACCACTGTTAAGAAAGTTCAAAGCCTGACCAGGAGAGTGGCAGCACTCAACAAATTCATCTCCAAATCATCCAACAAATGCCTCCAATTTTTAAAAATTCTAAGAGGAAGTAAAGGGTTCAAATGGGATGAAGAGTGCAAGCAAGCCATCCAAAGCCTGAAAGCATATATGGGAAATACATAGTTACTTTTGAAATTGATACCAAGAGAGACACTTTACCTGTATCTATCTGTCTCAAAGCATGCTGTCAGTTCAGCCCTAGTCCAAAACAATAAAGGAGTATAGAGACCAGTATACTACGCCAGCAAAACCTTTGTGGAAGCGGAGGTAAACTACCCAGACCTAGAAAAGTTAGCCTTGGCGCTAGTCGTCTCCTCCAGGAAGCCATGACCCTACTTCCAGGCCCACTTAATAACGGTCTTAACTAAACATCCAGTCCGCACAGTATTGCACAAGCTTGAGTTGACAGGCAGAATGGTTAAATGGTCGGTTGAATTAGGGATTTGATATCAACTACACTCCAAGAACAACCATCAAAGCTCAAGCGCTGACGAACTTCATTGCGGAACTTATGGGCGGTTGAGAACAAGAATCAGATGACCAGGAACAGAAGTCATATGATCAGGGATGGGTCCTGCGCTATGACGAGTCATCCACAGTTAATGGAAATGGAGCTGGAGTCACTCTCCACTCTCCAGACGAGGTGACTCTGGAGAAAACCGTCAGGTTTGGCTTCCCCACCTCCAACAATAAAGCAGAATATGAGGCCCTCTTATTCGGCTTAAAGCTCGCCAAGGGGATCGAAATAGACGAGCTGGTTGCGTAGAACGACTCCCATCTGGTAGTCAACTAGGTCAAAGGGGAGTTCAACAGTAAAGATCCTAAAATGTTGGGTTATTGCGAGAAAGTGATCAGCACCATAAGCTAATTCAAAAGGTTATAGCTCCAACGATGTCCCAGAGAGGACAATGAAAAGGCTGACGCACTGGCCAAAAAGGCCTCAACTACGACTGAGACCGCAGACGGGCTCAATGAGTTCCAAGAAAAATCAAGTTTGGAAGAAGAGGAATCCAATGTTGCATGCACGATGGGCAAAAAGACAAGATGGATGAATCCCATCATGGAGTACGTCAAGAACGCTTCCTCCCAACAGAGAAGACAGAAGCCAGAAGGATGAAAAATAGAGCAGCACAATACCCTCTTTTAAATGACAAGTTAGACAGAAGGTTAACCACTGGACCCCTACTCAGATGCCTGACCCACTTAGAGGCGGACTACGTTTTCAGAGAAATTCATAAAGGCATCTGCGGGAATCACCTAGGCGGGAAAACTCTAGCCCATAAGACCCTGACGTTAGGGTATTATTGGTCGAATATGCAACAAGACGCCAATGACGTGGTCTGAAAATGTGACGAATGTCAGAGATTTGCGCCATACGTGCACATGCCCGCTCAACCCTTGACTCCAATAACTAGCCCATGGCCTTTCGCACAGTGGGGAATGAACATTGTTGGGCCACTTCCATCTCCGCTAAATATAGGTTCCTCCTCATAGCCATAGACCACTTAACCAAATGGGTAGAAATGGAACCCCTGGCCAAGATAGGCGAAAATCAAATTGAGAATTTCATATGGGCGTCTGCAGATTCGACATCCCAACGACACTAGTCAGTGACAATGGGACTCAATTTGAAAGCAAAAAGGTTAAAAAGCTATGTGATAACCTCAACATCAACCACCACTACTCCTCACCATGGCACTTCCAAGCCAATGGACAGAAAGAAGTCACCAACAAAATCATTTTGGAAGCACTCAAAAGAAAACTTGATGTGGTCAAAGGCCTATCGGTCTCAGAGCTACCAGGAATCTTCTAGGCAGATCGGACCACCAAAAGACCCCCTACTGGGGAAACATCGTTTGCTCTAGCTTACAGATCAGAAACAATTATCTCAGTAGAGCTAGAAATGCCAACATTCAGAACGGAGGATTTCAGGTGGGATGGCAATAATGAAGCTTTGCCCGTCAGACTAGATCTCCTCGATGAAAAAAAATGAGGCTTCCACCAAGATAGTAGGCTACCAACAAAGAATGACTCAATACAATAATAAGAAGGTCAATCCACAAGAGTTCAAAGTGAGAGACTGGGAACTCAGAAAAATTTAGCAAAACACTAAGGAACCAAGCACGAGCAAGTTAAATACAAACTAGGAATGACCCTATAGAGTGACTAAGGTCAACAGCCCAGGTACATATTAGTTAGAAAACATAAACAGTGAAGGCCTTAAGCGGCCATGGAATGTAGAGCACATAAAGAAATATTATCAATAAATTCAAGGTATTTGCTTCACTAAAGTTTCACTGATGTTAATTAAATCTGGCTAGGGATCTAGTCAATCTATTGCAATCTATCAGACCCGCTGGCCCGACCTCCATGTCAAACCATTGGGCGAGTTAAATAAGTCAGGACACCTAAGTTAAATTTATATACCCAAGGCCATTTGAGCAGGATAACTTTCCAAGGATCATTGTCCGACCATATATAATGATGGGCAAAGTTGACCAAAGTTTAATAAGCTCATTAAGACTGATGAAGACAACTTCTGGTCCGCTCTAATACCTAGTCCGCCAAGAACGGAAAAAGATGGATTAGAAAGTGGAAGTCCAGTCAGAGCTCATAAAGCCTGATCAAGATGACTTGCCAGGGATCATTGTCTGACCATAGACAATGATGGCCAAAATTGACCAAAGTTTAGTCAGTTCATTAAGATTGATGAAGACAGCTTTTGGTCCGCTCTAATGCCTAGTCCGCCAAGAGTGGAAAAAGATGGCTCAGAAAGTGGAAGTCTAGTCAGAGCTCATGAAGCCTGATCAAGATTACTTGCCAGGGATCATTGTCCAACCATAGACGATTATGGCCAAACTTCACCAAAGTTTAGTCAGCTCATGAAGTCTGATAAAGATAACTTCTGGTCCACTTTACAACCTAGTTCGCCAATAACGGACAAAGACGACTTAGAAAGTGGGAGTCTAGTCAAAGCTCATGAAGCCCGTCCAAGATGACTTGCTAAGGATCATTGTCCCATCATAGACAATGATGGTCGAACTTGACCAAAGTTTATTCAGCCTATGAAGGCTGATGAAGATAACTTCTGGTCTGTTCTACGGCCTAGCCTAGTCCGCCTGGAGCGAATTAAAATGGCTTAAGGAATCGAAAGTATGATTAACTTATGCATTCGAATGATCTCTGATGCGCAAAAAATATTCTTACTCCGCTCCATAGAATTTAGCCAACTCACAGAGTTTGGCCAAGATAACTTCTAGAGTCTGAACCAAGAACACTTGACTTCAAGAACGCATATAAGTTGAGTGGTCAGAACTCACATGAACAAGTTAACTAGACAGTTCCCAGACTTAGTGAAATTTCATGTTTAAAGACCAATACCATGGCAAGGCAACACAAAAAATACTCAGCAAAAGTCTACAAAATACAAGTACACAGTTTTACTTAACATATTTTCTTTCATTAATGCTTCAGAAAATACAGAATTCACTCCTTATCAGGAAAAAGGTTCAGATACAATTGGAACGTGCCCTTGGCCCTAAGAAGCTATTCATCGTGAGCTTTTGATTTCGCAAGCTCTCGTTCCGCCAGCTCCAGTTTGCCCGCCAACACATCAGCTCTGGATTGCTCGGTGCTTAACTTATATTTAATCGGGTTGAGCTCATTTTGTGTCAAGAGAAGCTGTTTTTCTGTCGTCCTTACACAACGTTGAAAGCAACATCCGCCTTCAGCTACCAACATCGGGCAACCCATTCAGATTCCTTGTTTTTTTTAACGCTCAATGTCTGCATCTTGGTCACGGTTTCCCCGGCAAGCTTCATGTCACGTTGGGCACGATTCAACTCTTCCTCCAACCTGTCCTTCACGGATACCATTTTTGCCAAATCAGACTCAAGTGACTCTAAGCAGACCCTCTGAGCCTCCAATCTTGTTCACAAGCCGCCAAACAAACCTTTGATTTAGCAGGCCTTTAGCTTGATCGAGTATTGCCTGATCAACCTAGCTTTCAAGTTGCTTATTCACTAACTCAATCTCGCGGAGTGCATCTGGATACAACTTCTGCAGATGTGCAAAAACTCGTTCCATGTTGTATACTCTCTCACGAGCAGCCTCTACTTCCGTTCCAACAATGGCAACTTGGTTCAGATATGACATCCCCAAAATCAGATGTTCAGATATGATATCCCCAACATCAGATGTCTCTATCCTTTGTCCATACGCTCACCCAGTGTATCCACTTCTAGCTTGGGAGCAAGATTGGCCAGCCAATCGTACCACCTACTTATATGCTTCCTAAAAGCATAAGAAATGTCCACCTCTTGATGCCAGTCCTGATTGCTCATTTTCACCATATCTGAGGCAAAAGACTAATCCGCGCATCTGGGTGAAGATATTTTGATGCCTTTGGCTGTCTTCATCGCGTTTGGAGCCTCCTCCACCGTTTTCCCCTTACAATGACTAGCTCCCACCTGCCAATTGAGGAGCAATTAAAGGGGAGGAAGGCATGGAATCACTCTTCGAATCAGCCGCCACCTTAAGCCGAGGTTGAGAATCGAAGGGAGGGCATTGCGAATAACGAGGAGTGGACCTTTTGCTGTATGGACAACGATTGGGTGACCTTTCGCTAGACTGAGAGGACTCTTGTTCCAAAAAGGGGTCATATTTGAAGTCCTTCAGAGAAAAAGATCACAATTCTGTACCTGTTTGGGACCATCTGATTTGATGGAATGCCAAGGTACGCTAAGAAACGCCAAATATCCTCAATAACAGGAAAACAAACACCTGATTGGAACATGCCCATGTGCAAAAAAAATGTATCCACTTGGAGGAGACAATGGTTCTGACCAGGTCCCAAGGTAAAGAAATCCAGATTTTTGGGGATCTTATATTTTTCACGAAGATCCACCAAATCCACCTTTAAAAATTAACATCTTCCCGAAGAACGCACAACTTTCAACGACTAGTTTATTAGAAAGTTGATTCTGACACGCCATTCAAGAACGTATGAACCTTCGATTATACTTGCGAAAGTGAAAATTGAACAAAGCAAGAGCACAAAAGCGAAGCAACAAAGTAGAGTCTCTGACAAATTGCAGAAGTAAAGAAACTTAACTCTGCAAAAAAAAAAAGACTAATATACGGGAAAGTGTTCCAGTTAGAACAAAACAACCTGACGCACTACTTTTTCAGCTGGTCTGGTATCTGAAGGCTCTTGTTTAGAGTAGAGGTAGGTCACCCTATAGCCAGTGACTAGCTCAATCGAGGATTAAAGACGTGTCGTGCGTGCAAGCGGAGGCAATATCCCAACCAAAGGAAGGTGTAAACAGTGAAAGGGCTAGGTATCAATCTCGTACTGCAAGCCAAGTCTTAGCTAGACCTTCTAATTAGTGATGCTACTAATAGTGATGGATCAAGAACTGGGAAGAAATATGGTTCTCGAACTGACAAGGAGACTGGCTTTCAACCAACAGGTGAACTCTGACCTGCACGGATAGCAGAAAAACCTCTGCTAAATCTTTATTTTCAAACAGGGCTGCATAGTTTGTTGGAAGTAAATGGGAACAAAAAGCAACCATATGATTTATGCATAGAATTAAGAAATGAATAGGATAACATAGTCAATACCTACCTTAGCTCAAATAAATGATGTGCACAACTCGAATAAACATTTCAGACTCAATCATCATTACTATGCAGTTTTTTTATGACGTAACTTAGTGGACCGGCGAGCTGGCCCACTAACTCGGGTGGAGCAGCTGATGATACAACAAACCATCTTTTCCACAAAGTGGAGCGGGCCCAAACGAGTGCCAAGCTGTTCTAACCCAAAAGAAATATAACCAAGCCCACAGATGCGAGTATCTGGGGATTGGACCCAAACAACAAGGCTGTATCCGACCTATAAGTCGAATGGACAAGCTTAGAACCCGTAAGACCAAATAAGGAGTGTATCTAGGAGTTTGACCATAGACAGGCAGGCCAACAAGACATTGAATCTTACTAGGAAACAAATATCAAAATATATGTTGTGCATGAAAACTCTCCTGCATGGACAACTCTTAACAAGGAAAGGATCTCTAACATATATCTTTCCTTAAACCACGCCACGAAAGGCATAGCCGAACAAAGACTCTTGCATGATAAATAGAAAACAAGGTTGAGGAACTAAGGTACGTTACAGAACCCTAATCTCAAGCAATACACCCTTCTCTGCGCCTTGTCTGACTTTAGAATTGGAGTGCCATCGGCCTCCATAACGGTGGTCTTTGGCTCATGTTTGTCCCTTGTACAGGTCAAGGTTAAGGAGAAAAGAAATTGATCTATTAGTTATCATCATGAGCCTGACCTGTGTCGTATGTGGGAAATAATAATATCCTAAAAAATAGGGTTTAGTTGGTAGTTTCTTTAGTACGAACCAGTAACAAAAAGATAAAATGCAAATGGAACTCCTACAACTCTCTCAGCTTAGCAACAATCAATACAATCCTTCCACTGGTGAAACTCAATTACCAAGCGAACACATCCCAAATCCAGCATTGGGAAAACCAGTTGTATAAAATAGTGAATTGCTACTACAAGATATGGTGGCCCAACAAGCCCCTACTTTTGGGGTAATGATGACCGATCCTCGTGTGGATCAACTTTTGGCCCAAATGGCTCATCTAGCTGAAATGGCCGAAAAACTTTCTCAAGAACGTGTTCCACCTGTCAAACACGTCAGAATCCCACTTCAGCAGAATTCTGCCAACCATGTTCAAGAGAACCAAGAAGCTCTTGCAAAGCTTCGGAGAACGAATTTCGAAGGAAGTGAGCCTCAAGGTGATGGATCTCAAACTAGTGGAGTTCTTCCACAATTCTATTCAAGATTGAGGTCACAGATCCCAATATGTTGTATCAATTGGCTAGGCCACCCTTCTCCGACAAATCATGAAGACTCCACTGCCGAAAAAGTTCACTCCACCAAAGTTCGAAACTTATGATGGCAACACTGACCCATCGGACCATCTGCGCCACTTGAACCATATGATGACGATGAAATAAAGCACAAAGTCCATCATGTGTAGAACCTTTCAGACTAGCCATATGTCCACGACAATGAATTGGTTTAACAGTCGTCCGCCTATATCAATAGATTTATTCAAGCATTGGCCACGACTTTCATCACAAGGTTCATCGACAAGACTCTCAGAGAATACGTTACATATTTCACTGATGATCTAACCATGATCGATGGATGTAGCGACAACACAGTTGTGACCACATTCACCTCAGGACTCAAGGGAGGACAATTTTACAACTTCCTGGACCTGTAACCTCCAAAAAGCATGGTGGCCTTTGAGGAGATGTCTTTTCCAACGAATCGGGAAGAAGAAAGGAAAAAAGGCGGGATGATAGACTGCAGGAGGACATCGGTCAATCCAAAAGGCATCGGAGTAACAACATGTCCAAATTTGGCAAACGAGAGCTCGAACAGTTGTAGTCCGGAATAGCCAGGTACGAACGGTTGACCCACTCAGTTGAAGTACAAACCGTTCACTGCTCTAAAAACGAATTTGGAAACTATCCTGAAGTCCATGGCAAACTCGGAGGACATCAAATGACCAATCAAATTAAAGGGAGATCCAACCAGACGAGATAAGAACAAATAATGTTCTTTCCACAAGAACAAATATTGGGAGGACTTCAAATGGCCAATTCTATATTTTTCAAAAAGAGATGCACAAGGTGTTCATTTCCCCCATAATGACACCCTGGTGATATCAGTATCAATAGCCAAATGGGAGGTCAAAAGAGTGCTCATCGACATGGGTAGCTCAACTAATCTCGTGTACCTGGCTACATTCCACAAAATGCAATTCAGCGAAAAGGGACTCACGCCCATTGACCAACCTATGGCAAGTTTCAATGGAAAACAATGCCACCCACTCTGGTTAATCCAAGGTAAACAACGAGTCCTATTAACGGACTTCTTCATTATAGACACACCCTCCGCATACAACATGCTTTTAGGGAGACTTAGGTTACATAAAATGGGTGTAGTGTCCTCCACCATGCATCAATGTCTCAAGTATAACATTGGTGATGACATTAGGGTCATCAAAAGGGATCAACCAGTTGCACATAAATGCCACTACGCAGCAATGAAGACCCCTAACAAATAGCAATCACAATCAAGACCAAGGGAGCCATCGCAACAACCCAGTCAACCACAGATGGATCAAGACCTCCCAGAGGATAATGCAGATCCAACTAGTCTAAGGGGACGATCGAACACTGACCAACCGGAAGAAGAGTCAATACCAATCCATCTTGATGGTGGAAAAGAAAGCAAAACAGTCTGGATCGGCACAAAACTTCACCTAAAGTTGACTAAACAACTGATATAGCTGCTGAAAGATGATCAGGACATGTTCGCTTGGCCAATGAAGGACATGGTACAGATTGTAGGTCAACCTAGATAAAAAAAAACCAATCCGACAGAAAAGAAGTTAGTTGCCCCAGAGCGTAATCAGGCCATTAACAATGAGGTGCATCGTTTGCTGAACACAGGGATGATCAAGGAATCTCACTACCCAGACTGGTTGGCAATATAGTTCTGGTTAAAAAGAAAATGGAAAATGGAGGGTATGTGTGGATTACACGGATCTTAACAAAGCTTGCCTAAAAGACATTTTTTCACTTCCACTTATAGATCAAATAGTGGATGCCACCACCGAAAATGGGCTCATCAGCTTCATGGACGCGTATTCTGGTTACAGCCATATACAAGGGCATCCATCAGACCAAGAGAAAACATCTTTCATAACAGAAAGAGGTACATACTGTTACCAAGTGATGTCGTTCGGATTAAAATACGCGGGAGCTACATGCCAACATTTTAGTGAACGTAATGTTTAGAGATCGGATTGACAAGACCATGGAGGTGTACATTGTCGACATGCTACTCAAAAGCCTACATAAAGATGATCACATTAAGGACCTTCATCAAGCCTTCCCAGCTTCACAAGTACAAAATGAAGCTAAATCCAGAAAAATGTACGTTCGGAGTAAAATCAAGAAAATTCCTCGAGTACATAGTCAACCAAAGAAAGATCAATCTGATCATAAACAGATACCAGCACCCACCAACATAAAAGGCGTACAGATCCTCGACGACGAGATGACATCTCTGAACAGATTCATCTCAAAGTCATCGGATAATGTTTACCCTTTTCCAAGATTCTGAAAGGGAACAAAACTTTCTTGTGGAGTAAGGAACGTGAGTAGGCCTTCCAGAACCCACGTACATGGGGAGTAAATAGCTACCATCGAAACCAAAGCCAAACGAGACATTATACTTGTACCTGTCAGTATCGAAACAAGCAGTCAGCTTTGCACTGATACGAGAGGAGAATGGGAACACAAAAGCCAGTACACTACGTCAGCAAGACATTTGCGGGCAGAAAAGCAAACTATCCAGCCTTCGAGAAACTAGCATTGGCCCTGGTCGTATCTTTCAGAAAGTTGCGACCATGCTTCCAGGACCATCCCATTAGCATCATGATCGAACATCCACTTCGATCAGTACTACATAAACCAAAGCTGTCTAGCAGATAGGTGAAGTGGGCAATAGAGCTCGATCAGTTCGACATCAGCTACACTCCCAAGATTGCAATAAAAGCTTAGGCACTGACGAATTTCATCACTGAATTCACTACCAATGATAAGCATTACCGGACAGTAATAAGGAGCAAGAAATTGTTGAACCCAATACCCAATGATGGATCCTGCGATGTGACGGGGCATCCAATGATAAGGGAAGCGGAGCTGGAATAACTTTGTATAACTCGAAGGGAACAACTTTAGAAAATGCCATCAAACTCAGTTTCAAAGCCCCAAATAACGAAGTTGAGTATGAAGCAGTAATAGTCAGATTACAACTGGCTAAGCACCTAGGAATTAAAGAAGTCAGCGTTTTCACTAACTCCAAATTGGTGGTCAGGCGAATTCCAAGTGAAAGATGCATGGATGAAAGCATAGCATCAAAAGGCAGATGAACTGATTGCAAGCTTTAAAGTGATCACCATTCAGCAATGTGCAAGAGCGGAAAACCACAAAGCAGGCAGCCTGGCGAAAGAAGCCTCAGAGACTGAAAATCCACTCATCACAGTACAAGAAATCTCAATTCTAGAAAACCATGCACATGAAGTGTGTACAATGAATCTAGAAAGTAATTGGATCACTCCAATCCTAGTGTACATATGAAACGGAGCTCTACCAACACTTTTAGAATGGAGGCCCGTAAGCTACGAAATAGAACAACATGGTACAAATGAATAACAACAGACTTTATAGGAGGTTCGCTGCTAAGATGTCTTTTGCCCAGCGATGCCGACTATGTTCTACAAAAAATTTATTTCGGTGTATGCAGGAATCGTCCAAGAGGTAAAACAGTGGCTCACAAAGCTCTAACATTGGGATACAACTGGCCAACAATGCAACATAATGCAAATGAACTAGTTCAAATTTGATACATACCAACGATTTGCTCCGTACACGCACATGCCAGGGCAAAACTTAATCCCGATGATTAGTCTGTGGCCATTTGCACAATGGGGAATGGAAATCGTTGGCCCACTTCCAGTCTCCGACAGAAAAAGTTCCTCTTTGCAGCAGTAGACTACTTCACCAAATGGGTAGAAGTAGAACCACTGTCAATGGTAGGAGAAGCTCAGGTCAAAATCATTTTATCGAAGGACATATTATGCAGATTCGGAGTCCCCAAAACACTTGTTACTGACAATGGGACCCAATTCGAAGTCAAAAAGTTATGCAAAAACTTGAGCATCAAACTCCAATTTTCAGCACCTGCTCATCCACAAGCTAATGGACAAGCAGAAGTGACCAATCGAATGATCCTGGAAGCCATCAAGAAAAAGCTCGAATCAACAAAAAGATTATGGGTGTAAGAATTACCAGGCATCCTCTGGGCCGATAAGACAATGAAGAAACTCCGATTGGAAAAACACCATTTGTTCTATCCTATGGATTTGAGGCAATTGTACCAGTCGAGATTAGCATGCCAACCTTCAGAATTGAAAAGTTTTGAATAGAGAACAACAACGAAGCACTGCGCGTCGAACTAGACATTCTCGAAGAGAGATGGGATAGAGTTTCAATCAAAGTCACGACCTACCAATTGAGAATGACCAGTTACTACAATAAAAAATTCAAACCCCGCACATTCAAAATCGGTGATTAGGTACTCGAAAAGATCCAACTCAACACAAAATAGTCGGGTGCGGGGAAGTTGAATCCAAATTGGGAAGGGCTACAAAAAGTGGTGAAAATCAATAGACCAGGAACATATTGGTTAGAAAATTCGAAGGGAGAACAACTCAATAAACTTTCACATTCCAATAATCTTTCATCTCTTGCTCAAGTAATCTAATCCAGTCAGGACATCCAAGTCAGACTAGAACATTATTTGAAAATCTTCTGGCCTGATCACCATGACAGACCATGAAGTGTATCAATCTAGTCAGGACATCCAAGTCGGACTACGAAATTATTAGAAAAGTTTTTGGCTCGATCACCATGTCGGACCACGAAGTGTATCAATCCAGTCAGGACATCAAAGTCAAACTAGAAAGTTATGTTTAAATCTTCTGGTCCAATCACCTTGTCGACAAGGAGTGTATTAAATCAGTCAGGAGATACGAGTCAGACTTATTTATAAATCTTCTGGTTTGATCACCATGTCGAATTACGAAGTGTATTAAATCAGTTAGGACATTCAAGTCAGACTTATTTATAAATCTTCTGGTCGGACCACCATGTCGGACCAAGGAGTGTATTAAATCAGTCAGGACATATGAATCAGACTTATAAATCTTCTGGCCCAATCACCATCTCGGACCACGGAGTGTATAAAATCAGTCAGGACATTCGAGTCAGACTTTCTTATAAATACTCTGAGTGTATTAAATAAGTCTTGACATTCAAGTCAGATTTATTTACAAATCTTCTGGTCTGATCGCCAAATTAGACCACGAAGCCTATTAAACTAGTCAGGACATCAAAGTCATACTAGGAAGTAATTTACGAATCTTCTTATTCGATCATCATATTGAACAAAGAAGAGTATTAGAACTAGTCCGGACAACAAAGTCAGACTAAAGAATCATTCATAAATCTTCTTGTCAGATCACCAAACAAAAACATAGTTAAGAGTCAAGACCATAAAGTCAGACTAAATATCCTCTTTCTACATCTCGAAAACTAAGTCGAAAAACAACATGAGTTCTGCCAAGCAAAACTATCAAATCAACTTTCATAGAATTATATAAGTCTAAACTACCAAGTTGGACAAGAACATCTGTAAAGCCCGGACATCAAAGTCAGGCTATATTTATTATTTAAGTTTACACCACAGAATTAGACTACAATAAAGCCCAGATGTCAAAGTTAAATTACGACTACGATATCTTCCATATCAAAGTTAAGACTAAAGTATCTATCAGAACAAACATACAAGTTGGACAACGACTATTACGAGTGAGGCAAACAAAGCAACAAAAAGCACACAAATATAAGAGGAAGACCATTCATTAATAATCTAATCAATTACATCTAGAGAAAAGGTTACAACAACAACAGTTGGAGAGGAAGCAATTCTTTCATCGCTAACAGGGTCAGCTGGAGGAGATGGGACACTGTCTTCAATAGTAAGATCAGCGGGGGAAGATGGAATCTTGTCTTTGATAACAAGAACAGACGGATGAGATGGAGTTTTATCTTCATTAACAAGGTCGGATGGAGAAGACGAGACCTTAACAACACTGGTAGGATTAGAAGGAGGAGCAGATGCTTGACCTTCGTCAACCGGATCATTCGGAGTAATTGGGGCAGGTTTTTTCTCATACGGAGTAAAAAACATCTTCAAATCCTTGGTCAGCAACAACACAATATTTGAACATATTAAAACCCTCATTCGGTTCAATACAATCAATGATTTTGATCCTACCATTCAATCTTACTGCATCTACAGTAGATTTAGACGTCTCCGAAACTGCAGAGAGTTTTTGCTTGGTCCGAGCAAGTTCTTCTTCAACTCAAGAAAGCTTCTCCGAAGCTTGTTCCTTACTGTTTCTCTCCTCAACAACCTATTCCTTAACAGAAGCAAGCTCTACAGTCAGTTGTTCCACTCGCTCCTAAGCAATCTAACGACAAGCAGACTGTGACTCAGCAACACGTAATGCATGATCATGAGCAGCCTTCTCAGTGGATAGCTCACTCTCAGCAGCATACAATCGCTCCCGTAGGAGATTCATCTCTTCCTCTCCACAACAGTAAGCTCAGAATCATACTTATTTAGAATAGATTTTGCTTCCTTAAAAAAAGCACGAGAAGAGCCAATCACCTTCTCCTGCTCAACACACTCTTTCTTAAGCCTATCCACTTAGAACAGAGCATTAGAAAGCTGCAACAGCTGTTCTGCATGCTTCTTCTCCAAACAGACACATGGTCATGAGCAGCTTGATACTAAAACCCTATCATCCCAACATAAGTGAGATGGGACAACCCCTCTATTATTTGTTTTACACCTTTGTCAAGGTGATCTCTAGCCGGACGCACTAGCATCGGGATTTTTTCCATCAACCACTTATGCCATGAGTTAATGTGATTATGTGCACTCTCTCGCACATCAATCTCCGAGGTCCAGTTGAAGTTACCATCCAAATTAATACGGATCTCTCCAGGGACATACTCCATCCAACTGATTTGTGGATGAAGCACAGAGGGGTTCGTAATAATTGAAGCTCCACCCTTGGTCACCTGTTGGACGACTTAAATATCGGTGATGACAAAAGCACCACTTTTCCCTTTCTTCTTCAAAACAATAGCAGTGGGCGTCAGACGGGGAGGAGGAGAAGAAAAGAACTCCTTCACCCTAAGATCAATAGGATGAGAATGAGGAGAAATAGACTTGGAGCTTTGACCCTAATCAACTTCAACCTCGTCAAAAACATGATTATAGTCAAAGCCAGTCAACTCAGCATTCGAATTCCGAGACTGCTCCATCACAAGTTGTGTCATCTTATTCGAAATGAAATGTGTGTCATCATCCAAAACCTTACTGAGATTAGACATGCCATCAATAGAAAGAAGGGTCTTCTCGTACTCACTCAATGGACGGGAGACCTCCATTTTACTTCCCTCCGCAACCCGCCCCAATTTTGCATCCTCCTGAGCAGCAAGGTGAGCAATGTCTTCATCACCCTTCTTAGAAGAAGTCTGAGGAAGAGCAATCCGAACAGTCCTCGGAGCATAACCCGATCCAACGAGACTCTTCTGCTTTAAAAGTCGAGCAGGACCAACGAACTCACTTGTAACAACCTCTTAGATGGGCTAACAGACCTCAAAGCCTTCCTTTTCTTGGTGGTCATACTAGCACCACCAACGCCCAACAGACGCATTGAGATTCGTTAATTTCTCGACGGAGCACACTTTCCCATCAACGCTAGCATCACCAATGTTAGCAAAAGCAATACGCTTCTTCGCCACATCAAAACCAAAAAGAGGGTCAACACGGGCAATATTGATGTCGGAGTTACAACTTTGAAGAGCTAAATAATGCTCCAAGGCATTTAGACTATACAAGCCACTCCAGTCAATGGCCTCCGACTCGAGGAAGTCTTCTAAACGTACAAGAAGAAGCGAGAGGAACTACTTCCTGATCTTCTTCTCCGCTTCAATCAATTACATGTTAGTCAACTTCTAGGGTTCCCTAAACGACTTCAAAATGTGCCTGTTGTCGAGCATGAGATATCCACACTTCATGGAAACATAAAACCAGATCCTCGACTAGAATCTGAAATCATCATTCGGCTTCCCCAAACAAAAAGGAGAATGAAAAAAACAAACACCATTCATGTTAACCTTAAAAGTCATCACGGAGTGTAGAGTCTTTTCGTTCAAACAAATACCAACCTGCAGAGCTCTCACCATAGTTCCAACCATAACCCTTCAGCCGTTGGGGCCCATCTGAGTAAGAGGAATACCAAGTAGATCTAAATAAGCCTTGAAACTGGAAAAACTATTGTTATCTTATCTTCCCGATTAAGTACATATCAATTACAAGAATCAATTACAATATCTTAACACGCCTCCTCAAGTTGGCCAGTGGATGTCGTACACTCCCAACTTGCCAAGTAGAAAAATGAAGGGTGCCTTGCCTAGTGGTTTCGTGACCAAGTCGACGAGCTGCATCCTTGTGGGTATGTACATTGTGGAAATCAGCCCAGAATTAAGATGATGCCGTACTAGGTGGCAATCAAGTTCAATGTGTTTTGTTCTCTCATGGAAGACAGGATTCCTAGCAATATGCAAAGCCGACTGATTATCACAATGAAGTGTCGCAAGTTCAAAATGTGTGACGTGCAAGTCTTTGAAGATGTATCTAAGCCACTTGAGCTCACAACAAGCATCTGTCATTGCCCAATACTCGGCTTTGGTTGATGATCGTGAAACAATGTTTTGTTTCCTTGTTTTCCATGAGATCAATGAGTCGCCAATGAAGGTACAATAACCCGTCATAGAACGTCTTGTGATAGGACAAGTGGCTGAATCTGAATTACAATAGGCTTTGAGTCTGAGATTGTTTTGAGTTGGAAAGAAGATGCCTTGTCCATGTGAACTTTTAATGTACCACAATACTCGCAAAGAAACATCAAGACGTGGCTCGTGTATATAATGATTGAGTACATGTACATCGAAGTTGATGCCTGGCCTAGTCACTGTGAGGTAAATGAGACACCCTACCAAGCGATGGTACCTAGTGGGATCATGTAGCAATTTTTCTTCTTTAGGCTTGAGTCTCGGTATCTTTTCCATGGGAAAGGATGAAGGGTGTTCTCCCAATAAACCAACGTTATCAAGTAGTTCAAGTACATAGTTACGTCGTGAAATGGATGTCTTTTCTAATTGTGCCACTTCTATGCCCAAAAAATATTTAAGGAGTCCTAAATCTTTGATACGAAAACGATGATTGAGAAAAGCCTTGATGGATTGAATGGCTTGAAGAATGTTTCCTGTAATCGTGGTATCATCAACATAAACCAAAATGACAATAAAGGGTTTTTTTTTACCTTGTGAATAAAGACTAATTTGTCATAGATTGTACAAATCCAGCTTCTCGAAGGGCAGTAGTGAACTTTGCAAACCAATTGCGGCTTGCTTGTTTTAATCCGTATAGCGACTTTTGTAGCCGACATACTAAGTTCCCCTCATGTCGGCCAATCTCGAAAGGATGAGCCATGTAAACCTTTTCATCTAGGTCACCATGGAGAAATGCCTTTTGCACGTTGGGTTGATGTAGAGGCCAATCACGAACAACAGCAATAGCGAGTAGGCATCGAAATGTAACAAGTTTGGCAGTGGGGAAAAAAGTCTCAGTGTAGTCAAGTCCATTTTTTTGCGTATAGCCTTTAGCCACAAGTCGAGCTTTATACCTTTCGACAGTACCATCAGATTTTTATTTGACTTTAAACACCCACATACAAACAATAGGACGTTTGCCTCTAGGTAAAGATGTGAGAATCCAAGTCTTATTTTGTACAAGTGCTTGTATCTTCTTTGCCATAGTTTCACACCAAAGAGAATCGATGGAAGCCTGGGCATAGGTATTGGGATCAATGATTTTGGAGATGGTTGCGATAAAAAAAAGTGGTGAGTAGAAGATAAATTATTGTAGGAAATAAAATGAGAAAGTGGATATTGTGAACCCTTACCAGGTGTAATTGTAGAAGATGACTCGGCATGAGCAGTGGACATGAAACTATTGTAGTAGAAGTCTCTGAGAAGAACAGAGGGTTGGGGAATGCGAGTGGATCGCTGAGAGGAGGAGGCAGTGGAGAAGGAATATGCGACGAAGTCGATGTACATGGAGCATGGGTGGGGATCAATGACACATGAGTTGAGGGAGAAGAAATGTCGACGTTGGGGGTTGGGGATATAGGTATAGATGCGGTCACAATTTGGTATTGGGGAAGTCGGTACAGAGATGTCGTCATTAGGAAGTGTAAAGTGTGTAGGTAGGTTGGTCGTGGGAGTGGACATAGGGAGTGTTGGTATTGGGCGAGGTAAAAGGAAATATGGTTTCGTGAAAAATAACGTCGCAGGTAACAAGAAACTTATAGTTGGAAACATCATATAAGCGATATGCCTTCTACACGAAAGGATAGCCCACAAAGACACATTTTACGGGCTTAGTTGTCGAATTTGTTTGTGGGTTTGAAGTTAGTGGCATAACACAAGCAACTGAATACACGGAGGTGTGTGTAATTAGGTAATCGACCAAAAAGAATTTCATAGGGTGTTTTGTTTGTTAAGATGGGTGTGGAGAGACGATTGATAAGATGAGAAGCGTTGAAGAAACAGTCACCCCAAAATTGAATAGGGAGGTTAGCATGTAAGCGTAGTGCCCGTGCCATTTCAAGGAGATGCCTATGTTTTCTTTCAACGAACCCATTTTGTTGAGATGTGTCAATGCATGTGTGTTGGTAGATGACACCATTGTCAGAAAAAAAAAAAAAAAAAAAAAAAAAAAATTTAAAGATGCAAACTCTCTCCCCCCCCCCCCCCCTCCATTATTGACACGGTTTGCCTTTATGTTGGTGTTAAATTGTGTGGACACAAAGGAAAATAAGGACTTGAGCAAATTTTGTGTCTCGGATTTTAGTTTCATCAAATACACCCATGTGACTCGAGTAATCATTGACTATGGTTAAAAAGTATTTGGCACCGGAGTGAAAGGTAATTTTGTGTGGGCCCCAAATATCGCAGTGAATTAAATCAAATGGTGCAATACTCTTTATTGAACTTGAAGGAAATAGTAATTTAGTTTGTTTAGCTAATGGACAAAAATCACAAATATGCTGAGGGAAGGAGATACCAGGGAATTGCTTGGATAATTAATGAAATTTTCCATCGAAGGGATGTCCCAATCAAAGATGCCACACATTACTTTGGATGATCACATGGTAGGTTGAAGAAAAGCCACGATGTGGAACAAGATGATTTGGATCGAAGTAGTACAAGTTCCCATGCCTCTTACCCAAGCCAATAATCTTCTTCGTGTGCAAGTCTTGTATGTTACAGAATGTAGGAAAAAAAAACAAAACAATATAGGGAATCATTAAGGCGTCTACAGACAAAAGATTGACATTAAAGGAAGGAACACGTAAAACATCGGTAGAAGCGAAAGATATCATTAAATTGTATGGTGCATATTGAAGTGATTGGTGTTTTGTCTCGGATGAGTAACCCAACTGGTGGAAGAGAAGTGTGTGAACGAATGGTAAAGAGATTAGGTGAGTGTGTAATATGGTCAGTAACGCCATCATCTATGATCCAGACATCCGGTAAACATGTTTGAGTGTGAAAAGTAAAACAAGAATAAGAATTCAGACCTGCAAAATTTGCTTGGGTTGGATTAACGTCCTTTTTACCAACAACATCCATAATTTGCTTACACTAGTCAAGAGTGAGGTGAGATGCTATGGACTGTAAATGATGAGTTGGTTGTGTTGGTACCTGGACATTGTTGGCAGATGATTGTTGTTGAGGACTAGATTTGTTGGACTGATTGGTGTTCCCTTGATATGTACGACCGCTGTCGTTGGATCGTGGTGGAGGTAAAGGTGGCTACCTATTGTGCCACTTGTGTCCAGGAGGAAAACCTTTGATGAAATAATAACTTTCCACATTGTGCGTGCCTCCATTACAGTAAACACGGTGATTGGGCTCTCGTTTGTTCTGTGACATGTTGTCATTGATGGTGGAAGATGACAGTCAATATAGGAGTGTTTTCACAAAGATTGTTCGAGGATGGTCTGATTGATGTAGGTAATATGGGTCGTCGAGGTTTGATTGAATGTCAGTAGGTGAAATAGACCTTGATTGACTATTTTGTTGGTTGGTGTTTTCTCCGGCCATGGTAGGTGTATGATGGATTGGGTGGAGATGCAAAACCTAGTGCTCTAATACCATATAAAGTTTGTATATGAAAATCGTGATTGACTTGAATGAATTGATAATGATACAGAGGTGTCCCTTTTATAGGGTTAATACAAAAATCTAGATCTTATAGTTTCCTAAACTATTATTATCCTGTATTCCCAAATAATCACATATCAATTGTTTTCCTAAACTATTGTTATCATATCTTCCTAATTAAGTACATATCAATTACAAGAATCAATTACAATATCTTAACATTGTTGGGTGATCAAGTTAAGGAAGGGGGATGTAGGATACTAGTGGGGAGATGGTGTGGGATGGGTGAAGTGAGTTGGCCAGATGAATCCATGAGTATAGAAGTGTAACAATAGTTGGCTTTTGGAAAAGGTGTAGAAATGGTCGTGATTGAGAATGAGAATTGTTTGAAGGGGAAGGAATTGCGTATACTCATAATGTTATTAAGGAAGGGGAGTTATTACTCATAATTAGGGGTGGGCACGGAACGGGATGGACTCATCCCTATCCCATCCCGTTCATTCGGAACCGGGACGGGACAAGATTAGCATGCTCAATATGTTGATAAATCATTTTGACAATTTATAACATAATAAACACAATCTGTAACATATTACAGTGTGTAACATAATAACAAATTTCAACAAAACATAATAAACACAATCTCTAGCATAATAAACATAGTAATGTGTAACATATTACTATGTTGTAACATAAAAAAAAACATAGACTTCATTTACAATATGTAACATAGACTTCATTCACAATATGTAACATAAAATTCATCCTGACTTCATTCACACTTCATTGATTCATTATGACTTCATTTACAAACATAATACACAATCTGTAACTTAATAAACTTCATTCTGGTTTAGTTTAACAAAACAACATGTAACATGATAAACTTCATTCTGTAACACAATAATACACAACTTGTAACATTATGCCCAAGCTTTATATGGGCGTCCAAACAATTGCAATTCTAAAATAAATATTAAAATTATTAATAATAAATATTACAAAATTTGGATGGGATTGAAAATCTTCATCTCATTCCATTTTAGATCGGGATGAAATTAATCAATCACAATAAAATTCAAAAAAAATTAGAAAGTGACGAGATCGAAATCGCGGAATAAAATGTCCACCTCTATTCATAATGTTAGCTTCAATTTGATGAGAGACCAATTTCTAATTAAGGAATGAAATGATGAGAAAGGGGAGTTGCTGCCATGAAGGATGAAGACGCACATGCGTTTCTTTAATAATCATCTATGATCGAAAACTTACACGGGTTGTAGTTAATCTTTATGTCTTATCCTCTGTCTTTCTCCCCAGGAAGGTAGCTCTGCTCTTCACCCGAGACTTGCATTAAAGAAATAAACAAGGAGAAAGAGCAACAGTAAACTAGGAGAAAGAGAAGTAGGGTGCACTTTTTGGAAAGAAGAAGAATAAGGTGTGGTAGAAGGAATTCAATCGAAAAAAGAGGGTGAGTAAGGAACAGTGAGTCTGAGTTCTCTGATATTTCAACCCGTCTAATTGTCGAGGGAATTGGCGAGGGAGGGAAATTATACGAATACATTGATATTGTAAATCCACCCATCCCTCGCTCCCTCCCTCGACCCCTAGAATTTTCGATTGTAAATCCATTAATATTGTCAGTTTTTGAAATGGAACTCCCCAAATTCATTAATATTGTCAGAGATTTTGATTGTGCTATCGTGAAAATTTCAACAATTGTACGAATACATTGATATTGTATTGTTGAAGATTTACCGAGGATCTGAAATTATGGTTGGAGATTTAATTCTAGATTCTAGATATGTGCGACTCAGATTTATGGGTGATATTTCAGTGATTTCTTTTATTAATGTGGATCAACATAGGTTGGCTCGGGTTTAGGGGCGCCAAACCTGATTGCTAAAAAGAGAACACATGGTGGCCTTAAATAGCATGAGGATTGCACAAAACTAGTTTGAATAATTTGCACCAGTTTTTTTATTTTTTTATCAACAACCAAAATTTGCATAGAGTGTAATTAGCATGGAGTACCCAAAAACACGGTCCATGAATTAGCTTGATTGTATAGATCGGGACACAACTGTGGCTACAGAAAAGAATGCTCCACTTGAAAGCTCTGGTCTTGGCATTTGGAGTGCTACTTGCATTGTTTTGTTGTTCAATGCGAGATCCCTTGCTTACCTTTAATGCAAACACGAGCCAATATGTAAAACCAATGCAAAGCAACACCAATTCTTTGAAAAAATCCAAAGCCAACACCACAACTCCACAAGACCCAAGAAAGCCTTACACTCAATATAACCTCCCAAATACCAAAATTGGCGAGGCGAGGCAAGTAGGCAGGCTCCTTGTTTGGTGACAGGGTTAAACACCCCACCACTTTGGTTAAAGTTTCAAAACTAAGAAGAAAAAAAAAAAAACAGGAAAAGAGCCTCCTCTCCACAACCACCACCAAATTGATTGTCCTGACAGACACAATGCCATGAAATGGGCCATCTCTCATTAAAAAGCCAGAGGATCTCCTTGCAAACAAGCAAAATACTGAGAGTTCCAGAAACTATCCCAAAACCTTCCATCAAAATTACATTCCCCCATGGTCAAGGGGACATGCATCTCTCTTCTCTATCAAAACATATCCATAATCATAATAATTTGTACTACCACCACAGTTTATTGGCCCCCACATAAACATTATCCTCTTCCAGCAAAATTAAAATTCAGTAAAAACAAACAGGAAATTAAGAAAAATAATTTACATTAATAACTTGAACACTAGAACAATAAGAATCCTCGGTACAAGATCAGTAGTTGCAATTAAAGAAAATTTAGCAAGTTGAAATTCACAAACAAAAAAAATTACAGAAAGAAACTTCATAGCGTCCATCAATATCTGCTACCCATCATCTTAGTAGCCCCCTCATAAATCCATCTTCATCATCTTAAACAACTCTTATTTACAACTCTTCATCGATTCAATTTGATCATCTTAATTTCCACTTGGACAATTGATTTAAGTCACACCCAGTTCCACTATCTACAACCAAAATCTGCAATTTTTCTTCATCATAATTTCCTCCACTTGATATTAACAAAAATCTGAAAAATTAGGGCTTACCCAGGAGATTTATTAACCCAAAAAATCAAAAAGTGGAAGGTTTTTTTTTTTTTTTTTTTTTTAGAACTCTTAGTCTTGTACCCATTTCTTTTATTTTTTTTTGTCATCACTTCACAAGTTCAGATACCCACCCAACATCAGGACCAGTAGCAGGCGAGTCAACTCGGTCAGGTCGTTCAAGAGAGTTCTCCTTGCTGAGTTTCTCAAAGATCTTTGTTCGAAGCTCCCTTCCAGACTCCACCCTATCCATCACTGGCTCTTCCAGAAAGAGATCACCACCACCTCGTTCACAAAAGTGGGTCGGGTCAGTCGGGGTGGAAGGCAAGCTATTGAAGACGGGTCGCAGGTTCGACACCCCGCGTGGGGACCCAAACCCGGAACCCCCTAACTGAACCCCACCACGAAGAGGTGGCACTGACTTCACCTTATTCAGCTGCAAATGACGAATAGCCCCGACGATGTCACTGATAGACGAGTTAGACCCAACGGGTCGACTCAGTGGCGATTGTGTACAGGGCGACATAGGTGGCGAGTCGGACGGCGGAGAAATCGGAGGCGTGAACAGAGTCGAGTTAGGGGACCCCTTTGCAAAGTAAGAGTCCATAGCTTGACGAAGCGGAGACCCATCATAACTCGGTGGTGACTCGGCCATCATGCGTGGGCTTGCCTGCTGTGGCAAGACTCGGAGCTGGTCAGGAGTGTGAGCGAAAAAGCAGACTCGGCGACGACAACTCGTTCCATCCTTGCAAGGCTGCGTACGATAGCGAGCAGGGTGGAGCCAGCACTCGAACACGCCGTGTGCGTACTCACAAGCATCTCCTCTCTTACAGTTCCCCTTGCGGAAGTCAGGACAGGCGGTGCCCGAGTAATGGAACTTGCGTGGGTCCCTCCGTCTCGCCTTCTCGCCTGGGTGAGCGTACGGACACTCGGTCCAGTCGTGGGATCGTCCGCGCGCGCAGCGCCTGACCTTGAACTCGTACATGCGAAACTCGTCGCATGAGTAGGCGTCCACTGGGACGTCCGATTCACGGTCCGACTCGTCGTTTGATGGGAGGTAGCGTTGTAGCTCAGATAAAGCCTCCGCTAACAGAAAGGTAGAGTACTCTCCCGAGTCTCCGTTACCATTAGTGACGCCACTGACTGGGTGGTGAGGTGAAACCATCTCAGCGGTAGTATCGTCGAACAGAGACCATTGTGGGGGGATCTGTACGCTGGGATTTGATCCGTTTCCTTGTCCGATCATCAACATTTCTTCCTTGCTTCAGAAGTCCTTGTCTGAACTGAACACATCACAACACTTGAAAGGAAAGGAGGTGTGTGAGGGGTCACCTTTAATATAAAGAGAGAGACGGTCATAACTCAACCATGGTTAAAAACAAACCATGGTTTAGATAAAAAAATCACTACGGATAAACAATATAATAATAATAAAACAAGAGGCGGTGGATAAAATCCCGCGAGAATGTGAAAGCTTCTAGTGAGAATTTGGATGTAAACCAGATATTTATGGCGGGAAAAGTTTATTTGTGATTATTTTATTATGCACAAAGAGAGAGAGAGAGAGAGGACGCATGGGTGGGGAAGTGGACGCGGTGGCAGACATGCAGAGGCAGTGTAGGCTCGGATTCCTGGACACAGAGACACGTCACGGAAGTTGGTGAATGCTTTCGCTTGAATACAAACGGGTGTTCGTAACACTTGGCGGTGTCTTGTGAAGAGGTGGCGTTTAGGGGTGTGCACGTCATGGTATGGTGGAATCTCGAGGTGTGTGGTGGCGGTGGGGTGTTCTTCTATCCTAGCGTATGGTAGATAGTATATGTATATCAGGGGTTAACGTGCTCCTTGAACTGATAGGGTAAGAGATTTTTTTTCCTTTTTAGAGAGGAGATATCATGAGTGGAGAAAAGAAGAAAGGGGAGATGGAGGAAAGGAAGAAAGGAGAGATGGAGGAAGCTGAGTTGCCTTTGGAGACGAGCCCGTATGTGAAGTATACAGACGTGGAGGACTACAAGCGTAAAGGGTATGGAACGGAGGGACACGTGGCGGTTAAAACTGAACTTGGAAGCGGAGCCACAGATGCTCCTACACCTTCTGGATCTGGCACTGCTGCTGCCCCTGAAGAGCATATCAAGGCCGTAATTCACCCTAAACATCAACAAAACAAGTGATTGTTTTTAGTTTATCAAATAGTTTCCTAATTTTCTTGACAAGGGTTTTTGTTTTTCTCTGCTGCTTCTCTTCATTTTTTACCATAAACAGGTCATTAGAAGGAACCGATCTAACGGTTGTGCTGAATCCGATATGAAGTGGTAGTTCACGTGGTACGATATTGATCAATGAAAATTTTTAAGAGTTAGGCCTGGTTCAATACCGTCCATCATCTTTAGTATGCGCATCTCGGGGAATGGATGCCTGCTGGCCCGGCTATGAATGAGCAATTAGAGATGGTAGTAGTTATTATAGTGTACTGTCATCTGCCATTTTTCATGACCAGTACCAAATGCGGAACACAAGGAATCCATTATATCAATCGCTGTACAATCTTAAAGAAATAAATGGTTGTGATGAACTGTACACTTCTTATATACAAACCAGTACGTTCAATATTAAACACTTATCTTCTAATTACAATAATCGGTTAACAGTGAAGAATTTATATGATTTTGATGTACCAATTCTAAGATGAGTCTTTCTTAAGAGCCAGAGGGAGGCCAGGGGCCAGGGAGGCTCAAGATGAACGCCCCTAGGGCCAAGGAGAGGCTCAAGATGAAATAACATATGAAAAAAAACACAAATGCTCAAGAACATCTTGAAGAATGAGAAGAAGATAGATGAAGATGACATATGAAGAAGAACAACAACATATGAAGAAGGATACAAGAAGAAAAACATATGAAGATAGATGAAGAAGAACATACGAATCCGGGCTTTTTCTAAGTGCATAGATGAAGAAGAATAGATGAAGAAGAACATACGAATCCGGGCTTTTTTTTAAGTGCATCGGTCTTATGTCTGGTGTTGTGTTTGGTGCAAATCATGCACCGTAGATCTACATCGAGATAGAAATTGTCTCTTATCTCAGTGCAAATTTACGGTGCCTGATAGCACCCGGCACAATGTCTAAGCACCGCATCATTGCTCTATGAATCCTCCTTGGAACATACGAGGATCTCCTCCCTCGCTCCCTAGAAAAGCCCCTAAGATAAAGACCAATAACTCTGATTCGAGGGAGAGAGGGAAAGAGAGCAAGGGCCGCCTACCACCATCAATCATCCCCGAGATGCGCTCATGGACAACATTCGAGGATGATGGTGGTGTGGTGGGCGGCCCTCGCCTCCACCTCGCTCTCTCTCCCTCACTCCTAGAATTGCTGAGGGTTTACGGTCGCTTTCCACGTGTCCAATAGTCATGGGAAACGAGCCGTTCGAGTATTAATGTCACACGTGTTCGGCGAGTTTCGCTTGCTTGTTACTCATCGCAGTCGACATCTTGAGATCGTGACGCGTGTGTTATAGAAGAACTAAAAATCAAAATCTCGTCTGTGTCGAGATTCGTCAATACGACTTTTTCTTTTTCTTTTTCTTTTTCTTTTATATCCTTTCTAAAGTCTCCAATTATATCGTAATTGGGCATTTGTTATTCCATCCCGGATTTACTTTATTCTAGGTGGGATTGAGTGAACATGGCAACCAAACACAGGAAAGGGGAGTTAAAGTAGTGGAGTGTAGTTGGGGCACAATGTCTAGATAGAGATTGAATTGATGGAGTTTAATAGATAGATTAGATGGATAGGTGATTATGGTGAAAGCAACATTTTTCTGAAAGACTCAAACGTGAGAGGAGGGGATGTCGACATAAATGGGATTTGGAGGATCTAGTGGCACGGCATGTTACCATTTGAAAGGGAAAGGAGAGCGAGATTGATCAGATGAAACATGATACATGGATTGCACCCTTGTATGGGGTTAAGAACCTTCATCCTCCCATTAATTAATTTTTATTTTTATTTTTATTTTTATTTCATTGTCATTTATTTTTTTATTTTTATTTTGGTCTATACTTCATAGGTGCGTTTTAGCCCAATACAATTTAGCAACAATGGGTTTGAATATGGACGCTGATGTGTTCGAAATTCAGTCTTCAATAAGTAAACTTGAAAAACAAATGTTAGATTGTCAAATATTATCTTTTTTTATGGTTGAGGGCATTTCGATGCTTAACTCGGTAACTCAGTTAAAGATAAAGATAAAATTGGACAGAACTCAGTTAAAATTGCATGTTTGTCTAATGTTCTCTTTACTTTTTATAATGGTCGAAGTTAATTTTTTGTGTTACTTGAGCATGTAAGGCACAACAAGGGGAGACGTTCTTTGTAACAGTCTTCTCCTTTATGAAAATGCGTCTGTGGAGGTGTAACTCCTTCTATGACTCTTTTTCTATGTAACATTCCTTCTCCTGGAGGGAGAATTTTATTGGGCTTGGATCTGGGCATTTGATATCAAATGGATCATAAAGCCTAAAGAAGACGAATCTAAAGAAGACGAATTTAAATTCGTCTTCTTTGGGCTTTATGAATTGGCCTAGTCTCGGGATACTTGATCCTCGTGATAGACAATCTCTGCCACTTGTGCGACTATGATGACGGTATTATTTGATGTATCATCAACTACTCCCCCTTTAGTTAGTGGGTATATTGACGTGGCCACTAACTCGGTAATGGTTGGACTTTCGACTTCATCATTGTCTCTCATTTAATGTTGTTAGCAGCTTTTGGTGAGTTGACATCCCGATCTGTTGTTTGTCAGTTCGTTTTCAGTGCGTGTGTTGGGATTTCATGCAGTCATCATATCTCGAACGTCGTCCTATGAGCAATCTCTTTGTTGGTTGGCTTTATAAGAGGAGACGTGATTGATTTGTTTCTTTCTTTATGTTATCTTTGATATTAGGGTTTATTTTTCTTTCTCCTTCACTTTCCTTGCTATTCCATTCCGTAACGATGTCTGTTGGTGATATTATAAGCCGCGTGGCGCTTGTTGCTTGTGAAGTTTACTTCTCACCTAAGAAAGTTTCTTAGGCGACGTTGGACGATGTTCGTTCTGGCTATAACTTGTCATTCGACCTTGAGATCATTCTACCCAGATAGAACTATAGTCCTTGTCGTCCAAGGTCCGGGTATATCGCACTCTATCCAAGCATGTTCCTTTTCGGCATTCGATTCTCAATTCCAGAGTTGTTTTGGGAATATCTGGATTTCTTATGCATTCCTTTTGCTCAAATGGGTCCTAATAGTTAGAGGGTTATGGTTTCTACTTATGTGAGTGTCATCTTCTCTGGCATTCCCTTGAATGTTAGGATTCTATACTTAGTAGCTGGTCTGCTAGTAACCAAGGACATGTTTCCTTCGTTCTCCCATCTGTTTTGGAAAGCTTAATGATGATATCATAGATTGGTCGAGGTTTTGGTTTTATGCTTTTGTCAGTTCTGGCTACTTCAAACTGCGAGGTCGTCCGGTTGTATGGTCGTTCCGAGTCCCTAACAAATGGAAGAACCTGCAGTTAACTTTGGAGGAACAAAATGATCAGTGACCAATTTTTTTAAGCTTTTTGTGTTTCCCATGGAGGCATTTCTCTCTGAGGACATCTTGGAGCGTAGTGGCTTGTACCATATGAATGAGGCGAAACAGACTTTGTTCACTGAATCCCTGCTCTCGTTGCTCCCGATAATGTTAGTGATACTAACATTAATTGGAAAGTGAGTTCGAGCAGACATGCTATGGATCTCGATGCTCATGTTAGCATTAGTGTTGCTGGCCCAACTTCTAGGAAGAGGAAGTTTCCGAGGCCCGCTAGCCCGTTGAAGCAATTGTCGATAAATCTCGTTCGTGTTCCAAAGAAGAAACGACTTTCAATTTGTGGTGTTGCTCGGAGTGTACCTCGTCCGGGTTCTTCTGGTAAAGAGGTTCTAAAGGAGGATCACTTATCTCTTTAGGAGGATGAGGAGATGAACTTGGTGCTGGAAAGAAGTGAGAAGGAGGTTGCTGAATGGTCTAACTTGGACGACGATGAAAATAGGTTTATTTTCGCTTATGGTGTTTCCGATGTTGCTGAATGGTCTAACGACGACCCTCAGGCTATCGATGATGAGATGCTCCAGTTGCCAGTGGAGCAGTCTAAGGAGGTTGATGACCATGGTCAAAATTTTGAGGTTCTTCCTCATCGATCTCCTTCCCTTCCTGTCAATGATGCGGTAGGGTTCTTAGTTTCTTCTCCCGCTCATCCGGATTTTTTGCTCCTGCCACTACTACAACTACTTATTTTGCTCCGGTTGCGACCACTTCACAGCAAGAAGGCAAAAGTGGGTTTTCTATTACTACTGTTGTTCCTATCGCTCTTCCAAATGTTGGGGACGGTTCCTCAATGCTTCCGAATCCCCACTTCCAAATATATTTGCTCGATTGGTCTTCCAGGTCGTATATGGTTTGGATGTCTTTTTCGTCATGTTTGTCACTCGCTCGTGTCTTGGCCTCATCGAATGCGGCTTTTAGGGTTCCTACTGATTGAATTCGGGCCTTCCATAAGTTTGATGCCTTTTTTACTTGACGTTTTCCTCCCGGGGTTTGTTGTCTCTCCTTCTTTCTTCCCTTATTTTCTCGCCTCTTTGAATGGGTTTCCCTTTCGAATTTGTTCTTCTTTCTGATGGCTATCATCTCCTCGAGAGTGATGTGTTTTTGAGCAGTTTTCAATTGAATCGCCATGTTCTTTAGGGGTTCCATATTCATAGCATCGAAATAATGTCCCTTCAGTCCGGCGGTGAAAGTAGCGGTGACCATGTTGTCGCTACTCTTGTCGATCATAGTTAACTCCTTAGTGAAACAAGTAACTCTCTTATTGTCTCCTCGGGCTTCTGTTCGATGTGAAACAAGTAGTGCGACCCCTTCTTCATTCGTTGACTGCTGATGAACCTCGTGATGAAGGTGGTAGTGAGCGCTTAGAATGAGGGTACGTTGTTGAACCAATTCATTGTTTTGGAGGTGAGACTAGTTGGAAACGTTCTGCATAAGATGGATTTCGTGTTCTCCTTTAACGACATCATGTGGTTAAAGTGTCGCAAATGGTCTATCGAGTCGGTGATACCATCATACGCTTCAAACTTTGGCGAGTTGAACTTCTTTGGCATGGGAGTCACCATGAGTACGTCGGAGAATGATGGTTTGGCTCGTTCGTACATTATATTAGGGTCTGTGACTCCAATCCGAATGAGATTTCATCAAGGGTCTCATCGCTCTGTGGGGTCATCTCTTTAAGTGGTTTGCTGCTTTTGAGATTTGCTTGTTGAGGTTCTACATGAACTTCGTTGGCCAAGTTCTGTTAGGGCGGTGCTTGGACGGGGTCGGCGGACTGAGCATGCTCCTAGGTGAACTTTTCCATCGTTTTGATCATATGCTCCATTTGGACCATGAGTAAGTATACCCGAGGATCTGTGGTGTTGCCTCTAGACATCTGGGATGTTGAGCCACCTCGTGATGTGACTCTTTGTTGTCGAGCATGGTCGTCCCGACATTTGTCCCTGGATCTATGGTGTGCGTTATTGGTAGCGCAGTTTCTCCGATGGGAGGATTGTCTTGATTGTTGTTGGATTGAGGGTTTGTAGAATGTGTCATTTTGTTCTGAGGGCTCTTTCAGTCATCGATCAGAACTGAGATAATTTCGTTGCTATGAATTTTCTTCTTGAAAGGAAAACTTATCGTTCCCCACGGACGACGCCAAATTGATGCGTCCGAAATTCAGTCTCCAATAAGTAAATCTGCAAAACAAATGTTAGATTGTTAAATACCACCTTTTTGGTGGCCGAATGCACTCTAATGCTTAAATCAGTAACTCAGTTGGAGATAGAGATAAAACTGGACATAACTCAGTTAAAATTGCATACCTTTGTCGAATGTTCTATTTACCTTTTATAATGGTCGTAGTTAATTTCTTGCGTGATTTAAGCATTTGAGACGCAACGAGGGGAGACATTATCTATAACAGTCTCATCCTTTATGAAGATGCATCCGTGGAGACGTAACTCCCTCCACGACTATTTTTTTATGTAACATTCCTCCCCCTTTAGGGAAAACTTTATCGGGTCTGGATCTAGGCCTCTGATTATAATCCATTATGACGGACCCTGTTTGGGCTTGACTGAATTCATCTTCTTTGGGCTTTATGAATTGGCCCGGTCTAGGAATACTTGATCATCATGATAGACGATCTCTGCCACGTGTGTCGATGCGACGACGGTATTGTTTGATGTATCACCAGACACTATTTAAGTTATGTATGATTTGATCATTTTTCTTCTCCTACGACATTATTCGAGGTTTTTGTGAATCAATTTCCTTTCTGAATTTGGGGTCACCAAAGCATTCTTAGGCTGAGTCAAGATTAGTTAGCTTCAAGGCGTTACAATTTATTGGTTGAAGGTAAGTGGTTACAGAAAGAAATAAAAATATTTTTTAGGGGAAAGTTGACTTATTGCCAATGGGGTATTGGTAAGGTTATGGAGTAAAAAGAAATAAGATTTTTGGCATGGACAACTTGTCGACTTGTGACAAATGACATCATAAGTTTAGGGTTCAAACATTGCTGGCGACATTATAGATCAAAATGGTTAATTAAGGGATTAATTAAAAAATCCACTTATTTTGAGGCGTTGGGAATGTTATGGAGAATGAGGTGTCCACTGATACCTTCATGGTGTTATTTTTAGTGTATGAGTTTCTCAGGGCGAGTATTGGTTAGCTCCTAACATTTGGTGTTAGAGTCAAATTTCTCGACCAATGTTCGATTTTTGGGAAAAAGTGAGATGCTAGATTAAAAATGAGTTTTTTGGGAAGTATTGGTTAGCTCTTAACAACTGGGCTTACGTGGATGTGGACATGGACTTTTGAACGTGTTGTGATCCCCGACTTTTGAATTTTAAGATCCCTAGTTAAGTAATTACCCTTATGATCCCTATTACAACCCTAGTTAAGTAATTACCCTTATGATCCCCCACTTTTGAATTTTAAGAAATATTGGTTAATTGTTAATAAAAAAAATTTATTTTTATTATTTTTTCTGCACAATCTCCGAGTCACTTAATGTTAATTCTAATATTCAAACGTGGGGACATGAAGTTAAAGAGGTGCAAAGTGGCTATATAGCCTACTAGGCAAGAGGCTTTTTTTTTAACGTGAATAAAATGAGAGTTGATACGTGTACCTGATTATTTAGTTTGATTGCACAAATTCTTTGTTGCACCAACATTTTAGAATATTTCAACTTTGTTACACTAACCTAAAGTATGTAAACCGACTTACATTTTTTAACAACAAAAACAAATTGGTGGTTAAATTTTTTCGTTTGTGAGTATTAATTTGTTATTGATGAAAAAATAAAAGTAAATGTTATCGATAAAACTAAACTTTAGTAACGAATTCTTTACTTCAAATTTGCATACAAACATCAATGATACACTAACCATCATCACAAGTTCTACAATAAATAACAAACACTATGATAGGTTGTGTAAAAAATCCTAAAGTGCATAAAAATATAATGTGTTCATAAAACATAAAGGGGTTGATAAAAAAATATGTATTAAAAATAAATAAATATGTAAGTGCGTCAATTTAAAAAGGGGGTTGTTACGTGTACTCGACCGTTTGGCTCAATCGCACCAACTTTATTTTACATATTTAATTTATAAAAGTTACTTAGTGTACCTAACCTCTATTTCTTAACTCTAAAACAACAACACTTAATTACAATGAGTAAAAGAAACGATTCCTAGCCTCCTCCTCATCTTTTATGTTCATCGGCTTGGTAGTTATTCTTTCGAGCAACCAAACAATGGATTCATAACTCAAATTATTGAAATAAAAAATGTCATTGAAATTGATGCAGTCGATTTTTGCTCCCTGCTTTGACCTTGACATGCTAACCTGTTGATCTGCAAAAGAAACGCACGTGAGCTACAACCCACTGTTGTGGTGGCCAATGACATTCTGATGCTAAAGTCAGACGAGGATCTAAGGAATGCGTAATGTTGTAAATAGAGAATTTGTAGCGTAACTTAGCTTATCAACCTCATGTCTTATTTATAGTGATGGAGTTCCGGTTCAGCTAAGCCATCGGTAGCGTAGTTTAGGGAAGAAGATCTTCGTGAAGATCATTATCTAATTAGGAGTTGTGCTGTGAAGGGAAATTTCCCTGTTAGACTTGTGCTCCTAGATATGCGGGAGATAATTCTCAATTAGAGAGTAGTCCAAAGATAAAAGTTTTCATGTGTGACGTATACTTTGGTATTTATTTCCTAGTTGGAAGCAAAGTGTTGTTGTCATGCCTGTTCGAAGCTGATCATCGAGATACTTTCCTTAGTAGGGCTTACGTATATTTAGGATAGTTGTGAGATGTGTGGGATTGGCAAACTGTAATGATTTGGGCCCATCTGGCGGACTGCATTGCGCTTGCTTGGAGTCGCTTGGGCCGGATCAGTGTTGGATTGACGCTTGGGCCTATTATTTTTCGAGATCATCATGACACATGTACAGCGTAGAAGAGATGGCATTTTGATGTATCATTAGAAATAAATAAAAAATTATATTTATTTCAAACTTCTAAGAGCAATGCAATAGTTGTGAATAAAAAAATCTCCAAATCTAACACATAGCAATGTATGAACCAAATTTCAAATGTCATTGATTTTTTTTTTTTTTGATTTTTTTCAAATAGTCGGGTACACGTACCAACTCCCTTTAAAAAAGATAGTTGTTACGTGTACTTGACTGTTTTGCTAAATGCCACTAACTTTATTTTCTATATTTAGCTTTTAAAAATTGTTAAGCATATTCAATCACTTTTTGTTAATCCTAAAGTATAAGTACTTGTTGATTTAGGACATTTTATGGGCGGTTCTTATTATAATTTTTTGGATGTAGAGTTTTTAGGGTTTCTTTTAATAGTTGCAATCACTTACATTTTTTATAATTTATTTATTAACGCTCTTAAACGTGAAAATTTCATCACCAAATAATTGTCATTTATTAAAAAAACAAGTAAGTTTTATTACATATTTTAAATTGGTGTAACAGAGTCAAAACATCTTAAAATACTGATACAACAAAGAGTTAATACAATCAAGCCAAATAATCAAATACACGTAGCAATTCTCAATAAATAGTAAGTCTAACCGGCCCGGTGGCCTCTTTTACACTTTTGTCTCTCCTCTTTAAACCACAACCACAAACACTTTAAAGAGGCGAAACAAAAGAGTAATTCTAGTCAGCCAGGAGCTGGCTGGCTAGAATTTTGGCTCAATAAAATTTTTATAGAGTGGGATCTCAAAGTTAAAAAAGTCGGCACTAAAACATAACTTTTGCACCAGTACTCTAGATTAACTCTGTTGAGGTTCCCAAGAACTACGTACCTTTACATAACTCTGTAGGTTAACAAGAGAATCAAGCATAGTTATGGTCGCAGGTATTGAAATAAAGAAGTCACTTAGCTAGGATACACAGAATCACGTAGCTACCATTGTGGGGATGGACATACTATAAGTGTAGATATTTAAGAATCCAATTCTTCTTGAAAAGAGGTACATTAGGTTAGATATTATTGAAGGTATGAGGACTAAAAACGTATACAAAACTAATAATTTAACTTTGGGCCTAAACACAGGAAAATAAGAGCGCTTTGTCGATAGACAAAACCAGTCAATTAAGGAACTTGATCAAAGTTGATTGCAACATCCAGTAACAATGACAGGCAATTAGACAAAGAAATAAAAGACATGTTTTTTTACTTTGACATTTCAGGTAAGAAATGTTTTGTAAGTCTATAGAATTTTGGATTCTCAGTAAAGGATAAAGTCATATAAGTCATTTTCATATTCATATTTTCTTGCAACTGTCAAAGGTTGGTATTATGGACACACTTGGGTCGACATAAGAGCATCCACAATAAGGCGTGCATGGTTCAAGGGAAAATTAAGATGAGGCCTGGGAAGGACTTGTGCAATAGTCATTGTTCCATGGCTCTTGGTCCATTGATTCTATCGGTTTGGTTGGCTGATAATGGGTTCAATGAAGCAAAGAATTTTATTTATTTATTTTGGCAATCATAATCTTCAGTAACTATCCCCTTTATTTCTCTTACGGTAACGACATGAATAAACTCCCTGAATGATAATCCATGTCCATATCCTTCTGAACCTCTTCTATGTACAATTTCTTCTTAAAAAATCTTTAATTTCTATAATGTTTCCCAACTTTGGTCGTGGATAGCATGTTTGCATTCTCTTCAAATCATATCCAAAATCTACAAATCTTAAGCTCAATTATCTCCAAGAAAACCTTAGAATTCAATGATCAAAGTTTTTTTTTCAAAAATTTAATAAAATTGGATAAAAACCACATTTACTATTATTAATTAGATTTTTATTAATTGGATAAACATTTGATTTTTTTATAAACAGAAGAAAGAAGAAGAGGTAATGCAATTTTGTTAAACACCTTAACCTAAGAAATTGGTGTCATTTTAGGAATAAATTTTTTCATATAAAAATATGATTATCAACTGCATCTAAATTTATTTAATCCGACAGTTGGGAAGTGTGACCTCACCGAATGTTCGTGAAGTTAATCTCATTGAATCACCACTATTTTGTGATGTTAAACTCATGGAACCCGTCTAAGTGTCGAGGAAAACAGCGAGGGACCCCACAGGAGGGGGGGAGGGGAGGGAGGGGGGTGGTGGGGTAGGGGGGAGCCGTTAATTCTCTCGGGATGTGCGCTTGGCTTTTCAATGCATGCATCCCAAAGTTTCAAGCACACATCCCGAGGGGATGGATGGCTTCCCCCAACCCTGTGGGATCCCTCGCTGTTTTCCTCACCATTTCCCTCGACAATTAGAATTTTTCAAACTCATGAGACATTTGAATATTGTCTTGTTGTGGTTTTTTCTTTTTAACCAAATGAGTAGAACAAGTATACAATTTTAAGCTCGCTTTTCAAAAGAAAAATTATATATATACAACTTTAAGAAACATACATGAAAAAATGTCATCGATCTTCAACCAGCAAAAGATAAACATCATCTCATTGAGAAACGAAACCATAGTGAAGAAGTACAATGGTGCTCCCCTAATATCTACTGTAATATATAAATGTTTAACCAAGAACCAATCACTAAACATGAACATGCATATATCACATGAATGTTATCGTTTGCTTTCCATTGAAAACAATTTCCTTGCCATTCAGATCGTTCAAATTGAAGGTGACCTTGCATTGAAATGTCTAATCAGATTGAGCTTATCAGCTTAATTAAATAAACATAAGACTGATTCTTACCACGATATTAATTATCATACCTAGTGACTACCTACTTCTAGCTAGATTAATTATTTCACAAAGAATCATTCTCCAGTGACTAGCTAGCATGCCTTGCATTAATTTGTGGGATTATGTCAATTTGCTATATAATTTAATTAGGGTATTCTAAAATGGGAAAAAAATTCAAATGCCAAAGTGAGTTTTTTCTCAAACTTTAAATTCGCCAAAACATGAAATTCATGATTTTTTTTTTAAATGTAAATTAAGATGTCCATCTCATTTCTTCATTATTTTTTCCTAGTATGATCTACGCGTCTCATCTTTTTTTTTAAAATAATTAAAAATACTAACTACATGAAATTACTCATACTTTTTTTTTAATAATAAAACATATATTTTTAAAATTTTAGCTCTTGTATTGATCATTAGTTTCATTCGAAAGATCTTCCAAAATGCAATTAAACGACGTAAAGTTTATTAAAATCCGACAACCAAGTAAATAGTTATGATAATTTTAATTTTGAGAAAAAAAATACAAACTTTTCTTTTCCCGCCATGTGTACATTCCACCAACTTTTTTCACAATTTTTTTTATTTTTTTTGCTCTTCGACGTGTTTTATATTTACCAACACGTCATTACACTACAAAAAAAGGCCTTTAGGGACGTAGTCAAAATTGTTGCTATAGACAACATTTCGTCGTCATAAATATTGGGCGACAAAATATTCGTCGCGCAAAGGTTGTCACCACAGCTCTGTCTCGCAAGCCTTTGCGCGACGAAAACAAATCTTCGTCGCTACAAAAGCCTTTTTGCGCGACGACACCACAGCTCTGTCTCGCAAGTCTTGGCGCGACGAAAATAATCTTCGTCGCTACACATTCCTTTTTGCGCGATGACACCACAGCTCTGTCTTGCAAGTCTTTGCGCGACGCAAATAACTCTTCGTCGCTACACAATCCTTTTTGCGCGACGACACTCTCGCAAGTCTTTGCGCGACGAAAATAAATCTCCGTCGCTACACAATCCTTTTGCGCGACGACACCAAAGATCGTTGCAAAAGGGTGTGTCGCGTAATACTATTTTGCGCGACGCTAATTTCGTCGCAAGAAATAGAATTGTTCTTCGTGCAAAATATACTTACGCGACGATCCCTTTCGTCGCATTAAACTTTGTCGGCATAACTCAATCGTGACAATCCCTTTCGTCGCGTTAGACTTTGTCGGCTTAACTCAATGGTGACGAACCTTTCATTGCACAAGATATTCTTTACGCGACAACAATATTCATCACTCTAATGTTGTCACACAGGTTACGTCGATCCAAACACGCTTGATCTATTCTTATGCGACGAAAATTTTTGTCGCTTAAAGTTCTGTTTAATAATTTTGAAATCTTTTAATTCAAATATTTATTTTAATTAAATTTAAAATATTTATTAATTGAATCGTCTCACGCATAGAAAGGTTTGGCTAATTTATTTAAATACTATTAACTTTACAAATTAATAATGTAAAATCATAATGTATCCATTACAAATTAAAATTTTAAAACTGTACTGTATAGTTACAAATTAAAAAAACACATCAGTACATTTTTTAGGGATGTGGTAGCTGATGATGGTTTGTCGAAAGTAGCGAGAGGCTCGACAAATTAATCCCTGACTGCTGGAGAGCCCCTAATAACATACTCCACCTAGTTGCTTCTTGTGTTTGTCGTTCCCCCTCCCGGGCCTCTCGGGCCTCCCTCTCCACCTCGCGCGCTTTGGCATCATTTAACTCATTCTGTAATTCCTCCACTTTCGACTATAATGATGAAACGATTCCGACTGAGCGCTGGGAAGCTGAAGATGAGGTGTTGACCTCACGAACTTTAGCTTTTCCCATCCCCCGAACAATCTTTCCGGGTCTTGGACCTAGCGATTCCAATGTCTCCGTCAAAATATGTAATCCTACATCAGGATTGTCCATTGTGAGCTGTTCTGTAACACCCCTGAATTTCATAAAATTAATTTATTTTATTTTGAATTAAATAAAATAGGGTTACATTTAATTGAATGTGAATTTCGAAATTTAGGGCTTTATTTGGTGAGTTTAGAAGGTGGGTGTTTTCAGAAGTCCAGTGGGGGCGAATAACCACCCACCCTATAAAGAGGAAGAAAACCTCTTTTCCTTTCCTCTTTTTCTCCTTCTCTGTAAAACCCCTACTTTTTCAATAACAATAAATAATTTATGTTTCAAAAATTCAATTGAAATTTGTGTTTTAAAATCTTCTTTTGTTTGACAACGCGTATTTTTGGAAATTCAGTTAAGTGTCTTACCATCCGAATCTCGGGACGAGATTCCATTTAACGTGTGTATAATGTAACACCCCTGAATTTCATGAAACTAATTTATTTTATTTTGAATTAAATAAAATAGGGTTAATTTTAATTGAATGTGAATTTCGAAATTTAGGGTTTTATTTGGTGAGTTTAGAAGGTGGGTGCTTTCAGAAGTCCAGTGGGGGCGAATAGCCACCCACCTTATAAAGGGAAAACCCTTCTTTCTTTCTTCTCTTGTGCAAAACCCCCTTCTTATTTACTCTCTCTTGTCTACAAATCGCGGCGTTACCACCGTTTTTCTTGCGTCTCTTGTTATCTATTTAGGGTTTTTTGCGTCTCTTTTCTTTACGGTTCTACTTTGGGGAGCTTCAATGGCCTCATCATCGTTGAAGGCCTGCTTCAATCCCGATTGCCCAGAGCCCAAGTCGAAGCAGTTGCGGAAGGGTTGGCTGCGTCGGGATGGGACGTTTGCTGAACTATGCGATCGATGCGCGTAAGGGTCTTATCTTTTTTTTGTTACTGATTTGATGTGGGAATTTTGAATCTTTAGTTAGGGGGATTTGATTGAAAAGGGAATGGCTCTGTTTCGATTTCGAGGTCGAGAGAGGAGGAGACAGACGGATCCAGTCTGCATGACAGCGATTTGGATTCAGTTGTTAATAGCCCGGGCAGCAGCGTGATGGGGGCGAATGATTCGAGGAAAGATCGCCCGGGGAGTAGTGTGGAAGTAGCAGTAGCATAAGCAGCAGTAGCGGTTGCTATTCGGGAAATTTCAGTAAGGAAGATGGAGAAAGATGGGTGTTTGGATGATTGGGAGAAATCACAGGCGGTGTTGTTGTGTAGGACTGTCTCGACTTGCTGAACAATCTTATTTGTAAGATTTCATCTAATCAGGGAGACTATGGGTTTTGAGCCTTTAATATCAGTTCTCAACCTTCGAGGCGGTGCCTACAATTTCACCCAACAAAAGACAGTAAATCTGCTTGGAGCGTTAGAAACCGTTCGGCTGTTATTGATGGGAGGTGGAGATGCTGAACCTGGAAAAGAGACCAACAAGTTATCTAATCAAACAGTCTTGGCACAGAAGGTCTTGGATCAGCTTCTAATGCTGGGAGTTGGGAGCCAGTGGGCTGTTGTTTCTGTGCGTTGTGCGGCATTACAGTGCATTGGTGATCTGGTTATCTGTCACCGTCAAAATCTTGAAGCTCTAGCGAGTAAAGTGCTTGGAGAGGTGTTGGCGGCTATGTTGAATGGGGTGGACGCCATAAGATTTAAAATCTGTGAGTTTTCTTCATTTCTTTCTCTTTTACTGTGAGTTCTTCCTTCTTCTTGTCCTTTTTGAATTTTGGGTGTGTTTGCGCATTTGCAAATATAATGATGTTGGGATGATTTGGGTTTATGGGGTTTTGTTGGATGGTTTGATTTGTTGATTGGGTGGCTGGTTCATGTTGTTTCTTGAAAATAGAATATCCCCAATTTACAAAAATAGAATGGGTTTTACCTGTGAGAATGGGTTTGCTTTCTTTGTGCATTTTGTTCGTGTTTCTTTGCAATGTTTGTGTTTGAATTCTGTGATGGGTATTTATGGTTTTGGAATGTGCAACATCGAATAGAGTGTTTGTATTAGAGATGGGTTACGAAGGGTTGCCCTTGATATGAGTCAATACTTGATGAATCTATCGATGATCATAAATTTGTTGCAAGTCATTGGATAAACTTTGGCAAATAGTCACAATGCAGTGTTCTTGCGTAATCAAGGACCTGTCACTCTTTTGTAAGTTTTATTTGTGAACAAGTAATTTAGTACAAGAATAGGAGTGGGACAGAGAGGAGGATTACACGTTGTTTTTGAAGCTAAAACTCTATTTTACTATTGTTATTAATTTATGATCAATCCGTTAAAAAGATGAACCTAATTCAAATAAAAAGAAAAATGACGTTGCATTGTTTCTAATTCTTTTTATGCAGGATGACAAGTCCACTAATATTTCTGCAGGTCCGACTTGCCATAGTCAACTCCTATAGGGTAAGTACAGGTAAATGCATATTTACATATTAGGATGATGATATGATTGCCTCGTTGAGGAACTAAATTCTTTGGACTGTGTTTTCTTGCATCACACCTTTGCCTCGTTGAGGAACTACCTATTGGTGTGATGGTTTGTTGTTTGTGTTTCGCTTGATGTTTATCACGTGCGATTTTATTGATTTTTGGGATGAAGATTTCTCACACCAGCTTTATTGCTGACCCAAGTGAGCTTTTGCTTCTTGGGTACATTCCTTTGGGAATGTAGCTGATTAGCTTTTCAGGTTTAGAGACTTTTGAGCAGCATTACGGGAGTTCCGCTAGAGGGACTAGCGACGTCAGTTTTTCCTGGTTAGAGTTTTGTATAAATTTTAGTTTGTTCTTATTTTTCTAAACTATATATTTGTCATTGCTGCTAAATGTTTCTGTTGTTATTGAATTTCACGTCCCGAGTTTTGGGGAAACGGATAATCCTACGTGGATTTTATGATTTCGTTTTTCTCGAAAATCGGGGCGTGACATTCTCCTTCCCTTCCTTGTGTTTTCTTCTCGATGGCGGCGATGGGAATGGTGGTGCTCTTGGTCTGCTTGGTAGCAGCAGGGAGACAATCGAGAGAGGGAGGGAGGTGTGTGTTAGAGCTTGGGTTATGGCTGTTGCCCAGAGAGACAACAGTGGGGCAGAATTGGCTACTACTCCTTGTAACTGTTTTAAAGTCACAGACCTTACTGATATGATATTGGATTCGGATCAGAGAGAAGAAAGAGGGAAGATCAGGTACACAATGCATATGTAAAGGGGATTTCAGCATTAAATATTTCCAAAAGATGGCAGCTCTTTAATTCAATTGGGGAATAACTGGTTTTCAGTGAGGAGAAGATTCGTTTCACATTATCAATTTTTACAAACTGTTGACTGAAGATAGATAATGTGGCGTTTCCCCCTATCTCTTTTGAAATTGCTACTCTTAATGAATTCTTGATGAGTTGGGAAATGTCAATTTGGATCAGTGCATGGGGTTTTGAAAAAATGATGGCCTGGGTGCAAACAGACAGATCTAGAATGAGAGTTTCAGTGATTGTCATGGGTGGAGTGGGTCTAACAAATTGGTCTTATAGAAGTTTTCGGGTGGGTATACTCAATAATGTTTCAATCTTGAAACCAACAATACTCAGATGATACCATTTTTCTTTGTGATCCATACGAGTTCAATAAAAGTGGTTAAAAGGGTCCAATGCTAGTTTGAAGTTGTCTCATGGTTGCACATTAATCTTGTTGAATGGTGTGGACGCCATAAGATTTAAATCTGTGAGTTTCTTCATTTCCTTCTCTTTTACTGTGAGTTTTTCTTTTCCACACTTTCTGTTTTCATTATTGCCTGATTGATTCAGTCTTTGTTATGTGGATTTTAATACTTGGGGTGGTTTGATTTCTTTCATGAATTTATCGATTGTTTAGTTCTAATCTTGAGTTTATTTTCTGTTGCATGGGCCTTATGTTTGTTGATGGATTATTATGAATAAAATGGACTTGGGAATGCTTTAGTAGTTTTGTCGATTGAGAATGATTTTATCATGGAGTAAATTCCAGTGCATATGAATAATTAGCTGGAAAGGAGTCGATTTTCTGAGTGATAACTTCATCCTGGATGCATGAATTATGGAGATTGGAAATCTAAATCTTGTAGGTGTTTGGTATAGATAAGTACTTTTCATGTTCTTGGTGTTTAGTTGAAAAAGGGAAATTATTTTTGGGAAAACCTTCAGGTGATCACTAAATTCATATGCATGTCCAAATGGGAGCCACTGGAATTTGTAAAAAGTGACTTGTGATCTTACTTTGGTCCTCATCTCCATAAGGAAATCATTTATCAAAAATTGTTAGAATTGATGGATTTGGGGGAAATATTATTTGTGGAGTATTTCTTTGGACCTATTTACTTAGGATAGTTTAGGTGAGTTTATATTCAGGTGGTTTGTGTTTGAGTGACTAGTACTTGCTTGAATATATCCATTACTAAGGGGCAATAGTTTATTATTGCAAGTTCATTTGTGATTGGGGTTGAGATAGACTATCACTTTGCATGTGGTGGATACATACATTATTCCCTTGTTTAGAATTCATGGTTGTATTGAGAATTTTTAGTTGAGAACATGAAGCTAGGGAGTTGTGTATTGGATAACTTGGGTCACTAATGGAAGTGTGTGGAATCTTTTGAAGCAACTGTATATCATTTAAGTTTGAGTTTGTAGTGATGGGCAGAGTAGATTGTGCTATGTATGGTTGATGTAATTTGAGGAAGCTTTGATTTTTGAACAATGGATTGGTTGAAACATTCGATAGGTCAAAGTAAGGTGGATTTCTAGGGATGTTTTTGTTGACAGGTAACAATAGTTCTTCTCTGGGTAGCATTGTGCATGAATGCTCATATGGAAAATTTGAGGTTTGTATGGAAATGATGGGTTTCATTTCAGGTAATCCGTTATGAGATTTTAGGCATGTTTGAGAATGAGGTTGCCTTATTTGTGGTGTTTTGTGTCACAAACGCGTGATCCTCACTATTTTTTTGATCTGTTGATGTGTGAGTTTTACCTAGCTTGCTGGGTTCATATTTTGGGGTATTTGCATGATTCTATGAATTTGCATTTGTATGTGTATGACTTAAATTTGGTTGTTATGCAAATTGCGTTGCTGAAAAGAAATTTATTTATGGTATTAAATGGGCCTTGATCCCCCGTGTTGATACATAAAGTTTATATATGAGAAATGTAGATTGCCCCAGAACAATGGGAGGATATCCTGATGAGATTGATTATGATTTGGTAATGTGCCAAAATGCTATGTTTTTCCCCAAAAATGTGGGTGGATAGATTGTGAATCAATTTATGTATGACAAAATGTCATTGTGGAAGAATTCTGAATTATCAAAAATAAATGATATTGATAAACCTTGATTTCTGAAAATATAAACCACTTGGACTTGTATCACTTAAAACTACCACATCTCTTTTGTTTATTATTTCCCCTCTCTTACTAGAGAAACTAAATTACCAGTGGGTCGTCTTGCGGAGTTGGGGCACCCATTTCTTACTAGAGAAACTAAAATAACCTTCGGGTTAGTCTTGCGGAAATGTGGTGAAATTGTATGCCTAAAATAGGCTTGATATTTATCCGTAAAAAATGTGACGTGAGTTTATGCGCATTGATAGCCCAAGGGTGGCTTTTGGTACTCATATAGTTAGGGGTATCCGCGATGCATGCCTGTATGTGATGTCCCCACTTGGGCATGGATGACGGAGTAGTCCTCCTTTATATGAGAGAGACATACGGGCATGTATGTTCGGCACGGAGGTGGTGCGAATGTGGTATCGTCTAAGTGATCAATCCGTTAAAAAGATGAATCAAAGTCAAATAAAAATGAATAAACCACGTTTATATTATTTCTAATCCTTTTTCATGCAGGATGGCAAGTCCACTAATATTTCTGCAGGTTAGACTTGCCATAATCAACTTCTACCAGGTACGTATAAGTAAATGCAATTTTACGTAGTTGGAATGATGACATGATTGCCTCGTTGAGGAACTAAATGTGATTGCCTCGTTGAGGAACTACCTGTCGGTGTGTTTGTGTATTATTTGTGTTTAGTTTGATGTGTATCACGTGCGATTTTATTGATTTTGGGATGAAGATTTCTCACACCAGCTTTATTGCTTACCCAAGTGAGCTTTTGCTTCTTGGGTACATTCCTTTGGGAATGTAGCCGATTAGCTTTTCAGGTTTAAAGACTTTTGAGTAGCGTTACGGGAGTTCCGCTAGTGGGGCTAGCGACGTTGGAATTTCCTGGTTAGAGTTTATTAAAAATTTTAGTTTATTATATTTTTTTAAACTATGTTTTAGTCGTTGCTGCTAAATGTTTCTATTGTTATTGAATTTCACGTCCCGAGTTTTGGGGAAACGGATAATCCTACGTGGATTTTAGGATTTCGTTTTTTCTCGAAAATCGGGGTGTGACATGCTCCAATGGAGTTCCCGGAGGATGCTGCGAGGCCACTCGCTCCATGTAGGCATCCCGCCTTTCCACCATCGTTTCCTTGATTAAAAAAATTATTAAAAATTAATAACTTTTAAAACAACAGAAGTGACAACATGCAAAAAATGCAAAGAATAAAACTTACATGCAACTTCACGGCCACCTCATTGCCAGGTAGTGCATAAACATCCTTGAACATGTCGATTTCTGGGAATTTTGAACCCTCCTACAAAACATTATTAAAATAATAAACCAACTAATATAAACATCTAATTGAATGTATTGACTAAAAATAAAATAATGAAATGAAACATGAGTTCACTTACTAGACGTCGTTCCTCCACCCTGTAAGAGAAGGGCAATGAACCAGAGTGATGTAAAATTTTCTTTTGACGTCGGTTCGCCTTGTTCGCCTCAGATCTTTTCTGTATAATTATTCAAAATATATATTAAACATATGCATTATTACATATATAAAAATAAATATGTTTATTTTAATTAAATAAAACGTTAATGCTTACCAGAAATGTGGGAGTTCGAAAATGATCGCACAACCACACCCACTCATCAGGCCTATGCTCCAATTCGATTGGGGGTTGTGCCTTAGCACTATCCACATCAGAAAACATTTGGAAGTATCGATGGAAATCATGCTTCCAATTCCTGTATCGATCCACGCACGTACCAGTGATATATTCATGAATGTTTGGATCATTCATGTCAAACTCAAAGTTAACCTGAAATTTTAAATAATATTTATTAGAGAATATTAAGGCCCAAAGAGATAAGTTATACCAAATCATGTAAAAATACAAGCATAAACATGCAAAACCTTCAAAACTTTCTGCATTATAAAGATTTTAATTATTAAAGGTTGAGATGAATGGCTAAAACTTACTGTGAGCGCGTCCAACACCTCGGCCTGCGTCTCGGGCTTGACCTCACTCCAAGATGAGGATGTCATCGGGCAATGGTTGCAAATGATTGCACCGATGTCATGCACCAACAAGCTATTAATCTTCGCCGATTGCGAGCGACGATGACTAGGATCCCACACTACGGGAATGTGTGTGTTAGTGGTTCGTGTGATCCTTTGGGATTTTAGTTGTCTACAGGCCCCCCTCGTTTTCTTTGCTGTTGTAAAAAAAAAACTTCAATTTGCCGAATATGATGAGGAAACTTAAGTTTATTACCTCTAGGGAGCTCTCCATCTCCTTGGGGGGAGGGGTTTACATCCCCGGGCATGGTTACAGTCTCGAGTGCAATCTCAGGAGACGCTGATCGACAGTTTAAATTTTAAATGGGGAAGAAGAACAAAAAAATTTTAAATTTCAACATCAAATGTAGAGGAGATATAAATGTACATGTCTAGCATTTTATATGCAAATGTAAATCTCTACGATGAAGTTCAGGAAGAGCTAAAGGAAGCAGCAATATTGCGAATTGCAGCATTTTCAGAAATTTACTGTCAGAAATTGATCCAGAAAATTTACTGTTAGAAATTGATATGCTCATTATCAGAAATTGATCCAGAAATTTACTGAATTTGCTCACTGTAATACAATTTGTATCTCTGTCAAAAATTTTACTTACTGAGTTTGCTTACTGAATTGATCCAGAAATTTGCTTACTGAATTGATCCAAAAATTTTACTGTTAGAAATTTTACTGCTGGAACAATTTGTATCTCTGTCAGAATTTGCTCACTGTAATCAATTTGTATCCATTTGTTTGTGTTTTCTTAATTTAATGTGTTTGTGTTTGTGTTTGTGTCAGAAATTTGTATCCATGGTAAAATTTGTTTGTGTCATAAATTTGTATCCATCAGTGCTTTCGTTTCTACTTCCTCAAAATGTATAGAAATCCTGAAATTCATCTTTTTACTAAAACATGTCCAAGAGAAAGTGTTACACTAATTCTGTCAGCGAATTATATGTTCTTAAAAGGAATGCTTGGGGTCGGCTCCTAATCACAACGTGCTCTTTGAAAACACAGGTTGATGTTGCAGAGCTACGGCAGAAGTTACAATTGATGGAAACCTTAAAAAAAGAACTTGAGCTGCTCCAGCGACAAAAGGTTGCATCGGAACAAGCTGCCCTAAATGCCAAACAAAAGCAGAGTTTGGGGATGGCTTGCGGGAAGTCCCCTTGATCAAAAATCTGATGATGCCTGAAACGTTTCATGACCCGAGTGCAGAATCAGTTATATAGGTTTTTTTTTTTTTTTTTTTTTGAATTTCACTCTTCTCATCTTCTTTTAGATATTTTTCGTCTTTCTTAACTTGTTCTTTTTAGAGATGGCAATAAGATAATTGTGTTAGATCGGAAACCTGCTAGTGCTGCTGCTAGCGGCATATTTGTAACTTTCAGCTGTAGTTTATACGAGGCTTTAATCATTACAGTTTGATTGTTACCATTCTTATCCAATTTGTAACCAAGGAAAAATATTTTGAGTGAGTGAATGAAATGTGACGACTGTTTGTGAGTACTTGATGCGACGAAGGGTTCCTATTCGTCACGTACGCTATCTTTAGGCGACGACAACGTTTGTCGCCCTAGGATGTAAGACTTTAGGCGACGACGCTTTCCAATTCGTCGCGTCAGATATCTTCAGGCAACAACAAAGTTTGTCGCCCTAGGATGTTTTAGGCGATGAACCGGCTCTCTTTAAGCGACGACTCTTTGTTGTGAATACTTGATGCGACGAAGGGTTCTTATTCGTCGCGTACGCTATCTTTAGGCGACGACGACACTCGTCGCCCTAGGATGTATCTTTGTTGTGAATACTTTAGGCGACGAAGCTTTCCACTTCGTCGCGTAAGATATCTTTAGGCGATGACAAAGTTTGTCGCCCTAGGTTGTTGTTCAAAGTGACCGGCACATAGCAATAGGTATGTTAGGGCGACAAAATATTTGGGTTTAAGTGACAATACTTTGTCGCTTAAATTTTAGGCGACAATGGCTTCTGGTGCGTCGCGTAAGCTATATTTAGGCGACGAAATAGTGTGTCGCCCGAGGATATTAAAGTTGGTCGTTTAAAGTGGTTGACACGTAGCCTTAGGTATTTTAGGGTGACGAAATATTTGGTTTTAAGCGACGACACGTTGTCGCATATTAGGTATGCGACGAAGGCTTTAACTGCGTCGCGACGAAACCGCTCGTCGCGTTAAGTAGTTAGCTATTTTTTGTACTTGCGTGACAATATTAAATATGTCGTCATGCCATGATAATTTTGAGCGACAAAACTTCCCTTGTCGCGCTACGAGTCGTCGCAAAAGGGGATTTTTTTAGTAGTGTTATAGGAAATGAATATCAACCCTCAACATATGTCACAACTTTCAATCATAGCCATATTTTATCTTCAAATCCTTATGAATAGTGAAATACCTAGCTGATGTGTAAGATAGACTAACATATTACCCGTGTCATTGGAACTCTACATACATTTTTTTATGTTAATTATCTTGCATTAGACACCCTCACCATCATCCCCACCATTGCCTTCAATTAATTCCATAAAAAAAATCATATTTTAAAATATAAACTAATTTTTGAGGGGCATGCAAGCCTATTTTACTAATTTTTAGAATGTAAAAATACTAAATTTTTTTATTCAAATTCGGTTAAAATTATAATAGAGTGAATGTTCATTAAGACGTTCGTCCATTTCTTTAAGAAATATTAAACTTAGGCATAAAAATATAAAAAAAAATACTTGCATGTTTTAATAATAAAATACGTATTTTGAAATTTTAAGTGTTTGTATTCATCATTGGTTTTGTTTGAAAAGATTCAAAAATTGGATTTTAATGATATCAAGTTTACCAAAATCCAACAACTATATAGATAGTTTTAATAATTTTCATTTTGATAACATAAAGAAACACTACATAATACTTTCCCCTCTCCGCCACATCGATATTCCACGCAATTTTTTTTTCAAAATTTTAATTTTCTTTACCCTTCTAAATATTTTATATTTATAAACATGCCATCATAGGAAATGATTTCAACCCTCAACACATTTTCAACTTTCAATCCTAGGCATCTTTTTATCTCAAATCTTTATGATTTGGTGTTTGTCCCAATCAGTAATGAACAGTAAAATACCACTCTGATTTATAATATCAAATAGTATATGGCACGTGCTGTTGGCACGATATAACATATTTGTGATATAAGGGTCAAATTTGTTCAAAGTTTTTATCAGATGAAAAAGAAAGTTTCAAACTGTGAAAATGGAGTTCGGATTCTTTGTTTAAATGCCTTCTTATTGTTGTGAAAAAGGTTGAAAATACTCACAACGTGAAATGCATTATAATTTTTTTTTCAAAATGCATATGTTGTCAAATGAATATTTTAAAATTTTAAATGTTTGTATTGAATTGGTTTTGTTGGAAAAATGTTTAAAAATGCATTTCAACCATACTAAGTTTACAAAAATCTGACAAATAAATAGATAGTTATGATAATTTTCATTTCGAGAAAAGAAAACACATAAATGTTCTCTCTCTGCCAAATGTACATTCCACTCATTTTTAAGTTTTATGTCTTTTATTTTCCCTTCTACATACTTTATATTTACAAAATTGTCAATGGATCTCAACTCTTAATAATTTTCCTAACTTTCAATCCTAGCCTTATTTTATCTCCAAATCTTCATGAATAATGAGACACTCTTACTCTTACTTTTTTTTTTTTTTGGAAAGCAAACAGGGTTTTAAGGACCCCTTAACCTTTATATTAATGAAGCAAAAGCAAATACAGAAACAATCTCTCACAGGATAAATGATTCACCATTACAAGCTTAAATAATGTACAAAGTCAATCTTTGTACCTTTTGTTTGCTTTCTTAGTTCTTTTGGATTTTCGAGGGCAAAGACTAAAATCTTTGGTGTAGGCGGTTGCAGCCGATTCTATAATCACATCATCACTAGAAGGGTCTGGCTCATGTTCTTCTTCAGAATCCTGACAACTTCCTTGTCTCAACCTATTGTTTGTGTGGTTCTTGTGCTCTTCCCATACTTCTTTTAACCATATGTAGTTTTTCTTAAAGTCTTCCATGCCACGTTCCTTAATTTCTTGTTGTATTTCATCGAGAACTTCGTTTTCCGTGTCGTATTCACTTGTCATCATTAAGACATATTCAATCTCAGGTAGAGAGATAAGGTTTTTCGTTTCGTTCAGTTTTCCGATGGTGAGTAGGTTCATTTCGCGGTATCCAAATCTTTCACCATCATTGAAATCATGGGAATTGTTGTCTTCATTTGCATTACCATCCTCCGACTCATTTTCATTGATCCTAGTTTGCTCGACTTCCGGAGTCATTTCTGCTTTTGTAGTAGTTGTCACTGGTAACGCCTCATCATTGGGAGTTGCCTCTCTACCTTCGTCAACATCCTGCACTGTCATCTTTGTATCTGCACATAGAGGCTCTGTACTGTTTGTCATTTCCATATTATTATTTTCATCAATACCTTGTAGAACATTGAATGAATTATTTTTCGGTCTATGGTTCTCACCCCTCATATCTTTTTTCGTGTGCCTCGACTTCCGCCTCACCTCAACCCATTCTGCAGCACATTCTTTAGTTCCTTTGTCATTGTTCTTCCTATTGTTCAATTGAGTCTTCATTTCAAAGTTCTTTCTGCTAGATGCTATCCTCTCCTTTTGTTACATCATTTTATCATGCCCATTCATCATAAACTGGCCTTTGTCATGCCCCAAGACACAACACTCAGAACACATCAATGGTTTCCAAGGATAGTTGACTGTAATTTCATCCAAATCACCTCCTTCCCAACCCACATCTAATTTAATGAGGGTTGGAAGCTCCTTATCTTGGCTTCACTTTCACACAAATTGTTGCATATGTGAGACGAGTTCTAGCTGAGGTGGCTCGATCAAACCTGACAGGTTTTCCAATCAAGCTAGCAATGTAGCTCAACCCCTGATTGGACCACATGCAAGTGGAAACATTGTAAAGATGTACCCATACTGAAATTATATTGATTTCCTTTCTTAGACTTCCTAAGTCTTCCTTCTATGGCTTAGTCACCATGGGTTTGTACCTAACTTTGAAAGGCGCTTCTTCAAGTGCTTTGGCTCGATCATCTTCATTCGTGAACTTGAAGGAGTAGATAACGCTTCAAAGAAGTTAGGAGGAGCAAGGAGGATCATCCCAAATTAACATAAAAATTAGTTCATTTGATTAGGCGAAAAAAAAAAAAAAAAAAAAAAAAACCTCTGAATGATAAGGCAGGAAAAATGGGTTAAAAGAAAATGGCACATGGAGTTTTAGATTGCAGGACGTGGAAGAATCAGATGGCGTGGTTGATAGTTCTTTATCAAATGATCAAAAGGTTGAGGAATTGTTCTGGTGGGGCTTGAATAGATTTACCAAAAGATCGTAAAGAAGCAAAACAAAATTAGATGTCCTTATTAACAACCATTGAGGTGATGTAAAATAGTTTAACAATGACAGGCACATTTGAAACCTTCATATACTTTTTGCTTCTGTTGGTAGATGGTGATAAATATGTATATGAAGAGGCACAGATCAAAACATATAACAGCAGAGAAATCCAAATGAACAATAAAGAAACAGAAGATGGTAGCATAATTTTCCATTTTGATAAATGTTGATATATATATTTTACCGTCGAAAACCATTTAATTCTAGTGAGAACCTATAATCCTAAAAATTTCTTATTCTCGTATCCAACGTTTTTAACATTTGAATTTGTTGCAGCCAGACATGCTCCGAATAAAACTTTTCTAAAAGAAAATAAAAATTGTCAACAATGAGAAGGGGGCGAGGGACAAAGGAGAAAGTGGGGGAAGAATATGGAAATTATGAAGTTGATGATGATAACCTCGCCCATAGTTTTTGACAAATATGCGAGAAGTATTTTCTTAAGGTTTTTCAAAATATTCATCTTCAACCTCAAATGAGATTTTCCCACCTAATTTTTCTTTCTCCGTTTCTTTTTCCCCGCACCAATTATACACCCTTAAAGTACTATAAGTCCAAGTACCCTAAATCCTCAGTTTCAAAGTTTTTCATTGTTCTTAAAATGAGGAGTGTGTCCTTCTTTGCTCTATTTTGGCAAAATAAATACACGAAGAAATGACATGGATACAAATTTTGATGCAATAAAAGAAATCCAAATTTCAATCCAATTATTACCCTATTACTGTTAACCTGTTAAAATGTCATGAGGACCATCTTCACTCGAGATGTTTAAGGTAAAAATTCTAAGATGTGGTTTGTGTCCGTGACAATGGTAAACAAGACATTTAGCCTCAATCTGTTCCTTTGGAAATAGATAACGGAAGTAGACTTTAGTTTCAAGTAGAAAATTCAATATGAATCAAATTCATTTCTATGGCTCCTAGCGCGCTCTAAACCTATTTATGGGGTCCATTTTAATTAATCTGAGAATGTAGATATTAAAAAAAATGATGACCATCACCATCTATTAACTAATGAATGACCATTGATGTTTACTTATGAAGTGAAGGGTTAATTGGAATTAGCCTCAAACATCGTTTTCCATACATAGTGTGGATAGTGAAATTTGATTAAACCTTGCACGTTGGAGTTTACTAATGCAAACAAATGCTGGATTATGACATTGACCTTCTTTGATTGTCCACAAATAGTGGCATAGATAATTAGCTAAAATAGTCCATAATGTACCCTCAAGTTCATCATTAAAATTCGGAAATTCAAACATTAAGCAATGTGGCATTACTGGATGCATGTTGAAAGTCGTGTTTGGTAGTCTTTACTTATTGGTGACAGCTTAAATTTTACTCATAAACAAAAGGTTTGTATTTATCCGGTTACATGTCCACTCCAGCTTGTCCCTTGTATTTATCTGGTTACATGTTTATCAATCTTTTGACAAGTAGTTAAGGTCTGGCATTCCATAGTGCCCCTTCACATCTGAGGTTTAATTTGAAAGAAAAAAAAAAAAAACTTGTCCCTTGTGTAAATGTCTGAAATCCACATGTCGATTCTGGATGCTACAAAATTTCAACAAGAGAGCTTATGACAAAATTTCTTAGCTGATGGGGTTGTTTCCGGCAATAATTGTTTTTTTTTCTTTGGATTTTAATTGCAGACACTATTTTGATTTTTGTATGGATGCATCCACCCATGAGTCCTAATGAAAGCATTACTGTATGGAGATCTGTTGGAACAATTGACAAGTTATTCACTCACGATTTTGAATTAAAGTCTGTTTAACATAATCAACAAACAGTGCATAACGAAACACAAATCCTTAACATGGACACCTTCTTATTTGATAAATTGTTTGCAGGCTAACATCTTTTGCATTTGGCTTGGGGATATAGCCTTGCCTGGAAAAGAGATTTTGGGCTCGCTTTTCTTTGATTGGGTTTGGCACGTCGCTCTGGGATTGAGATTTGGGCTTGGGTATCATTATCTTACGAAATAAAAGTTATTTATAAGGTCCAAGACCAGCCTTAACTTTAGAATAATCTAAATACACATTATTTGTCGAGAACTTAGCATGAATAAATAAGTAATTAATATCTAAAATCTCAGTGCTTTCTCAGTCTACTTATTACGTGATTGTTCTTGAATAATATCCACGACATTCAGTGTCTAGTAGAGTTGGAGGAAAAGGCAACGTAGCAATTCAAAGTTGGAGGAAGAAGATGGGTTGAGTATAAGTTTTTTTTTAGATATGCCAACTATAGAAGCGACTAGAGATTGGTGTAAGAAAATCTAAGCCTTTAGAGAAAATTTTGCGGGTTTTGGAGAAATTTTTGCAGGTTTTGTAAAGCTTGCACGTGCATTTAGAGTTAGGGTATTTTTAGTCAATTAATAATACCTTGATTAGTCGACATAGTAGAATTAAAGGGTTTGTTAGGAATTGGGGTCAGACTCAATTAAAATTAAATATGAGGCCAAATTCTATTAGCTATAAACTAATGAAGACCCAACTAAAAAAACCCTAAAACAATTTTTTTTTTTTTTTTTTTTTTTAAAAGTCCCTTCATTCCTAAGGTTGCTGCAACCACCAATAGGGTTTGCGTTGGAAGAGAAAATGAATCAAAATTGAGATTGGGGGGAGAACCTATTGAGAATGGGAAGAGAGAAAATTTTGAGATTTTAGAGTTTATATTGGTAGTGTCACTAAACAGGTGAATGTACTGGATAAAGGTGGTGGTGTTAGACAAAAATGTGGGGAATAGTGGTGTCAAAGAGTCTAAATGGTGGTGTCAAAATATTATTACCCTCAACAGTTCTCTATAAAAAGAAGGGAGCTTCTATGTGCACTCACATTTTCCTCCAAATATCATCACATTTTTCCAACCAAAGCATTTCAAAATTTCCTCTTTGTACCACCCGCTAGGAAAATAAATAAATTTTCGGCACATTTCACCGGAAAACAAGAGTTTTCTCTGGGGCACATACACTAATCTCCCCCACCCTTTTTCAACCTCCTTTGCTCATTTTCATCGTTTCTCAAGTTCGTTGCTTGAGTTGGAACTTTTTTGTGTATTTTGAAAGCTTAAAAACTTGAAAACAAAGGTAGTTAAAAGATTTTTGTGTATTTTGTGGGAGTCTAGTTGTAGCTCATGAAGCCTGAACAGAACGACTTGCCAGAGATCATTGTCTGACTATGAAAAATGATGACCAAACTTGACCGAAGTTTAGTCAGTTGATGAAGACTGATTAAGATAACTTATGGTTCGCTCTAATGCCTAGTCTGCCAAGAACAGATTAAGATGACTTGAAAAATGAAAAGTATAATTGACTTATGAACTCGAATAATCTATGGTCCACCAAGATTATTCCTACTCCGTTGTGTAGAGGTTAGCTAACTCACAGAGTCTGGCCAAGATAACTTTCGGTCCTCTTAAGAGTCTAGACCAAAAATACTTACCTTCAAGAGCGCATACAAGTTGCTTGGGCAGAACTCACATAAACATATTAACTAGACAGTTCCCAGACTTAGTGAAATTTCTTGTCTAAATACCAACACTGTGGCAAGATAACACAAAAAATATTCAGCAAGAAAAATCTAGAAAATACAAGTACAAAGTGTTATTCAACAAATTTTATTCCATTCCTGATTACAAAATTACAACTTTTACTTCTTATCAGGAGAATGTTCAGTTACAGTAGGGCTGGACTTAGCAGGGGATGGGTTTATGCGTACTACAATTTCATCACTTGATCCGGATCATCCTCTTTTTGTGACTAATCAGAGACTTCTTCAAATTCCACATAGGCCACCTGTCTGCGTGATCCTTTTCCATCAACTCCAACAGCTCTAGCCTTTATTTTACAACTATGTTGAACTGAAACGTGCCCTGGGCCCTAAGAAGCTCCTCCTCATGTGTTCTTGACTCTGCAAGATCTCGTTCTGACTGCTCCAATCTGCTCGCCAATGCATCAACTCTGGATTTCTTCGTACATAACTTGTCCTTGACTAGGCTAAGCTCATTGTGCGTCGGGAGGAGTTGATCTTCTGCTGTCTTTGCGCATTGATCGTAATGAGCAACGTCAGCCTCCAGCTTCTGACATCGGACAACCAATTCTGACTCCTTCTTGCTCTTCTCAACACTCAGAGCATGCATCTTAGTCTGCACCTTGATTACATTCTCCTGGGCAAGTTTCAAGTCACGCTGAACATAAGTCAATTCTTCTTCCAATCCGTCCTTCACAGACACCAGCTTTGCCAAATCAGTCTCAACTGATTCCAAGCGAACCTTTGAGACTCCAGTTTCGTCTTCAAGGCCTCCAAATGGATTTTCGATTAAACGAACCTCTGGCTTGAACCAACACTTGTCTGACCAGCCTGACCTTCAAACTGCTTCTTCAGTGGCTTAATCTCTCAGAGAGCATTTAAATATGACTTTTGTAGATGAGCAAAACTCGTTCCATGGTATACATTATCTCAAGAGTAGCCTCAACCCCGTCCCAGCAACAACAACTTGGTTCAAATATCACATCCCCAACATCAGATGTCTCTGCCCTTGTCCAGACGCTCACCCAGTGTCTCCCCCTCTGGCATTTGTGCTTGATTGGCCAGCCAATCATACCATCTTCTTATATGCTTCCTGGAAGCGTAAGATACATCCACCTCCTGATGTCAGTCCTGATTGCTCATTTTCACTGCATCTGAGGCAAAATGACTAATTCGCACATCTGAATGAAGATCATTTTGACCCACAAACACATCAATACCACCCTTTGTCGTCTTCACATCGTCTGGAGACTCCTCCACCTTTTTCTTCTTGCCCACATCCACTTGTTCATTCTCACCTACTGATTCAGGAGCAGTTGAAGGGGAGGAAAGAAGGGAATCACTCCTAGGATCGACCGCCACCAGAAAATTGATCAAATTCTTCTTTCTTTTTTGAAAGAAGGGGAGTTGTCGAAAATTTTCTACAAATAACAGTTCAATATGCAGTCAACAAAACTTGCAACAAGAAAGGTCTTATATTCACTTAGTTGTTTGAACTTCCGATTGATCATGACGCAGAAGTCATAAAACAATAATTCTGCCAAAACTTGAAATCATGACGCAAAGGGGCCAAACATACCCGCGATCGCAGTGAACAAACAACATGATATTCAAGCGAGGAGAGAATGGTAGTTGGATCATCCTCAGAGTCAATCGGAGTTCGGCATCCTACGCACTGATCAGCATGGCGATCAGAATCCTGTACCTGTTTGGTAACAACTGGGCTGGAGGAATGCCAAGGTACGCCAAGAAGCGCCAAGTATCTTCAATAACAAGAAAATGAAGGCTTGATTGAAGCATACCCTTGTGCAAGCAAATGAGTCCATTCGGAGGAGACATCATAGTCTGACCAAGTCCCAAAGTAAAAAGATCCAGAACCGGGAATCTGATATCTCTCACGAAGATCCACCAAATCTACCTTTGAAGAACTCACAACATTCGGCTACTAGTTTATTAGGAATTTGATTCTGACTCGCCATTGAAGAATGTATGAACCTTCAATTGCGCTTGCGAAAACGGAGATTGATTAGAGCAAATAAACAAGGGGAAGTCTCTGAAAAGTTGCAGAAGTAAAGAAAATCAACTCTGCAAATAGGAAGACTTATATAGAAGTGAAAAAACGCAAATTTATTGAGCAGTCACATACCCAATTAATGATGTGCATCACTCGAGGAAACTTTTCAAACTCAATTATCACGACTGTCCAGTTCCCTCATGAAGTGACGGACCGACATGCTGACCCACAAACTTGAGGAAGCAGTTGATGATACACCAAACCGTCCAGTAATCTACTCCGTACATGTGGCATGATGATCTCGTCAGCAGAGTTGAGCGAGCCCAAATAAGCGTGATCCAGCCCATAAGACATGGAACCAAACTCAGATTGTTTCAAGCCCACTGAGGCGAGTATCTTGGAATTGGACCCAAACAACAAGGCTCTATTCAACCCATAAGTCAAATGGTCAAACCCAAAACCCGTAAGACCAAATAAGGCAGGTATTTAAGAGTTTGAACTAAGACAGGCAGGCTAGTGAGACGTTGACTCCTGCTAAGAAACAAAAATCAGAGTATAAGTCGTACATGAAAACTCTCTTACATTGACAACTCTCAACAAGGAAATGATCTTTAGCAGATATCCTTCCTTAAACCACGCCACCAAAGGCATGGCCAAACAAGGACTCTCGTATGATAAATAGGGCACAAGGCTGAGGAACTAAGGTACAGTATAGAACCCTAATCTCAAGTAATACATCATTCTCTATGCCTTGTCTGACTTTAACATCGGAGTGTCATCGGTCACCACAACGGTGGTATTTGGCTTACGGTTGTTCCTTTTATAGATCAAGGCTTGGGAGAACGAAAACTGATCTATCAGGTCTGAATTTGGGCCTTTGATTATGATTTATTTTGATGGGCCTGGTTTGTGCTTTTATGACTAGATTCGCTCCTTTTGGGCTTTATGAATTGGCCTGATTTTGGGATACTTGATCCTCGTGATAGACGATCTTTGCCACGTGTACGGCTGTGATATCAGTCTTATTTGATGTATCATCAACTGTCATGACCGAACAACCACTTTGGTCGGTATTGCACAAACCCGAGTTGTCCGAAAGAATGGTGAAATGGGTAGTAGAGGTGGGTCAGTTCGACATCAATTATGCTCCTAAGATTGCAATAAAAGCTAAAACATTAGCTGACTTCACAGGCTTCAACGAACATTAGCCGAACAACAATAAATAAAAAAAACCACCGAACCAACTACTCACGAATGGATCCTATGCTATGGAGCATCCAACGAGATGGGGGAGTGGAGCTGGAATAATTTTGTACAACTTGGAAGGAGTGAAGTTGGAAAAGGCTATAAAATTAAGTTTCAAAGCCTCAAACAACGAAGCCGAGTATGAAGCAGTGATAGCCTGATTACAATTGGCCAAACACCTCGGAATAAAAGAAGTCAGCGTCTTCACTGATTCCAAATTGGTAGTCAAACAATTGAACGGAAAATTCCAAGTCAAAGATGCACGGATGAAAGCCTACCATCAAAAGATAAGCGAACTGATTGAAAGCTTCAAAGTAATAATCATTCAACGATGTACAAGACCGGAAAACAAAATAGCAGACAACTTGGCTAAGAAGGCATCACGTGGTGAAGAAACTGATGATTCATTCGTCACGATACAAGAGAGTTCAATCCTGGAGATCCAAGCACAAGAAACGTGTACAACGGATTAGGAGACCAATTGGACAACTCAAATCCCGGCGTACATACAAAACAAAACATTATCAACAACCGTAAACTATGGAATAGAGCGGCACGGTACACACTGATTAATGACAAACTCTACGAAGGTCTACCACAGGTCCACTGCTAAGTTGGCTTTCAGCCAGTGACGCTGACTATGTTGTATGAGAAATTCACTTCGGCAAATGCAGGAACCATCCAGGAAAAAGAACATTGGCTCATAAAGCCTTGACATTGGGATACTACTGATCAACAATGCAACAAGATGCAAATGAATAGTTTGGACTTGCGACAAATGTCAATGATTTGCTCTTCCCACACCCACATGTCAAGCAAAAACCTAATCCTGCTGAGTAGTCCATGGCCAATAACCCATTTCCTTCCCCTCTCATTTTCTATTTTTTATCGCCCTCACAATGGACCGTGCAAGATGGGTTCCCCACTCGCACGGGTCGCTGCAAGGGAAATAAATTTGACCCTCACAGTCGCGAAATCACTCAAATCTATCCAGTAAATAAAATAGAGTATTGTCCCTGACTTTCGACCAACTTTGATGCTCAATTGATACCAATTCTCAAGCTCATAAAACAAGAAAAATGTAGGATTCCGAGTGATCTAATGAACACAATTTGAATCGCCTGAAAATGTTTTGAAATAAGCAAGTTATGGTCATTTTACTAAAGTCACTCAAAACTATCCGGTAAAGAAAATAATGTATTGTCCCTAATTTTCGACCAACTTTGTTGCACGATTGAGATTGATTCTAAAGATCGTCAAAACACTAAAAATGTAGTAATCTAAGTTATCTAATGAACACAATTTGAATCATTTGAAAATGTTTTGAAATGAGCAAATTATGGTCATTTTACTACAGTCACTCAAAACTGTATAGCAACGACCAAGTCGCAAAGGACCATGTGAATGTAAGTCTCCCACTCGCAATATCCTATGCAAGTTTAAGTCTCTCACTCAAATGATTCATTGTGAGTTTAAGTCTCCCCACTCACATCTGCAGTGGATTATGCGAGTGAGAGACTTACACTCGCATAGAATCGTGCGAGTGGGAGACTTACATTCGCATAATCCTTTGCAACTTGGTCGTTGCTGTATAGTTTTGAGTTATTGTAGTAAAATGACCATAATTTCTTCATTTCAAAACATTTGCAAGTTATTCAAACTGTGTTCATTGTATAACTCAGAGTATTACATTTTCCTTGTTTTGATGAGCTTGAGAATCGATCTCAATCGAGTGTCAAAATTGGTCAAAAGTCAGGGACAGTACCATGTTTTCTTTATTGGACAGTTTTGATTGACTTTAGTAAAATGACCATAACTTCCTCATTTCAAAACATTTTTAAGTGATTCAAATTGTGTTCATTAGATAACTCAGGGTACTACATTCTTTGTGTTTTGATGAGCTTGAGATTAGTTCTCAATCAAGCAACAAAGTTGGTCGAAAGTCAGAGATAATACCTTATTTTTGTGTTTTGAATGAGTGAGCACTAGGTTGTTTTAGGAAGAGAGAGGAGGCCGGTGGTGTGGTCATTTCTGACCATCCTCACAAAAGTGAAGAGGAAGTTGAGAAAGGAGAAGGAGTTTACATAGGTTTGAATTTGAGAGGGGAAGTAACGGAGGGACGATGAACCCTTTTGGTTGAGTCGAATGGACGTGGAATGTGAGAAATTGAGGGAGAGAGTGACGGTTCAGTTGAGAGGGGAGAGGTTCAGTTGGGAGCTTTTGATTGAAGAAGAAAACATGGAGGATCAAATAAGAGAAAATGAAGTTGAGAAGTGAGAGGGAGCTTTCAATCGTTTGAATTTGAGAGGGGAAAAAAGATTTAGATTTTTTTATGATATAGATGGTGTGGAAGAGAACATTAGTGTGGTAGAGAGTGCATGATATGGGACAGAAAAATTAGATGGATAGTATAGGTTACAGTACATTGTGGTACTAAATAGTCGCTGCCAACAAATGGGAAAGGTAGCTTTTTCTTTATTGTTTTTTAAATTTACATCAATGCAAGAGAGTATATACCCAAACACCGAATCTAAACTAAGAAAGAATATCTATCATTTTCCTATATAAAAAAGATCATATATCATTCAAAAGACTATGGAAAACTAATTTTCCAAAATTTTCAATAACTCAAAACACTCTGTTGAGGTGAGCATGTGTTGCTGTAGATTTATTCACACACTCAATAGAAAAAGCTAAAGGAATGGTCACATCTTAAACATTAAGAGCTTACAAAGAACACTAGGAAATGAAGTACATACAGAAAAGACAAACACCATGAACAACTAACAACATCTACCACTACAACTACATCACTATAAGTACCCGTAGCTACAACCATAAACACTATCACTTGCAATTTAATTTAAAAGTCTTCATAAGCTTTCGTAATTTTTTTTCATCTCCATCTGTAGTTTTGCACTCACAATTTTTTCATCACCATCTGAGCTTGGCTGGGAAGTACTGTATTACAGTAATTAAGAGTTAAAAAAGTGAAAGATATAGAGGATAGCTGAAACAATAACATTACTAATAAAGGCCAAAATATCATTATACCTTCTTAATAAGGGAGAGGTAGTATGGCTTCACTTCTTCAACATTGATCCTCACTTTGCTCTTGCTGTATAGATCATATTTGCTGCAACCAAAACATATATTCACTTATTAGTTCCCTAAAAAAACATTATAGCTTTATAAAACAAACAATTGAGAAATGAGGGAGATATCCATACTTGAAAATCTTGACCCACTTGAGCATTTCCTTGTCCTCTTCATTCATCAAATAAGTATAAGCTCCTCCTCTATGTAAGGCTGCACACATATATATACATACATGAACAATATCTTCAGCCATCATTACAAGCGTACAAGGCGTGTTCAAATGAGCTCGAACTGCCAACAAAATTTACCATAAAATGAATGAAATCTTATTATGAAGAGGCCAACTTGTGGGAGAGTTGTGTTGTTCCCTTTTGCCACCTATTAAAAGCAAACGCACACATTAGCCCTACGAAACACAACAATTAGTCACCAACTAAGATGTCCGATGTGTAAACGAATGATCATGGATGAAGCAGTCATACCCGATACATGTACTCGTCATGCCCCCATGTCATAATAACATTGTCAAGTCCACAATTCTCAGTGTAGACACCCAACTTGGTGTTGAACAGAGGGTTCTTATAGTCTGGGTTTTCCTTGAAATGCTGCCCAAAACCAAAAACAAACATAACAATCAGATTAATTGGCTGTCACAAATGGTCATTCTAACAAGGGAATTCAAGTTTTAATCAGTGAATCGATCTACTTAATCTACCTGGTGGTGGACTACGGATTCATCAAAAGCACATCCAAGAGGATAAGTATCACCTACAAACAGACATATAATTTCATTAAGAGGCCCATGTGGTTTGCATCAAATGGGGGCCCTTAAAAGACTCCTCTACAATCATTGAAACTGGTTAGAATGACTTACCGACAACAGCCCACTGTGGCAACTCACCAAAAGATGGGTGCAACAAAACTTTCCCAAGATCTGCACATACATATGTACACATCAAACTCACACATACAAACAATGTAGTGATGCATGTATTATTGTATGGAAAAGAGAAATAACATATATATACCATGAATGAGGGCAGTGAGATGGAGCCAATCTTCATTAGGGTAATCCTTACGAATGGCTTCAGCGGATTGAAGAAGGTGTTCGATTTGTGGTTCATCAAGATCGGGATCGCTCTCATCAATGAATTCATTAAGGAGATCACAACACTCCCAAATGCTCATCAGAGCCTTGTCAAGCTTCCCATATTCCTCTTTCTTCCTCTTTGCCTGTTTTTTTTTCCATCATTATCATCCATCAATTAAACGTTGTTAGTTCATGCATCAAATTTTCTAGATCTCCATTTCAACACCAACAAAATAAAAACAATAATGACAAATAAATTTTACAAAAACAAAAGTTGTAGGTCCAATTTATATTTTTTGGAGCCACCACGAACACACGGTCGGTGCAAATTTGGAGTACTTGCAGTACGATAAAGAAAGGTTGGAGTTTGGTAAATCCCCCCAACTCTTGCCCATGTCGAAAGCGTGTGGGCTCACCTGTAACAATTTCTAATGGGCTTCATGAACCCATCTAGCCCATGAATGGTACGGAAGCCCAACACACCCAAAAAACACCAATGAAATAAATTACTTAAAGTAAGCGCAATTGCCTACATGATCTAGCAGAAAAACTGGGCAGCTGAAAACTTACGAATTCATACGTCTGGTTGATGTGATTTGTTCTGTAAAATTCTTCTACCTGGACATTCCTTTCACTTTCTTTCTCATAGTCCCTGCCACAAAAATAAATAAATAAATTTTTTCAAAATAAAAATATCCCAAATTTCCTTCCCAACTAAATTATGAAAAAAAAAAAAAAAAAATTTGTGCAAACCTGAAGGAGTGACCAAAGGCATTGTTATCAGGAACTTCAAAGCCTCCCTCAAGTTTCAAGACAAGCTTCTCCTCTTCTTGTTTCAAATTTTCACTGTTGTTGTTCTCAACAGAGAGAGCACCCTCTGTGACACAACAAACATCATTTCATATTCAGAATAAGTAAAATAATTGGGTTTTCAGGATCAATTAAAAAATTTTAAAAAAAAAATTTACCTGGAACAGTGGTGATGGTCATGATGATGATGAAGAAAGAAAAAAATGGTGATGGACACAATTATTTTTTGTGAACAGCACAGAGAATTGCAAGCAAGAGAAGCGGTGCAGGATCCCTCAAAATTGACAGGCACTTTATATAGTCCCAGATCACTCGAATTTTACCCAAACAAGGACCAAAATTCCTTCAAATTTGTACCCAGGCCACTAAATTCTTACCCAAAACAGGACAACAGTGATTCTCCAAAACTCCGACAGCGTACGAGGGGCATATTACTGTAAATAAATTGTATCCCACATGGGCTTTATAGTCATTTCACTTGAACTGGATAGACAATTACGGGTATAGAAGTTTATCAGGAAAAATAAAGAAAGTCAGAATTACACGTCAGATCGCCGTGTAGTCGCGGATGAAGACAATTACGGGTAGATGACGTGTCGAATTCCTGAAATGGTTGGTAGGCCTCACTATCTTTAGCTGTATTCCGTTAGGTGGCATGGCGTTGAAAATTAATTTTGTTAATTTTGGCATCTAAGTTAATCTAATCTTATAAATGTGGGTTATTTCCTCAAGGATTAATTTGGCACGTGGACCTGTGATCACCACACGATCTGTTTCATTTAAGGAAATTCTCAATATGTTTCAAACACTGCCAAGTATGAGAAAATGATAGTTTAGAATAATTCCGGATATCGACATTTCTGATATAACAATATTTGAATGATATTATTCTAAAATCTTGAGTTGAACAATTCAAATATTTTGAACATTGGAAAAAACATGGTACTATATGTGTATCCTATTAATCCAATCATTTTTATTTTAGTCAAAAAACTTCTTTTAAGATAATGTCTTGATTATTGAGGAAGATAACAATTGGAGGGAGAATGAGATCATTTGACCAAAACATAGCGTAATAATCAAAGTAACCACCATAACATATTAGTCAAAGTAATTTATCTTCGAAAATTAAATTAAAAAAAAAAATCCAATATCTATTTGATCCTTTATACGATGGATTAAACCGACAAATTTGGCTGAAAGGAGATATGAGCAACGTTAGGGAAAATGTTTAGTTGAAAGGTAGAAACAATCGTACGTGTAGTGGCTGGCATTCCGGAAGTTGGAAGGTGTATGTTTCCTTCTCTTCAAATTCAATGGAAGAAATAGAAAAATCTTTCTAGAACACATCACAAAACAATATAGAAAAATATCTTGTTTTCGCTCACTAGATCCAAGTATGTGTCTATTAGGTGTCACTATGTTGCAATATTCATGAAAGGTGCTTTCATTATGGACATCAATCACCTGATTAGTAGGTAGGAATTGGAGTTCATCCACAAGATTATGACAAGTTATGATAACTATGGGACCAACGTGTGTTAGCTTAACTTGTTTTAGTGTTTTGAGACTATATGTGGGTCAAATGTTAATGTAGCGTGCAACTCGAGTTCAACTATAAAATTTTGGCCCATGGGTATGAAATATGAAATCAGTATTCATCGGGTTGGGCATGAGCTAAGGTATTTGAGAATGGAAAAATAACTTGAAGAATCCAAGGAATTTAAATCAATAGTTATGAATTTATTATCCATATCAAGTAATTTATATTAACTTATTTAAATGTAAAATATTACCACAAACAATTAATAGCTCGATGATTGTCGTCTAGCACTGGGTCATATATTCTATTCCTTTTGTTTTTAGAAAATCAGCAACTATTTGAGAAGTTTGGACGTCCCTAATCCTAAACCCAAGCTCCAAAAATCATACTTAGGTTGGTTGGTTAGATTGCAATGTTTGGGCTCCTGTTTGGGTGGAGCCTAGTCTGAGTTCCTAACCAACCCAACTTGCCCAACTTCACCTGGATGGCAGGGAAGAATGTTTTCTTATGGGTTGTTGCTAAATAACAGTGTTCTAAAAATCGGCCTAAACGGCGCCTAGGCGCTAGAAGGTGGAAAATCGCTCAGATTAATGGCTGGGCGGGCAGTCTGGGCGGGTCTAGGCGTGTTTGGGCGGGATCTAGGCGGCCTAGGCGAGGTCTAGGCGGTCTGGGCGATTTTTATTTTTTTATTTTTTAATAAGGCTGATTGTGTTCTTATTTTATTTTTCTTTCCTATTTTTTAAAAATAAACTTTTTAATTGTTTTTTATTCAGTATATGTCTAAATGTAGCAAAGGATGATTACTTAATGGAATTCTCAAAGGATCTGCCGGTACCAATTTTACTAATGTAGATTTTATCAAACATAACTGAGGTTATTAATGCAATTTGAAGAAAAATAAAAGAGTACACAAATTCAAATTTATATAAAGTACCCATCATGACCAACTTCAGTCATTTGAGTTTTAATAAATTTTGTTCACGATTGTTAATTTTTCATGTTTTTAAATTTTGCATATGTATATTGGCATTAAATTGGATGTAATTGATAAGGTATTATGCTTAACTTTTGTAAATTATTAAAGTTATAATACAAAACCTAAGACCGCCTAGGCACCTGCTCGCCGCCCGCCCAGCGATTTTTAGAACACTGCTAAAAAAAAGTATGTATAGCATAAAAAAAAAGTATGTATGGTGGTGATTGTTGGAGAGGAGAATGAGATAGGGGTATTTCGTTTTAGATTGATGATGTGGTGTCATTAAAAAAAGTGCTAGTGTCCTTCAGAAAGTATGAAATAGGTGTTGTCATTCAGTATAAATAGTGGTATTATCTAGCAACATCCTTTTCTTATAACAATTTGTGTTATAGAAATATGAGCAGTTCTGCATGGCGAGGAAACGAGCGAGGGGAGGGAGGTGGCGGGGTGGGGACCGTTCACCTCCCTCGAGATGCCCGCAAAAAAAATTGATGGCACGCATCTCGAGGGAAGTGAACGGTCCCCACCCCGCCACCTCCCTCCCCTCGCTCGTTTCCTCGCCCACTTCCTCGACATTTAGAATTTCTGTAGAAATATTATATCTAACTCTCTTTGTTGCTTTTATGAGGAGGGACAAGAGAATCTTCAACACTTATGTTTTGATTGTCCATTCTCTAAGTATGTATGGCATAAGTTATTGGTTAAATTTTGGTTGTCAGGAACAACATGAATGGAGGTGGATTTTCTCAAATGCTAGAGGCAAGGGTATGAAAAGTTTCATGTATAGAACTGTGATCAAAACTTGAATATACTAGCTATAGAAAGAAGAGTGAAAGGAGATTCAACTGTTTAAGCTTCTCCAAAGGAAATGTCTTAGTTATGTTAACAAGGACCACTACAAAGGATGATTGTTTGTCCTTGGCATTACTAACTTTGAAAATAGGTCTCAAGATGATGAGTCAGATAGGTGTCAAGTGGATTGGGGTTGTGGTAGACAAAAAAAACGAGTTGAGCAATTAGTAAAAGAGGTGTGGCAAATTCCATGGAAGCATTTGAATATAGTGCAAGACATCAAAGAGTTAGGCAGTTCTTTTGAGGTTTTCTCGATAAATCACATTATCAGACAAAGCTGCAGATTGGCTTGCAGCCAGGAGTGGTAGTTTAGGAACAACTATTTTCATTTCTCCGATGGAGAAAGAGCTATGGGAGATAATTAATGAAGACATATTACAATTCATCTATACTATAAATGCTAGGTCACTCCATATGTATCTGTGTGTAGTTGTGAGTGGACTATAAGGCTGTAATTTTATATTCTATTGTGTTTTGCTGCTCGTAGGGGTTGTTTCCCGTACATAATTTTTTCAATAAAAAGGGGGCCCTGATCCCATTACTTCCAAAAAAATAAAATTGCCCAAATTACAGCCTAAAATGGTTCCACTCACAAATGGTTCCTAGAGGTTGGTCTAAGAACTTGGGTGATGGTATTAGACTTCGAGCATTGCTTATTTCGACGCACTTCATGACCACAAATCTATGTAACACTTGTTCGAAGGTGATATTATCAATGACCAAAGTGTTGATATTATTTATCACCTATTATATTAACCAAAGTAGTCAAAACGTGAAGCGAAGACGAAATAAGTTGTCATGGCTTGGCTTTAAGCGAAAAACGAAAAACGAAGCGTGAAGCGATGGATTTATACAAGTAAAGCGAACCTAAAAACTGATTTTAATAGTAGATAAAAAAATGTAAATATATGCATTTTACTTGTAATTAAGCTTCTAAATATATGCATTATGTTTTTCTACTAGATTTAAAGTTGTTAGCTCAAGTCAATGTAAGTGTTCGTATTGCTTCCTATGATATGATGTGTGTTACTATTCACTGCTACACCATACTTCCAACCAATGTCTTCACGAGAACCACTCTTCCTCGCCCCACGGTTTTCTTCCATAATCAATCACCTTAGGTAAATAAAAAATAACAATATTATTAATGTATAGATTATTAATGCATAGATAATCAATGTATAAATAATTTACCAAATGATCCTAATTGCAAAACTTTGATTCTTGATGACAGAAAGAATTGAGGTAACAATTTTCTTCAACATTAACAGGTGGACGAAACAACCCAAATGCAGGATTTACTCAAACTATTTTGCCTCCATCTCAAATCAAATATAGTTTGCAGAAAAAATCTCAAGAACAAAACAAGACATAGAAGAAGAAAAAACAAAAAAAAAAGGAAGAAGAAGATATTTGTATGTACCTTCAAGGCTCCAACTGCTGCTCTCTAATACATTGTCGTGAAGCTTTGAAAAGTGAAGACTGAAGAGAGAAGACAAGAAACCAATCAAATCACACATCCAAAGCCTCAAATCAAATCCAAAAAATTAAACTAAGATATCAATCAATAATGCAAAACCTCAACAATGAGACGAACTCCATTTATCAAAACTCCAAATTAAGAAAATAGATAAAATTGAGATACACAGACAACAAAATGAGAAAAAATACAAACAATGAGCAAACCCCATATCCCAAAATTTCAAATTGAAAGCATTGATGTTTTTTTTTAATGGTATGTAAATTTGAAGACCACTCTGAAGCAATTCGTAGAATAATATGAGAATGCACTACATAGTAAGGTTCAAAAAGAAGATAAAAAGGACTTTAAATCATTTCATCGAAGGATTCTTTGCATCACTCGTTATGCAATAGAGAAACATTTTCAAGTTGCCTACACCACAAATAAATTTAGGGAGTTTTGAAAAACAGCTAGCAGAAAATATATGTTATAGAGTTCGTAGTGACGTTATAGAGAAGAGTGGCTTTGAGGTTACAATGTTACACAAGACTTGGTGATAGGAGATAGACAACGATGAGTCAATTTTAAAATTTATTTTAAAGTTGTCGACTTCAATATTAAGTGTAATTACCAATTGTTTGAGTTCAGGGGGATCTTATGCAAACATGTATTGACAATATTGTTTCAAAAAAGGATTCATGTGGTACTAGAAAAATATGTTATTCGGAGGTCGAGGAAAGATGTTAAGAGACGTCATACAAAAGTTAAAATTGTTTATTCAGATTGGGGAATGAAGCCTGAAAATCAACGGTTTGATAAGATATGTAGTGTCTTGAATGAAATGGCTGACTTCGCCGTTGAGGATGAAAAAAAGACAAATAAGATTCAAGAATGGATCATTTTGAAAATGGAGGAACTTAAAACTGATGATGGTAATGGTCGTGTTGATTCAGAGGGGTTTTTGAAAGTAGGCACCAATACTACTAGTTCTGGGATCCAAATTCATAGTCCATTGGTGGTTCGTAGCAAAGGTTTAACGTTCTAATTCAAGGATGAAATCCACCAAGGAGAAAATTTGTAAAAAGATACAAAAAAAAAAAAAAGATCGAGCCATTGAGAAAAATTTGGTATGTTTTGCAATCTATGTTTTACTTTTATGAATATATATTTTCTTAAGTTAAGAATATTAAGTTTTATTCACACATGTCATTTGTAGGGTTCTACCTAAATTGGAATTGAAGGTTCACAGTGTATGACACCTCGTTCAAGCAATATTATGCCATATGGTGCGTTAAATCTCAATACATAGGTTTGTCTTTATATATTTAAATGTACGAATCACTCAATATGGTTGTTCACTTATGATTTGTATGTTTGTCGTCTTGAAGGATGAAACAATAGGGTCATGTTATTCACAATCTGGTGCTACAATTGAAGGACTTGATCATATTTACTCGTTGCTCTCACAGGTATATAAATATTGTTTCTTAATATACTTTTAAGGATCACAGTGTAACTCTTTATTATTTAGTTTTGCAGCCACCAGCTTCAAACAACGACATGGAGTTGACAGACTATAGGTCATTGTGAAGATCTGCAGCCATCAACTTCATCTAATTTGACGATTTGAAGAATCTTAGGATTTAATAGCAGAATTTCAGCAATATGAATTTGGTCAGCTCATTGTCAGAATTTTATAGCAGACTATAGGTCGTTGCAATATGAAATTGATTTGTGCACTGTCAGAAATTTCACTGACAATAATTTTATAGCAGATTTACCTTCATGCTTTGCTTGCTTAATTTTATAGCAGATTTTACTATAATGTTATAGCAGATTTGCTTGTTGTCAGGAATTTCACTGTAATTTTATGGCAGATTTCAATATGTTTGCTTTGCTTTGCTTAGCTTGGAAATGCATGAAGGAATTAACTGCAGCTAATTTACACAATATAATACTATATAATTACAGTGGGGTTTACTAGCAACAATCAAAATTCAGAAATGTTTACTAGCAGAAATGCTTAAACTTATCTTCTTTCTGCTTAATGTATTGTTTTATAGACAAGAAAACAATGAATGCCCAAGAGGCAACTTTCACAACTCAATGGCTTACATATAAAATCTAATGAAATTTTAGTGTCATGTTGCAACAGAATAGTCTTGAAATGATCAATAGTTTCATTTTCGATGAGCCATGTTTATGGAGTTTTATGCAATCCGCACCCAATAACTTTATGGCTACGAATTATTGTATTGATTCAACAACAAAATTGATTTTGTAGTTTTCTGCTACTTTGGCTGGATGTAGCAGAAACTTATCAAACAAGTAAAAGATGATCCTGGCAACAAAATATAATCAGCTATGTACAATCAGCTAAGAGAAATCCTTGCAATTCAAATTGTTCAAAGATCTCACCACGCAGTATCAACTAAGAGAAATCCTTGCAATTCAAATGACTCAGAAATTGTTCAAGGGTCTCCCTATGTAGTATGTACTATCAGCTAAGAAAAATCCTTGCAATTCAAAATTCAAATAACGCGGAAGGGAGCTACTTGTTACATGCAATTCTTAAAACATATAAATAGATTGTACTCACCCACAAAGGGTCACACCTCCCATACACTATTCTACAATAAACGTTCAAATTTTTTCATAAGAAGTACATATCATTCTCCAACCAAAAGCTTCAAGAAAACAAGTACAAGTATCATACTAATGACTATTAATAAAATGTTGATCAAGTCCCTTGTAAATGTCCAAGGATCGTTGTTTGCTTGGTCGAGGAAGAAGAAGGAACGTGAATGTGATGGGGAAGCACTGATGCTTGCTTTCCTCATTTTGAGATGGGAGAAGTTGCAAATGCTTGGTCGAGGAAGAAGAATGAACAAGAACGAGATGGGAGAAGTTGCAAAGGAGGTTAGGGTTTTTTTTTAATTTTAACTAACGACACCGTTAACAACCTCTCCCTTTTTTTGTCTCTCTCCTCAAAAACACGTGCCCAAGAGCACATCCTGGCTCACTCCTAGCCAACAACCCTGGCTGGGTAGACGCGCTATTTGCTTTTTGAACCAATAAGAGCAGCAACAATGCATTGAATTTTTTTATACCATGTTGTTTTGTTTTGTTTTGTTTTGTTTTTTGTTTTTATTTTTATTTTTTATTTTTGCCCCTACTAAGTGAAACCAACAATGACTTACAATGCCTTCTTTTTATAATTGTAGAACACATAAGACCTAATTGAAATGCCTCTAAAGGCTTACTATTTGTAATTTAAGACTATTAAAAGTCACAAACCTAAACCATGGCTAAAAGATATGTAAAAAGACAATTATACCCATATTTCTAGACATATTGACGTGGTATTATTATTTATCTATTCAAACTTTAGTTACATTGAAACAAACGAAATATGCAATCTCTTACACAATTTGATGTTTCTTCAAAGTTGTTTCATGTCCCTTAAACAAGTGATCAATTCTTGCTGGTAATCCGGAAGTTAAAAAAATAAAAATAAAAGTCTGGATGTAAACTTATGATTGGTTTTTAGAAGGTGACTGAATTTATATTTATTCTAGCTTGATTCAAATAAAAGAAGTCATTATGGAAATATGCATGTTTCACTGTATAATGTTTCAAGAGACTGAAATCAAATTCGAATGCATTTCAATGTTGTGTTAAAGCTATATTCAAAAACCATATTTGTAATTGAGAGGAAATCAAAGGAGTACATAGTGGTGGTGGTGTCCAAGAGATTGAAATCGACTCATGGTTGAAACGAGTTTCTTAATCCAAAGAGATATTTGAGTTAGAGATGGATAAATAAGACTAATGGTGGCGAGATAGTTGTACTGAATGGAGTCAAAATTCTAGATATGATCTTTGAGATTTTGTTTTTGAAAATTGACCACTTAAGTTAAAGGGAAATAATGTATTTAACTATTTTTAAACCACAGATTGGGTTTGTTGGTTTTAAGAGTATTGAATTACCAAAAATAAGCCTTTTGAGGCATTTTCAATTAGGGGTGGGCACGAGACGAGAGGGGACGGGATGGACCTCGTTCTTATCCCATACACTGTATTCGGGACCGAGACAGAATCCGGATGGGATAATAATAAATTTTCATCTTACATTGCTCACACACTAATAACGTGTAATTTATGTACATATAACTTTCATCATAACAACATAAATGTCATATAATTTTTTTTCACATTGCTCTTAATTGTATCTTGTATGAATGATATAAGTTCTCAAGTTGTCTTAATATAAGTTCAAAAATGAAAAATATTGTTCATTAACCAAATTTCCAACTACATAACTCATAGTGCAAAACTAAACCAAATCATCATTTGCATTTATTTTCTACAAGAATAATTGTCCTATAACCAATCTAAAACGTGAAAAAACATAAATTTTCTTGGGTTCTATTTGACCTAAAATATTCAAATTAAAGTTTCTATGTAAACAAAGAGTACAAAATCAAGCAAATTTTCAAACAGTAGATGTTTTGATTTAATTTCAACACATCCAAAACTTTCATTTAGAAGATAGTTTGATTAAAAGTAATAATAATAATAAATATTAAATAATTAAGTTTGGAACGGGATGGGCGGGATTGAAAATCTCCTTCCCGATCTCATCCCACTCTAGACCGGGATCGGGATGAGTTCGATCAATCACAAAAGGACCATGATGCAGTCAATTTTCGCTCCTTGCTTTGACCCTGTTCCTTTTGACCTGCACAAGTAACATTGTGAGCCACAAACCACCGTGGGGTGGCCGATGACACTCTGATGCTAAAGTCAAATAGGGATCTGAGGAAGGTGTAATGTTGTTACAGGGAATTTGTAGTGTACCTTAGCTTACCAACCTCATGTCTTATTTATAGTGCAAGGAGTCCTGATTTTACCAAGCCATCGTAGGCGTAGTTTAGGAAGGAGATCTTCGTGGAGATCCCTCTCTAATTAGGATTCGTGTTGTAAGAGGGAAGTTCCCTGTTAGCTCTGCGCTCCTAGATACGTGAAAGATAGTTCCCAATCCAAGAGCAATCCGTAGAAGGGAATTTCCCTATGTAGAAGATACTCTGGAGTTTGCTTCCTATTTGAAAGTAGAGAGCAGTTGTAGTTGCCTGTCCAAAGATGATCCTCAAGATACTTGCCTGAAGAGGGCTTACAGGTATCGTGGATAGTTGTGAGACGTGTGAGCCGAACATGCTGTGAAAGTCAGGGTCCGCTTGGCGAACTGAAGTTGAGGGGGCTTGGATCCACTTGGGTTGGATCTGCGTTGGGCCGATGCTTTGGCTCATAGTTCCTCGAGATCATTGACACGTGTTCGGCTCAGGGGTGTGACCGTTTTTATGTATCATCAGCTACTCCCCCCGAGTTAGTGGGGTGTTTACGTTGGTCCATTGACTCGTTAAAAAGACATATGCACCGTCGTGATGATTGGACTTGAAGCGTTGGTTTCGAGCGGCGCATGACATTCAATAGGTATGCGATTGCACGAGGAAGGAAAGTTTGGTTCTCCTCCCCTATAAATATTTATTGTTCTGAGGATGATTTTCCCATCGTTATTTATGCTATCTTTTCGAACCGTAGTATCTGTTCTTTCTTCCAATGGTCGACGGTGTCAAAATTGCCTGCAAGAATTCCTTATCCCTCGCCTGTATGAATCACTTTGGTGATAGTATGGTTGACGAAACTGAGTTGATCAGACTTCGTAATTTGTATCGTATCCCTGGAGATCTGTATCATGTTCCCGCATCTGGAGTGTCAGGTCTGACCGTACCTCCTCACGGGTTTATAGGCTTGCACCAAGGTATGTTTGAGTCTGGACTCCGATTTCTTTTGCGTGACGACATCTAGTGCTTATTTACTCATTTTCGCTTGCCTCCCACTTAGATGGCGCCGAGCGGGTTCAAGATACTGCTAGCAATTCTCTTGAGGGCTCATGACGTTGGCATTCGTTTGACTCCACGGTGATTTATCGCCTGACCAAAGTTCGGCGGGATTCCAAGAGTATTTGTATACTGACTTGTCCACCTTGTCTGGGTTTGACGATGAGCAGTGTCGAATCCTGGGAAAAGTAGTGGTTATTGGCTTCAGTGGATTCTGGCTACTTCAAGCTCGGGAGTCGTAGAGTGTCCCAATACTTTCAGTTCGATTGCGGCGAGTTCTTCTTTAGTGCATGCGTATCTTTGCACGTTCTTCTTGTCATTAGTCCTGATGTTTTTCCTTTGTTTCAAAAAAGTTTGTTATTCTGTTCCTCAGTGAGGAAGAGAAGCGACCGGAGAAGAAGTTTTTGGAGTTTCCTTTGACTTTTGTTGAGGAGGTAGTAATGCTAACAGATGTTGTATGCAACGGGCTGCTGCGGTGTTCTTATGAGGCTCGCCTAGTGTCGAGTTCCCCAGCTGAGGGGGTGGTCGCTCATCGTGTGAGAAAGAGGAGCCTGGCCCCGTTTAACCCCTCCAGGCTTGTTGAGTTGGAAGCGAACGTGCTTCCCATGGTTGCCCTGAGGAAAAGGCAGTCTTCTATAGTGGCGGTCTCTCCCTTTAATGCCCGTACTTCGGAGCCACATGTTCCTGTCTTGCCGCATCTTGAAGCTCGTGGGAGGGTCCTTGCTTTGGAGAAGGCCTTTGTCGATTTGCGGATGTCATACTTAGATGCCCTTTATCGGGCAGAGGATTCTGGCACAGCCGTGGACTGCGAGGGTGTGGAGGCCACGACCCTTGTTGCTGATGCAGTAGATGAAATGAGAGCTCAGCTGAGGGTTACTGAGTTCGACTTGGTGTCGACTCGTGCTGAGCTGAAGCGGACCAGGGTAGAATTGAAGTGCCCGAATACTGCTATGGACATGTGGGCCTCTGAACGAAGGGCCGAAGAAGCTAAAAGGAAGCATTCGAAAGTGGAGTGGGCTGTCGAAAGGCAGCTGCTGGAAGCCGTGATAGATGACGTGCTTCGCTGTGCTCTGGAGGTGAAGCGGATGTTGTCCGAGGAGCGCTCTCATTATGAAGCGTTGCTGGGCGCGGTAGATTTTGATGTGTCTGGCAGGAGCTGCTAATCTCATCCGAGGTAATTTGGGGCAGACTAGAGCTTCTAGAACTGATAAAGGGGGAGTATCCCGACATTGATCTTGACTTCACCTGCTATAGGAGGGCAGCTTTTGGGTTGATTCAGCGAGGGAAAGGCTCTAGCGCTGCAACGCTAACTGGTGAAGAAGATGTTTCTCCTTAGATTGTAATGTCCCTTCTTGGGCGAACATCATGTAGACATGTTTTTTCTTTTGAATGAAAGAATTATTCTACCTTGCATCGTCGTATTTGCTTTTGTTGCTTTGTAGATAGTAGGGTTTATACTGTAGGAAGGAAGTTTTTTGTCAGTCCAAATATATTGTTGTGTTGTCGCGACAGATTAGGGGTTGATCAGCGAGAGTCATCGTTGGTCAAGAGCTGACCAAATTTTTTCAATTATTATCTGCAATGACTCCCTCGGTGTTGGCGGTCTAGCGCTGACTTTTGCCTCCATTTCTTCGGTTGTTGCGACCTGCGCGGAGCGGGTTAGGTTTTTCATGTCGGGAACCGTTGTCATCAGTTTAGGACTGATTAAGTTTTGCTTGGTAAGTTCGGCGACCATTATCCGTATCAAGAGCAATGATCCCTTGGCGAGTCGTCGTCATTAGGGATAAGCGCTGACTAGACTCCCACTTCCTCAACCGTCGTGACCAGCGCAGAGCGGATTAAGCTTTGAGCACCAGAAGTTGTTGTCATCAGTCGCGAACTGACTAAGCTTACCTTGCTAATTTGGCGATCATTGAGAGCAATGATCCATCGGCGAGTCGTTGTCATTAGCGGACAAGCACTGACTAAATTCCCACTTCCTCAGCCGTCGTGACCCGCGTGGAGTAGATTAGGCTTTGGGCACCATAAGTCGTCGTCATTAGTCACGAATTGACTAAGCTTACCTGGCTAATTCGGCGATCATTGTCTGTATTAAGAGCAATGATCCCTTGGCAAGTCGTTGTCATCAGCGGACAAGCGCTGACTAAACTCCCACTTCCTCAACCATCGTGACCCGCACGGAGTGGGTTAGGCTTTGGGCACCAGAAGTCGTCGTTATCAGTCGTGAACTGACTAAGCTTATTTGGCTAATTCGACGATCATTGTCTATATTGAGAGCAATTATCCCTGGCGAGTCGTCGTCATCAGCGGACAAGCGCTGACTAGACTCCCACTTCCTCAACTATCATGACCCACGTGGAGCGGAATGGGCTTTAAGCACCAGAAACCGTCGTCATCAATCGCGAACTAACTAAACTTACATGGCTAATTCGACAATCATTGAGAGCAATGATCCCTTGGCGAGTTGTTGTCATCAGTGGACAAAAGCTAACTATACTCCCACTTCCTTAGCCGTTAGGACCCGCGCAGAGTGGATTAGGCTTTGGGCACTAGAAGTCATCGTCATCAGTCGTGAACTGACTAAGCTTACTTGGTTAATTCGACGATCATTGTCTGTATTGAGAGCAATGATCCCTTCACGAGTTGTTGTCATCAGCGGGCAAATGCTGACTAAACTCCTCTTCAACCGTTGTGACACAGAGCGGATTAGGTTTTGGGCACCAGAAGTTGTCGTCATCAGTCGCGAACTGACTTAGCTTACTTGGCTAATTCGGCGATCATCGTCTGTATTGAGAACAATGATCCCTTGGCGAGTTGTCGTCATCATCGGACGAACATTGACTAGACTCCCAATTCTTCAGCCATCGTGGATCGCGCGAAGCGGATTAGGCTTTGGACACCAGAAGCCATTGTCATCAGTCGTGAACTGACTAAGCTTACTTGGCTAATTTGGCAATCATCGTTTGTATTGAGAGCAATGATCCCTTGGCGAGTCGTCGTCATCAACGGACAAACGCTGACTAGATTCTCACTTCATCAGCCGTCGTGACCCGCGCGAAGCGGATTAGGCTTTGGGTAAATGTCCGAGTTTGGACGTAACTGGGGTTAGCGAGGGTTGTAACGGACTACATGCCGTGGAAGTTTTGGTAAAAACAAAATATTTTATTAATAATACTTTTTGAGATGCTCTACATTCCTCGGTCGTTTTAACCCGTTGTCGTCGGCGTCTTCCAGCCAGTATGTTCCCGACCTGTTAGGAACTCTGTAAGGCCTTTCCCAGTTCGGATTTAGCTTTCCTGCCCCGACTTTTTTGGTGTATTGTTGGGTCTTCCGCAGTACTCAGTATCCCACCTTGAATTTGTGTAGCTTGACCTTCTTGTCGTAGTATTGCGCCATCCATTGTTTGTAGGCGGCTATCTTGGTGGAAACCAGATCCTGTTTTTTGTCGATGAGGTCTAGTCCCATGCGTAAGGCTTCGTTGCTCTCGTCTGGTCTGAACTCTTCCGTCCAGAAGATTGGCACCTCAAGCTTTACTGGAACCATAGGTTCTGCCCCGTATGCTAGGGCGAAGGGTTTCTCTCTGGTAGGGATTCTTTTGGTTGTTCGATATGCCCAGAGTATTTCTGGTAGCTCTGGAACCCATTTTCCTTTCGCTGCTTCGAGTTTTATTTTGATGGCTTCTAGGATCGTCCGGTTGGTGACTTCCGTCTAGCCGTTTGCTTGGGGGTATCCTGGCGAGGAGAAGTTGTGCCTCACTCCTAGGATTTTGCACAGTTCTTTGACCTTGCTGTCTTCGAACCGGATTTCGTTGTCACTGACCTGTACTCCAAGGATGCCAAATCTGCAGACGATGGCAGCTCATATGAATTTTTTGATCTGGATCTACCCTATTTTGGATAGGGGCTCGGCCTCGACCCACTTGGTAAAGTAGTTGATGGTGACAAGAAGGAATTTTTTACCAGCCAATTCCGGGAGAGGTCCGACGATGTCCATTCCCCATTGCGCAAACGACCATGGACTTTTCATTGGAGTTAGTGACTGGGCCGACATGTGGGTGTATGGTGCGAACCTCTAACATTTGTCGCATTTGCGGACTGCATCTTTGGCGTCCTGCTGCATAGTCGGCCAATAGTACCCTAACATTAGGGCCTTGTGGGCAAGGGTTCTCCCGCCTGGGTGATTCTCGCATAGGCTGTTGTGGATAGCTTCCAAGACTTGTTTAGCCTCTGAGGGTGATAGACATCGGAGCAATGGCCCTGTTACCGATCTCCTATATAATTTGTCATTTAGGAGAGTATACCTTGTTGCTCTGTTTTTAAGTTTCAGTGTTTCAATCTTATCTTTTGGTAAGGCTCCTGATGCTATATATTCTAGTATCGGAGTCATCCAATTGAGTTATGTCTCCGCGGCGCAAATATTCCCGTGCTCTTCTTCGTCGAGGCTTGATTTCTTCTGATATTCGATGAGGCCACTGGAGACCTCGCTGGAGGTCGAGGCTTAATTTGCTAGCTCATCAGCCTTTTGGTTGTCGTCTCGGGGGCACTGTATGAGCTGACAGTTCTTGAACTTGCTTATTACACCGAGTACCTTGTTGCAGTAGGCTAACATGTGTTGATCTTTGCTATTGAAATCTATTTTGACCTGGTTGACTACTAGTCTTGAGTCACTGTATGTTGTTAAGTGATCTATGCCAATCCCCAAAGCTAGCTTTAAGCTTGACAAATGAGCTTTGTATTTGGCCTCGTTGTTTGAAGCGGGGAAACCAAATCCGACAGCCTTTTCGAGTGTGAAGCCGCTAGGGGAGCGGAGAGTGATCCCTGCTCAGCTGGCCTTAGTAGTTTAAGATCCGTCGCAGTGCAGGGTCCAAGCTTGGACACCAGATTTCGTGAGCTGGTAAACTACTTTCGGTTCTTCTCCGCCGGTGAATTCAACAATGAAATCAGTGAGCGCCTGGGCTTTGATGGCGGTTCTTGGAGCATAGTTTATGTCAAGCTGCCCAAGTTCTACTAACCATTTCACCATCCTACTAGATAGCTCGAGTTTATGTAATACCGAGCGGAGTGGGGTTTGGTCAGGACCGTTATGAAGTGGGCTTGAAAATAGGGCATCGGTTTCCTAGAGAATACGACTAACGCCAAAGCCAACTTTTTCAGGTCTGGATAGTGTGTTTCTGCTTCTACGAAGATTTTGCTGGTGTAGTATACTGGCCTCTGAGTTCCATGGTTGTCACATATGAGGGCTGAACTGACAGCGTGTTTAGAAACAGACATGTACAAGTATAATGTTTCACCTATCGTGGGCTTCGAGAGTATCTATGGACTCTCCATGTATGTTTTCAAGTTCTGAAAGGCTTGTTCGCATTTCTCGCTCCACGAAAATCCTTTGCTCCCTCTTAGTATTTTGAAGAAGGGAAGGCATTTGTTGGACGACTTTGACATAAATCTGTTTAGTGTTGCTACCCTCCCAGTCAGGCTCTGGACTTCTCTAATATTAGATGGGGACTTTATGTCGAGAACAACCCGAATCTGTTTTGGATCGGCCTCGATTCCTCTTCTGTTAACTATATAGCCTAGGAATTTCCCAGACTCAACTCTGAACGTGTAATTTTGTGGGTTGAACTTCATCTAGTATTTCCCGAGTTGATCAAATGCTTCAGCAAGGTCCCGTACATGGTCGGGGTTGCGAAAGATTTTTACTAACATATCATCGATGTATACTTCCATATTTCTATCATTATGTTGCTTGAACAATCGGTTAACCAATTGTTGATAGGTAGCCCCAACATTCTTTAGGTCGTATGGCATCACCACATAACGGTATATTCTCATTTCCGCCATGAAAAAGGTTTTCTCTTGATCTGGGGGGGTGCATTAATATTTGATTATAGCCAGAATATGCGTCCATAAAGCTGAGGAGGTTGTGTCCCGATGTGGCGTCTACTATCTGATCGATCCGGGGGAGTGGGAAGTTGTCATTGGGGCATACTTTGTTTAGATTAGTGTAGTCTAAGCACACTCTCTACTTCCCATTTATATTTTTTACGAGAACAGTGTTCACCAACCAGTCGGGGTATCGTGCTTCCTTGATCATGTCTACGTCGAATAAACAATGTACCTCATCGTTTATGATAGTGTTTCTTTCGGGTGCCACGACCCTCTTTTTCTGCCTGACAGTTTTCTTCGAGGGATCTACTTCGAGGCGATGGGTGACGATTGAAGGGTCAATCCCCACCATATCCTAGATAGTCCGTGCGAAGAGGTCCTGGTTACGCTGCAGTAGCTCCGTAAGTTGTTTCGCCACTTCCCTGTTTAAGCGGGAGCTGATATGAATGGCCCTACTGTTCTGAGGGTTGTCGAGGAAGACCGTTATGGTTTCTTCTTCTGGCTATCCGGCATTGGGCCTGCCTCAAGGGCTTACCGGTGCCTCGTTGCCCAGTGTCGGTTGTTCCTCCCTTAAACCTCTAGTTGGGTAGAGGATAGCCTTGGCTTTTGGGTTGACTACCAGTTGAGGATCGCCAGATGGATAAGTCATCATGTATTGGCATTCCCTGGCCATTGATTGGTCTCCTTTCAATGTACCGATCACTTGGTTTGTAGGATACTTGACACACTGGTGCAGGGTGGAAATTGGCCCCCATCTGATGTAACCAGGGTCTGTCGAGAACCACATTGTACGCCGAAGGTGTGTCGATCACTATGAGCTCTTGGAACAGGGTTTTATGAGTCGGTTGTTTTTCCGTTGTTATCGTCAATTGTATCCTTCCTACGGGGAATTGTTTCTCACCACTGAAGTCGGCCACTGGACGACTATCAGGGATTAAGGTTGCTTCATCTAGCTACATGTTGCGGAGGAACATGATGTTCATTAAGCTCCAAGTATCGGCCAGGGATCTTCTTACATCCCATTCCGCAAAGGAAACTGTCACCACCGAGGCGTCATCGTGCGGGATTTGTACGCTCTGGAGGTCCTTCAGTGTGAATGCAAGCTGTGCGGATGAGCCCTGCTTCTGACCATGTGGTGTCAATTGTCCATCGCATACAACTTGAATCCTCAAGCCTTGGAGAGCTGTTTTTTGGACTTGTTGGACAATTCAAACTCTGAGTGTGCTCCGTAAAGCGCATGTATCCTAATGACCGAAGGCTCCCTGGGTTTGGTCTTCTCCCTCTCTTGTCTCTGAATGACGAAGTTTTGTGCTTTATTTGCCGAATCTGTTGTGTTTGCTGGAGGATCCGGTGTCAGAAGGTTGTCAAACTCTCATTTTCGCATACCGTTAATGAAGGTTAAGACGACCGTTGCGACATCGCATGAGCAGACGGTGTTTAACTCATTGTTGAATCGGGTTAAATACGTCTCGTCGGAACTTCGCTTTATTGATATGAACATCTGAATCATTAACTGGTCCAGGTGCGTGGGAAGAGATCGTACATCCGGATCAGGATTCAACGGTGCTAAAGTGTGCACGGGGGTGCAACTGTGTTGCCCGCGCTCGACAGAAATCGTAAGGATGGCCTGAGCGCTGGACATGTTCTCTGATTTTTTGCTGTTGCGTGACCAAGAAGTCACAATCTCTTTGGGATTTGGTAGGAGACAACGCTTAGTGTAAAGTTAAGAACTATGTTGTCCCCACGAATGACGCCAAACTGATGCTGTCGATTTTTGCTCCCTGCTTTGACCATGTTCTTGCTGACCTGCATAAGTAACGCACGTGAGCCACAAACCACCGTGGGGTGGTCGATGACACTCCGATGCTAAAGTCAGACAGAGATCTAAGGAAGGTGTAATGCTCTAACAGAGAATTTGTAGCGTACCTTAGCTTACCAACATCATGTCTTGTTTATAGTGCAATGAGTTTTGGTTCTACCAGGCCATCGTAGGCATAGTTTAGGAATGATATCTTCATGAATATCCCTATCTAATTAGGAGCCGTGCTGTAGGAGGGAAGTTCCATGTTAGATCTGCACTACTAGATATGCGGGAGATAGTTCCCAATCCAAGAGCAATCTGTAGAAGGGAATTTCTGTGTGGAAAATACTTGCCTGAAAAAGGGCTTATGGGTATCGTGGATAGCTGTGAGACGTGTGGGCCTAGCATGCTGTAAGAGTCCAAATTCGCTTGGCAGACTGAAGTTGAGCGGGCTTGGATCCGCTTGGGCTGGATCTGTGTTGGGCCGATGCTTAGGCCCGTAGTTCCTCGAGATCATTATGACATGTATTCAGCTTAGGGGTGTGACTGTTTTTATGTATCATCAGACACAAAAAAATTGGGATGGGATGCCCACCCTTATTTTCAATTGTTAGGGTCTGATGGGGTCTACAATTATAAAAACTAGGCCTTCTAAGTTATTTTCCCTTTTCTTTTCCCCTATTCTTTCTCTCCATTTGCCATATCTTCTCCTCTAAAGAATAACATACTACTTCTTCTCTGCGATCTCTGTGATTGCTTCTCCTGGTGGTAATTGGCTTCTATAGTGGTGGGGTTGGCTCTGTCGCGCCCTTTTTCTCCTTCTAATCCATGTCATCTAATTCCCTCTTCCTTCCTAATCTCACGGACCAAACGCAGGTAAGCTGCTAGATAAGGAACCAATCTTTGGGGCCATGGCTGCGAGAATGGCCTTCAATTTTGCAAATTCGAGATTGCATTGAAATTGGACCTGCAAAAATTGAAAAAAAATTGTCACTCCAATCGACAAGTGTGCGTTGAAATCTCGCAAAGATGTTTGTGATGGCAAAGGCTTGGTTGAGAGGTAAAACATTGTATTGTATTGAAATGAGAGTTTGGGGCGGAGAGGGTTTGGATGAGATGTGTGATCACTGTGTCTCATAGGGGTGGGCATGAGATGGGACGGGATGGACTTCATCCTTATCCCATCCCGTTCTTTCGGAATCGGGACATGATAGACCTCATCCCGACCTCGTCCCTTCCTTAACAGGTTCGAGACGAGACGAGACGGGATGAGATGGGCATGTACTAAATAGTCCTCCAATAGACTAATAAAAAAAATCATCTTACATTGCTCACACATCAATAATGTCAAATTTATGTACATGTAATTTTCACCATAACAATATTAAATGTCATATGAAATTTGTGGAGGGTTACCTTACAATGGAATTAAGTTTGTCAAGTGAACGATGTAGATGGAATGAGCCATTCCATAGATCATTCATACAAGATACAATTAGAAGCAATGTTCCCAAGTTGTCTTAATACAAGTTCAAAAATGAAAAATACTGCTCATTTACCAAATCTCCAACTACCTAACTTATAGTGCAAAACTAACCCAAACCATCATTTCCGTCGAACTTAACCATTCTGCACCCCTGACCCATTCACCATCAACAACTCGAACCAATCCATGGAACCACCTATTTCTAACACAATCTCCCTTCAACTAGCCACCTTTCAAAAACAACTTCTAGCGGTTAACAATCATCCCATCAATGCTCGACTACACCAGGCTCGACACATCCCCTTGGAGCTTACCCCGGATATGGTCATGGTTATTTATGATGCTTGCTTTTTTCTTCCCCCCCAGAGAGGTGCAATTGGAGTCTTGGGTGTTGATGCTAGAGGCAGGGTCATTGTGAGGATTGTATCTCCTATCTCCGAATGAGTAGCTAACAATATAATAGCAGAATGTTTTGCTGCAGATGCTGCCCTTTTGCTTATCCAGACACGACGATGGGATGCAGGTTTCCTACTGGGTGACTCAGGCTTCCTGACCTCTTTGCTGCTTTCCATAGATCAGACAAGTCAGACCACAGAGTCTTGGCTGTGGCAACATCTCCTTAGTAATATTAAGCATTTACTTTCTTTACATAATAACTGGTTCTGTAACTTTATTCCCCGAGACTTGAACTACGAAGCTCATGACTTGGCTTCGATAGCAGAACATGAATTATGTAATCTTTATTCGGGATAATATATATATATATATATATATATATATATATATATATATATATATGCATAATGCTTTATAAAAAAAAAAACAAAAAACAAACCATCATTTGGCTTTATTTTCTACAAGAATAATTTTCTTATCTAAGCAAAGAATACCAAATTAAGCAAATAATTTACAAAACAATAGATGTTTTGATTTAATTTCAACACATACTAAACTTTCATTTAGAACAATAGTTTGATTAAAATTAATAACAATAAATATTAAATAAATAAATTCGGGACGGGAAATGATTGGTGGGATTGAAAATCTCCATCCCGATGTTATCCCACTCTAGATCGGGACGAGATCGGAATGAGGATGAGTTTGATCAATCCCAAAAGGACCCGAAAAAAATCGGGATGGGACGAGACAAGACCACCATGGGATTGAGACTGAGGGATGGGATGCCCACCCCTAGTGTCTCGCATTTGCTGCATCGGTTGCCATATGCTTAAGGATACAGTGTTCATGTTCTTGTTTTTTGCCTGATCAATTTTTTGGTTGATTTCATTGAGAGGGTTATGGTTGTTGTTGGAGTTTTTGAGTTGTTTTCATAAGTTGGTGGTGATTGTATGTTTTCTTTGGTTTGGGTGTTGTCACTCAGAAAATGGTGGTGTAAGACAGAAAAGTGGCGGTGTTAGACAAAATGATGGGGGTTGGTGGAAAATAGTGAAAGAGGTGGTGTCAAAAAACAAAAAAAAAGTCAGTGTTGCTGAAGATATTTTTGGTAGTCTATTAGGAATTTTTGCTGAAGATATTTGTTTGCTTTTCCCCGGTTTGGTTCATCAGTGTTGCTGAAGATATTTTTGGTAGTCTATTAGGAATTTTAATGATTGAAGTTGAGAAAAATAGACCAACCGTTTTGGAGATGGGAAACTGGTGGTGGGGATTTAGACTGCACCTCCTCAGTTTATCCAATTTGATATTTCGCCATTCCACCACTCCAGCCACCACCACCTCCATTACCGCAACCTATGTGAAGACTTCTCATGAACACTTCACTTGAGGGATCTGACAGACCATAATGGGAGTGCGTTTGATCTTAGACTGGAAATGTGTTATCTCAACCAAGTCTCCACATTTTGCCAATTCATCAGCTTTGCAATATTCACCATCGGGTCAGTTTCTCTTACTCTCTATCTGCCTTCTTATTGTCATGTATTTTGATGTTATTTACTTCCTTCTATTGTGCATTTTTAATGGGTTTTGTCAGTAGTTGAAAATGCAGTGTGGGTTTTGATTAGTTTGATGTGAGAAAGTCAATTCAATTGTGAAATTGGGGTTTTCTGAAATTATATGCTGGGTGTTGGGTATTTGAGAAAATAGAGTTAGGGGTTACATGGATGGTTTAGAATGACATAAAGATTCAGTTCAATCAAAGTTCTGAAACGCCTATAACTTCAACTCTCATTTTAGTTGCATACTTGCTATACTAAGAGTGAGTACTCACAAATTTCGTATATGGGATTCTTTTCAGAAGATTGAAATTTCACTTTCAGAAGTAGCTCAAGCAATGTGATTATAGCTTAAACGAGATTCGGTGGTGCAACAATATTTGGGTGTCATTAACCGTGGAAGATTAAAATGGCTAGTCAGTTAGGTTTCAAAGTTACAAGTGACTGATATAGGATTGAGGAAGCAATTGGTTCAGCTAAAGAGCTAACATGATAAGTGACATTAAAAATAAGTTCTTCTAATGGTTTGTGAGGATTGTATTTTATTCATTCCAGATAAAGTACTAGCATTTGTGCAATGATGCGTATGCTAAGAACTCAAGAGAAAAGGTGGCTTACCTCTATAATTTTGATTAGGAAAAAAAATTAAAAAAAAAAACCAAACTCAATACCTTCCAATTATATAGTTATCAAAATGTTCATCATGTCGTGTATCGAAAATCTAAATTTAACGTGTATCGTAAGATACGGTAGAAAAATAAATATTTAGGTATAAAAATACATATTATATATTTAAGCATATAAAGGATATAAACTAAGATTTATTCAATCAAGGAGGTCCCAAATTGATATATGACTTGTGGGACACATATTAGTAAGAATTTTTTTTTTTTTTTGAAAGGCGAGCGTGCCGCCGGTGGGTATAAAACCCAAGACGTGGGGGTTAAACCACCACAGCCTTAACCATCAAACCAGGTTACCATTGGCTCATATTAGTAAGCTATTACTTAACATTCATTCATTCATTTACGTAACTTGTACAATGATTAACATCCTTGCATCATCCTATCAATATATCGTAAGATATTATGTACCATATTGATGAGAGTTAGATACGTTACATATTGTGTACTATATCATGCACATCATAAGATATTATAATTATGCCCGATTATTAACCAAGCTAAACTGCGTCATTTATTTGTTCTTGAACTCTGCCCCTCTGAGGCAATGAGATTAATATAATTTGAACACTTTTTCATTTTTTAGCCATATTGATTTGACGTGTATGTAGTTGGTGATAACCCTAAAAGGGCATCAAACACAATATGACATGTTTTCATGTGATTGACATGTCACGCCGTTTTGACACACACCTTTAGAAAGGGTGTCACTAACTAAATAAACATCGAATCAAATATGATTCAAAAATGAAAACTGTTCAAATCATATTAGTCTATTGAATGATGCCACATGAGGCCCGATTCTCTTAAAATAAGGATTGTTGAGTAAGGGTCTGTGTGGGTTTGGTTCCGTGGCTAATAAATCTTCACATGCAATGTCTTGGTTCACAATATCTATTTAAGCTAAATGGGACCTAACTCCAAAAATTCCTCGTATTGATGTAATTTGATGCTTTGACACAGTTAGTTTAGTGTTATATAATTTGATGCTTTGACACAGTTAGTTTAGTGTTATAACTCGGGAGAGTATTACATTTCTCAACTTGTAATATAAACTAAACTACAAAATTAAAATAAATCTAAACAAAAGATGAATAAAACTAAATAAACCTAAATAATCGCCATTGGAGTTTCTTCATTCATAAAAAAAACCAAATTACAACCAATGGCCTATAGGCTCTATTCATAACTAATCTTCACTTATTCTAATGGGCTTACTTAGGCCCAAACTAATAACTAAATTATATTAACAAATTAAATCCTACATTACATCACCCTCCCTGAGTTAAAGAAGCTCGTCCTCGAGCTTGGTGTTGAAGAAGTAAAAAACAAGCAACCGGTTGCCGAACACAAGGCGAAGTACATAGTAGACAACCTCGAAATTTGTCGCGATACACTTGCCCGTGCTAAAACAACAACATCAATCATCCAATAAATGTCAAAATATGCTAAATACCGTTCACAAACTCTGCCTTGATAACAACTCGTTATGGAAAATGGAATTGGCCAAAATAAGGGACACGATCCAAATATCAATAATTTGCACAAGAGTTTTTTGGATGCACAACTTCTCATTAGCTCTCTCCACATATAACTCCCACTACGGGCCAATGTAAACATCATCACTCGCTCACCGTGTCTGCCTTTGTCTTTGCTTGTCCCAAATTAGGTGCCCTATCGAAGATTGCTATCAACTTTTGGTATTTGTCCTCCGCCCATGCTTATGTTCTTTTCTTTCTTGCGTCTTCTCTTTCATTCGCTGATACCCTCCTTCGTCGATCTATTCATCACATTACTGACAATACATCCTTGCATCATCTTATATCGATATATCGTAAGAAATATGTACCGTATCGATGAGGCTACGATACGATACATATCGTGTATGGTATTATATTTATCGAAAGATATTGATAACTACATCGTTTATGCTCTGGTACCAAATAATGTAATCTAAACTTCAAATTAAAATGAATCTAAACAAAAAGATAAATAAAAATAAATAAATTTAAATAATCTCCATTGGAGTTTCTTCATTCATCAAAAACCAAATTACAACCGATGGCCTATAGGCCCAATTTATAACTAAACCTAACTCTAGATTCTATTGGATCTCTAATCTCCACTTATTTAACGGGTTACTTAGGCTCGAACGATTGACTAAACTATATTAAACAAATTAAATCCTGCGTTACATCATCTTGAGAGTTGTAACAACATTCACAAACAATCAGTTTTGCCTGGTTCTGCAAAATTCCAAAAGAATGTTAGAGTTGCTTGCACCTCCAAAGATAAGTTAACTTACCACGGCTATTAAAGAGTTCATATCCGAGTTTTTGAAATTAATATGTTCATAAGGATTGTTTTTATTTCTCACACCAATGAAGTGATTTTTTTTCCCGAATCCCATCCAGATTTGCTTAAGCTGAAATAGCGGATTGTATGTAGGTAGAAGCTTTGCATTCTAAAATTGAAGTCCCGACCTCTCCGATACATACGTATAAGACCAATGATTTTTGTGCAGTCTGAAAATTATTTGTTACTGATTTACATCTAACTATTCGCCATGACTTTTTAAAATATTCAGTTAGAGGCAAGGAAGCTTCTTATGAATCAGCAAGGGTGTCCACCCCATCCATTTGTACTGAGGAAAATGAGACACTGTGTAAAGATACTATGAAATCTTACACAGGTTCAGTTGGAGCGCTCCAAATTGTAGATAACAGTTTAAGAGAAATAGAACAAATAAAGGTCAGTTGGCACATTCTTATATTGGCCGTGGTTTCCTCAATATTTTTTCCACCTTTTGTAATTAGAAATATGAATTCTGATATAAGCTTTTGTCATTTCAGATGAATATTGGTAAGGGATTGCCGAGTACCTTGTACAATGCAGATGATAACATCAAAATGTCTATCCAGGATGATGCATCTACATCATATTCAAACTTACAACTGACCAACAAATCCAGTTTTGGTTTATTAATGGACAATCTTGAGAAAATTGAAGAAAGTTTTGTTAATGAAGACTCATTAAAGCTAGAAAGGGATATTCTGATCCAATTAGGAAAGCTTGGAATTCTAAAGACTGATCTCTCAATGATGCTTATGACACCATCAACTCCAAGCACATCCTTAGCTCATGCAAAATTTTGCAGAGATTATTTGATAGATGGCGGAGTAGATAATCAGGTTGGTAATGTAGTTGTTCGCTCTGGAAAAACGAAAGAGAGAAAAACAAGGCGAGAAAGATCATTAAAAAAAGCTTCCAAAACTTCTGTTCTCTCACCATCATCAAAAGCGATTAGTAAAGTTCCTCGATGGGATACTGGTTCTGCTGCCAAAAATTTGAAAAACTCAAAAAGTAGAAGACTTGTAATTGCTACGAGTGAATCAGATATGTCCAGGGGAGTCAAGGTAGTTTTCAGTCGTTGTTTGGTGACATGCACTCTTTAGATGTTCTTGAACAAGATTTAATTGTTGAGCTTTTTTAACCTTGTTCTAGGACGTTGCGGACTTGGAGAGAATCAGAATGAATTTAGAGAAGGAAATTGGATGCATACCCAGCTTTAGCAGCTGGGCAGAAGCTGCAGGAGTTGATGAGAAGGTGCTGCAGCAGCGTTTGCATTTTGGCTGGTGTTGCCGAGATAGTCTTCTGAGAAGTACAAATTCTTTAGTTGTGTTCCTATCAAGGAACTATAGAGGATTAGGAATTTCTTCAGAAGATCTAGTTCAGGTATACTCAAAGTCCTTACTTTATACATTAGAGTCCTTTAATGTCGATAGACCTTTTATGCTACTTATCCTATGAACTTAATCTCACAGTCTTCACTAATTATACACATCATACACCTTGTTTACAGGCAGGGAATCTTGGTGTACTTAAAGGTGCAGAACGATACGATCACACACGAGGATACCAATTCTCGACCTTTATTCAATATTGGATTAGAAAATATATGACAGAGTTTTTGACACGGAACTCAAGAGAGATCTACATACCTGTATGTGACACATCTTGGTGTTCTATTTGTATGGTTATTGCGAGCGAATAAGAGCTACTTCTTATTTGTTATTTGTTTTTTCTTTTGTTGCCACAGATAGGTCTAAGCAGAGTGAGAAGTAAGATACAAAAGGCTAGGAAGGCTCTTTCCAGTATCCATGGGAAGTACCCACACGATGATGAGATTGCAAGGTTCACTGGTTTGTCAATAGCTAAAATTACAGCAGCCAGCAAATGCCCCATAATTGTGGGTTCACTCAATCAGAAAATGGGAGATCACCAGAATGTAAAGTTTATGGTATGACTAATCTCCCACTGCATTTTTTTTTTTTGGTTCCTTTGATGCACATTATCATCAAAACCATGAAAACTTTAATTAAGGACATGACATTGTTTTCTAATTGAATTTTCATTTAGTAGTTGGTTTAAGCTGTGGTTAACTTTTGCAAATAAAATCCCAATTCAAACAAAATTTATAATCTTTCTGGGGACATCAGACAAACATGTGTATTGCAAGGCTCACGACTGCAATCATGCATATTTGAAGGATATTTATGACTATTTTTTCCTATTATTCTAGCTTAGGGTTTCCATGATTTCAAGGACCTTTTCGTTAGTTCCTAATTAAGATTTTAGGTTTATTCTATAAAGACGAGCAGTTCTGGTTAAAACCCTTGTTGATTTCTCAACTGATATGATCTCCAATTAGCTTGTTCTTGGAATTTGTGTCAGAAACGATATCAGAGCAAGTTCTTCCTTTGACTTTCCTCATCTGTGAAAAATAAGTGTTATTCAGGTGGGCATAAAGGAACACACTGAATCTGTTTTTTTTTAGTGAAAACTTGATTTAGAAGATAGGTCAAAGAAAAAGTTAAAAATTTTCTTTGAATACTAGTGCATTATATGCGATCCAAGAGGATCTACATGAAAATCCATGACCCTAGGAAGAAGATACAAGATATCAATAGTTCGAGATATGAAGTTATTAACATGAAATGGCGGTCTGATAGAGGCTATCCAAAAACAATTGAAAGAAGAACATGGGATGTGAAGTTGGAGACTACAGAGCTTCTCACCTTCAAGTTATTCAGAGGTGACTCATGAAGTGGAAGCTTCAGATGTCTGTCACCTTCCACCCTTATTTGTTGGATGAATGTGCTGTCTGTTATAAATTGTTGAAGGGGGCAACAATAGATGTGATGGATGGATGTGCTGTAATTTACAGAATAGACAGAACTTGATAGAGAAACTGTTAAGTTGTAAAATTGTCTATAAAATGTCTCTAGAGACATACAGTAGAGCCGAAAGAAAACATACAGAGAAACTGTTAAGTTGTAAAATTGTCTATAAAACGTCTCTAGAAACATTCAGTAGAGCCGAAAGCAAACATACAGGCTACAATAAGTATCATCAATGCATAGCCAAGTATGTATCAAGATATTATAAGAACACCTGATGGAGTAAAAGAACAAGACACATTGACCCAAACAAACTTAATAGAACTTTTTTTTTTCCCTATGAAAACCACAAACAGCCAAATGAACCAATTAACCAACAGATCAAGATGGCAGACAATAATTTCTGCTACCTGCTGCTACAGCTTGCCAAGCACCGAACCACTGGCAACATAAATAAATCATCAATAGGATATCAATGACGGAAATTACTCGGTTCGTGCTACAATAGCACAAGAGTGACAGATTAGGTTTCCCTAGCAACAATAGACAAATCTAATGGATCTAGGTATCATTTTGATGTAAGTGGGTAGCATTGTGGGTTAGTTTAGTAGTATTAGTTAATTATGATTGAGCCTATTAAGTAAAGCCCATAATAGTAGTTATGAAATTATTAGTCAATTAGGGTTAGGTTAAATTAGGGCTAGGCAATTTAGACCGAAAAATCGAACCGAACTGGGAACCGGCCCGATCCGAACCGGTCGGTTCAGTTTTATAATAGATTTTTAATTTTCGGTTAGGATTTTAGGCCCAGCCCGAAAATTTCGGTCCGGTCCTCGGTTTCACCAATCCTAAATAGTCGGTTAACCGAGTCCGGTCCGAGTTTGTACAAAGTCCAGCCCAAACTCTGGATGGGATTAAAGAAAGGGGGGAGACTTTGAGATTAAAGAAAGTGTCTTATTTGGATGGGATGTCTTGTCCTTTTTTATTGAATTTTGGATGGGATTAAAGAAAGTGTCTTGTCCTTCTTTATTGGAGTTTGAATGGGATTAAAGACAAGACATGGGATTAAAGAAAGAGTTTTTCTTTTCTTCACTTTAAAGACAAGACATGGGATTACAGAGTTCGGATTAAATAAAGAGTTTTTCTTTTCTTCTTTATGGGAGTTTGAATGGGATTAAAGACAAGACATGGGAGTTTTTCTTTTCTTTTCTTTTCTTTTCTTTTCTTCTCTCTCTTTTTCTATTTTTTCTTCTTCAACTCAGAAACACCATTTTTTAGTCCCAGCTCCATTTCTCTCTCGCTGAAGCTCTCATCTTTTTGGCTTTGAAAGATTGAAAGAAGAGCTCTCTATCTCGCTGAACGCCTCATCTCTCTGACTGAAAGATCGTGAAGCCCTCATCTCTTTCATCTCTCTCGCTGAAAGATTGTAAGATTGATTGATAAAAGAGCTCCCTGTTTGCTTGAAGAAGATTTTGTAAAAGTTCGATTAGTTTGTACTTTGTAACAAGAAACCCTAGACTTGTAATGTAAAGATTCCACGTTTGTACTCCATTCTTCTATTATTCAAAAAAAAAAAAAAAAAAAAAATTCAATTGTACTCCTCCAGTGGTTGAAGCCCGAGAACCGGCCCGAATTTTCGGTTACTCGGAACCCCGATTAATCGGTCTGACCGGTCCGGGCTCGGTCCCTAGAAATTCAATTATTGAAACTCCAGTCCAGGCCTCGGTTTTGACAAATCAGGCCGGTTAACCGGACCTGCCCAACCTTAGGTTAAATAGCTTGCCAAAATGTTGGGAAGATTATAAATAAGGCAAAGCATTGTTTATTGTTTCTTGGCTGATTGATTGAAAGGATAATATTTTTCGTATTTGTTTTTCAATTAGGGTTTATATAGTTTTATTTCATTTCATGCTTCATATTTTGATTCTTGTTTTGTTATTTTAATTCTTGTTTAGTTTTATCAATTGGTATCAGAGTCGAAATGCTCTTTTTGTATGATGCAAACAAAATCAGAGGAAGAGAGATCCAAGGCAATTGAAGCCATGGAAGAATGGAAGACTTCAAAAAGTATCTTGGACGAGGAAGTAGTGGGACTGCAACAATAGAACTAGATTGAGATTGAGAAATTTGTAGAGAAGGCAGTGGTTGAGATTGAGAAATCTGTGGAGAAGGTAGTGGCAAGAGGAATGAAGAAAATGGAACTGCAACCAACAGGGAGGCAAGCGGACGCCTACAAGGAGTGATCCTCAACCCCAAAGCAGAACCGCCAGCACCATCAACACCGCACAACCCTTTTCCCAACTCCGCAAGTGGCAGTGCACCACCCTCCAATCAATTGCCACATCCACTCCAGCACCACCCTGCCCCACTTCCCACAACCTCTGTCCAAACCCCTCCTCCCTCCACACAATCCTTGGCCACCTGTTTACCCACTTTCAACTCATACTGCCACCTCCATGCATTCCTAACTACACCCAAACTCAACACAAAAGAAAAATAGAAGATATGGAATAAGAGTTAGAAGGGAATAGTGGATACCATACCGAAATCCGGCTAGCACTGCTCCTTTTGTCACCAACAAATCTGGCGACTGCACCAACCATTATTGTGTCGTATCGCAGCCCAACAGTCAACACTGTGTAGAACTAAGTTGCCACCGGTCGAGCCAATCGACATATTTGGCCTGGTCATGATCTACCGCGATGTGGCCTATTCAACACACAATGTCAAAACTCCCATCGACTAGCCCCTCACACCCAAAAAAGGTTCATAGATTTGTTCATTACCAAACATTTGAAGAAGATGAACTTCATCGTGAAGCAAAATAGTTCAATTTGGGTTGTTTTATTTACACTCGAACAATCAATATGTACTACCACACATAATTGATTATTTTTCGACTGGTTGTAATGCTATTTGCAGCTACAAAACATATCGTGTATTGGTTGCTAGTTCTAGTACTTTTTATGATCAAGTTGTTCACCACCACAAGACAATACAGCCATAAACGCATGACAAATTTTATGATCTAATCTTGGACAGTTTTGAAGCTCAATTCCAGAAACTCGCTCACACAAAAACATTGGCATTTTGCAATGGATATCCTTTGTGACGAGGACCCATCTTCGACTTTATATTTGGTGGCATAGTTTGGATTTACTTGTTTGTGCTCGGACCAAATACAACGAAAAAAAGTTCAAGGTTGGTTTCTGCTCGTGCACTTCGCCTTGTTCCGTCACCCGTTGCTTGTGTTCATCAGACTTCTTCAATTTCAAGCTCGGGGACAAGCTTCTTCAACTTGGGGAGGTTGATATAAACGGGTTATATTATGGGTTAGTTTAGTAATATTAATTGTAATTGGGTCTATTAAGTAAAGCCCATAATAGTAGTTAGGGCATTATCAACCAATTAGGGTTAGGTTAGTTAGCTTACCAAAAAAATTAGGAAGATTATAAATAAGGCTAAGCATTGGTCTTGGTCGATTAATTGAAAATAATAGTATTTTCTTATTTGTTTTTCAATTAGGGTTTATCATAGTTTTATTTCAATTCATGCTTCGTATTTTGATTCTTGGTTTGTTCATTTCAAATCTTGTTTACTTCTATAACAATCACACTCCAACTTCTAAAATAATCATGCAAGAAAAAAGAACTATAGGATAAGAAAAAGACAAAATATCCCACAACCTGTGTGCTTTGGTTGACTTGATTAAGGCGGAGGATTGGAGATTGAGAGAGTTGGTGATATCCCTTTGCATTAAATATGAGAGTTTAATACTAACTAAAATTCTGATTGGTAAGCAAATAAAAGACCATGGCACGTATAAGACTTAACTCTTTTCTAAAGTTACCCATGTAACCCACTAAATAACAAAACCCCTCATAGAAAAGATATTGCCTAAAATAATATGCATGTTGCTCACATGGTCCACATGTAAGGACATCCCTAGTTACGATGAATATTGAATTATTATTTATTTAGTTAGTATTTATGTTTTTAATAATTGGGTTGGTCCAATGGTAAAGCCCAAAATAGGAGTACAAGTCAATAATATTAGGGTTAGGCTTTTGCTTTTGTTTAAATAGGGCATAAAGAGAACTTTGTAATCAGATTTTGAGATAAAATAATTTTTATTGAAGTTGTGAAACTTTGTTAATCAAGTATCAATTATGATGAGTTTATGCTCCGCTAAACTTATCAAATTTTAGTATATGAGCGGCAAAATCTTGCGAATGATGTCGCGAAAAATCGTCACTGCAATGTTGGATCACTTTGAAGTAGCCCCGACTGATCTCATTGAGACGCTCAAGATTGTCTTTGTTCGTGAAGAACTTAAAGTATTCGCATTGTGAGGCTAGATGGTACGAGAAAAAGTCAGCGATACCTTAGATTTCTCGAAAAGGCCATTTGTTTGATACTGAGAGGCCGAAACACGTCATGAAAAAGGCACAAATTTTTCCAAAATTAGAAACACAAAACATTTGGTTTAGGGGAACACAACACTATTAGACACAAAAAACCATAAATATATACTCAAGAATTTCCCCTGGTTTCTCTCAGTTTGTGGTATGAACCCTATTTGTTTGGAGGCTCAACGGTCTCTTGCTCTCTTTATGACACGTGAATACTATAAAAATAAACATCGTTTCGGGGTTTGCTACTAGAGATGCTTTAAGAATAGACCACTATAGAATTTCCCGAAAGAAAACAACCCTAATGCATTCAATAAATTTCCTAAGAACTGTGACATATATAAGGAGGTCTCAATTGCAAAAGTGCAATTTGTGTAACACAATCACAAGGCATGTCAGTTTGTTAGAATTGGAAATCTAGTCAGAGTCTTTTATGTCCTTTTGGGAGTGTTATTTTAGGTGGATCTTTCCTTATGTCTTGATTTTGGTATTTGCTGGATGCTGGTTGATTGATATAAGTCGTTAGATATTATCAAATTGATTTGTCGTTGAGAACCAAACACGAGGATTTATATATTTATTTATCAGCAAAACATGAAATTTGATTAAAACAAAAAAGTGAGCGAGGGACTAACAGACATGCAATTCAACTTGAAGCTAAATCATGAACTAAACAAGTTAGTTCGAGCAAAGACACACTCACTTAAGGGGAAATCCATGTTTGATTCCCCGTGTTGTTGCCCAACACCATACAGTCCCTATGGTGCCAATAACAGTATGATGCACATCTGTCTTCTTCCCTTTGAATATTCTCCGATTCTTTCTTTTCAGATGGCCATTATTGTTGCAACTATTAGCTTCTCCCACAGCCAGTTAGTCCTAGTATAGAAGTACCTGCAATTGTTCTACTCTTTAATGTACACTATCAGAGACTGACCACCACATTCTTGTTCCAGACACTTAGAAAATACTGACAATTGAATATTAGTGATTGATGCTTTCAAAACTAGATTAACAAAATCTGTAGCTTTTGGAGATGATCATTCTTCTGTGCGCCAGGTTATTGATTATTTTGATTCTCCCATGATCTAATGTTCATAGAAGGAAGTTTACCCCCAAGCGGAGTTTTTTTTTTCCAAAGCATTGGGGATGTGAAATCAAAGTCATTTGCTGGATGCTGTGGGCTTGAGCGACCTGTAAGGAAATCATAGCAACTCTTGACTGAAAAATGTTTGGATGGCCCAATCGAAAAATTAGGGACAGTTCAGATCTGTTTATTTTGCAATAGTTCATTGAGGGCAACCAAATGAGTGACTTCCCTGTCATGTACACCCCATATTTATCAAAACGCTTATCGTATTATGTATAGAAAACCTAAATTTAAGATACTCTAGGGTGTGGACGCGTACTATGTGCGTTTATATTCAATATTTTTTTTATTCTAAAAATTTAATAGAAGTATAAATTAAAATTTTAGGAGTAAAATATTGTAACCGAAGTTTACACTTTCACTATTGGAAGGCATACTTATAGTTTATATATAATTAGGGGGCTTCAAATAAATTATATTAGGGGCTATATAATTAATTAATATTTGAGAGAGTTGGTTTTGATTATAAAAAGTATTAATTGTGGAGGGCAAAATGAAAATTTTAAAAGTTAGATGTAAGTGCCTATTTATACTTTATGGATACTTGGGAGACTTCAAATAAATTATGTTAAGGGCTTAGGTATAATTAATCAATGTTTGAGAGGTTGGTTTTGATTGTAAAAAGTATGAAATGTGGAGGGCAGATTTATAGGTTATGGATAAGTAGGGGGCTTCAAATAAATTATGTTAGGGGTTTAGTATAATTAATTAATGTTTGAGAGAGGCTGATTCTGATTGTAAAAAATATGAAATGTGAAAGGGCAAAATGAAAAATCCAAAAGTTCGATGTAAGGGTATGTTTATAATTTATGGATAATTGGGGGGGGGGGGGGGGGGGGGGGGGGCTTTAAATAAAGAGTTTTTTTGAGTTTGACTCATTAGTTTATGTCTAATTGAGTTTGGCACCCATTTAGAAAACTAATTCAGTCTAATCCCTAAAATGTTACAGTCAACCATGTTGACCACCCTTTGTTTGACTCTTCAAAATACAAAATTACCCTTCACATGAGACAACATGTGCAATGCACATGCCAGTGGTAAATATAAACCCATCTAAGTTAATTTGCACTCCTGTGAGAGCCTCAGTGGTGAGAGAGCGAGTTTTTGATGATTGGGCGAGGAAGTGGATGATAAGTCTGAAGATATTGGGATCGAAATAGAGAGTTGTGTTCGGTCTAATTAGTTTTCTTCCATCTCGGGCCAAGAAGAGCTATTGGAACGATTTTTGGGCCAGTCGTCCATAAAATTGTGGAGAGGATCTTGTCTCTTCAATTCTCGATCATTAAGATCAGTGGAAATGCCATGGTTTGTGCAATTTAGGTAAGAACTTCTTTGAGAAGAATTCATACGAGACGAGTCCAAAATCCATTCTTAAGGAGTTTTCACACTGGAAGTGTTGTTTCAAATTTGAGAATGTGGCGTCCTTGGGTTTTAAATTCATTGCAGCAACTACCATAAAAGAGAAGACTTTAAGAATTTGCTGATGTGCCTCGTGAATCATGCAGTTTACAACAAACATTCTCATGGTTCAATAGAATCCTGCAAGATTATATACTCCTTTAAAAGCAAATCAAAAGGATTATTTTAACAGAAAAATTAAAATAACAAATTTCAATTCTCTAGGAATTTCAACTACTATAACCTGTTTCATCAACTTTAATCAAACAAGAATGATCACTTTTAATCTGAACTCATTAGACCCACATGAAAGCCCTAACAAGTCAATATTTTGTAAGGATTGTCTTTTGAGTAATTATGGTTCTCATAAAAATTCAAACCAATCTGGCCTTCCACATGCATTCTTGAACAATGGCGAGCCCTATTCATGTGTTGTTCACAGTACTTATGGTCGGCAACTATAACAATAAATATTTAATCACAAAATCCAATCAATGGCAAACTAAGAAATACATGATTTCTACCAAACAAAATCTCTAAATTAATTGATCAATGCAAAATCATAGACCTAACACTAAAATCTCTATCAAAACAAGCTCCTATACAAGCCATTTAGTGGTCATCGGAGCGTTCATCATGGTTGAATATGATTATGAACGCGATGAGGAGACGTATAATGAAGATTCCGGCAATGGCTGAGCTGGATTGTTTAATTTTGGATAGATGTGTAATTTGATTTTTTTGTTGTATTTTTATGAGCATTTGATGATTAGGGATCTACAAAAATAATCATAGCCTTTAGATGAAATTTTGATATGTTTTATACGTGGTATGTGCATTGCACATGTTGTCTCAAGTGAAAGGTAATTTTGTATTTTGAAAGAGTTAAACAAGTCAAGGGTGATCAACATTATTGACTATTACATTTTGGGGGTTAGACTGAATTAGTTTTCTAAAGGAGTGCCAAACTCAATTAGACATAAATTAATGAGGGTCAAACTCAAAAAAAATCCTTAAATAAATTATGTTAGGGACTTAGATATAATTAAGTAATGTTTGAGAGAGGCTGATTTTGATTGTAAATAATTTGAATTTAGGAGGATAAAATGGTAAACATGTGTCGACTACATTTATCGACTACATTACGAGCAAATTGGAAAGGAAAGTTAGAGTCGACTACATTTTCACTGTTCGTTCGAGGCTTCTCTCATTATATAGTCCAAATGTATTGTAATGTATCTTATTAAGATATAGTGCAAAGTTAATATATATATAGACTTGTTCAAGCAAAGAGGTCCCAAAAACACATCCATTGATATACGACTCGTGTGACAGATATTAAGAAGTTGAAGCTGTTGCTTATCATTCATCCATTCATTAACGTCACTTGTACAAGGACTGTATATCATGACCATCTTATATCTTTATATCGTAATAAATATATGTACTATATCGGTGAGGCTTAGATACAACCCACCGTACATCGTATTATATTTATCGTAAGATTTTGACAACTATGTGTACACCCCTTCTAAGTGCTAGTTCACATGAAGTATTCCATAAGACTGTTTTGCCAAAAAGAGAAACTGACCCTTGATTGTGTGACTTAAGAGTACATTGTTGGATACCTTGGCACTCCTCACAAGGAGTTGAGCAGATCTTAGATTAGTTCAAAACTGAATTGTCAGATGGAGTAGCAGTTTTATGTGCACTCTTGGGTGTTTTTTGTTGATGTAGTAGTATACTCATCTGGTGAAATTTAGGCCGCGTAATTTGATCATTGCAATCCAACAGGTTCTGTACATTACAGGTGACCTTTCACCAGACACAAAATTGGTTATAAGATAAGGTTCAAACATTTACTTTACAAAAATTGTTCATTCTCAGAATTTCACCTTCTTTCTTAGCAATATCAGAAAGACATTATGTAAAGGGCAGAGTTTCCAAGTCTAGCTCCATCGAGTAAGATTGCATTGTACTTTAGAACAGACAAGCGTAACAGCAGCTCCTACAGGGCTAAACCTCATCTGTTAGCTTGTTCCAGTTTGATCCATCCCCTTTGACTGCATTGTATTTTATCCATGCTAGATGAGCACATATTTTATTATTATTATTATTATTATTATTATTATTATTATTATTATTATTATTATTATTCAGAGACATTCGTGTAGTTAACAAATCAACAAATCGTTATTTTAACTTATTTATTTGAAATTTGGACCATTTCTCGGTTTTGTGTGTCATCGTTGTGCAGTGTCAATAATGTTCTGTGTGTTCCTTTATCAGATAACTCTGAAGAGACATCATTTCATTCAAATTGATGTCATTATGTGCACTATTTTCTCATATTTTCAATACATATGTTTGCCATTGTTCGATTTTCTACTATTACACCTGAAGAAAAAATGTCAACAAGTGTATCTGGTCATGCATAGTTGAAATTTGGAATAAAAATTGTGCCAATTTCTATTGTAAATGTACTAAAATTATATAGACATGCCAAGTATCGAGCATATTGACAATTGAACTTGTGAAATTGTTCAATTTATTCTTTCTGTGTTTCAGAGTTCTGTTTGTACAAAAAAAAAACATTTTTTTTATGGTTTTATTTTACTTAACATTTCTTTTTCTGAGAATTTATCATCTTGAATAACACAAAGTCCATCCTCTCTGCTACCATTTTGTCGTACTCAAACTGTTGCATGGTTTCATCAGTACCTTATTCAACATAATCTGTGTGCCAATGCTTGTGATTCAGGAGTTCACATCAGACCCAATGATAAATACTCCTGAAGAGACTGTCATGAGGCAACACATGCAGAAAGACATCTATGAACTTCTACAAGGCCTATATCCAAGAGAGCGACAAGTGCTGATTCTGAGAAATGGGCTTTGGGATGGTCGATGCAGGTCTCTTGAGGAGATTGGAAGACTCTGCAAACGTACCAAAGAGTGGATAAAGAAGATAGAGAGATCTGCTTTGAAAAAATTAAGACAGGAAAGGATCCAGAAAAATTTAAGTCCATACTTGAATTTGCAGCTTTAACAGAAATCAAGGAGACACTAGCAGATTTGAGAAGTGTCGATTAGATTTCCCGATTGAGTTTGTAAGGTACCCCCAAGCGGGAAAGGTATGGAGAAGAAAATCTTGAAGTAATCTGGATATGGAAGCTTCTTCATGGAAAGTTCGCATACGAAGTAATCTGGTGGTGCGTCTAAGTATCCATACTGATCATTGCAACTTCAAATCATCATCAATCCGTGGTAGTGGAGATCTTCATATTGATCTCACTTGCACAAATATATTGTAATTAGAACTTGTACTAGATCAAAGAAATTTTTGTTCAATTTATACAACAATCAACATCTATTCCCTGGAGTGTAATTAATTTAGGTGATGCATGGTTTGTGATCTGCTGACTTACATATTCATGAAAACTGGGCACGGGGCAAACAATCGTCTTTGCATTATCATGTCATGGGGGTCTCATTATCTTTAAAATTTCAACTTCATACTCTTCCAACAAAACTGCCCCTTATGTTGTCCATGTTCCTTGTTACAATGATTTAATCATAATCATCTTTAAGATTTCAACTTCATTCTCCGCCAACAAAACTGTTCCGTGTGTTGTCTGTGTTCCTGGTTACAATGATGAATCATAATATAAATGCATTAACACTAGTATATAGAATACAAGAAGGATAATAGAAATAAATTCAACAATAATTGAAATAGACGGAGTAACTCGAAATAATAACGATAAAATGAAGGAAAATAACTATCGAATAAAATATTCTTTTAATCAACTAACTAACAATAGACAATCTATGCATTATTTATAACTAACCTAACTTCTAAAACAAACCCTAAACATAATAGGAAACAATATCCTAATAATACTAGAATTCTTAACATGCATAAAATACAACTATTGCTAATATTACTAATTATTCTAATTACATCAACTTCTCCGGGTTGAAAAAGCTCGTCCTCGATTTTGAAGTCGAATATGTCTGATGAGCACAAGCAACTGATCACTAAACATAAGGTGAAGTGCACACGAAGTAGTATACCCGGAAACTTGCCACAATACACACTGGTTAAAACTGAGGAACCAACTCAGAAAGAAACCAAGGTGACTCAAAGAGTCTGAAGCTGCAAAAAATTGAGAAGACGCCTACACATAAGCACGTGCCACAAAAATGTCCCAGTATGGATCAACATAATCATCTTTTTTGCTATAGGAACATCCTCTAATTGCCAAAAATGAAAAAGAAGTCGCATAAGTCAAATGGGTCACAAGTTGAAAATCATGTGCGTGTGATGGTGCCCCTAAATTTCTCAAAAATAAAAAGTTGAATAGACTCTAACAAATAATCGGACTTAGCTTGCCCTTCACATGTCCTGCTTACTAAATTGTGATATAGATTTCCATCTAAGTTTCCTCTGAAATCTCAGCTTAAAAAGGAAACCGTGTATAAAAGAAAATAAAATTACAAAACAATTACTCACATTAAAAAAAAAAAAATTATGAAACACAACCCCATAGTAAATTTCTAAAATCAATGATAAAATAACTGCAATTGAATGTTCAGAATCGTTAAATGTGCCACACCTGTGACATGTTGATTTTACCCCATCTACTTCTATATTTACGTGTTTGTCCAATCTTTTAAATAATAGCAGTATGTTGGTTTGAGTATGATTTGCAATCTAAATGAGTTAGTAAACAAATAATTTTAATTTAGCTCAGCTGATGCCCAATTTACAGCTGAGTTCACTAGGGGTGGGCATCCCATCCCGCGATCTCGTTCCCGTCCCGATCTCGTCCCGATTTTTTCGGGTCTTAATGGGATTGAATAATTTCATCCCGATCCCGTCCCGTCCCGATCTAGAATGGGATGTGATGGGATGAAGATTTTCAATCCCGCCAATCCCGTCCCGTCCCGTCCCGAACTAATTTATTAATATTAATTATTAATTTTGGTCAGCTTAGAATCTTCTCTGCAGAAAAATAGTTAATTTGCTTTGTGTCATTACAAAACTGATATGAACTGGAAAACGTCACAAAACTGATATGAACTGTAAAACGTCCATAATTCTTCATCACAATTCTTTCTTTTCTCATCCTGCATTTGACTGTCATTAATTGGCTTAATGGTTTCCCATTATTATTCAACTGAAACTATTTTTACTATTTTTCGATAACTGCTTGGTCAAGTTCTTGGCATACTTCTATGATTTTTCATCTCATGTTGAATTTTCTAAACACCCTGTAGCCTTTGCTTTTGGCCTCCACTCATATTAATACCTCTTTCTCTGATCTCTGTTAGGTCACCGCACTGGAAAAGTTCGAAATCCTTTGTCAAAGCACAAGCTCTAACTGTTCTGTCATACTTGACACTGTCATAGTGATTCCCAAAGAGAATATTCTCTCTTACATTTCCCGTCATTATCCATGGGGATTGAGGAGGATTTTTGGGAGTGATCTCCAGATTAGCACGCTGATCCCGTCCCGTCCCGAACCCGTTTGGGATGGGACGAGGTCGAGATGGGATTTTTCCCATCCCGTCCCGTCCCGATCCCGTATGAACGGGATGGGATAGGGATGGGTATATCTCGTCCCATCCCGTCCCGTGCCCACCCGTAGAGTTCACTTCAGCTTTCAGATTTGTACTGAAATTGAATCAATTAAATAATAGATATTATTGATCTGGTTGACAAAAATTGTTATGCTACCTATTTGAGCCATTCTAGGGAGTGAGGGAGCGCGGGGGAGAGGGAACGACCCATCCCTCTCGAGATGAACAATGGTCTCTCTCGCACGTTCCCTTGCCACCTAGAATTTCTTTACTTATTTACCCTCCCAAATTTAAACAATTTATAACCGAATCTAAGCCCCTGTAAACATTTATTAATTTTAGTCAAATCCCTAATATAATTTATTTAAAGCCCTCGAATTATCTAAATTATAAAAGACCTTTATATCTAGGCAACGATTATTTCACACCACCATAAGTGTTTTTTCACACCACTCCACTCTTACACACCACCTACTTTCTTTCACACACCACCATACTTTCTCACACCACCTATATAAACAAAAAATCAACATTTTTCCTCTCCCCATTCAAATCGAAATGTGATTCCTCCCTCTCCATTCGAATCTCTTCCCTCTCCCACATTCAAATCTCTTGCAAATCTCTTTCCACATTCAAATTTCTTCCCTCTCCAAAAAATTTCAGAAAAACAAAGTAATCTCATGGAAACTTTTGAAAAAAATTCTGAAATATATTCAATCATAAAAACAAAGTAAACTTCAGAAAAATTTTCAGAAATCACAAAAAAAAAATATTGTTCGCCTAAGACAAAACCTCGCATTGATTTGGGCGAATAGTAAAATTTGCTAAATTTCATGTTGGCCCAGAACAATGCGAGTTTAACAGGAAATTTCAGCAAGTTTTTTTGGACATATTTGCGCGACTTTAGTAAAATGATCATAACCTTCTCATTTCAAAACATTTTCAAGTGATTCAAGTTGTGTTTATTAGATAACTCAGAGTACTACAATTCTTATGTTTTGATAAACTTGAGAATCAGTCTCAATTGAGAGTTTAAATTGGTTGAAAGTTACCTATTTTACATTTTTTTTTATTTGAGTTTGGGTTTCTCTATTAGGTTATGCATATTTATTGGTGGTATGAGTAAGAAAAAAAAAACCCTCAATGGTGGTGTGAGAAAGCGCTTTTGGTGGTGTGGAGTAGTTGTTGCCTTATATGTAACTTATGGATTTGCCATTGTGCCCTCCAAATTTCATACTTTTACAATAAAAATTAACCACTCTCAAACATCGGTTAATTATGTTTAAGTCCCTAATATAACTTTTTGAGCCCATTATTTAATTATAAACTGTAAATAGGCCCTTAAAATTATATGTAATTATTTTGTTTAGAAATTCATTAATAATTTTTTCTCATTATTGAATTGTTGTAATAAAATAAAAAGTACAAAATATTTGTGCACATAGAGCACGTGGACACCCTAGTCAATGATAAAAAGAAGGGTTAATTGCACTAAATTTCCCCCTAAAACATATATAGCCAATTCAACTTTGCCCCCAATTAACACTCATATTTCACTTTCCCCCTCAGACTACCAGTCAACGTGCATTGACTGTCAAACACCTCACGTGCCACCATTCCACCTATTTTGGATGACAAAAATGTCTTTCATGTGCTTATCACGCCTGATGTGATAGCATGTTAATCCCAACCGTCTGTTACCTGAACCAAACACGTGGAGTGTTAGGGATTACTCCCTGTCAGCCCATACCATTGAAGAGACGGACAGTGGAGTGAAAACTCCATCTGTTTTCTATCTCTCTGTTTCGTTTCTCCTTTCTCCCTGCGTTTTCACTCTCTCATTTTTACCCAGATATGAACATTTGAACAATACGTGGTAGTTTGATTAGGGAAGCCTTCTTGATTACACGCTGAATAATGATGAATTGGATGTCGAATTGAACTTGGCTTGGAATCTTGAAGAAGACGGTGGAGCAAGGCTCGCTGTGTTGTGTGATCCGAGTCTGCTAACTCCCACCATCACAACTACCACGATGAGAGGGAGCAAGAGGGGAGAAGAAAGGTTAGGAAGAAGCGACCAAGGGTAGCAGTAGTGGTGGTGAACATTCGGTATCAGGTGCCAGAGTGTGGGGTGGATATTACTAATAATAGAAATCTAGTTCATGGGTGTTTAGATAAGACAATGATTGTGAGATTTAATGGGTGGATATTAATAAGTCTCACCATGATTCTGATCCAGAATCCCTCATACTTGGGCAGAGGAGTGTGTTTCTGGTGCTTGAGAATGCGCTCGATGAGATCAAATTGGCGAAGACGGGTGAGCTTTTGAATAGTGACGTCGAAGGCGGAGCGATCGCGGAAGAAGCGAAGGTGGTCTAAGGATTTGAGGAATATGTCAACCATATTTTCTAGGTCAAATTATGTTTTGATTGAGTGTTTGAGTTTGTGGTATGTTTCCATGGAAGATTCATCTTCTTTTTTTTGCTTCTGCTTCTGATGTTGTTGTTTCAACTGCTGTGGAGAATTTACGGAATAGGGTTCGAGTGAGGTGGATTCTAGGGTTTCTCAGCAGCAAAGGGGCCATTGTTAAGTTGTGTTGTTTCAAGGGAATTCAGCGAAAGTGGAGGGTTTAGGGTTTGAGTCCAACCAAGAGTTCGACACACTAGTAGGTTGAACTTTAATAAGTCGAAATGTTACCAAACTAGTTAGTATATGTTGCGCCCCAATACGCTTACTACCACTACATGAGAGCATGTTCAAGTGCTCAGGAAAGGTTGTGTTTGGTTCATGGAATAGGGAAGTAAATAGAGTTTAACGATTTTTTAGAAAATAGGAAAATACAATTTCTGTGGGAGCATAAAGATTCTAGGGTTAATTGCACTTCCCCCCTAAACAATATAGCCAATTCAGTTTTGCCCCCAATTAACATTCATATTGCACTTTCCCCCTCAGACTAACAGTCAACGTGCTTTGACTGTCAAGGCATGTGCTAGATTAAAAAAGGTCATATTTTACTGCCAAAAATACCCTTTAATGATCTGAAGGTTGAGATTCAAAGTTGTTGCAATTAAAATCGAAGGCTGAGATTCAAACTTCCACTAAGACGTTGGGATAATCCGCTAACTCTTCATTCACCACCACCGTCTCCACTTCACCACCAATAACTCTCATATCTGCTTCTACTACTACATCTACATGTTATTTCATTGTAGATTCAATATTCAAGCATCAATAAGTGGAAAAACTTGCCAAGTTTTAATGGCAAGTTTGAGTTGCAGCCCATCTTCATCATCTGTTAGGTCAGTTCTGTTGTTGGGGGAAAAGTTACATTCAAATTTATTTTAAGGGGTTAAGTTCTTCCAAACCTTGTTTATCCATTGCCACTGTCCCTTCGCCTTCTCTGTCTCTAAAAACCAAACTTTCAATCTGTGTGTTCTCTAATCACTTTTCTTAACAAATAATGCCTTGCTGAAGCCACAATTAAAGCGCTAATCGTCAACACACTACTTGCAATTTCATTCTTCCACCATTGAAACCGATTTCTTCTTCATATCCACCGTTGATCTCCTCATGCGTTCCTTCTTCCACCTTTCGCACGACCAAGATCACGCAACTCTTCAAAATCCTTCCGAACTCCGTTATCCACCTCACAATCTTCCCCTTCTCCAGCCGACGGATCTTCTTGAATCCGCAGAGGATTTCAGACGGAGAGCTCTGTTTCCGCGGCTGCAGCGACAATCGCTTCGGCGAAATGAGATCTTACATAGATTGGATTTATCTTTCTCTCCTTCCATCTCCCATCCCTCTCACTCTCTTTTTCTGATTTATTTTTCTCTTGTAGGTACCGGAGCCATACGAAGAAGACGAACCAGAGATGCAACAGGGAGGACTCCCAGTTCCCCTTTCTCGTTCACTATTCCATTTTCCGTCTCTCTCTCTCTCTCATGTCCCCCTCACCATATCTTTGTCTATTGTAGGTGAGTTTCACTGGAGAAGAAGAAACAACAAGGAGAAGAAGAAGCATGGAGCTTCTCTTGCGAAGAAGAAATCAGGAAATTGGGAGGGAACCAACTGATTTTTGAATCAGTTGGCTATTGGTATAGCCGGTCCACGTATCTGTTACACATAGCGTCCAAGCTCTTTTCGAGTCCCTTCGACTTGGGAGCTACTTCGACTGATACCTCTGCGGGAACTTCGCATGCGATCGAGTGAATGGGTTCTAGGTTGGATGATAGGATGAACTTGGGGAAGGAGAGGGAGGTGGTGGTGGAGGAGAGTTGAGCGATTGAAGGTGGATGATGAAATGCCTGAAACAGACACCATGAAAGAAGAACGTTGAAGGAGATAGCGAAGTAAACAAGAGAAGAGAGAGATGGATCATTCAGGCCATAGCTATGAAATGCCTCTAGAGAACCCCAATTGAGAGTGTGAGCCAAACTTCTCTGTTCTTCCAACTCGCGTGAGATTTCGATCAAAACAGGGACTTGATGACTGTTTCACTATGTTTTCACAAATTGGTATTTTCTAAAGCTCTTGAATTGAAAGAAAAATATAGGCTTCGAGCAATAAAGGTCAATGTTTGAACAAAGAAAAAAAGGGTTATCTCACTCTCTCTCATCTGAAACAAAAAAAAAAGAAACTGAAGACCTTGTTCTGCGTGATAAGCACGTGAAATGCATTTTCATCATCCAAAATATGCAGAATGGTAGCATGTGAGGTGTTTAATAGTCAAGGCACGTTGACTGTTAATCTGAGGGGGAAAGTGCAATATGAATGTTAATTGGGGGTAAAACTAAATTGGTTATATATTTTAGGGGGAAAAGTGCAATTAACAAAAGTTTCTATTTTCTTTGATTTGGGACAAATTACTCACTTTTGTTATGTTTTGAATTGCAAGTGCTATGTCAGATATTGAATTACAATGATGTTGTGTTAGTTGAATTGCATTGTGTTATATCAGGTTTTTGCAATGATGTTAAGGCATTTGATTACATTGTGTTATTAAAATCCAATGAACATCAAATGAATTTACATTGTTGAAAGAACATCAAACTTTGTTGCAAGAACATCCAATGAACATCAAATGAGGACTTTATGATATGAAAACTTTCTTAGTCGGTTGCGGCTCTGAGGCGATTTTGAGGGGCAGTCTGGGAATTTTTTCCAATTTTGAAGATCTTTCAATCCTGGCCGTTCCACGACTCTGGGAATCAATCCTGTCCTTTGCTTGTTGAAACGGCTTGGCTTGCCCTAGGCATTCCACCGATTTTGGCCGGCCTCTGGCCGCCCGGATTCGTGCGCCACCTATAGGTTGACTGATTTGACACGGTCCAACCGCCCACAGGCGGACTGTTCCGGTACCCGCATTGCCGATACACAACCTGCTATTGGTTATGTGACCGGTTCTGTTACCACGCTACAAGCGCTGCAATTCAGATCCAACACACGATACAGCCGTCACACGGATCCGACACACGTCGCTGTTATGACACAGTCGCTCCCCTTGATGTGATGTCAGTGCCCTCAGCCGACATCCCCCACCCCTCGGGTCCTGGACATGGGGAAGCAGCAGATGGTCCTAAGCCCTCTTTCGCCCAGATTTTGGGAAAAAGTTTGGTTGCCGATACTGCGGAGACCCCGGTCGAAGGAACTCATTTTCGTAAAGAGGGGGCACCAGCCATCGGAATCACGGCAACGGATGAAGTACGGGGAGAAGCTTTCATGGAAAAACATGTGATTGTTCTAAAATTCTCTAGTTACCGACCTACCTTGGCAGACATCCGAGATTCGATTCACAGAACTTGGGGAATTTTGGGCGATTTTTCGCTTGGTTTACTCAACCAACGGCACGTGTTGGTCCGACTTCAATCTGAGGTGGAAGCAAAGAAAGTTCTGTCGTGGGACTCTTTTCTGATTCGGGGAGTTCGATTCAAAGCTTTCCGTTGGCATGATGGTTTCAGTTTGAAGGAAGATCCAATCTCAGTGCCTTTATGGGTAGAGTTGCCTAACTTACCTTTGCATTTATTTCACCCTCCTATTTTAAAAGCAATTGTGAATTCTTTTGGTGATTTTTTGTGGATGGATGATCATACTCGATGCCTGTCACATCCGGGCTTTGGCCGTGTTTGCGTGGAGATGACTTTGGCGGAGAAATTACCAACTAGAGTTTGGATTGACAGGGCCAATAATAGGGGTTTCTGGTAGAAGATAGAATATCCATGCTTCAAATACTGTGATTTCTGTTCCTTGATAGGGCACCAAGAGGAGTTTTGTCGAAAAATGCTAGGTCTTAAGGGAGGAGGGAAAGCCTTTGATTTAGGCAAAGCAGAGAAGGTGGCCAAGCCAAAGGTTGAGCCCCACACTATCAAACAGCAATATGTACCCGTTCTCAACAAAGCTAAGCATCCCAATCCCTCAGTGGGTCCGAATGGAGCCAAGAATAGCCCGGGAGTGGAAATTAATGAGGAAGTTGGGGAGAAGAGGCCCGTGGTCATGGATCCGGTTAAGGTGGTGTTGTCAAACAAATTTGAGTCGCTTACCAAGTTTGACGCCGAGGAGAGTGAGCAGCAAGTACATGACATTGCCGAGCTCGGTCCAGATTCTAAGAGGAATGCCTACTTGAGGCGGGGTACACAATTGCGGAGATTGCTAAGGTTACTGGAAATCAAGAACATCCGTCAACACATAAAGATGAAGTAAATTCAGGGGCGAAGAGTAGTCGCTTCGACGACATGAATCCAAAAAGTATTAACAGTATATCTCATCATCATCCTATGGCAGCGTCGCAAGGTGTGACAAGTATTGATATAGGCAAGGATACAGCGGGACATCCTGTCTTCGACATGCAGCGAGCAGCAAGTGTCCCAGAGGTGAACTCTGCACCGTCCCAGCCAGCTACCACTTCCATCATGCCTATGCCATGCATAGTCACAGGGGAAATGGCACCGCCAGACCTCGACACCAGTCAGTCCATGGCCTCAGCCAGACCAGGGCCCCAGCCAGACCTCGACCTCAGCCAGACCAAGGCCCCAGCCAGAACACAGGCAGAACACGACTCCAAACAGGCCACGACCCCAGCCAGTCCACGGCCAATCCACACCCTTAGCCAGTCCACGGCTAGCTCACTACCAGTCCACGACCATTCTGCGGCCAGTCCCCGGCCCCAATCTGCCCACGGCCAGTCCACTGCCCCGACCAATCCACGGACCCAAAACAGGGGACGTGTTACCCCAGGCAACGCTCGCAGTTGCTCATCGCTCAGCGACGCAGACCATGTTGACTGGAATGACACAAGAAGTAGGGGCTGGAACAGTGAAGCCGACAGTGCTGGAACAGTTAACAGAAATCTTTGCCAAGCGAGCACAACCTGCGGTAACGGGTAAATTATCAGCCCCCGTGGCAGCAGGGAACGTCCAGGATGGGAGTGTTTTGTATGATGTCGCCATCCAACTGGTCAAGGAGAGCCATGCCTTGCGAAAACAGAAAAAAATAATGAACATTAATGCTCTTGACAACGCCGTAGAAGATAGTGACGAGGCTGCGTCGGATTCGGAATTGGGGCCGGAGTCACAAGCTATCAACGATTTACTTTTGGGGGCGCATTCCGATGAGGATCTTCAGAACAAAGTCAAGTTGGCGGCACCTACAGGCAACCATCGTCAGACTAAGAAGAGTAAATCATCCTCCCGTGTTTAAGATGATGGAAAATTTTATGTTTTGGAATGCTCGTGGGGTTGGTAATAAGGCCACGAGGAGGAGGTTAAAAAATATGGTTGTGGATCATAAAGTCCGAATTCTTATGATTGCGGAGCCTATGATTGATGCTAGTAGATTCCTGGAGATTGGCAATAAACTTCACCTTGGCGGTTTTGTTTCGAATGACACGTTTGGCGAAAAGATTTGGATTTTTTGGGATACCTCTTTTGCCCTCTCGGTGGTGGATATGTCGGATCAGATCATTCATTGTCAGGTAACGGATTCTGCTTCACAAATCTTTTTAATTTCTTTTGTTTATGCTAAATGCTCTGTGGATGAAAGAAGGGATTTATGGTTGAATATGGCCAATTTTGCGGCAAATCATGATATTCCCTGGATGGTCGGCGGTGATTTTAATACTTATTTGCATTCAGGTGAAAAAGTGGGGGGGGGGGGGGGGGGGGCGAGCCGTCCCTAGCAAGCATGTCCCATTTCTCTGACTGTATTGAAAATAGTGAGCGTATTTGGGCCAGACTTGATAGGATCTTTGTTAATTTAGCTTGGTTGACAGATTTGGGTAGTCCAAAAGTGGAACACCTCAGCAGAACATTTTCAGATCACTCTCCGCTGTTGGCTTCTATGCCAACCCAATCAAAAATCGGTTTTGCTCCTTTTCGATTCCTTAATATGTGGACGACCCACCCTAAATTTTTGGATCTGGTTAAGGACATTTGGTTGACTGACATTGGTACCAAGAGAACCATTGATAGAGTGGATGCCAAACTAAAAATGACTCGTCGAGCTCTTATACAGTGGAACAAGACCGTCTTTGGCAATGTGTTCAGCAGAATTCGAGCTTTAGAAGATGAAATGAAACAATGGGAAACAACGCTCTTGGCAGATTTTGCAAATAACAGTAATAATGATCTAAATGCGGATGCTAATTGGGATGTCCGTGCTTGTTGCAACCTACATCGCTGTCAGGCAGAGTACAGATTAGCCCTCAAACAGGAGAAGTTCTACTGTATTAAAAAATCAGGTGAGAAGGAGTTTAAGGAGGGGGATGCCTGCACTAAGTACTTCTTTGCCTCCACCAAGTCCAAACAAAAGCGACGAGCCATCACTCAGATTACTTTACCGTGCGGAAGAATTATTTCGGAACCTGGTGAGATTCTCGACAAAGCCAATGATTTTTTTGCTAATCTGATGTCTTCTCAAGGACCTTGTATGGTGGATACGGATTTGCTAAATTGTATCCCGAAGTTGCTGGAACCTGATCAATGCGACACTTTGGTCAAACGACCTTCTTTGGCGGAAGTGAGAAATGTTCTTTTTGACATACCCAAAAATAATGCGCCAGGGCCGGATGGTTTTACTGCTGATTTCTTTTAGTCGTGTTTGGAATTTTTGAGTATGGATATTTGGGAGGTCGCTATTCAATTTTTTGAAGGGGAGGCGATGTCGTCTTCCTTTTCGGCTAATTTCATGGCTTTGATTCCTAAAATTGAGAATCCAGGTTCTTTTTCTGATTTTCGACCAATCAGTTTGTGTAATGTGATTTATAAGATTTTCAGTAAAATCCTTTGCAATAGACTGGTAGACATCTTGCCAAGTTTGATTTCTCAGAAGCAGGGGCTTTTGTCAAAGGGAGGTTCATTGGTGAAAATATTGGCTTGACACAGGAATTGATTAGGGACATTAACAGGAAGGTATTTGAAGGAAATTTGGTGATGAAAATTGACATGGAGAAAGCATATGATAGAATGGAATGAAACTTTTGCTCGCAGCGCTGAAAAAATTTGGCTTTACTGGTAGAATTTGCCACCTCATCTCCAACTGCATTGCTTTTTGTGGTTTTTCGGTTCTGCTTCAGGGAGCCTACAAAGGTTTTTTCAGATCCACTAGGGGTTTAAGGCAAGGAAATCCTCTTTCTCCATTTCTTTTCATTATTGCCTCTGAAGTGTTGAGTAGGGGATTGAAAGAGGCCTTTGCAAACGGAAAAATTTGGTATTATTATACTCCCAGAAACTGCAGTCCTATTTTCCATCTTCTGTATGCAGATGACACCCTAATTTTTTTAAATGAAAGAAAGTCATCAATTATGGGATGCATGGATTTCTTGAGACGATACTGCACGACCTCGGGGCAGAAAATAAATGAGGGTAAAAGTTCTTTTACTTTGGATGCCAAGGCAGATGTGGAGCGAATTGTGGTGCTAAAAAGTTGTACCGATTTCTAGTTTCACATTGCTCCATTGAAATATTTGGGCGGGCCAGTGTTTCAAGGGCGAGTTAAAATTTCATATTTTGAAGATTTGATTGCTAAAATTCAAGCTTGTATTCAGGGATGGAAGGCAAAATTGTTATCTCCGGGAGGCAGACTAATCTTGATTAAACATGTCCTTAGCTCGGTTCCCATTTATATTCTTAGTTCCATGTGTGTACCACGAGCAGTTTTATCTCGGATTCATAGGTTGTTGGCGGACTTCTTTTAGGGGGATTGTGAAGGCCGACTAAAGAAAAAATGGGTGTCATGGGATAAAATTTGTTTCCCACAGGCGGAAGACGGTTTGGGAGTTAGAGACTTGACGATGGTGATGAAGGCTTTTCGAATCAAGGCTCTTTGGCGACTTATTACTTCAGACTCTTTATGGCAAATACTGGTTACATGGAGTTGAGTTAGTCAACCTGTGAAAGATGGGGCTTCACCGTTTTTAAAGAGATCATGCTTGGGAGGCCTTTTATTTCGACTAACTCACTTTGGCGTATTGGCATGGGGGATAACAGTTTTTTTTAGGAAAATTGGAACATGGTGGCTGCTTTCAGGAGGTTGGCGGCTTTGGTTAATCAAGGTGTTTCGCCTTCAGTTAGCGAGGTGATTTCAACAAATTTTGAATTGGTCCATCCAGATATCAGAAGCTTGGCGCGTAGTCTCTTTGCAGATAAATTACGTGGTGAGGCCCATGAGGAGGACAAGTGTGTACTGGTTCCAAACCTGAATGAGATTTTTTCCCTTCAGTCGGCCTATGAACTGTTATGGAGACATGGGAAGGTTAACGCATTAAGTCAGACACTTTGGCATGACATTCTTCCTTCCAGAATACCAGTCTTTGTTTGGAAACTACTCCGTAGAGGGGTGCCGATGGATGGGGAATTATACAGATGCGGTTTGAGTCTGGCCTCTAGATGTCATTGTTGCAGCTTGCCAAAGAGTGAATCCTTGAATCATCTCTTTCTGGACGGCGAATTGGCGATGCAAGTGTGGAGTCGCTTTGAACGGATTTTTGATGTGCACATAAGGAGACCAACAGAAATATCCACGGTGCTAGTAATTTGGTTCAAGCGAGTCAAACACAATTCGCAAATAGGTGTGTTATTCTTTCTTACCCCTATGTTCATTTTATGGGAAATTTGGAAACAAAGATGTAAATGTGTCTATGAAGCTGCTTCCCCAAATCCTGCCTTGGTGATTTTGAACATTAGGCGTCATCTGCGATTGGCGAATAATTTTATTATTCCCAAGCAAGTTAGCAGTAACAAGGCCCCCCTGCGGGCTTTGGGGTTGCATGTTCTCCCAGTTAGAAGGAAGTTAGTCAGGATTGTTTTTTGGCTCCCTCCCCCGGCAGATTTTGTTGCTCTTAATGTGGATGGATCCTCCCGTAAGAACAAAGCATCTGACGGTGTGATCATTAGAGACTCTAGGGGTTTCTGTGTTGTGGAAAAACAACTTTTCTTCGGGGCAGGATCCAACAATAAAGCGAAATTCTTGGCTCTAGCTGAGGGCCTCCGCCTTTGTCTCACCTGGGGTTTCAAAAAGGTGGTCGTTCAAACGGACTCGGAACTTGCATGTGGTTGGCTTAAGGAAAATTTGAAAATCCCTTGGCATTTGGAGAATATTCTGAAAGAAATAAAGTTGTTGGCATCGACTATGACGTTAGATTGCCACCATATCTATAGAGAGGATAATGCGGTGGCGGATGCATTAGCGGATAGAGCCCAACGAGACTATAAGACTGTTTCTTTCGATGGGAATGATCTTCTTAGGCGAGTGGCAGGCTTGATAGTGCTTGACAGATTGCATACGGCGTACATTCGCCATGGGGAGGAGTAGAGGTAGCTTTTCATGGTCTCCTTAGCGGCTCTACCTGATCTTGCGTATAGTGGACAGGTTTTTGGCCCGGATGCGAGGATCATGTCGGGGCAGTCTGAGGTGTCGCCAAAGTTTCAGCTGGGACGAGGATGATTTTGCGGAATGCAAACAATTCTTGCGTATTGCTGCTCGAAAACAGGCCCTGGAACGGCTCTGTTTTGTGGCTCGTTTTTGGACTGCCGGGGGGGGGGGGGGGGTGCAGGCGATTCAGTTGCGAGGAATGCGCGCAAGACCGAGGTGCACTCAGCCTGGTTTTCTCCATTAGCGAGGCTGGCCGGACTGCAAGAGCACTGTGCACACAAGAGCTGATGCATTCAGCATGGATTCTCCCCTATTTTGCACGATATCTTTGGCACTGCATAAGCGAGGAGGCGCGTCGAGCAGGGAGCTGCTAGGACATGTCTTTGTTTTGCACGGTGCTCTTGGCGTTGCAGGAGCGAGGATGCGCTTCGAGCAGATGGACATTTTTTCTTTTGTATGGGTTTTTTGTTACTAGGCTTGTTAGGCAGTCTTGTGCTTGGTTTTTGCAGATTTTTGTTTGGGCACCGTATTTGGTCCCAACTTTTGTTTTGATTTTCTACAGGTAAAGTCGTGATGTACCCCCGTCTCGAATGTAAATCAATTTTTTGATAAGTAATAAAGGTCTGGCATCCCATAGCTGCCCCTCCCCACTGGAGGTTTAATTAAAAAAAAACATCAAATGAATTTACATTGTGCTTTAACGTCCAATGTATATGTACTCCTTAAAAAACTTGCCTACTTCAAACCTCCTATTCACTTTTTTGATTGTGCTGGTGATACCATGAGATCTGCAAGAAAATCAATTAAAAGTTGTTAATTAGCAGTAACTCAACCCCTTAAAATAAATTTGAATGTAACTTTGCCCCTGCAACATAACTGACCTAAGAGATGATGAAGATGAACTGCAACTCAAGCTTGCCACATTTTTGTGGCAAGCTTTTTCATAGGGATGGACAATGTTGGTTCGGTTCGGTTTTGAGCCCCACACCGATTTCGATTCGATTTCATTCGGTTTGCCCAAAACCCAAACCAAAACCGAATTTTGTATTTGTAAACCGATGAATTCGATTGAACCGAATTTTGGATCGGTTCGGTTTGGTTGGGCCGTAATTTCAAGTTCAAGCACTTGAAAGACTTTCATTAAAACATGCCCAATTGTTTTATAGGCCTAATTTTTTTACAGACCCAATTTTTAGCCCAAAATTGAAAACTATGAGAAAAGGGGGGCGATTAAGTGCAACAGGGTGTATTGCAGTGCATTTGTTGCACTAATCAGGTATTGACACCTACCTGTTATTTAGTTATTTATATATATTTAATTAATCAGTCGGTTTAGTTATAAATCGGTCGGTTCAAAACCGTAAACCGATTTCGAACCGTTTATAATTGGTTCGGTTCGGTTTAAATTATTTTCTTTCTACTCAAATTTATGTTCGGTTACCGAACCGAATTTGAAAACCGGTTTGGTCGGTTAACTAAATTTAAATTGGTTTTTTTCCACCCCTACTTTTTTACTTATTGATGCTTGAATATTTAATATACAGTGAAATAACATGTAGATGTAATAGTAGAAGCAGATAGAGGAGTTATTGGTGCTGAAGTAGAAACGGTGGTGAAGGAGGAGTTGATGGATTATCCCAACGTCTTAGTGGAAGTTTGAATCACAACCTTCTTAATTGCATCAACTTTGAATCTCAGCCTTCAAGTCATTAAAAGGTATTTTGGGTAGTAAAATATGACATTTTTTAATCTAGCACGTGCCTTGACAGTTAAGACACGTTGACTGTTAGTCTGAGTGGGAAAGTGCACTATAAATGTTAATTAAGGACAAAACTGAATTGACTATATGTTTTAAAGGGAAAGTACAATTAAAGAAGAGCCTGTCTAACTGGCGAGGAAACCAGCGAGGGAGGGGGTGGCAACCCTCCATCTCACTCGGGATGCGTGAAGGGGGATGCAATGCACGCATCCTGAGTGAGATGGAGGGCTGCCACCCCCTCCCTCGCTGGTTTCCTCGACAGTTAGAATTTCTGATTAAAGAAATACCAAACTTTTTTTTAATATTAATTAGGGGCCCGGTCAATTTCGTCCAATTTGGTTACTGTATTCCTATATATATATTGGTAATAGTAAATAAGTAATAATGAATAAATAGACAAATGATAAACATGATTAATGCCAACAAAACAATAATATTTGCTTTGGGCACTGCAATAAAGTATACGCCAAATTGGGTCACTAGCACCTATTTTATTTGGCGATAAACCGACCATGCATATGCAGCATCCAGTACTTAACTGTGCTTTGACTTTCAAACTTTTTTTAATTTTTTAATTTTTCTTTTTTATTTCTTAAGCTACTATATCGCTATCCATTTTTTAAGTGCAAATTGCCACATTGCATAATTGATTTTGCAGAGTAATTTTATTCTTTAGTTTCATTTTATCTGTTCAATTATTTTGTCTGAAATTTGGTATGTATTCCATTTGATACAAGCAATCTAGATTGAGTGCCTGGGGGGACATTATGTATCTGAGGTCCATCGACTATGCACCTTAGTTTGTTATTAAAAAAATCAATGTTCTAAAAATCGCTAGGCGGTGGGCGGGCGGCCAGCATGTGCCTATGCGGTCTTAATTAAGTTTTGTATTATAACTTTAATAATTTACAAAAGTTAAGAATAATACCTTATCAATTACATTCAATTTAATTTCAAGATACATATGCAAAATTTAAAAACATGAAAAAATTAACAATCATGAACACAATTTATTAAAACTCAAATGACTGAAGTTGGTCATGATAGGTACTTTATACAAAATTGAATTTGTGGACAAATATTCAAACCTAACTCTTTTATTTTTCTTCAAATTGCATGAATGACCTCAGTCATGTTTGATAAAATCTACATTACTAAAATTGGTACCGGCAGATCATTTAATAATTTCATTCAGTAATCATCATTTGCTACATTCAGACATATACTGAATAAAAAATAACTAAATTGTTTATTTCCAAAAAAGAGGAAAATAAAATAAAATAAGAACACAATCAGCCTTAAAAAAAAAACTCGCCCAAACCACCTAGACCCGCCTAGATCACCCAGACCTTGCCCAACCATTAATCCGGGCGTTTCTCTAACGCCTAGAGCCTAAGCACCGCCTAGGCCAATTTTTAGAACACTGAAATGCAAGACTGAGCATGTTGAACGTCGATGGTTGGGTGAGTTGGTTTTAATTATTTTTCAAACTTAATGCACTATTTTTAAGCAGTTAGTCCTCACTAACTGTAGATCTCTCCTTTAACTCCTACAAAATAAACTTATAAAGTAAACTTAGTTACCAATGTTTAAAACATACATTTTCTTTCCACCACACTTGCATTTTGAGTTTTCAAGATCTAAAGAATAAGTGCTATGATCTCATCTAATCTCAGGGAGAAAGATGGGATTGGGTTCCTGCTCTCAGGAAGTCTTCTACTACAAGACTACAACATGCAGTAATTGGAGAAGATTTGCAGCTAACAAGCAATGATGTTAACTTGTTGGACATTCTGATCAAAGACCAAGGTCAGTGATTCCCGTTCTCTTTAATGTTACTTCGTTTTTCTTACTTTCTCATGAAAATGTGCAAAGAAATTTCGGGTCTAGGACAAAAAAGCATGTTTATTGAGTTTTCTATGGAGAAATATATTTTTTCTCTTTAGAAATTGTTTTCCATTATTTGAGTGAATAATGTGTTTGAAGGTTGTCTTCAACATCAAGTTCAGCTTTTTCCCTGCCCTGATAGTGATCCAAATTCATGGGAGCAAATTTTGGGCCTCCTTGCAGACGAAAAAATCTGAATGCCTATAAATGCTTGAGTCTTCATCACAAAAAGTTGGAAAATTCTAACTCTAAAAAGTTAGACTGACTCTAAAAAGTTTATAAATCTTCGAATAGCACTTTAGGGGGAACCTGAGTTCACTCAAAAGCTTGGCCCATGGGTTGACGTGATCGGGATCAACTTTGATTGGGCTTGGGCTGGCCTCCTAGTCCGCCCAACCTGCTGGGTTTGTCCACCCTTACTCTCCCAACCTTGGCCCATGAGAGTCTCCCTACCATTTTTTTGGTTTTTTCTTCAACCCTAACACAGCCTTCTTGATCAGTATGACTTCCAGAGAATAAGCGGATTACACAAATGGCAATTCACATGACTTAAGCCGGAATAAAAGAAGATGTAAACCAACTCAAATTATTTGGGTTGATTGGGAATGAAAGGCCTAAACCTAATTTGACAATGTTTAGCCCAAACCCTATCGTAGCTACCATTATAAACCAAGCCTAAGCTTCTGACCTGATTGGGTCTAAGCCTAAGAACAACCTAGGCCCAATTGGTATTAATTTTTTTTTACCTTAACCCATCCCACCGCCGTGGGTAGGTATCGAACTCAAGAGGTGGGGGTCAACAGTCTTAGCCAACCAACTTGACTACCTTTGGCACTTAATTGACTTATTGTTAGGTAATTAGGAATTCGAAAAAAAAAAAAAAAACAACAACTCTGTTAAGTTGATTCATTTACCCTCTCGCATTTTTTTTTAAATAACTGATAATGCTAGGACGAAGGCTCACAACACCGAATTTAATTGAATTTGAGGCTTTTTGAAATGATTTTACTAAAATTACTAAACAACAAAATAATTACGACAAGTATTCGTACTAATAATTCACATATCCCGACTCAAAATCCAATATAGATTTATGTTTTCAAAGTATTGTCTACATGACAAACACAATTCTAGCCAGCCTTGTTTGTTGATCTCTTTTGGGTTTTTTTTTTTTTTACAATTTAATCCCTTATATAAGTGGTGTTTGTGGTTGTGGTTGTGTTTTAAAGAGGAGGTGTAAAAAGTGTAAAAAAAACTAAGAAAATGCTAAAAAAAAGAACAGCAAACATGGTATCAGAGCCTGACCCAGTCGAAAGTGTGCCAACGGGGACGTTGGGCTTCCGAGGGGGGTGGACTGTGATACTCTTGTGTGGGCGGACTTGAGGGGAGGGTGAGGAAGAAGCCCAATAGGCCCGTGAATTCCAAGAGGGTTGGGCGAGCTACCAAGAGGAGATCATAGTCCCACATCGCCTAGGTGCGGGATGGTGATGTGCTATATATGTACGAGGTTGAATCTACAAAGTATTACGCGTTTTAAAGCCGTGCGAACATTGAGCCCAAAGCGGACAATATAGATTGGGTGGGTGCAGACGTGAGAAACACTTATTTTAACAATGGATGAGATCACCACTTATCTTTTCCAAGAAATTATGCTCTGAATCAACGAATATCTGACTAGATTCCACGCAACTAGATCCTACTTGCGTTTATTTTGTCAAGGACTGAACCAGTAAAAATCAACGAACGTTAGCGCGTTGCAATCTAAACGTGGAGATGACTCAGACCAGTTTTTATATCTTGAAAAAACATGTTTTTCAAACCCTTTGATACTTATTGCCATTAGCCCACATGAATTATGGACCATCAGATTTCCATAGTTTTTTTTTACATCATGCGAAATCTCGGTAGACCGTCATTTTTTCAGGCTTCCCAGCTCTTCAACTTGTAATAGACAAATATGGCAAGCCGGACTTTGGAAATGTTCTCTGGGCCGTCCATTGTGGCTATAAATATTTTTCCCAGTTTTCTCCATGCATTCTGAGTTTTGTTTGTTTAGTTTTGCAGTGAAGATGACTATTGTTATTGAAAGACTTCAGCCTGGTAAGGTTTCCTTGAGGATAGGGTTGTTACTTTGGCAAATTGGGTTTTTGAAGTACTTTATATATATCATTTTGTTGATTTGGTATTTCATACCATTTTGAGAGATCAGAATTAGGAGTGGCAATGTATTTGGTTCCAGGTTCCGCCTCACCTTTCATCGGATTGGAGTTCCAGTCTTTCAAAGCTTGGCGAATCCGAAATCCAATCATTTCTATCCCTAAAGACATGCATATTGAAATTATGATACAATTTACTTTAGTCCTAGCACGCTCCATGTTTATGTCAACCCCGCCCCACTGAAAGCTTAAGTCGAAGATATTGGTCTCAAGTTGGGCCGTCCACACCTATAATTACCCCCACTAGATTTGTAGATTTTTAGATTTAAAACTTTTTTAGTTGAATTAATTTTTCAAACTGAACTGTGTGCATTTCAGGATTTGAAGTAGAGGATAAGACAATCCACAGTGATAACGGTGACCTGGTATTAGATAATGGATTTTTGGTGCCTGAAACGAATTCATTTGGCCAAACTTTTAGGTAATTTAAGACCATATTCTAATTTATATCCAGTGAAAGTGCGATCATGTACTGAATTTTCAACAGATCATTGTGATATATAACGTTGTATCACAAGATGACCATAGGGCTAAGATCACTTTATTGGATATTGATATACTGAGGAAGTTGAGATAGTCTACTCGTGTAAGGGTACAATTTCTGTAAAAGAATCACTTGAGACTGAACAACAATTAAAGGTATACTGGTATGGTGCATTATTTACTGATATCGAATCGTAGAGATTGTAAGCACCATCTGGACTCTTGTATGAATTGCCGTTAACATTGACATTGCTACTGTTAGTGCTGATCCAACTGCTTACAGCCTCTGTCTAGATAACTATGGTTTTCAACTATCAGATGAGATCTATTCTGTTAAAAACGATTGCTTCTTTATCTTTTTCTCTATTTTGGAGACTAATATATATGGACTGATCGATAGGGATTACAATGCTGAGAGTGAACGCAAGGAAAGCGTTGAAGAATTCTATCGAATGAATCATATCAGTCAGTCATACGACTTTGTAAGTTATGAGAGCATTCGTAAATATTATTTGATCAATTTTAATTTGATTGTTTATCAACAGTGTTTATCACACGAAAAGGTTTATACAAAAAATAAAGAATTTGAACAGAAATTATTTATCAACAGCGCAATACCATTCATTTACCTAAATCACAAAGGGAAATAAAAGAATTTCAAATCAATTTTCTATCTTTTTTTTTTCTCTCTCTCTCTTTTTTCCCTGCATTTTTTCCTTCTTCTCATCGCAGTTGGTCTTTTTATTTAGTATAATCTCCACATTAGGTGATTACCTGTTCCTTATACTCTATGTCTCCCTACTGATCTGATCACATAAATACTGAAGTTTTACTTGTTTAAGAGAATCCTATACAAAATTTTCCATCCCTATCCTAAGCCTTTCGTCAAATTCCTAATCATGTTTTTCTTCTTTTCTTGAACTAACGAATAGGTCTTGATTGCGACAAGTGCAGGTGAAGCAAATGAGAGAAGAGTATGGGAAATTAGATAGGGTGGAGATGAGCATATGGGAATGTTGTGAACTTCTGAATGAATTTGTCGACGAGAGTGATCCTGATTTGGATGAACCTCAGATTGAGCATTTGTTGCAAAGTGCAGAAGCCATAAGGAAAGACTATCCTGATGAAGATTGGTTGCACCTAACAGCTCTCATTCATGGTATGTAACCTTCAAACTAGGCGACATTTATATGATTATATAGTACACAAGTAACTTGATGCATACATATTTTCAGATCTAGGCAAAGTTCTTCTCCATCCTAGCTTTGGAGCACTTCCTCAATGGGCTGTTGTGGGTGATACGTTCCCTGTTGGGTGCGCTTTCGACCAATCAATTGTCCATCACAAGGTAACCATTTTTAGAAATTCACTTACTAGACGCTAAACTTTTTAGCTTGGTGATTGAGTATTTGCCACAGTATTTCAAGGATAATGCAGACTATGATAATCCCGTTTACAATACCATGTATGGAATTTACTCTCCAAATTGTGGGCTTGACAACGTAATGATGTCTTGGGGGCATGATGACTACATGTACCTGGTATTGCCTTCTAGCTAACCTACATGAGCATAACATCACTACCTCAATATTCGGATTACCTTACACTAATTGTGCTTCCAATACATAGGTGGCCAAGGAGAACAAAACAACTCTACCTCCAGCTGCGTTGTTCATCATTCGATACCATTCTTTTTACCGTAAGTAATAACAGTACACAATATATGATGATTTCTTCTTAAGTTCTATACTTGACAGTGTTGAGAATATTATATATGGTTCCTTGCCTTTCAGCTTTCCATACATCCGGTGCCTACAGACACTTGATGAATGAGGAGGATGTCGAGAATCTGAAATGGGTTCAAACTTTCAAGTAAAGAATTTTACATCATTCTTTGTCAAGCACACAGGGCTATATATTATCTCCACATGACACTAATATTTTGCTCTGCATTTGCAGCAAATATGACCTGTACAGTAAGAGCAAAGTTCGAATAGATGTCGAAAAGGTCAAGCCATACTATCTATCCCTGATAAAAAAGGTGAATATTCTTCTGAGCTCTCTTTTCTAAAATAGAAATATATTCAGTAACTATTTTTCTTACTTGAGAAGTATGTTACGTCATTGCAGTACTTCCCTGAAAACCTAAGATGGTAATCAAATAAGGAGCGTTGAAAAGCAAATTGATCAAGAAAGGGGTGTTCGATGATACTATTAGATATTCAACTTGTAGATTGTTGATCATGGTTGAAGAATTACACGTTAAAGATTATGCACCGTTTTTTGTTAATAGTGTAAGACGTTGTTGTACGAATTATGAATGATGCAAGTGTTTGTGTTATCAGTGAATTCCATGTTAAATATCAATATTAGCCCATAGCCCAAGTGATTTTGAAGCTTAGCCCAAGTGATTTTGAAGCCCAAAATCCAAACCAAAATAAGCCCACACCAAATTGAGATGATGTTATTGCTTACATCATTTTAGTTAGGTGAGAGTTAGGTAAGCATTATTTAATTTCAATGGTCTAGATTAATTTGTGTTTATTTTAATGAGTGGTTTAGATTGGTTCTTGTAACCTATAAAACCCCCCCATTGTATTTGAGTTTCATTCATCCAAAAATGTAAGCTTAAGAAGAAAGCATTAGAAAGCCTTCTTAAGAGTTTCTCTTCTTTGCAATTTTGTGAGATTGTTCTAAAGAGTGTTTTTCTTCTTCTTGATAAATTAGAGTTTTATACTCAACATTTGGTATCAGAGCCTGGGTTGTAAGGTCTCTTGAAATTCCGAGTATGCTCTGTGGTTGCAGTTTTAACTGATCTTCCACATCAGAAAAGATTTCTTGAGATTATTGTCGGGGTTCTTACAAATCTTATGGAGCGTCTTTGTGTGTAGAGTAGTTTAGTACTTTGCACGTTTGTCACTCAAGCTTGTTCGGTATAGTTAAAGTCTTGCCGCTACGATGGGTGATCTTCAAGTCGTTGGAGGAATCAAGAAGCTCAACAACCAAAACTACAACACGTGGGCAACATGTATGGAGTCTTACCTACAAGGTCAAGACTTGTGGGAGGTTGTCGGTGGTGATGAAGTTACACAACCGGCGGTAGAAGATGCCAATGGCGTCTTGCGAAAGTGGAAAATTAAAACAGGCAAAGCGATGTTTGCTTTAAAGACCACTATTGAAGAAGAAATGTTAGAGCATATCCGGGATGCCAAAACACCGAAGGGAGCATGGGACACCTTTGTTACACTTTTTTCAAAGAAGAACGATACAAAATTGCAACTTCTCGAGAATGAGCTGCTATCGATGGCGCAACGTGACAGGACGGTTGCCCAGTATTTTCACAAGGTGAAATCGATATGCCGCGAAATTTCAGAACTAGATCCGACAGCTGCTATTGGGGAAGCTAGGATAAAGAGAATAATTATCCATGGCTTGAGACCCGAATACCGAGGCTTTGTTGCTGCAGTACAAGGATGGCCGACACAACCATCTCTTGTTGAGTTTGAAAATTTGCTGGCTGGTCAAGAAGCTATGGCTAAGCAAATGGGAGGAGTCTCGCTAAAAGGTGAAGAGGAAGCGCTCTACACCAACCAAAGCAGAGGCGGTTCAACTCAGTACAACAAAGGTGGATCTAGAAAGACTGGTGACAAGACAAAAAGTCATCAGGGAGGGAACAACTTTCGTCCAGGGGGAGCTTCCAAGAATCATGACAACAATAGAAGGTTCGATGGTGAATGTTACAATTGCGGGAAGAAGGGCCACATGAAGAAAGATTGTTGGTTCAAGAAGAAGTCTTCTGAGAGCAATATTGCTACTTCTTCTTCTCAAGATAATAGCGAAGATAGTTGGGATGCCGAAGCATTCCTCGCTATGGAGGAAGAAGAATTAGCTCTCACGGTAACAACACCAGAAAAGATTGACTACGTGAATGATTGGATCGTAGACTCAGGCTGCTCAAATCATATGACAGGTGATAGACAAAAGTTGCAAGACTTGTCTGAGTATAAGGAAAATCGTGTGGTGTTCGATGAAGCATCCTCATGGTGGACCTCAGAAAAGGAAGTGCTGCCAGACTTAGAAGAATTCCAAGACAAGCATCCTCAAATCAAATCACGAGATGTGGTGTTCGATGAAGCATCCTCATGGTGGACCTCAGAAAAGGAAGTGTTGCCAGACTCAGAAGAATTCCAAGACAAGCTGCAACAAAAGATGGGGGAGCATACTATTCAAATTCAACCAAGTCCAGACAAAGTTGAAGATCCATGTGAGAATGATGGCGAACAAAGAGTAACCCAGAATCCTTGGCAAACTGGGGTGTATCAACAACCAGACGAAGAAGGCATACCTAGTGAAACAGAAGAACCAACTCCACTACGAAGGTCAACAATAACTAGAAGGCCAACTCCCAAATACGCCAATGCAGCCATAGTTGAAGAAGAAGCGTTAATAGAACCTGAGACGTTTGAAGAAGCATCACAGAGTTCAGAATGGATGACAGCTATGAAAGAAGAGATCGCTGCACTTGAGCAAAATCAGACTTGGGAGCTCATGCCAAAGCCAACTGATGTGAAACCCATATCCTGCAAATGGGTTTACAAAATAAAGCACCGTCCAGATGGGTCAATCGAGAGGTACAAGGCACGATTGGTAGCTCGTGGTTTCTCTCAACAGTACGGACTAGACTATGATGAAACATTTAGTCCAGTCGCAAAACTTACAACCGTACGAGTCTTACTTGCACTTGCGGCCAACAAAATTTGGATCTTGTGGCAGATGGACGTGAAGAATGCATTTCTCCATGGAGAGCTGGATCGGGAGATCTACATGATCCAACCAATGGGTTTTCAGAGCCAAGATCATCCTGAATATGTGTGTAAGCTGCGGAAAGCACTCTACGGATTGAAACAAGCACCCAGGGCGTGGTATGGTAAGATTGCTGAATTTCTAACACAAAGTGGCTATTCAGTAACACCTGCAGATTCCAGCTTGTTTGTCAAAGCCAATGAAGGAAAACTAGCTATCGTGCTAGTGTATGTGGATGACTTAATCATAACCGGTGATGCTGAGGCAGAAATTCTTCGGACAAAGGAGAATTTATCAGTCCGTTTCCAGATGAAGGAACTTGGTCAGCTCAAGCACTTCCTTGGTCTAGAGGTTGATCGCACACAAGAAGGAATATTTCTCTGTCAACAGAAATATGTCAAAGATTTGTTGAAGAGGTTCGGAATGCTCGAGTGCAAGCTGAGTTCGACGCCGATGGAGCCAAATGCCAAAATGTGTGCACATGAAGGAAAAGATTTGGAAGATGCGACGATGTATCGACAATTGGTAGGTAGTCTGATCTACTTAACCTTGACTCGACCTGACATCTCTTATGTAGTTGGTGTGATGAGTCGGTACATGCAAAATCCAAAGAAGCCTCATTTGGAAGCAGTTCGGCGAATACTGAGATATGTGAAGAGTACAATAGCCTACGGTCTTCTATACAAGAAAGGTGAAAGTTGCAAGCTAGTTGGTTATTGTGATGCTGATTTTGCAGGAGATCATGATACTCGCAGATCAACTACTGGGTATATGTTTACCCTTGGATCCGGAACGATTTCTTGGTGTAGCAAGAGACAACCGACTGTGTCCTTGTCAACTACAGAAGCAGAGTACCGAGCAGCAGCAATGGCAGCTCAAGAAAGCACGTGGCTAATACAACTGATGAATGATCTACATCAACCAGTAGATTATGCGGTTCCATTGTACTGTGACAACCAATCGGCAATTCGTTTGGCGGAGAATCCAGTTTTTCATGCTAGAACTAAACATGTGGAAGTACATTATCACTTTGTTAGAGAGAAAGTTCTGCAAGAAGAAATTGAGATGAGGCAAGTCAAGACAGATGAGCAAATTGCGGATTTGTTTACTAAAAGCTTGAGTGTTGGAAAGTTTGAACAATTCCGCCGTCAACTTGGCATGATTCAAAGAATGTGGGCTAACATTGAGGGGGAGTGTTAAATATCAATATTAGCCCATAGCCCAAGTGATTTTGAAGCTTAGCCCAAGTGATTTTGAAGCCCAAAATCCAAACCAAAATAAGCCCACACCAAATTGAGATGATGTTATTGCTTACATCATTTTAGTTAGGTGAGAGTTAGGTAAGCATTATTTAATTTCAATGGTCTAGATTAATTTGTGTTTATTTTAATGAGTGATTTAGATTGGTTCTTGTAACCTATAAAACCCCCCCATTGTATTTGAGTTTCATTCATCCAAAAATGTAAGCTTAAGAAGAAAGCATTAGAAAGCCTTCTTAAGAGTTTCTCTTCTTTGCAATTTTGTGAGATTGTTCTAAAGAGTGTTTTTCTTCTTCTTGATAAATTAGAGTTTTATACTCAACATTCCATTCCTTTCACATTGATAGATTATCAACTAACTGGTATAGGTAATATATACTCAAGCTTTTATTATACTAAAGCACCCATACGGTTACATTCAGAGTATGTACTAGTACACACATAAGATCTCTTATTAGTTCATAGAAAAGAAAATATCCTGCTGGTCTTCATTAGGCCTTGGGAGCAAGTGTGTTTTCTCCTCCTGATATTTCCTTCTGGCGTTCATTAGGTCCTGGGAGGAAGTACATGTTTTCCTGGTTATCGAAGATCGAATCTACTTCTGTTGCTTCAACGTTGAAGGACAATTCCTTAGCTACCTTATCCAGGTTCTTCAATATATTGTTTTTGCCTTTTTATGAAAAAAAAAAAAACAAAAGTTAATCATGCGGATAACTATATGTTTAGTTAGTTCAAACTTGAAGTGACTTAAAAAAAAGTGTTAATCATATAATAGATATATGTTAAAGGTGAGTTATTTCCTATTATGTACCTGCAAGATACCCTCTCTTGTTGCTACTACTATTGATAGAGAATGTCATTATCAGCAAATTCTCGTTATCTGATGCAACGATGACCGCTGGGTGGTCTGGTGGAATCACAAATACCATTTGTGGAGACAGTTGAGAACTGACCTTCTGGTAATGTACCCCACCACCGCTTTCGCCTTGGCTTTTGATTTGGGTTGCCATTTCAAACCGCCCATGGCCTTCTAGCACCAAGATCACTGCCGTCTCCCTAGAGTTGAAGAATGGTGCAGTCATCGCTCCCTGTAGAATTACACCATCCATTCAGTAATTAATCTAAATCATTCATTTAAACAGGGGATTTAGTTAATTGTTGTGCAACTTAACTTACCTTGGTGATGTTAGTCAAGGAGACAGAGATATCAATGTCTTGGAGCTGTTTGTATTCATTGGGGTTAACTCTATGTTGTTCTCCAAAGACTGACCGATATTCAATGTGGCTCAACAACTTATGAGGTCCCCCTTCCTCTGTAACATTTTGACTCAATGCCTTAATCTGCTCTTCAGAAGCCCTTACTATCATTCCCTTCTTCTGTTGCCCAAAAAACTTCTCAATTTTCTCATTTGGGATCTGGGAAAAAAATAACAGTCAATAATATTTGGTACAGGAAAAAGGAAGCGTAATAGTATTACACAAATAAACATACTTTGAAGGCGGCTCGGAGAATGTCATCACTGAAGACTCTGTAATATGACTCTGGGTCTTCTCCACCGACGCTATGATAAGCCTGAAGTGTTAAACATATCATCAAGTCGTACATAAAATAACAATTGAACACAACATTTGAATGGGTTGGTAACTTTTATTAGTTTCAAGTGACTCTTGCTCCAATAAGCATTTAAGAGTGTTGCTGGTGCAGACAAACGTGCACGATGCACCCCTGAATATTAATTATTGTTTCAGAAGAAAATATTAATCCCAGGAGACGTTTCAAGAAATTACCCGATAGTGGCCTGGTGTTGAGAAGGTACGGAATAGTTTAGCAATGTTGAGCTTCTCTGTATTGTCTCTGTTGATCAAGTAAACAATGGTTCCTGCTCGGACCCTAATCACATCTCCGCGTTCAAGATTGTAGGATTCTCTCTTCCTCTCTTGGACGAGGTTGATAATTCCCCTCCCTGTAGTTCACCATTACAGTATAGAAACAGGATTTTAATAAATTTTGGTGCAACAAATGAATAGATTCATCAAGAAACTAACCTCTAACAACAAAGAAAACGGCTTCAGCATCATAGTGAGCTGGCATGACAAAGGTCTGAGGATTAGCTTCAAGTAAAGTGAGACGGCAGTCTTCAATCCCACGAACAAAACCCGAAAACTTCTGAAGCAACTTGACGTTCCCTTCTTGAGATGTTAATATTTCATCAAAGCTTTCTTGACCAAAGATGTAAGGATTGTTGCTCTCCTTCTTCTGTTCAAGAGTACTAACCAATTCTTGGAAGGGCTCCCCGGGATCAAAGTTTGTGTTCTTGAGACCGAAAGCTGAAGAGATAAGGAGGAGGAAAGGAAAGATGAAGAAGAATGGTTTGTTTGTGTATGCAGCCATTGTTGTTGTTGTTGTGGAGATCATAGAGAGAATGGAAGGCGGGAGCTTTGATATTTGTAGAGGGGACTAGAGATGCATAGCGTTAACATTTGCATATAAATGGAAACCTGTACGCCACATAAATGGAAAATCTGTACGCCACTGCACCAAAACAAGACTTTTGTAACTGTTGCAGTGTGTAACTGAAAATATCAGTACAAGGGAAGCCATGCTATTCATAATGCATCACATATTTCATGATACTGATTTGTTGACTGTATCAGACAAACCTGATGCTAACTTGTAAACTGCAACAACCCCAGTGAAGCAATGTAACTTGAGTATCAATAAAATAGTTACAGAGTCATCGTCTATGAAGTAGGTAAAGTTGAATCACATAAATTTTAGTGTCATCTTTATTTTCTGTATATTGCTTGTTGTTTGCTATTACTTGTATAATATTTTTACCCATTTACTATCACCATCTAAATCTAAAATTTGTGTTGAAATTATTTGTATTAGTAAATATTTACCTTACAAAATGGAGTAGTAGAAAGTTTATGAGGAAATTTCAAGTTACCAGAAAAAGCAAAAAGCTGAAGAAGCATGATGTTAAGGCTATCGATACTTAGTGTTGGTTTGGTTGATGTAGGCCCTTACACCAAAGGTCCATAGTAGAAGCATCTTTATCTTTAATTTATTCTCCCCCGATTACAGTGCTTTACAAACACATGCTTAAAATAAAGTAAAATCCATTCACACTGGCCCAAAAAAAAAGTCTTTATCAAACAGTTACAAATAAAGTATGAATAAATTAAACAGTTACAAAAATAAGAGCCTTTTATCTTTAATTTATTTAAGAGGGGGGGGGGGGGGGGGGGGGGGGCACTTTTTTTTTTGTTTTACTAGTACGAATGGATTTTACTTTATTTTAAGCATCGGTGTGGTCGGAAAAAAAAGTAACAGGAAGAATAAATTACTTTTTTAAGCATCGGGGCACTTTATCCTTTATGAAGAATAAAAGGAAGTTGCTGCTTAATGTGATTCCTTTACGAAGAATAAAAGGAAAAAAAATTATAATCAATGTGTATCTGAAGTCGCTATTGATGAAGATTGAATATCCTCGCAACAATCCTCACGAACTAGCAACACGCAGCGGAGAGATCTTCCATCTATATATATAACCTTTCTTTTGTGTTTCTCAATCCAAATGAGAAAAGTAAGAGATAGAGAAGTAAGTTTGGAATTGGGCCCTCAATCGTATATATAGAGTCCTAGTTCTATTATTAGCCCATCATCAATAACAGAATTATATTGGGACTTAAATTGGTATCTACACATAAATAACCTCCATACTCAATTTAGTAATACATGTCAAGACATAAACATGTAATTAGAAATTGTTTATGACCCTAGTCTTGTTTCTTAATGATCACAACTAATCGGGTCTAATCAGACACCACTCAACTATAGTCCGACAGTCTACAACGTATAATAATATGAACTATGTAGATTCACCTTAAGGGAATTTTCTAACAATCTCCCACTTGGATTATATAGATCATTCATAAATTATACATTGTAAAACTTTATGAGCTCAAAACTTAACTATCGAGAGTTGTGAGTGTCGTCTCAAAACAATCGGGTCCATTGTAAATATCAATATAGGATCATAGCAGCCTTCACCACATTTATCATAGTTGGACCTATCCATGGTCACAAATGCCAATACAACGACATAGATCAAAGTATGGAAGTGTAGCATGAAAATGACATGTAACGTGATCCATGATTATGTCTATTTTCAACTGGTTCTACCTTAAGATTCAAAATTGAATCGCCTTATTCTACTTAATTAAACTGTATATGTCCAACCATAATTGAAAAGGTAAAAAACTTTATGTCAAAATCATCAATCAAATGTAATGATAACACGAGTTCATCAAACAAGTCAAATATTACAAACTCCCACAAATTAGGTACATCATAAGGACTAACCACTCTCATACGAGCAACATGCTATTTGAAAACTTTATGTGGTAAGCCCTTAGTAAGTGGATCCGCAGTCATGAGAGTTGTAGTAATGAACTCAACTACAATTTGATGATTTAGAAATCCATGATTCTTATTCGACCGATAATAAGCTAGCAACATGTCGATTACACACCGGAGGTTGTAAGAACTGAGGGACAATGCCCCCTAACTTAAGTGGTTGTTTAACAACAAGATATTTAGTGTCAATGTACTTTGATGCTCCGGAAGTCTTGTTATTATTAGAATAAATAACAGCGACTTTATTATCACAATAGATCTAAAATGGTTTCTCAATGAAACTCGTTACATGAAGCACTGAAATGAAGTTCAGTAACCACAATGCATGATTTGACGCCTCATGACAAACAACATACTCAGCTTCCATCGTGGACGAAGTAATGAGTTGTTGTTTAACACTTTTTCAATAAATGACACTACCAACTAGAATGAAAATATAACCTGATGTGGATTGTTTTGTATCAAGGCAACTTGCAAAGTCTGAATTTGAATATCCAACTACTTCTAAGTGATCATATTTCCTGTATGTGAGCATAAATTCTTTTGTTATTTGCATATACCGTTTACTCTTTTGGCCGCTTTCCAATGATCCATGCATATGTCCTTCAAATACTTGTCAAGCATTCCAACTACATACGAAATATCTGGACGCGTATAAATATGAGCATACATAAGACTCCCCACAACAGATGCGTAAGGGATGTCTTTCATATGTGCCTTTTCTAAATCATTTTTTGGGCTTTGGGGCAAACTTAACTTATCACCCTTAGCAATTGGTGCATCACCTGGTTTACAATTAAGCATGTCAAATCTAGTTAACACCCTTTCGACATAAGTCTTCTATGATAAACCAACAATACCACGTGATCTGTCACGATGAATCTCTATGCTTAACACAAACATGTTTCACCAAAATCTTTCATTTCAAAATTCTTTGAAAGAAATCTCTTGGCCTCATGCAATAAGCCTATGTTGCCACTAGCTAGTAGGATGTTATCAACATATAAAACCAGAAAAAAAAAAATTTGCTCCCACTAATCTTACGATAAAAACACTGATCAACCGAATTTTCGTCAAAATCGAATGAAGAATTATTTTACCAAACTTTTTTATACCATTGACGAGATGCCTGATTTAAGCCCTAGATGGATTTCTTCAATTCGCAAACCTTATGTTCCGAGTCTTTAATTCAAAACCCTGTGGTTGCCTCATATAAATAGTTTCTTCAACATTTTCATTCAGAAATGCAGTATTTACATCCATCTGATGCATCTCTAAATCATAATGAGATACAAGGGCCATAATGATTCTAAAGGAGTCTTTCGTAGAAACTGAAGAGGAAGTCTATTTATAATCCGATGATACATAAAATCGTCACCCGGTCATGGTCATACACGTGGCACAAATCACCATAAATATTGGAAGACCGTTACAAAGGAGATGGAGGGAATCACTCCATCTCAATGAAGTAGGAGACCGTTATAATAAACATCTCCCTTCATTGCGCCAATCGAGCTTAAGTCATGCATACAATTAAATGCCTTCATCAATGCGCTCATTAAATGAAGAAGGATGGTTTGTTTGTGTATGCAGCCATTGTTGTTGTTGTGGAGATCATGGAGTGTGGAAAGCGGGAGCTTTGGTATTTATAGAGAGGATTAGAGATGTACAATGTTAACATTTGCACATAAATGGAAACTTGTATGCCACATAAATATATATAAAGAGATTATTATTTAAAACAACCTTATTTAAAAGAAGATAAAAGAATTCATTCTTGAATTGTCTTCATTAATGAAACTATATATATATATATATATCCCCAATTCTAGGCAGCAAGCCACTTTTTTGCCAGATTTTGGGCTTTTTACACCTCTACCCCTTCTATAGATAATGTTTGTGGTTCTATTTTAAAAAAAATAGATAACAGTGTAAAAATACCCTAGCCTGGCCAAAAAAAAGGCTTTAAAGTATGGCTGCCTAGACAAACTTTCTCTCTCTATCTATATATATATAACATCAACATCAGACAACATACAATGGTCAAATAAATGGAATCGTCAAATTATAAATAATTGTTTCTTCTTCCAGTTGGCTTTCCTACCCCTCAATATCCCTAATCATATGCATTTTCTTCACTTTTGGTGTTGCATTGTTGCTGTTCCAATTGCACTTCATCTATGTTTCTCGTCTCTAGGAGAAGAACCATCCATACACAACACGATTATCACCTGATTATCAATTATTCCTACAAAGATTAAGAGAAGATAATCTTTAAAATTGTAACAAACTACTATCTTAAGCTGATCATCACCCATCCCTACAAACTTTAAATTTATAACCATTCTTCGACAATATTTAAAAATTATAAGCAACTACTATTCGTAAAAAAAATTGAACCTGATCATCACCTATCCCTATACAATGTAAAAGGTACACATTGTATATCTATACAACCAAATGGATTATTATCAAGGTCCAAGTAATAGCACAAGTGAAGCAAAAATACCCCATAACATGCCAACTCAAGCATTTGAAATGTCAAACAAATAAAAATAAGCAAGTACCTTATCTTCACCAACTAGCAAGGATGTCATCCAAATCGATGCCATCTAAATTATTGGAATGATGGGGAACTAACCATATCGGTATGATCCCATTCTTCACTTGTCTTCATCTCCTATGAAGTCTATATCGTCTTCAAAGACATCCTCTATCACCAGCTTAGTTGTCGCGAAAGCCACAAAATATTGTTCATCTTCAATATCTTGGCGATTGCTAGATATCATAAAGTTACCTTTAGCAATCTTCTTCTTTTACCAACACTTTTTTGCATTGTGGCCTCTTTTATCACAGTTGGTGCATTTGGCTTTATCCTTTCTTATGATCTTTGCGCTACAATTACCTGCTATGACCTAGCATTCCACATCTATAACAAGTTCTCATTTCTCTATTTTCTTGTTTAATATCTCTATCATAATTGATTATCCCTCCTTGAACTCATTGTCGAAATTCTTTTGGCTTTCCCACCTTTGATTTACCACAGTAAAGGGCTTCCTCATTGTCATCCTTGATTGAAACTTTCACCATCTGCTTTGCTAATGTCTCTTGATTTATCAAGAGATTTTTTTTTCAACTCCAACAGTTAGGGTTGTGTGGGCCACCCTCGGACCGCCGCAATAAACCCATTGTATTATGGTCGTAGCCCCAGAATAATAATTATTCTCATACAGGATTCATTGATCGTAGAATGGGAATCTAATTGTGAAATTTCATGACACTTATTTTTAACTTTCATAAAATAGTCTGAGATAGACATGTTACCCTATGCAATAGTGTCAGTCTCATTCTCCAGCAACTATAGTTGAGCATCATTAGCTCTAGAGAATAATATAGAAAATGCGTCCCATGTTTCTTTCAAAGCCTTTGCATCACGAATATATTATATCGGATCCTTTTGAATTGAAGCCTTGATTGCGAATATAGCCTTCCCCACCTGTATCTACCACCTACATAACTTCTCTGCATTTGTTGAAATATCTTATGGTGGAATAACATCATCTCCACCAATGACATTCCATAGATCTTGACATTGGAGATACAACTCCAAACACAATTTCCAATAAGTGTTATTGTAATTATTCAACTTATCTATCCCATTTTGCATGCCCCATATCCGCCATAATTTTAAAAGCACTACAACTCTTCAACATTAACTTTGCACTCAAACAAACCCCTTGGTCACTATCACAATAACCAAAAACCAAACTCACGTGCTCTCATCACTTGATCACATGATCTCTCGTTGTTGCCTTCAGTCGCCAACTGCAACTCTAATACCAAATTGTTGAGAATTTCAGCCCGTTGGAGTGATCTCAAATACATTTTACTTGTATCACCAATAACAACGATTACACAACATAGACACAATTACAAAATTACTAACACTTGGCTATTACAAGATTGACAACACATAACTCACTAAACACTTAATTATTTAATGGACCTAGAAAAAACAACTATTCTCACTTAAATATTCACTGCCTAACACTCACACTTACTACACTACACATTCACTTCACTATAAACTCACACTCACACTGACTTACTTCTCACACAAATACAAATGGAGAACCTTTCCCATATTTATGACGTTATAGGTTAGTTATGGCTTGATAAAATATCATTGAATAAAATTTAGGCCAATAAGATATTTCTTGTCAATAGTGGAAATCAACCACAAGTTAGTTTTTCTCTAGATATTTCTAGTATGACTAGAGAGTACCTAGAGATACTTAGAGAGAATTCTAGAGATTAAGATTCATCTCTCTCTGTCTCGTGTTTTCCAGAAGCACTCATAAAGTTGTTGACCTTTCAACAATGCATGTGTTAGACATAGGAAATCATGTAGATTACACATCGGGGGGATAGTTACTAAAACATTAGGGTGTCGAGCGCTCTACGTGTATGGATATTTAGTACTTTTTTGTTTTATTACAACAACTCAATAATAAGAAAACGTTATTATTGAATTTCTAAACAAAATAATTATATATAATTTTTATTTTGAAAAGACAGTGGTTTAAGAATCGACTGAAACAGTCAACAACACACTGTCACCCACCACCATCAAATTCAGATACAGAGAAGGGCAATTTCGTCCAAAAATTCGAACATCCATTTTTCTACTCTATTTTATGTTTTTACTTTTTCGTGAACCGTGACAAAATCAGCAATTGTTGAATCCCAATGCATGCTAATATCATAACTAGGTGGATCCCATTACTCCAAACCTACAAGCCAAGCAATCAAAACACAAACCACCCTTCCTCTCTCAAGCATTTCAACAAACACCCGATAGACAACAACAAAAATGGTCGTCACAACACCACTCACCGAACCCCCAACCCTCGACGCGACCCTACTAGAAACCCCCATGGAAAAACCATATAAGCATACTGATGTAGTCGATTTCTTATCTCCTTCCTTGCTGCTTACCTAGACCTGCACAAGTAGCACACGTGAGCCAAGAACCATCGTGTGGTGGCCAATGGCATTCTAATGCTTAAGTTAAATAAGGCTTAGAAAAGGCTTAAAGCTGTAAATTGGGTTTTGTAGCATACCTTAAGTTCATCGACCTTATCTCCCTTTTATAGTGTCAGGGTTCTTATTCGCCAAGGCTTTTAGTGGCGTAGCTTAGGGAAAGAGATCTTGCTGGAGATTCATTCATAGTTGGGAGCTATCCATGTGGGATAGTTCCCCTACACGACTTGTGCTCCTAGATCTGCGGGACAGGTTTCCCTTTCTGAGTGTTGTCCGTGCAAAGAATTTTCCTTGCCCGACTTATACTTTAGTATTTGTTTCCTGGTCGAAACCGATGTATTGATGGCCTGCCTGTCGTGTATCGATCCCCCAGATACTTGCCATATCAGGGCTTACAAGTATTGGGCTTGACTGCATGACGTGAGGGCTAAGTGGCACATTACAATTCGGGTACAACGCTTTGGAATTTTCCAATAGTAGGCTTAATGTTGTCCGAGCCTCGCTGGATTGAGCATGCAGTCGGGTCTGCTTTATTCAGTTGACGAGATTGTCATGACTCGTGTTTAGTGCTAATCAGTCGTCTTATTGGTCCACTAAGTCATTTCATGCAGCAACTGTGCAGTCATGATGGTTGAGTCTGAGGTATTTCCTCGAGTGGTGAATTTCATTAATTGGGCGTGTGTCAGCTCGAAAGGAGGAAAGGCAGCAATTTTGTTTCATGGCTCTTACGAACTCATCATACTTTGAGCTTGTTGGTCATCCGATCGAGAGTGAATTCAGACTACTAAGTAAGTTCGACCCTTTTCTGGTCTTACTTGTGTTAACTACATATTAGATTGACCTGCGTGGTTTTCGTAGGGAAATTTTCAACTTTGCTACTTTTTGCTGAGGATAAAGCAACTTTGGATGAGTTTCGCAACATGCCTCGTCTGCCAATAGAGGATGTTATTGAGTCTTCTAATGTCAAGCGCAGCGGACTGTGGGCTCATGGCATGTGGCTCCTACTATTTTTGTGTAAAAAAGCCAAAGCCCGAAGGTGTGTCTACTTCGAGGAAGAAGAAACTTCCCAAGATTAAGGTTCCAATCCCTTCAAAGAGGGCATAAATAGATGAAGCGTTTCCTTCTCATGTGCATCTGAAGAGGTCTTGTGTTTTTCCTATACATGTCCTTAGGCGCTTGGCCTCATCCGAAGGACGTGATGTTATCAGGCAATTGTCGAATGAGACTGTTGTTTCTGAAGGGCGTGATGTTCAGGCCAAGGCCCCTATTTCCCTTCTTGACTTGGAGAGTGGGTATCTGCAAATGGTGGGCATGGAGGATGTGACCAAATTGAGTACCAAGTCGGTAGAGTTTTTGATAAAATGTTGTTGCAAGCATGCGTGGAAGCTTCGTCTGGTCATCTCTTTTCAATAAAGGACTTTGAGCTCCGCCTTTCTCTGGATCATGAACCTGTTGAAGAGTCGTTTGATCGTCGACGTCATTGTGAAGGGTCCCCTCCTTGTCGCCCGTACTATGCTCCATCTCGTTACCATCCTCATATTGAATTGACGACGGGTCTAAGGAATAACTCGCTTCCCTCTTCTTCGTCAACTGATTCTGAATTGGCGCGTGAAAGAGAGATGATTGTTGTGAGCAAAAGGAAAGTTGTTGATGAGGGCCCTGATGCAGTGAAGATGACCAAGGGTGGTGCTAGGGTGATTCTGATTTTGAAGGATCACCATCCTGATGCTCGGATCAGTGTGTTTGTTCCAGACATAGTAAGGATGAACAACCAATCTTGGCATCAAGAGGTTGACATTTCTTATGCTTCAAAGAAACATATTAGCTGGTGGACTGACTGGCTGACAAACTACGCTCTGGAGCCAGTGGAAGAGACTTTGGGAGAGTGTATGGATAAAGGGCAAAAACATCTCATTTTGGGGATATCATACTCGAATCAAGTGGTTGTAGCTAGAATTGAAGTTGAGGCCACTCGTGTGAAAGTGTATACTATGGAGAGAGTCTTTGCAAACTTGAAGAAGTCATACTCTGACTCTCTCTATGAGATTGAGTCGTTGAGGAAACAACTTGAAGCTTGCTCAGATACTGGAGCGGAATCCTGGTGCATTAGGTTGGAGGCTCAGAAGGTTTGATTGGAAATGTTTGTGTTTGACTTAGCGGGGGCAGTGTCCACGAGGGATCGATTCCAGAATGAATTGAACCTTGTTCATCATGACTTGTAGCTTGCCCGTGAGACTGTGGTCAGAGTGCAGGCTGAACTGCAGGCTCTGCACACTGAGAGGGTAAAAAAGGAGTCCGAATGGACTATCCGATGTCAGTAGTTGGAAGTCGACATTTATTTTAACGCCAAGAGTGTGCAGACCGCTGAATAGCAGTTCCTTCGGGCACAGAATGAGCTGAGTATCATCAATGATAAGCTGGGTGCCGAGCAGTCCACGGCTAACTTACTGTCGGGCAAACTAAAGCGACTGGATCATGAGCTTGTCGAGTTAAGAGTACGCGAGGAGAAGGTTCTTAAGACCCAAGGCACGTTTGAGTTCAGCAGAGTTGTACATGGAGCTTTGCATCTGATGAAAGAGGAACATCCCAACTGGGATCTCTCATATTATAAAGAGATTGCATACGCAGAGTTTGGAGTGGCATCCGATTCGTCTGAAGAAGAAGAAGGAAACCTTTATGAATGGGATCGAGAGGCAACACATACATATGTGTCTCTTGCTTCTTCCCCTGCTAAGTTTGGTTCTGTTGTATCTAACTCTCCTCTTGATGAGGGGTGAACCTTGTATTTTCTTTTAGGCTTCAAATGAATAGTACTTTGCATATGTTTGTTTTTTATATTATCTTTTACCTGCTTTGTCTTATTTCGACATTAATTGTCAGGCGATATGCTCTGCTAGGCCAGGAAGCTTTATGATTGATCTGCTGGTAAGAGTTTTGATTCCTTGTGCTGAAATAGTTTGTGCAATTCTAATCAAAATCTTTTTAGAGATCGAGGTGAGTAATTCACCATTTGTCTAGCGGCTTGGTTGTCTATTGAACCAGTAGTTGTTGTTGCTGTTATAAGCGAATTAGTCAGACTATGGTCCTAGCATGTGCACTGTAGTAAATGATTGTACAATACTCCTCGTGAGTCGTCTGGGTCGAGCTTCCAGAACTCTGATCAAAATTTTTACTCGTTTTTACCTGCTATTTGTATAATAGGGTTAGTTGGACAGAGGGTTGTTATCGCCAGTTATAACTGACTAAAATGAGGTCAGGTTTCGGCGATAGTGGTGGTCCCTGGCAAGCCATCTTGACTAGGCATCGAGGGCACTGACTAGACTCCCACTTTCCAACCCATCTTGATCCGTTCGTGGCGGACTAGGAATTGGAGCGAGCCAGAAGTTATTTTCATCAGTCACTCTGACTAAACTTTGGCGGGGTTCAACAATCATTGTCTGTAGTTGACCAATGATCCCTGGCAAACCGTCTTCACTAGGTTACATAAGCACTGACTAAGCTCCCACTTTCTAGGCTTTCGTAATCCACACGCAACAAATTAGGCTTCAAGCAGACCAAAGTCATCGTCATCAGCGGCCACTAACTAAGTTTTGGTCGGGGTTCAGTGATCACTGTCTGCGTACGAGTAGTGACCCCTGGCAAGCCATCTTAATCATACGTCGAGAGCGTTGACTAGACTCCTACTTTCTAAGTCGTCAGATCCGTTATTTGCAGACTAGGCTTCGAGCCGACCGTAAGCAATTGTTTTCAGTCGTCGCTGACAAAGCTTTGGTCAGGTCTGGTCACTATTGCCCATGTTTGGATAATGATCTCTGGCAATCCGTCTCGATCAGACATCAGAGGTTGACTAAGCTGCCACTCTCTAAACTGTTAACACCCATTTAGTTTAACGAACTGGGCGTTAGTGCGAACCAGAAGCTATCATCACAAATCGAAACTAACTAAGCTTCAGTTAGGTTTGGCGACCATTATCTACAGTTGGACAATGGTCCCTGGCAAGCCTTCACGGCCAGGTATTAAGAACACTGACTAAGCTCCCACTTTCTAACCCATCGTCGTCCGTTTTGGCGAGCTAGGTGTTAGAGCAAATTAGAAGCTATTGTAATTAGTCGAAGCTGACTAAGCTTTGGTCAGAATAAGATTTTGGGCGTGTAAGTCTGACTTGGTTGTCCTAAATTACTTAATTTGCCTGACAGTCTGATTCTTGAGTCGGATCGATTGATCGGACTAATAATGGATTGACCGGCGTTAATGAACATCAGTGGAATAATAATAGCGTTGGTGCCTTGGATTTAAAGATAATACTATGTAGGCACGCTCCTTATTCTATGAGCACTCTAGGCCTTTGTTGTTTGTTCCTTTGCATGTGCGGGGCCGCATCTGGCTGGGCATAAGCTTGGGCCCATTAGTGGAGAGGCCCAATTGGAAAAATTCTTTGTAGATCAACGTGTCAGGGATACGACACATAATGCGAGGCGGTTCAGTATTGATTACTCCCCCCCCCCCCATCATTTTCTCGATTTCCCGTACGATATTTAATGTTGAAGTAATTATTGGCTGACGCTGATTCGTAAACCATTACGCCTATATATAGGCTGACTATTTTGTGTCCAAGCACTGCAATGAGAATAGTAGAGCATGTTAAACAAATGCATCTTACCAAATAATTTGCTTTGGGTTTTCCAAAGGCTAAAGGAATATCTCCCTCACTGGAGTCTTTAAATGTCTTGACATTTGCGCCAATGAGTCTTAATAAGACTTGTCATTATGCGGTGCCGCCTGATCTGGGTGAGCACCTGGTTGATCTCATGAGATCTTGTAATATCTTTTTACATTGCGAAAAAGAGTTACATACTTCTTTTGGCAGGGGTCAGGTTTGTCTTCCATCTTTCGGTGCTCAAGCACTTTCTCATCCGTTACTTTTGTTGAGGGATGGTCCTTGCAAATAGTTTATGGTTGATGGGAGTATTGGAGGTCGTGACTCTCGTTCCTGGGGTGGTATCTCTGCGTCACCCCATGCATTATACATTTGAGAGTCGTTCTCATTTGACAGCACTATGGGACCTCGATGATCCGCTGTTCAGGGACGTTTTCATTAGCTTTATGTTGCTTCCTTCTGTTCCACTTCATGAGGCAGATTGGCGGAGCAAAGAGTCGAGCCAGATCTATGCATTTAGTTTTGAGGTTCATGTCGCTACTTTCAAATCATCCCTGTAAGGTGATTCGAGTGAGCAATGAATTGAGTGCGTCATTCGTCTTCTGATGCAGACGTTTTACTTTCACCACCTTATCTTCTAGAGGCGGATTAGCAGATCAGAGTCTCTACCCTTGTTTCAGCGGATAGATACTTGCATCGGACTTAGATGCTTGTAATGTATAAACTGATGTACTAGTTGGTCAGCAAGCTTTGTAATAACTTCATTGCAATCAATAAAATTTGTTTTATTTATGAAATGTGTCTGGTGCGAACAATTCTTCTAAACTGAAATGAAAAACAAAAAACAAAAAATCAAATGAAATCAACAAATAATTTAACTCCGAGCCGGGACTAAGCTTACCCGACCCTGAAAGAGGCGCAAATGGTCTTGCATGGTCCCTCTAGTGAAGTTTTTTTTTAGGTAGCAAAGTTACTGAATAGTGGACTTCGTGTTGGCAGGCAATTCCTTGTTGATTAACAACTCTTGGAGTGGGTGCACGTTTGCTGAAGTATCTTTACTTAGCTCTTTATTAGTCTGGGTTGCACTAGCTCTGACTTTTGACTCTCCGCATAGTTGCACTTTCGTTATCGGGCTTATCCACTGTCATAGAGTGACTTTCCTCTTTTGTCTAGGCCTGGTGCCTGACATGTTGGTTTTGTGGGCCCGAGCTGCAATTGGAACCAATTTGCTGACTGCTTCAGGGCTACATAATGGCAGTCTCTTGCTGCAAGTAGATCTCCTTGAATAGTTCCTTGGGCCTGATTGGTTGTATATTTTATGCATTGGTGCAGAGTGAAAACCACTGCCTCCATATAATGAAGCCACAACCTTCCCAGAATAATGTTGTAGGTGGACGGAGTGTCAACCACCTTGAACTGTTGGACAAAGTACTTTCGTAATTGTGGTTCTCCTGCCACCACCATCAGATTGATCTTCCCGATGGGGAAACACTTTTCTTCACTCAATCTGACCATGGGGTGGGTAGCGGGGGTTAAATCTTTCTCCTGTAGTTGCATGTTGCGGAATGTGTTGAGGAACAACACATTGAGTGAGCTTTTTGTGTCCACCAAGGCCCTCTTTACCTCCCACTTAGAGATGAGGATGGAGATGAACAGGGCGTCATTGTGAGGAGAATGTACCCTCTGGAGATCCCTTTTCATAAGCGTCAATGATGGAATCGGGCTGTGAACTCGTGCATGTTGCACTTATCGGTCCTCATACTGAGATGGTGTCTGCATTTCGATCAATGTCCTTTTGTAGGACCTATTAGATTGCTCCCCTCAAGACTGACCCCGTGGAGGACATAAATGATGCCAGGAGCTTCTTTTTCAATTTCCTTGACAGTGTTTGTTATTTCCTTCGCTCGGACTTGCCTCCTATCCGAGCCTAGAAACTCCTTAAGCTTGTCTTTCTTGATCCAATACTCGACTTCTCCTTTAAGGTTTTTGCAATCCTCAGTATCATGTTTGCCTTCCTTATAGTAGGCGCAGTATTCGTTGTTGTCGCGTCGAGTGGGGTCTCATCGCTGCTTAGGCGACCACTTCAGCTCTTTCCAATCCTTGATGGAATCAAGGATGTCGAACAGACTAGTATTGAAAGGAGTGATAGATCTAGACCCAACATAATTAAAGGCCTTGTCTTGCCTTGTGTGACCCGAGTCTGTCTTATTGTATTTATGCTTCCTCTTGTTCCCGCCATCGTCCTCTTTCTTCTTCCCGTTTTTCCTGTCCTTGGGGACAAAGGGTTTCTTTTCTTACTTTGCTTCCCTTTTGGCGGCTAGCATCTCCTCTACAGTGATATATCTTTGGGCATCCCTGAGCAAGTCTGTCTTATTGGTCGGGGGTCCAGGGTAAGAAAGTCGTAGAATTTACCAATTTTCATACCCAAAGTGAATGTCGTGATGGTAGTGTCATCACTACAATCGTTGATGAGGGTCAACTCATCGTTGAAATGAGTGACATACTCCTTCAACATCTCGTTATGTTTTTGCTTTAGGGTCAGCAGATAATGCGGGCCCTTTCTTAGTCGGTGGCTGCCCACGAAACGTATGTGGAATGTCATCGCCAACGTTCGAAATGAATCGATAGATTTCGAAGCGAGGCTGTAGAACCACGTCAGTGTCGACATCTTCAGGCTGGCAGGGAATGATTAGCACATTATCACATCAGACCCTTCCTTGAGTGTCATAACGTGCTGGAAGTGGCACAAACGATCGGAGGGGTCTTTTGTCCCTTCATAAAACTCCAATTTCAGTGGTGTGTATTTTTTTGGCAGAGGTTCGTCCATGATATGATCCATGAATGGAGGGATCATGAGATTAAACAACACGTCTAGGTTAGTGGCTCTATTACGGATGGGGTTGTGTGAAATGTGCATGTCGGCTCTGGATGCTGGGTCTTTATTCTCTCCTGAACATGTTCTCTAGAGCTCTCTGGGGAATGGGCCATTCGTTGCTCGCGATTTCCTTCTACAGACGGAGGATTCTGTTGTTTGACTGCCTCCATCACATCTACAATTTGTTGCATCTAGGTTGACAATAGATCCACCCTTGGGTCCACCATGGCTACCACCGGTGCGGGGGTCTGAGGGGGTTCCTCCCGTGGCAGTGGTGGAATGGGCGGCGCTCTGCCGGTTTGAGCATTCAAGGGTTTCGCAACATTTCTATTGTTGCGAGACCTAGTTGTCATCATCTTTCTGGTTATCTGGGAAAGGTGATACTACAGTTTCTTTGGAGGAACTCTATCGTTCCCCACGTACGACGCCAAATGGATGTAGTTGATTTTTGCTCTCTCCTTGTTGCTTACCTAGACCTGCACAAGTAGCACACGTTTGCCAAGGACCACCATGTGGCGGTCGATGGCACTCCGATGCTTAAGTTAGATAAGGCTTATGAGAGGCTTAAAGCTATAAATTGGGTTCTGTAGCGTACCTTAAGTTCATCAACCTTATCTCCCTTTTATAGTGTGAGAGTCCTTATTCGGCTAGGCCTTTGGTGATGTAGTTTAGGGGAAGAGATCTTGCTGGAGATCCTTTCCTAGTTGGGAATTGTCCATGTGGGATAGTTTTCCTACACGACTTGTGCTCCTAGATCTGTAGGAAATGTTTCCCTTTCTGAGTGTTGTCCATGCAATGAAGTTTATTTGCCCGACTTATACTCTAGTATTTGTTTCCTAGTCGGAACCGACGTACTGCTGGTCTGCCTATCTTGGGTCGATCCCCCAGATACTTGCCTTATTAGGGCTTACTCCTGCCTTATCAGAGCTTATGAGTATTGGGCTTGACCGTGTGTCGTGTGGGCTTAGTGGCACATTGCAATTCAGGTCCAATGTTCTGGAATCTGCCAATAGTGGCATAATGTTGTTCAGGCCTCGCCGGAATGAGCATGCAATCATCCCTGCTTTGTTCTGTTGACGAGATTATCATGACACATGAACGGTGCTGATCAGAAGACGGTTTGATGTATCATACCATACCACCTTAAGAAAATGGTCATCAAGATCACTCAGTATGTGCATCAAACTAATACTGTTAGAAGGAGGCTTCCCCCCTCCACCTCATCGCCTCTCCATATCCATAGGCGTCAAATTCGAATGACCCACCCGCTTAGCTTTCTTCACAGGCTTTGGTACAGCTTTTGGTTCAATCACCTTCACCGATGTCCGGGGATCCGACTCCTCATTGTTTTTATTACTTCCAACCCCATTACCACCACCATCACCACCACCAATGGGGCCTTCAGGTCTCATATATTCATTGTTCATATACCCTCCACCATCACTCTCATCATTATCAGATGATCTGCAGATAGAAAGAAAGAGGAGAGGAAGGGGTTCCAACGGTGGGGTGGTGGTGACTTTCAGAGAGAGAAAAAAGGGGAGTGGTGGGATGGGAGAATGTGCGTATGAGAAGATGAATATGTGTTTTATCTTTAAACCATTAGTCTTTTCCGAGATACGCTTCTAAATATCAATACTTTCAAAGGAAAAACGGGAAACTAAATCAGGACGAAGACATATTTTTTTAATGTTCATAAGCGAAGCCTACGTTATATAGTTCAGATATGTATGTAATCTAAAGAAAAAATTAAAAACCAAAATGTGAAAGTAAAAGGAAATCCTACCATCACACATCAAGAGTGATAGTTACTATACAATATATTTGCATACTCATAAAAATCAATTTGAGAAGGTAAAAGGAAACAATAATGCTAGGAAACCAGTTTTTGCAACCATGTTTTGCAACTAGGGTGATGTGGTGTGATACGAAAGAATGATGAAATCCCCAAAAAGTTTATGTGTATCTCGAGGTTTTAAAAAACCTCTTCTGACGATGCCACATCATCCTGGTTGCAAAATATGGTTGCAAAACCTGGTTCCCTAGCCTCGCTCAAAAGGAAATTCTTACCACCATATTATGGAATTTTAGATCCGAATTGCAAAACATTCATTGAGATGTTTATCCCAAAAAGTATGGTTATCCCAAAAAGCTGATCTAAACTAATATGGTGAAATCCCCAAAAATATTCATTGAGATGTTTATCCCCAAAACGTATTTCCCACCCCAACCTGGTTTGATGAAATCCCCAAAACTTTTGTGTATCTCGAGATTATCATGACACATGTATGGTGCTAATCCGAATTTTAGATCCTAATTCACCATGTGGGAGCCCGATGTGCTAAATCTTCCTAATTAGTTTAGATCAGGTTTTCCCATAGTGAGCTCAATTGAGATGTTTATTCCATATTTAGAGGAAGGTTGGGGTGGAATTCTATCTAGACATGATGAAGTTAAATTTCCAAGGGAAAATCACTCCTTAGATGCAAACTAATAAATTTTCAATTCTCTAAAAGCTCGAACTTATAGAAATGGCAAATATAATCACATATCAAACGTAGGTGCGAGACTACGACATACATCAACAAGTACCAATATTACAACTTCATTATAAACTCAAATGGTACTACCGTATATTCCAACAAAAACTTCAACCACATTTGCCCCATATCTAGACGCTACATAGGAAAAATAATAGATAAAATTGTATGAAGAGGATCATGAAAAAGAATAGTTGAATTTTATAATGAGTTGCAACCACGAATAAGGAGTTGGGTTGATGAAAATGGATTTGGTAGCTTTCTTTCCATTTATAATGTTGATAATGGCGACCGGGCTATTGTGCAAGCATTAATTAAGAGGTGGTGGGATACAACACACATATTTCATTTTCTTTTTGTGGAATTGGGTGTTATGTCTTTAGGATTTACTATGTTGACGGACAACATTACTAAAAAAGAGGGTTTTGGAGGCAGTCACAACCCCCACTTAAGGTCAAAAAATTCATAGCAAAAGGTTTTATAGGACGGACAAATTTTGGTGACGAACGTGACCATAAGGGGTGACAAAAGGGTTTAGGTGATGTGAAGGTGGCCATCACATTCTGATAACCCTATAGGGATGAGATTTGGCCGCCACAAAAGCATTTTTGCAAATTGAACTTTCTGCGAAACAATTAGATACAATTCTCTTTAGTACAATGTTGGCTAAATAAAGATATTCATAACATAGACTTGTCAAGAATTGACATACATCTTCAATACAACACTTGAAAGCTTTCAAGCCAAAACAACATAAAGTAAACACTTCAATATCCTCATGATCGTGGTGTAACCGATGTGCTTCCCAATCCCTAAAAAGATTATGAATACATGAATCAACATAAATAAAATTAGAAAGCTCTAATAAATATATAAATGGTAAAATAATTTAAATGAAACAAAAGAAAAAAAATGTTAAATAAAAAAAATTGTCAAAATAAAAATTAACAATGATGTATTTGGATGAATTATAAATCAGCAGTATATAGGATCATTGATGATACCATTACTGATGACACATAAAACAGTCACCTAACCGCAGTTGTAAACGTGGCATGGGTAAACCCTAATAAGGAAAGGCCTCGATATGGTCCAAAGCAAGCCCAAGCATGGTCCAGTCCAGACTAAGCCACGTTGTTCTTCAACCCGTAAGTTAGGCGCCCCAGGCCAGATTATGCCAACCCATCGAGGTACAAATCTTGGAGCTTGGCTCAGGACAATAAAGTCGAATGCAGATCTCAGGGCTGTCACAAACCCAAGATCTATCTTACACAGCTCTTGCCCCAATCACGTATTAGGTCCCAAACAATGCCAAGTACTAAAGGGAACTCAACTAAGGACAGGTAAGATCTTCAGCGAGATCTCCTCCCTCCATCATGCCTTGACGATAGAGTCAATGATGGATTAAAATACTCGCTATATAAGGTGAACAAAGGGGATGAGAAAGGTACGCACTTCCAATCTAATTTACAGTCTACATCCATCCTTACTCAGTCATCTTACTTTCATTTTGCAGGTCGGGAATCAACAATGACGAATTTAGATGCATCAATTTGGTGTCGTCTGTGGGAAATGACAAGTTTTCCTTAAAACAGAGACAAAAGCTATTTTGAACTAGCAAGACCATAATCAAGAACCCACTTCGATTGGGAGGGACCAATCCAAACATCCTGTATGTTCTTACTGTCCCTCCATTCTCGGAGGAAATCATGAGCGCCCTCGCCAAAGACGTTAGCCATTCAAAGTTTTAGTTCTATGACTCAACATCTGATCCATCGGATCACTTCCATTACCACCATGTGTTAACGTTGAAGGAAAGTTCAGAAGCCATTATGTGCAGGACTTTCCCTATCAACTTGAAGAATGTTGCATTGACTTGGTTCCAACCAAGATCCATCTTCAAATATTGGCAAAGGTGGTCATCACCCGATTTGTGGGGAGCCAACGAATCGGGAACAAGTCTTACTATTGCTCAGCCTCAAGTAGAAACACGTCGAGACCCTAAGAGAATATGTCACTCGTTTCAACGATGAGCTAACTTTGATTGACGGTTGCAGCAATGACACGTCTGTTAACGCTTTTACTTCCAGCCTTCGAAGATGTTAGTTTTATAATTTCCTCACCCTAGAGCCCCCAACGGACATGGCAGATTTGTTGAGAATCACTTAGAAGTACATCACCCTAGAGGAGATGTTAGCAGCTAAAAAGAGGGAAGAAAGCGAGGCCAAGTGCTCCCCCAGAACCAAGAACAGTAATGGGGATAACCCCAGAAGAAAACGGAGCAACAACAAGGTGGGTCCTGCCCAACAAAGCCTGATAAGACCAACAGCCCCAGACACCACCACTACACTCCACTTAACTCTAGTTTGCTCAACATCCTATTCTCCATGAAAACTGGGATGATATCAAGTGGCCGGCAAAGCTCAAGGGAGACCCTTCAAAACGTGATAAAAACAAACATTGCTCTTATCACAAAGAAGTAGATCATGACACCCAAGACTGCAAGAGCCTCAGGAATGAGATCCATTACTAGGTTCAAAATGAAAGACTGAAGAAGTTCATTGGCTTTGGAGACAGACAACCTCAGAAGGGAAAAATAGAATATGTGCAGGAAGAATAAAAGAGGGTTCTCGATATCATATGTGTCCTTTACGGGGCAAATGAAAAGGGAGAATACTCGAATTGTTCACTAAAAAGATCGGTACAGGAAATGCAAGCCAGATTCCACTGCAAGAATCATCTTATTTTGCACATACGAAAAGCAAAAACAGTCCCAAACCTGACCTTCACAAGGCAAAAATTAGGGGAGTCTGCCTCCCTCACAATGACGCCTTAGATATTTCAATAGAGATAGCAAACTGGGAAGTAAGGAGGTCATTGCTGGACATGGGCAGCTCCACCAATGTTATGTTTCTAGATGCGTTTCGCAAAATGTAATTGACGGAAGAGGACTTGACACCTGCCAACCAAGCCATGTACGACTTCAATGGGGAAAGTTGCTACCCCATTGGAACGATTAAGTTTCCAATAGTCGCGGAGAGCCAGACCTACAAAAGATCCTGATGACAGAGTTCTCGGTCGTGAACGCTTCTTCCGAGAACAACGTAATCCTGGGATGACCTTGGTTGCACCACATGAAAACGGCAGTCTCCATGCAGCACCAATGTCTCAATCTGCGGACAGTGAAGTAGGAGCAATTAGAAGAAACTAGATTGTTGCTCTAGAATGCCATTACGCCACAGCCAGGTAGCCAGGAAATGACTCGCTGCAGTTCGAATAGAGTGATTTAGACAAATAGGCTCCGAGTTCGAACACATATTCGACTTCGGATGCCGAATCTCCCTCTAGCCCACGAGGGAGGCCATACGTCGGGCAGCTGGAAGAATAAGCCATCACCATATACCTAGACAGCCTGGATAACAACAAAGTCGTCCTGATAGGCTCCAACCTTGACAGGACAGTGGTAAACCAACTAATCGCGCTCTTAAAAGAGAACCAAGAAGTAGTTGCCTGGACAATGAATGACATAGTGGGAATTGATCTATCTATAATCATGCATAGTCTAGCATTCAATCCAAACTTAAAGCCCATCAGGCAAAAAAAAGGCCAGTGGCGCCCGAGCACAACCAAGCCATTAACGAAGAAGTGCAAAGGCTACTAAACATCGACATGATAAGAGAGTCGCGCTACTCAGATTGGCTCGCAAACACAATCTTAATAAAAAGGAAAAATGAGAAGTGGAGAGTCTAGTGTCGACTACACAAACCTCAACAAGGCTTTCCAAAGGACAAATTTCCACTGCCCTAGATAGACCAGATAATCGACACAACATCTGGGCAGAGCCTCCTCAACTTCATGGAAGCAAACTCTAGCTACAATCAGATCAACATGCACCCACCAGATCAAGAGAAGATCTCCTTCCTAACGGACAGGGGTACATACTGCTAAAGGGTGATGCCATTCAGACTGAAAATGTGGGGGCCACATAACAACGATTGGTAAACCAGATATTCAAAAGACAAATTGGGAGAACAACGGAGGTCTACATCGATGACATGCTAATAAAAAGCCTCCATAGTCCCGATCACCTTGCAAACCTCCAAGAAGTATTCTCCCAACTTTGTAAATATCGAATGAAGCTAAACCCACAAAAGTATACATTTGGGGAGCAATATAAAAGTTCATGGGCTACATAGTCAATCGAAGAATGATAGAGGCTGACCCAAAGCAAATTCAAGCTCTTCTCAAAATGAGGTCACCCATGAATATCATTTAGAGCTTGACTAGAAGGTGGCAACCTTAAACAGGTTCATCTCTAAATCTTCGGATAAATGCCTCCCTTTCTTCACAATCATAAAAGGGAGCAAAAAATTCCAATGGGGTGAAAAGTGTGAATAAGCCTTCCAAGATCAGAAAATGAGACATCAATCATTGATACGATCACAATCGTACACGTGGCATGGGCTAACCCTAACACGAGAAAGGCTTCAATGCAGCCCTAAGCGGACCCATGCACAAACTGGTGTTCAACCAGTAAGTCAGGTGCCCAAACCCAAGTCACACTAGCCCAAGAGGCGTGGGTCTTAGGCCCAAGATCCACTCACACGACTTGCTCTTAGCCCAATCAAGCATTTGGTCTTCAACAGAGCCAAGTACCAAAGAGACTCAGTTATGCATAGGTAAGATCTTATACGAGATCTCCTCTCTCCATCATGCCCTCGATTGCAGGGACAGCTGGGGAGGGAAAATTCACTATAAAATATGATGAAATGAAGAAGAAATGTAAGCATACACTTTGCAATTTACAAATAGTTTTCATTCTTCCTTACAACGAGATCTAACTTAAGCATTGGAGTGCCTTTGGCCACCACAATAGTGGTCCTTGGCTTAACCGCTGCTCATTTTTGCAAGCTCGAGATCAGCAATGACAGATCTGAACACATCAGTTTGGCACCGTCTGTGGGCAAAGACGATAAGTTTTCCGTAAGTGAACATAAAAAATTCTTTCTAGCTAAGCAAAGCATTGAGAAATGGTTACCAGCACCAGATCTCGAGCACTCAACAATAATGTCAAACCAGACAACTCTCCGGCCAGAGAAGCCCAACCACAGGGCTAAACTGATCCAACCAGAGGGGCAGAATAGTTGCACGACCTAGCCACGGCTGACCCCCGCGTAGACCAGATCTTGCTTTATATGGATCATCTAGCACGGGTAGTGGAAAGACTCACTCAAAATCAATAGGAGCCACCCAAAAGTGGCAAAGATCCGGAGAAATCCCACACCAAAGAGGGTGCCTGAGAGCATCCAGGAAAGCAAGAACCTCCCAAGGAGGAACAAATAATTGACCTGCAAGAAAGCTTAAGGGACGATGGGATCACGCCCCGAAAATAGACCGTACAACGGTTAAGAACCTGTTGCAACTAGAGGCAATCAATTCATATGTCATGCACGACCTCACCATCCCTCCATTCTCGAAGACATGAATGCCCCACTACCAAAGAAGTTTGTCCCTCCAAAGCTCGAATTCTATAATGGAACATCATATCCATCAATCATCTGCACCATTGCTACCGCGTAATGGTGCTGAAAGAAAGTTCAGAAGCCGTCCTGTGAAGAATTTTCAGCCTGAAGAAGACTGCGCTGACATGGTTCCACAGTCTCCCGCCAAGATCTATCGATTTGTTCCTGGTATTGGTAAAGACATTTACCACGAGATTTGTTGGAAGCCAACGAATCAAAAAAAGGTCTTACTACCTACTAAGTCTCAAGCTGAAGCAGCGCAAGACCCTCAGATTGTACGTCGCTCATTTCAACAATGAGCTAACTTTAATTGATGGTTACAGCGATGACACGTATACCACTGCCTTCACTTCTAGCCTCTGAGGTGGTCTGTTCTACAACTTCCTCACCCCTGGAACCCCAAGCATTATGCCAAATTGCTTAAAAGTGCGCAAAAGTATATCACTCGATAAGAGATGTCGTCCACCAAGAAAGGAGGCAAAAACGAAGCCAAATATGCCTCCATGGCCCGGGATAGGGAAAGGAAAAGAGGCACAAAGAAGATGACAGGTCAAAGAAAGTGACAACAAAGTCAGGTCCGACAAGGCCAAATCTGACAGGGTCACCAACTACGTCAGCTCAAGGTTCACTGAGTGCGCTTTCTTCAACTCCAGCTTAGCCAAAATCCTCTCCGCCGTGAAAAATGGAATGACATTGAGTGGCCTCTCAAGCTCAAAAGCGATCCTTCAAGGCATGATAGGAGCAAGTATTGTGTGTATCATAAGGACCATGGTCACATCACCCAGGATTGCTAAATTCTTAAAAATGAGATAAATTACTAGGTTTGAAGAGGAAGACTCAGAGAATTCGTAAATTCTGGCGAGAATTAGCCCCAAGAAAAGGATGATAAATAAACGATTCCAGAGACTGAAGAAAAAATTGCAGACGTCATCTATGTCTTGCACAACACACACATTGGAACGAACAAATCCAATTGATCAAGGAAGTGGGCAATCCAAAACTGCAGACTGATTCCCTCAGCGAAGACTGCCCATTCCAACACGCTCAGGTAGAACACCCCATACCGGAACCGACGTTCACCGAACAAGATATGCAAGGTATTTATTCCCGGCACAACGATGCCCAGGTAATTGCAATATCGAAATGGGGCGTGAAAACATCGCTACTGGACACGGGGATTTCAACCAATATCTTATTCCAGGAAGCATTCTGCAGAACACGACTAAGACATGAGGAGCTAAAATCGAACAACCAGGTGATGGTTGGCTTCAATGACGCTTGAAATTACTCAATCGAGAGCATCAGCCAGGCCGTAAAAGCAGGGCAACCAGTGAAGCTCCTTATGACGGAGTTCAATGTGGTAGAGTCTCCCTTCGCATACAATATAATTTTGAGAATACCTTGGCTCCACCAGATGGGAGCAGTGGTCTAATCACAGCACTAGTGCCACAGATACCCCGTTAACAAAGAGACAAGGACTATCATGGGAAATCGATCTTCCGCCAGGGAATGACATTATGTGGCAATGAAGTTATCGAGTAATTAACCACAACAGCTCAAGTCCCCCAGAAAAAAGATGAACCAACTGGCCAAATGCTTACTGGTAAGGAACGACGAGAATAACATGTAGAACTTTTAAAGAAGAACTATCAATAAAGGTAATCTCTTTAAGAACGACTCTACTCCACACTCAACTCCTTCAACAGGAGAAGACCAAATCCTAATACAAGGGCCAAAATGATGCACAAGCGGCTGAGCCTAGCCCCCTTGAAGGCAACGATGGCTCGCCGCATAAGTGACCTGACCCACCAAAGTAACCGAGGTATGATACAGTGGGTCAAGCCTAATCCAAAGATAGCTTGTTGCCCAAACGAAGCCTTGTCCTAGCACGGAGATCAAAATGGCGCACAAATGGTCGAACCTAGTCCTATTCAAGATGTTGACAACTTGTCGCATTATTGACCTAGTCCGCCTCAGGAGCCGAGGCAGCATAAGTTTGGACTGGACCCAGTCCACAGACAATTCACCGCAAACGAGTGAGTCCAATCCATGGAAAGCTCACCGCTCCTAAGATAGCCTAGTTCGACCACAGGACCATGATGACATACATGCGGTGACCTAGGGATGGCAATGGGGCGGATTTGAGCAAATTAGTTCTTGCCCCATTGGTTATCGCGAATCCCATCAATCCATTTAAATTTTTATTTAAAAACCATCCCCGCCCTGCACGAATTGGCGGATATCCGCCTCGCCTCGCCAATCCATTTACAGATTTGCGGTTTTGCTGGTTCCCCACCCCAATCCACCCCGCCAAGAGAAACCCAAATTGGAATGCTATTGCAACAAAGAGGTTGTTTAGTGCACACTGAAACTAAAGCACTTATGTTAAAAATTTGTACAGTTTCTCCAACAACTCGTATCATATTGAACCATTTGCTAGAAATGCTTATTATTCCCTGCAAGACATCCATTTAAGAAGGCAAATTTCATGATCTGATGAGTACATGCCTAATGAACCCGAGTCTGCGGATTTCTTATGATAGTTGAAGCGCTATTTACAATATTTGACATCAACTCTTAGAATAGATAACCAAATACAATAAAAAAGAGAAACCCTAATTAATTGTAGAAGAAGAAGAAAAAACAGACATCGTACTTGACTTGTTTAAATTAAATTCAGTAGCGGCTCTGAAGCCAACGACTATCCACAATTTATCCACTTCATTTTACCCTAAATCCTTGAAGAAGACATTCTTCCCACCTCCATTAACCAAGCTCTTCTTCTTCTCCCCGCTGTGCGCCACTCCAGGTCCTTTATCACCTCTTATGCTGCGAGGAACTCATCTGATGGTGTGTTCACCAACACGCGAGAAATTTTCAGGAATCGAAATCAAAATTAACTTCTCATTTCGAGCTATAAAAGGGGTACTTCATTTACTTACCTTCATCAGCAGTGTTAGCAAACTGAACCCTGTGGGCGTCACTGGTTGCGAGAACCCTAGATTCGAGCATCCTCCGACATTTTTTATTCTTCTTCTGTTGAGGCGAGACAGAGATAAGAGAGTTGAGAGAGTCCAATGAGAAGGGGGCAGAGTGAGAGGGTAATTAGGGTTACATGATTTTTTCTTTTTATAGGCCAGTGGTATTGATGTAATTTTGATACTTAAACGGATATCCATGGGGTGGATATAGCCAAATTCATATCGGTCCAAAATATTTTATGGATATCCATATTTGCCCCGAAATCTTTTTAGCCATAACCAAAACCTCTCCAAATGGGGCGAGTGGGGCTGATATTCGTGAAAATCCACCTCACTGCCATCCTTATGCGAACCGGACCTAGTCCACAAGTAGTTCACCGCAAGTGGGCAAGTCCATTCCACAAACGACTCACCACTCCTAAGATAGCCTAGTCCGACTATAGGACCACGTTGGCACACATGTGAATCGAACCCAGTCCACAGACAGTTCACCATAAGCGAGCGAGTCCAGTCCACGGACGACTCGCTGCTCCTAAGATAACAAGGCGCACAAGCGGCCGAGTTTAGCCCCATTGAAGGCAATGACGGCTCACCGCACAAGTGACCTAGTCCGCCAAGGAGCCAAGGTACAATGCATTGGGTCAAGCCTAGTCCACAGACAACTCACCACTCATATGAAGCCTAGTCCGCATAAAGGTCAACGGCACCACGAGGCGGACTGAGTCTAGTCCAAGTTCACCTCAGGTCCTAAACAGAGCCAAGTGAAAAAGAAACTCAATCATGCACAGGTAAGATCTTATGCAAGATCTACTCCTTACATCACACCCTCGATCATAGAGACAACTGGGAGGGAATACTCGCTATAAAAGATGGTGAAATTTACATACAATCTTCAATCATCATTGCATCGATATTTGACTTAAGCATCGGAGTGCCTTTGGCTACCACAACGGTGATCCCTCGCTTAACCACTGCTCATTTTTGCAGGCCTGATATCAGTTAGATCAGCAAGGACAAATCTAAACACATCAGAAGGCGTACATGGGAAGCACTGAGCGGCTCTCAAAACTTATTCCGAGTGAGAAGTTCTACCTATACCTCTCAGTCTAGGAGCGCACCGTTAGCTCAGCCCTGGTTTGAGATGAGAAAGAGAGGCATAAGCCTGTCTACTACATCAGCAAAACGTTTAAGGGGGCAGAGACTAACTACCCCAACTTACATAAATTAGCCTTAGCGTTGGTGATCTCCTTCAGGAAACTGAGACCCTACTTCCAAGCTCACTCAATAACATTCCTTACTGAATACCACTCTGGTCAGTATTGCACAAGCCAAAGCACTAACAAAAATGGTTAGATGATCAATAGAGCTTGGACAATTCGACATCAATTATGCTCCGAGAACAACTATTAAGGTGCTAGCGTTGGCAGACTACATCACCAAATTCACTGGAACAAGATAATCAGAGTTGAGCAGCCAAAAAAGAAATGAGAACCCCGAACCACCCTCACAATGATGGATCTTGCAATGTGACGGGTCATCCAATGAGAAAGGGAATGGTGTCAGGATCGTTATTGATACCCCAGAAGGGATCACCCTTAAGAAAGTTATCAAATTAGCCTTCCGTGCTTCAAATATTGAGGTCGAGTACGAGACCCTCTTAACTGGACTAAAATTAGCTAGAAGATTGGAGTAGAAAAGATCACAGTGTTCAGCGACTCTCAACTGGTGATCAACCATGTGAACGGTGAATTCAACATGAAAGAACCCATCTACTACACCAAAATAGGTAATTAGCAACATCAATATTTTTTAATTTGTAACTCTTTATTATGTTACAAGTTTTGGAACAAAAAAAAATGTTACTAATTATTAAGTTTCAGCTATTATTAGTAATTTTAATAAATATTTTATTTATAAAAATAACTAAAAAAATATTTAAAAATAGTTAAATTACTAATTATAGGTTCATTTTACTATTCATTTCTTCTCCAAAACCAACATGTGCAAAACTATGACCTATTTTCCAACTCTCGTTCTCGATCTCAAATTATCTACTTCATTTCATCTCTCTCGGTATCGATCAAACAAACCTAAAAACTATTTGTTCATCTCTTCTTCTCTCTAGATCGATTTCTCTTTCTACTGATAGATCTATGTTTATGCCACTATTGATCGAAGGATCAATTCATCTTCACTCCGTTTCGCTTTCGACTCTCTCTAAACAGAGTCTCTTGCAGGATCAATCAAGTAACTCTTTTTTTTTATCATCTCCCATTCTCTTTTTTTTTTTTTTTTTTCAGAAACACTTCTGATTTTTAGGGTTTCGAGATGTTAGTTTCATAAATTTGATGAAATTGTATATGTAACTGTTTGTTTTTAGGTATGACTGTGATATCGGTGTTGATAATGTGGAAAGGATTAATATGTTTGACTGAAAGTAAGTCTTCTGTTGTTTTTGTGCTTTCTGGAAGCATGGAACCCGGTTTCAAGCATATGAGTTCATTTCGCAAAATTTTGCTCTATCATCTTCAATTTTCTTGTTTCGATATAATTAGAATTGACTATTAAAATAGTTTTAAGACAAAATTTGATGTGCATGATTAGGGGTCAATGGGAGTTTTCAAACACAATAGGTTGTATATTGTAAGCATTTTTTTTCTTTTCATTTTAGGTTCTTTTATATGTCTTATTGTAATAATTTCATTTCCATATCAGTTTATTCTCAAGCTTGGCTTTTAATTGTTATGTGGTAAGCGTAAGAGAGTGCAACATAGTTACAATCCTGTAGTGTTAACAACACTGGAAAAGAACAAAGAAATTGATTCTTACAACATAACTTGATCTTGTAGGTATTTGATGTGATTGTGTAGTCTCATTATGTGTATCTCATAATTATGAAGAAATTGATTCTTACGCAAAATTTCATTATGTAGTCGCATTCGAACAATATATTGACTTGTATGGAGGACTGAATACATGAACATTCACTCGTACCGGAGGTGTAGCAGTCTTATTTTGATTCTGGTGTGTTGCCTAAAAAATTTAGGCATTTTTGAAGGTCTTCTTCCATGTCTTTGATCGGAGTATGCGTGAGTGTGAGAGAGACAAGATTGGATTTGGACTTTAATTGATTCTGATCAGTGGGTTGCTTGAGGATGGGTTAATGACTAGCCCAAGCTTGTCCCAGAATTCTAACCCAATACTTATCAGGGTCAGAATCTCAGTCCACTTTTTATTTTTTTATTTTTTAATAACAAACTTGCATAGATGCTTGAGATAATGCATTCACATAGTCATTAGAGTCTTTGTCATGTCATGGGGATGAGAAAACTTCCTAGAAACATGATAAAAGTGCAAGAAGTAGCTAAATAATCTTCAAAACAAGACACAAAAGTAGATATGCAATTTCATGTTTTTGCTGTATTTTGTCTTCATTTTCTTCCATTATACTTTTTTTCTCCTAACTTATAGGAAATGGACCAAATGGTATTAATTTTCTACAGGTGATCATACTAGTCTCAAGTAGACTTTCTAAATCTACCTCCTCAGGTATCTTCTATTGTTCATTGACCAAATTATGGCTACTGTTTACGAAATTTGTTTAGAAACTATACCTTTAGGAGTTTAGCAACTAGTTTATTGATAGTCTATAGGAATATAGTTTTGCTAGGTAGCCAGGCTAGCCAACCATTTTTTTGTCAGGGTTTGGCTTTTTATAATTTTACCCTTTCTCTTTAAAACACAACCACAAACATCATTTATAGAATGGGTAAAATTGTAAAACGGCCCAACCATGATAAAAAAAAAATGGCTGACTGGCCTGGCTACCTAGAATTGTTGATAGGAATATGTCAGATTCTTTCAAAAATTTTTATTAAGAGTAGGAATTCAGTCAAGGGTCTCCTATATGTGTCTGCCATGTATTAGAAAACTCATGGGTGCTTCTTTAACTGTCTCTAACAGTTAGAGCTTGTTACACAACAATTGTGTTTGGACTCTGCTTTCACTTTGTATGTTAATGGTATGATATTGTCCAAAAATATCCTAAAAGCAAAAAACTGGAACTCCAAAAAACCCACTAGAGAAGGGGTTGGCTTGGGTCACTTGAATATTTTGTTATATTAATATATTCATTAGAACACTGATGACAGTATTTACTAACAAGAAATATTAATTATTTTGGTTTATTTCATGTTCAAGCTACCTAAGTATTTAAGGATTTTGACACAATACTTGTTTTCTGGCAGACCTCTGTATTCGGCAGCTTTGACAGAAAAATGCTCATACCGACATAGCTTATTAATCTCTGATGCCTATTCACATTCTTTATTTGTTTATACAGACTTCAAGTCATCTTCAGCATGTGCGTCTATTTGACTGCTATACAGGCGTGATTTATAACTTTGACGACCTTGCCTATTTGGTTTTGATGCGGGTATTGATCAGTAAAATGTGATGTGTGTGTAACCATATGGTCCGAGGAAAACATTACAATAAGGTTAAAAGTAAAAGGTTTTTTCAATGCCCTAAATTTTCAATGTGGACTATCGTCTTATTTGATATCCTATAAAGTGGCACATTCTGGTAACTGGTTATTGGGTAACAGGGAGAAAATTTTGAAGATTTATACAAAAATTGAAGGCATGTTGACTTACTCAAGAGGCATTTGCAATCAACAACTGAACCCTAATGAGGGTCTTCAAAGAACCTTCAGAGTGTGAAGCCAATATCTCCAATTACTGGCAGAGTTCATTTGATGTTGTATGTTGTACAAACCCGAAAAATCTGAATATTCTCTATTAATGTTTAAACGCCGTAATTATGGTGATTGATTTCAGTTTACTTTTTGATTCTTTGCGGATGCCTACTGAATGGACTAATCAGTTCAACTCCAAAATTCAGGTAAAGGAAGAGCAAATCAGTTTTTTTGTGTTTTTTTATTGTTTGATTTCAATATTCAAGTTTGTAGCTAAGATTGAAGTCCTTAATTTACGTTTGACAGACTATAGCTGTTATTCAAGCAGGTCATGGTCTTTTATAGTTGGGCTCTTGCAAGATTGTAAGTTCATAATTTTAGTTGTTTTGATTGATTGATTGATTGCATTAGTTTATATACTGAAACGAACTTTTGTTAATTTACTTTAAAGGTGACAACCTCATGAAAGGTGTAAGAATCGGTACTTTAGCTGGCATGATAGCATTGACAGTAAGCCCATGTTAACATAATGTTACTCATTTATCAAGCAATGCTTTATGGTTGAGGTGTTCAACAAGTTCTTTTGGATTTATCAGGAAGCAGTAGCAATTGGAAGAACATTTGCAGGCATGAAAGACTATCGACTGGCTAGAAACAAAGAAATGGTGGCACTAGGAGCAATGAACATTGCTGGCATCAATGACATCCTGTTATGTGGCTACTGGTAAGTATATAGAAACAATTAACAATTTTCGATGTCTACACTTTGAAATTGATAGAAAAAACTTTAAGGACGTATCCTTATGCAAGACTCATGTTATGCAATTTTGATATTGTCATCAATGCATTCATTGATAGTTATGACTGTTGAAGCAATTCAAATGCTTAAAAACAGATTGTGTAGACAATTAATTGTGATAGTTATAATTAAATATAGTTTATCTAGAATTCATCATAAAATTTAAAATTTTAAGGCTTTCTTCATGTCAGAGACATATGCATATATACATGTATATATTTGTTTTGTTCTGTTTTTGTCTTTTTATTACTCCATGCAACAGATTTTTGTCATGTTGCTCGATAACCACGCAAAATAGTAACCAAATCTAAGGGCTCGTTTGGTTACTCGATGGAATGGGAATGAGAATGGGAATGATAATAGGAATGGTAATGGTAATGGGAATGGGAATGGTAATGGGAATATGTATGTTTGGTATACTTTTAAAATGGTAAGGTGGTAATGTAAAACTTATTTCCAAAAATACCCTCACTTAGTTAAAATGGGGGAGGGTGAGTAGGGTAAAAATGGTCATTAGGTAACTTTGACCATTACAATGGGAATGGTAATGGCCATTCATAGGGGGGGAGGTAGGAATGGCCATTACAACCAAATCTGTAATGGAGATTACCATTACAATGATTTTTTGTTTCACCAAACAAAGGAATGTAGTTGACCATTGTAATAGTCATTACATTACAATGGTCAAAGGGGTAACCAAACATGCCCTAGAGTATCTCCAACTTAAAATGGGGAATCAACTATTCCCCATTTTAAATTTAGGGGTCCCTCTATTTCTTCATCACTCCAATCACATCTCTATTTTAACTTTTTCATCATTATTTAAATATATATCACTTTTTCATCTCCCATTTCTTGATTTTTTACTTTGTTTTTAATTTGAAAATTAAAGATTTGAAATATTTTAATGATATTTCAAATTTTAGGGGATGGTTGGTTGCCCTAAATTTAGGAGGAAGTTAAATGTGAAGTTAAAATGGAGAATGGTTTAGGGAATCCATTGGAGCATGCAATTTCTCACATAAGACCCCTAAAATAATTTTTTAACTATTTTAGGGGATCCATTGGAGATGCTCTAAGGGTTGTGTTTAAAATAAAGAACACTTCTCATATGAAACAGTCTTCAGGAGAGAATGTAATGGTCCTGGAACAGAAAATCAGCCTCTTTTTTTTATCACTTTTAGTTTTAGGTCCCTTCCCAGACAGCTTTTGCAAAACAGAATGTATTCTGGTGCAATCAGAATTACAAAACCACTTTCCAGCTGGAAGTTCCTGTTACATAATCAACATGTGAATCAAGAAACAAGTTTGTAGGGGAAGTCTCAAGGCAAATAGAGTGAAAATGAAACAGAAGCTCACTTAGGTCACACCTTTAGATCTGCTATGCCATGAGTTTTCAAGCAGCCAACATGATATTCATTTTCACGATTGCATCTCTCATGGTGATTGAGAACACCCAAGATGAACTTGGCTTGTGTTGGGCTTACCTATGGGCCTATCACAGTTGGCTGGAAAAGTGAATATCCAATCTGAAGTTTTCTTCTGTTGAAATTTGATTATCAAGAATTAGATAAACCCATCTTCAAAGTTCCTAAATGGCTAAAACTAATCATCAGAGTTTAGATGTCTAGATGTGTTTAGCATTGGCACTCGGCAATAATGTTGAGCTGATGGTGAGCTAACTTAACATCTTATTAGAGAAAAAAAACCCATTCCTGTCTTCTTCTTCTTTTATAACAATTTTAGTTTAGTTTTAAGTCGTAAAATACAGCATCAAGTTTCAATGGATAATGGATGGTAGATCCTCATTTACTGCATTTTCAGAAGAACAAAAAAAGATACACCAGTATGTTCAATATGTGAAGATCATATAAAATATACAAGAATATCAACTGATCAATTATGGGTCTTCCAATTTTTAAACCACAACAGTATACGAAGTAGATTTGCAGTGTTGCAAACAGTCTTTTGGAATATTGGTCTGTTCAGGTTACACTTTCCAGATCCACAACCAAGTCATACACAGCATAAGGTTACTCTTTTGGAATATTGGTCTTATTCAACAGTGTCTTTGTTGTCTATGATTTTTCTTATTACTATGTACTAATATGATGAATGGTGTGCTGTAGGGATACGTTGGAGCAGTGATGCAGGGAATGATTTCCAAAATGGAATTTGTTGAGAGAGCTTGGAACATTTTTTAGTTTTCTTAGTGTTAGCATACTAATGATGTACTTGATACATGTATTTTTTTTAAACACTGATCTAATATGAGAAACGATGTTGTAATTGATTACAACTATTTCACTTTGTAATGGCTGCAAGATTATGTTAATTTGGATATTAAATATTGGTATTTGAATATTTGGGTTGTATGATCTCATTGGAAGCCATTCATTTGTTGATACTAGGGATGTATGTTAACCGGCCCTAATAACCAAGATCGAGGACCGGACCGAGCTTTAAAAAAATGAATTTTCAGAGATCGAGCTCAGACCGGTGAGATTGGTTAACCGGAGTCTCGGGTAACAGAAAATTTGGGCCGGTCCAAGCCGGTTCTCGGGTTTGGGCGGTGGTGAGGATCTAAGAAGATCTCACAGCAATATGTTTAACATCTCATCTCAAATTCCCAAATCAAAACTCACCCTAAATTCCAATCTTTCTCAACCCAAAGCCCCACCAACCCCATCTTTGTTCTTCTCAAAAAGGGGTAAAACCTAATCCCTCCAACCTCTAAAAAAATTCAATATTTTAGCAACCCCACTTCACAAGACCTCACCTTTATTCATTCCCCACCAACCACACTTGACAAATCTTAAAAAAAAAAAAAACAAATTAAAAAAAAAAAAAACAAATCTGACAGAAAAAATAGGTCGTGAACGCAGTATCGTCAACGACATCGGTGTGTGGCCATGGCATCTGGTGGTGGTTCAACGATAGTGGAGAAGAAGAAGAAAGGGAGGCTGCAAGACCTGTTTGATAAACATTTGTGTTACTGCTCCATGACCAGGGAAGGAAAGGAGAGAGGATAGAGAGAGCTGAGCTTTGAGTTTGACCTTTGATGTGAAGATAGAATTCTTTGTCATTTTCAAAGTATAGCTTGTTAGATGGGGAGATAGAATTTGCAAGTTAGAATTTGGGCTTGCAAATTGGTTAGATTGTCATCTGTGGCCTGTGGGTATAACTTTGGCCTTGGGTTGGGCTTTTAATGGAGAGATAAAATTTTCAAGTTAGAGAAAAATGCAAGGGTATTTGGGTTGGGCTTTGGGGAAACTGGTTATTTAATTTTTTTTAAATATTCGGGCCGATTACCCATCGGATTTTGAGAATAGGAACCGATAACCAAACCGACGTATCCGGGCCGAGCCGGGCTTTGGGACCGACTAATAAAATAACAATAAAAAATTGGATCGGACCGGACCACTCGATCCCGGCCGAGTTTTCGGTCTTAAATGCCCACCCCTAGTTGATAGTTATTTAATTAAAAACAAATAAAATTTAAAATATTGATTTTTGGAAAAAAAAATATATATATATTTGTAACACGTCGAAGTGTTGCTAATATTTGAACATTGTAACATGCTACAGTGCCATTAGCAACATCGAACAACTGTTACGAAAGTTGAAGGTTGTAACAAGTCAAAGTGTTACAAATATTTGTAATGCCATGATTTGCAATATTTTTATGGTGTTACAAATTTTTTTAGGAACAGAACTAGTGAGTTACAATTTACCATTTATGGTGTAGTGATCGCATATTGCGAGAAAGCAATTAACGCCAAGAAAAAGGTTCAAGAGAATTCTACTTCATCGTTGTTCTAAGACAAACAACAAAGAAGTTGACACTCTGGTGAAGACGGCCTCGTTCGCAACAAACTACTTCGACGGACTCATAGAGTACTAGGAGATGTTGGCCCTAAAGTAAGAGGAAACCTGTGAGGCCTTCTCGACAAGTGAGGAGACCAGCTAGATGGCCCCCTAATTAGCTACATAAAAGATGGAACTCTCCTGGCATAAAAACTGGAGGCTCGTAAGCTGAAAATATGGCGGTACGATACATGCTCCTTAATGACAAGCTATATAGAAGGTCTGCGACCGACCCACTGCTCAAGTGTCTGGCCCCCAAAGAGGCGGACTATGTCCTCGGAGAAATCCACGAAGGAATCTGTGGGAAGCACCCCGAAGGAAAGACATTGGCCCACAAGGCCCTCGTACTGGGGTACTACTAGCGTAAAATGCAGCAAGACACCAAAGATATGGTCCATAAATGCAACAATTGACAAAGGTATGCATTGTACACGCATATGCTTGCACAAAACCTGGTCCCCATGGTCTTGTGCACAAGAGGAATGAACATCGTAGGCTCATTCCCCATCTCTGAAAAGAAGAAATTTCTCCTCGTGGTCGTCGACTACTTTACCAAATGGGTAGAAATAGAACCGCTTTCAAAGATCGGAGAGAAACATATTGAGAACTTCCTCTGTAAATCCATCATCTGCAAGTTTGGAATTCGAGAACATTGGTTAGTGATAACAGGACTCGGTTCAAGGAAAAATGTTAAAACGCTTTGCGCCAATTTGAGCATCATCACCACTATTCAGCGCCTGGGCATCCCCAAACAAATAGACAAGTGGAAGTCACCAATCGAACGATCCAGAAAGCAATCAAGAGTAAACTCGAAGCAACCAAAGGGCTCTAGGTCTTTGAGCTTTCAGGCATCCTCTGGGCGTACCATACCACAAAAAGAACCCCGACTGGAGAAATACTATTCGTCCTAGCCTATGGGTCCGAGGAAATGGTTTCAGTAGAACTAGGAATATTTATGTCCATAACGAAGGAGTTCAGGTTGGAAAACAATGATGCAGCTCTGAGAGTCGGACTAAATTTGCTCGAAAAGGAAAATGATGGAGCCTTCATCTGAATGGCAGCCTATCCGCGGAAGATGGCCCAGTATAAAATAAGAAGGTTCAACCTCGAGAATTCAAGGTCGGTGATTGGGTACTCGAAAAAACTCAGCCGAACGCGAAAGACCTAGGAGGAAGGCAAGCTAAGTCCGAACTGGGAAGGTTCTTATAAAGTGATAATAATTAATAGACTCGGAATTTATTGATTGGAAAACCTGAGTGGAGAGCGTTTGAAAAGACAGTGGAATGTATAACACTTAATGAAGTATTATCAATAAAGGTACTTTATTTAAATTTCATTTCATTACTGGCCTATTCCGACCAAAAGACCACAAAGACACACAGCGGACCGAGTCCATTCTCGTGACGACTCGCGCGCTAAAACTACCTAGTCCAACCAAAGGACCATAACGACACATAGCAGATCGAGTCCACTCTCACGACTGCTCACCGCGCTCGGATAATCTAGTCAAACCAAGGGGACCACGATGGCCATAGCAGCCGAGTCTAGTCCTGTTTAGGATGTTGATAACTCGCCACACATAAGTAACCTAGTCCACCTAAGGAACCACGGTGATACATAGCGGACCAAGCCCCATCTCATGGCGACTCATCGCGCTCGGATAACTTGGTTCGACCAAGGGGACCATGATGGTACACATCAGCCGAGTCTAGTCCTGTTTAGGATGTCGACAACTCACCGCACATATGTGACCTAGTTCGCCTAAGGAACCACGGTGCTACATAGCAGACCAAGTCCAGTCTCACGACAACTCACCATGCACGGACAACCTGGTCTGACAAAGGGGAGCACGATGGCTCACAACGGCCAAAGTCTAGTTCTATTCAGGATGTCAACAACTCGCCGCACATAAGTGACCTAGTCCGCCTTAGGAATCACAGTGCTACATTGCGAACCGAGTCCAGTCTCATGACGGCTTACTGCACTCGTATAACCTAGTCCGACCAAGGGGACCACGATGGCGCTTAGCAGCCGAATCTAGTCTTGTTCAGGATGTCGACAACTCGTTGTGCATAAGTGAGCTAGTCCACCTAAGGAACAACAGTGTTGTATAACAAACTGAGTCTAACCCCACGGTGACAGTAACACTATGCACTCCAAACCATGCGGGCCATGATAACCCCCCTCCGGCTCCCAGGGTCATGTTCAGGATTAAGTCGGGCTATTTCATGAAATCTAGTCCATCTAGACTAAGATGATTTCTATTATACTTAAGCCATGTTCAGGTTCAAGACACGCGATCTTATGGAATCTAGTCCGTTCGGACCGAGATAATTTCCTTTACACTTAAGCCCTATTTAGGTTTAAGTCATGCTACTTTATGAACACAAGACTGTTCAGGCCGAGACAGTCGCTCTAACTCTTAGATCCTGTTCAGGATTAAGTCAGACTGTCTCAGTTAACTCGATTCCTACTCAAATACGTCAAGAAGCCTGGTCGCCCAAGCATAAATACTTCTCAATAGCTTAACTTCTATTTTTGAATAAGTTGCCTTGTTGTGAGATCTAAATTGGTTGGAACAAGGCAACACGTAAGCAGATTAAGTTAGCATACTTCCTATTTTGGGTTGAACTACATTATATACTACAAAGTTTTACCCATCCAGACAAGGACCAAACACAATGTCAAAAGTGAAACATGAAGTATAGACGAAAAAGTAAATTTTATTGATCAAGCAAAGAGTTATTACAAAGCTCAACAGACTGATCACATCGGAGGATTACACATTACGAACATCTGAGCTTGGAGGAAAGGAAGGTTCAAGCAAAGATCTCCCAACTTGGTGGTAAAGAGAAATGCTAAAGGTGCAGCTAAAAGAGCGGCAGGGTCAACCACTTGGTGATAAAGAACTGGCGATATTATCTCCCAAAGGAGGTGGAGGGAACTGCAGGCATACCTCGCTCTAGATGACCAAAGAGTGCCCTTGACTTCTTTTCCACAGTGTAAGAGGAAATTTGGAAGCCATCAAAGAGCAACTGGAAACTCCCTCAAAGTGCAAATCCTATTGGGACTCATCGATGCACAAATGAGAATGTTCATGGATCTCACCAACGAAAGCCCCTCCATGGCCCCTGGAAAACCAGGGCTTAAGAACATTCAAAGAACTCCATCTTGAAGATAGGAAGAGAAATTCTACAAATCCATAATGTGATCTAGCCAAACCAGGCTTATGTAGGCGCAATGTTTATGGACGATTGCCCAATGGTAACAGATATATTAAACGCTGAAAACAAAGGGGCGTTGAACTCAGTTACCAACACATTTTGCAAGTCCCCATTCAGAGAGTTAATGGGCCAGCATGCAGCCCCACTAACTAGGGATACTAATGAAACATCAAACAGACACCCAACCGCAGCCATACATGTGGCACAGATCAACCCTAATACAGGAAAGCCTTGACACTGTCCTAAGGCTTCCCAAACGTGGTCTAGCCCAGACTGAGCCACGTTGTTATTCAGCCTGTAAGTCAAGCGCCCAAGCCTAGATTATGCCAACCCAGCGAGGTACGAATCTTGGAGCTTGGCCCGGGACAATAAGGGCATAACGTAGATCTTTGGGCTGTCACAAGCCCAAGATCTATCTTACACAGGTCTTGGCCCAATTATGTATTGGGTCCTAAACAGAGTCAAGTACCGAAGGGAACTCAACCATCGATGGGTAAGGTCTTCAGCGAGATCTTCTCCCTCCATCACGCCTTGACGATAGAGTCAATGAAAGAGTGAAATACTTGCTATATAAGGTGAACAAAGGGGATGAGAAATGTACGCACTTACAATCTAGTTTACAGTCTACATCCATCCTTACTCAGTCACCTGACTTTAGCATCGAAGTGCCTTCGGCCACCAAAACGGTGGCCCTGACTCACTATTGTTCATTTTGTAGGTCAGGAATCGATAGGGACGGATTTGGAAGCATCAAATAGGATAGAAACTTAACAGTAATAGGATGAATCATTGATGATGCAACCCTCCAAGCAGTGAGTTCCAACAACTCGACTCTCCTACTTGAAGTTGTACTTGGAATTCTTAAAGGACCCTGATGAAGACCAACTAGAAAATATAGCTTAATTAGCTAGTATATAAATTTTCTATAACCCACATCCAATACAATAAACACACCCAGATATGGTTATAAGATGCAAAAGGTTACTAGTTCAGTGAAAAAATTGATATGCAACAAAAACAATCTACTGGTATATAGTAAAGGCAATTCTTTTGGATGAGCTAAGTATGCCCTGTGTCAAATGTTCTTAAAGGGGGCCATTAAGTTTTAAAGCCCCATTGTTTAATCTAACTAAAGTCATTGTTTAATCTAACTAAAGTCATCCTTATGACAATTTTTCATGGACTAAATAGTTTTAGATAAGTTGTCAAATGAGAGCATTGTCAATAAGAAATTGTGTGAAACTATGGAAGTATACTATACAGATGTTTGCATTTAATCTTGATCCCAAACAATCAAATCCATTGCCAAGGAACTGAAGGAGCACTAATCAATATTTTGTTGGTGTTGGTAAAGAAGAAATACAAGCATAATAGAAGAAATATAAGCTCTTTGTGCATTTTTAGGTTTAGGTACTCGTCTACTTTTAATATGCCTTTGACACTAAACTTTTTATTTAGGTTTAGTGTTGCTCCTTTTTAAGATTAGATAAGTTATATCCCCTTCAAAGTTGTTCTTGCATATAATTAACTTAGTTGCACAATACCTAATTCCAATAATTCGATTCAATGTGCCCCCCGAAAATATTATACGCATACATGCCTTTGAAATTAAGCTATCGCTACCAATAAAACTTATATTGCGTATAACGATTCTAGAGTATAATTGTCTCAAAAAAGCATATTTTAAGGCATTATCTAGTAAAATTGCATGAGAAAACCCCCTAGTATATAAGAAATTTGAAAATAAAGTAAGTTTCATATGAATTTCAACTTGAAATAATACTATGCCGGATTGCAAAATGACCCTCATATATGTAAGAAATAATATAAAATGACACAACTAAATAACACAAATTTATCATACATACGTCTAGCCAAACATAGTAGTACTACAATGTCCCCAAAGAGTTTTTCTTTCTTTTTTTTGTATAACGTGAGTTCAAAGATTTACCCATACGATAAGATAATCATAATAGTAAAAGAACGATAATGGGGGCCGGGATTGGGTCCATGATCATCCTTAGGGAGAAAAAACTTTACTAAACTCAAGAACGATAATGGGAATTGGATCCATGATCATCTTGGTATCTCGTCCCTCTTCAAGATTTTTTTCCAGGACCTTTTCACTACCTCTGATCCCCAAAGGGATCAAGAGATCTTCTATCTTTTTCGCCTTGCACTGATCCAGAGACCAATGATATTCTCATCAAGGTCCCAGATGAAGAGGAAATTCGGACTACCTTGAAAAGCTTTGGTAATTTGAAGGCCTGAGGCTCTGATGGTTATCAAGCTCTATTCTTTAAAAGATACTGGAATGTGGTCAAAGACATCACATCTATTGTACGTCCAACACTTCTTCATCACCAAATCTATACCCACTGCCATCAACTATACCTATATTTCCTTTACTTGCAAAACTTCTCACCCTACTTCTGTTACTCGGTATTGACCTATCAACCCGTGCAACATTACTTGCAAAATCTTTTCTAAGATCTTGGCCAATAGATTGAAACTCATTTCTACCTAAGTTTATTTCTCAAACCAATGAGCCCTCATCCCTGGTCATCTCATTGGGGACAATACTGGGATTTCCTAAGTTGCCATGCACCAATTTAAAACTATAGAAAGAGAAAACAATGGTAGGTGGCTGTCAAAATGGATACGGCCAAGGCTTATGAGGGGTGGAACGATCCTTCATTGGTGGTCTTTTCAAAGCCCTAGGTTTCTCTCATACTTGGATTGACCTTGTTCATCAAGTTTAATTCTTTGTTGTCTATTATATCATAAATAATGGGAAACCTACTGTTTTTGTTGCCACTTTTAAAGTTATTGGACAAAGTAACCCCCTATCACGCTTCCTTTTTATCCTGGTAATTGAAAGTCTTATTTGACTTTTCCAAAAAGGGCAAGTTGATGGCACCATCTCTTGTTTTAAAGCTAGAAGAAATTCCCTTGAGGTCAACCACCTTATTTATGCCTTTTATTATCTTTTACAAAATTGTTTTCCCTCATTGTTCCACAATATGAAACATCCTCAATACATATTGTTCAATTTCGGGACAAAAGGTAAACTTTGACAAATCTTCCATTCATTTCACCTCAAATGCTCACCATAGACACAAGAAGATGATCCACAGATCCTTAGGCATGAAACCTATGTCTCAGAATGATAAGTATTTGGGCTTGCCTCACTTCCTCGCCAAAAATAAGAAATAAGATTTCTCTTATTTGATAAATAAAATGAAGAGATACGGGCATGCTTGGAAAGCCAAGCTTCTATCTCAAGCTGGTCGTGCAGCTTTGATCAAGTTCGTCTTTTGCTCACTATGCAAACTTGGATTTTGTCAAATCAAATCATTAAACAAACTGATTCGGTGTGCGTAAATTTTTGGTGGAGACGCTCTAAGGATAGAAAAGCAACTTACCTAGCTAAGCGAGAGACTCGCCTCGTTACACATATATAAGAGGACTAAATATTCAATTGGCTAAGCCCAAAATTTTCTCTAATGTCCAAGAGGTGTGGAGACTAACTACCAACCATGATCAGCTCTAGACCCAATTCCACAAATCTATCTATTACAATGACTCTTTTAAAAAAAAAAAAAAAAAAAAAATGGGTCGTTGACCCTTTTTATTTATTGTTAATCCTAGGCCAAAGGCTACATGATTTGACCCTACATGGTTTACCAAACCAGGCCCAAAGGCTACAAATTATTGCCACTTAATATCCTCGTCGCCTCCATCTCGAATGAAGACTTGCTTTTGCTCCGGTCAATTGCCTCCACCTCGCATGAAGACTTGTTTTTACTCCGGTCCAGTCCATCTAAGCAGCTACATTCAATACTCGAAGGCTTACCAATAGCCGGGCATATGCTCCTAATAGTCGAGCGAAAACTCGCAAATCCTAACTGGTGTGTCTCGAACCTGCGACCTCTCACAAGGAGAGTGGATGTCCAACCAACTGAGCTACAATTGGTGGACTATTACATGACTTTTCCATCTATGTAACTTCATAAAATAAATAAATAGATAAATAAATAAATAAAAGGTGGGTTTCTTCTTTGGAGAAGCCTAGGGAAGGTTATGGAGATTATGAATAACAATTGCATATGGTCAGTGGGTAATGGTCTCTCTTTTGATATGTGGATTGATCCTTGAATACCTAATCTCTCACCTTTGGCTAATAATGTTTCTCACAATACTAGAAGTCTCTTTGACACTACCCATGAACTCATAATTGAGTATGGGATTATTAGTCTTAGACATTGGGACCAAAATACCATTCACATGTTCTTTGCCCACAATATTGCCATTAGTATTTGTCAAATACCCCTTAGACCCATAAATGAACATGATGTTTTGCTTTGGCAACCTAGCAAGAAAGGAGTTTTCACCACAAAATCAACATATCAAACATTTAAGATCAACTTCCCCAATATCTTCCACAAGTCATAACAAAAAGATCCTTACCACCATTTGTTCCCCAAAACTCTACACAGAATTCACTCATTCCTTTGGAAAGTGTATAGAGGAATACTCCATGTGGGGGAAATTCTTGAAAGACATCATATCACAGTTGACACTTCTTGTCCATTTTGCAGCAATGAAAAAAAAAACAATCATTCATATTATTTTTCATTGCAAGGTGTTTCTGCTTTACTAGCATAGTTCCCCCTTCCTATTCACTGGGAAAAAGTATCGTTACTTCTTAAACAACAAGCTATGGAGTATTTGTGGAGTTTAGAAAACAACAAATACACCCAAAATTCATGATTTTCTCAATTGCAACAGCTTGTATGAATATTTCACCAAAAATGCCTATTAGGCAGGGTTTTGACTCACTTAGGCAAGGTTCGGAACCTTGTCATCTGAGGGCTTGGCAAAAATATTGGCAGGGTTTGACCAACTAAACTCCAAAAAATGTGCAAGTTAGTCAATGATTAAAGCCATGTCAAACTTACATCTGTTAAAACCAAACAAATCTTTGCCTTAAATTTTAGTTAAAGCTTAAAGCCCTGCCAAATAAGACAAAATCGAAAACGAAAAAAAAAATTTATGTATATCACTGCATCATTATTTGTTGCTTCTACTGCATACAAAAATTTTATTCTTTTTAATAATAAAATATTATTTTCCAACAAAAGAAGCAATTACAACATTATGAATCATGTCTATTATTAACATATATTTTATACATAACTTAGATTTGACTTCTCAATACACTCAAACCATGACTATTTAACACACTACCAGCATGGTTCTATCATAAACAAAGGGTCATCAATAGATGAAGCTAAAGTGCAAGACAAGGCATAACCGGTGCTACGAGAGAAATTACAAATATCGGTTGCATACTGCTTGGTAGTGGGAGGTTATGACACCCATATTTTTAGATAGCCTTGAAAGGTATATTGACAAACATCCTAGTGCCTACTGCCAAAAGAGAAACAAATTACGTGATAGATTCGGAATAATAAATTTAACGAAATTGCAATAAAAATAAAAAAATTGCAGTAAATGAAAATAACGAAATAAACGACAAATGTAATAAACAAATAACTTGTATTCAATCAACCAACTAACAATGGGCAAACTACTCCCATAGTTATAACTAACCAATCTTCCAAATCAAACCATAATTGCATCAACCTCCAAGGGTTGAAAAAGATCGTCCTCGAGCTTGAAGCCAAGGAAGTCATATGAGCACAAACAGCAAAAGAGAAAGCATACTGTGAAATGTGCTAGTAGAAGTCGACCCTGAACTATACTTTTGTAGATGCTGGCACCCCAAAGAACTTGACAAAAAAATATATATTCCAATCTAAAAATAGAGTCCTACGTAGATCCCCTGCCAAGTTGAAAGTTGTGCGCAAAATTATCCACAAAATGTGCCATAAATTGACCCAAATTGGATTATCAATATTATTTTGTGATAATACAAATTCATTTATTTGGTTGCAAATGGCCTGGTCTGTAGCATCTGGTGGTATTGATTGACTATTGGGGTGTAAATAACTATAGGACATAAGTAAAGTATTTTGTTGAAGGGATGTAATAAAAATTGAAGGAGGGACTGTGCGAAGAAAAAAATTTATTTTTCCCCAATTCTTAGGAAACATGGAGGAGACTATTGGTGTTTTTCAAATGTTGTTGCGGCGGATAGAAGCGCGTATGGGGTAAAGGTTTTGTCGGAGGACGTTGGGGTTGGGAGGGTGCGACGACAAAAAAAAATGGGATGTGGAAGTTGATCGAACAAGGGAGGTGTGAGGGTCAGACTCGATCAAGCTTTCAATCGACGTGGAGTGGGGACACGACCTGTTGATCGACTAGAGGATGATGATAGACTGGATGTTGTCAAGCAAGTTGTTGTGGTCGAAGTGGTTGGGGTCATCACTGATCGACACAGACAATTCCGCCAATTTGTACAGCAGTGGGTTGTGCGAGCGACTGGGTCGAATGAAGAAGGGGAAGAGATATCGAATAGGAAGGGTGGCAATCGACACCGGCCGAGGATGACGCTGGGCAGAATAGCGATTATTCTGCAGGCTAATAGCAACAGATAATTGATAAGGAAGAACACAAGAGAATATCCCAAAACACAGAGAAATAACTCTAATGTTTAATCAAATTACTCAAATCAAAATGTCTCTATAATCAGCCCACAAGCCAGGCTTTATAGCTAAAACTCGTAATTATTAGAATTTTACCAAAATTAGCAAACCCCCAATAATCACACTAAAACAAAATACGTAATAAAAGAAATAAACTGCCAGAAATCTGGCCCAAATTGGGTTCAGAATCACTTCCTAAACAATAATTAAAATATTACTATAACGGGAAATAAACCACTAAAATTAACAAGCAGTCTATTCCTAAAAGAAAATAATGCATAATCCTAAAAGGAAACTAAAAGATTCCTAATTAAATTGAAAGATTACTCAAAGTTATTTACTAAATAACTTTGAGAGCAAATTAGGAACCCTAGAAACCCTCATGCATCAGTCACCCCGGGTTGGAAAGAACTCGTCCTCGAGTTCACAATGGCTTTCTTGGAATTCACAATAGCTTTAGGTGGCAGTCCAGGAGGAAGGTCCTCTGGCATCAAGTTAGAAAACTCGGCTAGCAGCGGCTGCACCTCCGTTGGCAAATCTGGAATCACTTCTGTTGTACTAGTCCCACAAGGCAGCAGAGCATTGACCACGTCTCCACGCTCAATCTTATCTAAAAACATGGATCTAGAAAATAGGTTAGTATTATTGGCTGTCGGGGTAGGAGTGGTTCCTTCCCGACGAGGTGCCAACACAATTTTCTTCCCTTTAATGCTAAGGAAATATGTATTTTTCCGCCCATCATGAATAACACGGTAATCATACTGCCAAGGTCTACCTAACAATATATGACAAACATCCATAGACACAACATCACACCAAGCATTATCAAAATATTTCCTACCAATCGAAAAAAGACATTAGGCATCGCCTATTTACTATTACCTCACTACCTTTATTCAGCCACAACAATTTATACGGCTTGGGATGACGACATGTCTTCAACTGCAATTTCTGGACAGCCTCTTCAGACACTACGTTCTCACAACTGCCACTGTCAATGATCATCTTGCAGACTTTATCTGCAACTGTGCATGTTGTGCGGAAAATATTGGTTCTCAACCAATCATCCCCTGAATCGCCCTTGGGAGTCAGTAGGCTCTTATGAACAATCAGAGTCTCATGGCCATCCCCATACAACACATCTCCATCGTCATCAGTGTCATACACAGGCTCTCCAAGCTCCTTAGTTTCGTCTACCACATCTTCCTCAAGCTCCTCATTGTCATACACAGGCTCTCCAAAGCTCCTCATCGTCATACACATGGTCTCCATGCTCCCATAATCGAGCATGATTGTGATACGGGTTTTCAAAACTGGAATCAGAATCGTGATCTTCCATCTCACGATTACCAAAATCTTGCGCCGTTAGACGTCGGGTTAACTCTGCAACTTGCTTCTGTAAATCCTCAATCATCATATTCTTAATGTTACGATCACGGTGAGGGGCTTCCTCATTCGGAACCTGCCCGCAACGATCACGACCACCAGCCATAAAAGCTGATGAAATCTCATCCAAGAAGATGCTGAAGCTCTGATACCAACTAACGCCAGGCAGAATAACGATTATTTTGTAGGCTAATAGCAACAGATAATTGACAGGGAAGAACACAAGAGAATAACCCAAAATACAGAGAAATAACTCTAATGTTTAATCAAATTACTCAAATCAAAAGGTTTCTACAATTAGCCCACAAGCCAGACTTTACAGCTAAAACTCGTAATTATTAGAATTTTACCAAAATTAGCAAAACCCCAATAATCATTCTAAAACAAAATACGTAATAAAAGAAATAAACTGCCAAAAATCTAACCCAATTTGGGTTCAAAATTACTCCCTAAACAATAATTAAAATATTACTATAAAGGGAAATAAACTACTAAAATTAACAAGCAGTCTATTCCTAAAAGAAAATAATGCCTAATCCTAAAAGATTCCTAATTAAATTGAAAGATTACTCAAAGTTATTTACTAAATAACTTTTTGAGAGGAAATTAGGAACCCTAGAAACCCAAATTAGGAACTCTAGGAACCCAAACTAGGAACCCTAGAAACCCTCCTGCATCAGAGGATGGGCAAGAAGTCGATTGGCTGTGTTGATTGACTGAAAAAGGATGTCGTTGATCGACTTGGTAGAGAAGAGGCAGTGTAGTTTGTGAGTGACTATGACGTAGCGACAGTGAAGGTTGGCGACGACTGTGACACAACGCATAGACTTGTGATTGGGATGCGGCTATGAGGGGATCAACAGTAGGGAGGGGTTGTTGGCATTTGACGTCGCTGTCGATGGTGATATTGGTGTTGCTACTAGCACAGGCCTAAAATATGTAATCATTTCCCTCAATCCTGCCTTTCATTCTGTGAAGAACAAGTGCATATTTTTTACAAACTCTTTATCTTGCATCTTTGAAACTATTATTTTTCAATTGAACAAAATAACAAAAAACATTGTTCGGCTTTGATACCAATTGATGGATTCATACTAATAAAATAAACGAAATTGCAATAAAAAATTGCTAGTAAACGAAAATAACAAAATAAATGAGAAACATAATAAAGTAATAGCAAATAATTTTTATTCAATCAACCAACTAACAACGGGCAACCTACTCCCTCATTTGTAACTAACATACCTTTTAAATTAAACTATAAACCTAATAGGAAACTAATATGAGAACCCTAATCGGAATCCTTATTACAAGAATAATAGAATTGTCTAATATTACTAAAATACCACTATTCTTATTCTAAATATTAATAACGGTCATAATTCCCTCATTAAGATATGTTTAAATTTTATTTAAATAATGTTTCCCTCATTAATAATGTTTCCCTCATTAATAACGGTCATAATTCCCTCATAATTTTAAGATATGTTTAAATTTTATTAATAACGGTCATAATTGCATATGGTTTTTATTGATCTGGAGAAAGCATATGATAGGGTCCCCAGGGAGTTAATTTGGTGGGTGCTTGAAAGGAAGAAAGTGTCTCAATGTTATGTCGATATCATTAAGGATATGTATGAAGGGGTTGTAACAAGTGTTCGCTCAGTAGGTGGGATGTCTAGTGAATTTCCAGTGACAGTAGGACTACATCAAGGGTCGGCGTTAAGTCCATATCTCTTTGCTTTGGTCATGGATGAGTTGACGAGACATCTGCAAGAAGATGTACCTTGGTGCATGTTATTTGCAGATGATATTGTCTTAATGGATGAGACTAGTGCAGGTTTAGGTCAGAAATTAGTTAAGTGGCAGGAGGCTTTAGAGAGTAAAGGTTTTAGAATTAGCCGTTCGAAGACGGAGTATCTAGTGTGCAACTTTGGGTGTGAACCAAGAGGGAGAAGTCATGCAATTGAGATCGAAGGTGTCGAGGTCCCAGAGTGTGAGGCTTTTCGATATCTAGGGTCTATAATTCAAAAGAATGGGGCTATTGGAGCAGATGTAGACCACAGGATTAAAGCTGGTTGGTTGAAATGGCGAATGGCGTCAGGAGTATTGTGCGATAGAAGGATGCCTGCAAGGCTAAAAGGGAAATGCTATAAGACAATTGTTCGACCAGCCATGCTATATGGTTCAGAATGTTGGGCTACTACGGGACAACATACGCATAGGATGGCAGTAGCAGAAATGCGTATGTTAAGGTGGATGTGTGGTAAAACTCGTAAGGATAAGATTAGAAATGAAAGAATTAGGAGATACTTAGGTGTAGCGCCCATAGAGGAAAAAATTAGAGAAAGACGTTTAACTTGGTTTGGTCATGTGCGGAGGAGACCGAGCACGGCGCCAATTAGAAAATGTTTAGATTGGCAAGTTAATGGAGGGTGTAGACGGAGGGGACGACCGTTGAAAACTTGGATGAAGACGGTGAATGAAGATATCATTGAGCTTGGATTAGGTGAGGAAATGTGGGAAGATCGCATTGCTTGGAGAACCAAAATTCATGTAGCCGACCCCGAAAATCTCGGGAATGGGCTTTGATGATGATGATGATGATGAATGTAATGAATGACCCCATCACCTATTAATAAAAAATTGTCCCCACTGCAAAGAAATTCAGGTTTGGTGGACTTAGTTAATAGGTGTTGGTTCAATTGGTGGGTTTTTTTTATTTTTACCTTTGTTGTCTTATACACCCACTTTCAATCTCTCTTAATCCCACTAAACCCAAGGCCACGCTATTAGAACCTGATTTCTCATCTCACCGCTTCACCACCAATGTGTTTTAGATTCTCTAAATTAGTGCCTAAAATAGCAAGAAAGACACAACGAAGCAATAGGCATAGGCGGAGGTGGTCATCAGTGTGTGCATACATCACACAATAACACCGATTGAACAAGTCCCTTTGACGACAACGACTACGATCCTCGCTTCCTGTTGCAGCGAGACTCATTCACCAATTTCGTCACTGACAATGAGCTCGCTAGGGAAATGTTTTGTCGATCTTCAACAGTTCATCTTACGACAGTGGAGATGTTGTGTTGCCCATGAAACTCAGTTTATTAGTGTTTGGGACATTGTTGTGGGACAATGTTGTGTACTGATTTGTTTGGATACATTGGTGATGAGAAAGAGAAGTTTGGGAGAAGAGAGAAAGATAAAGAGCAGGAACGGGGAGAAATTTCAAAAAAAATGAAGGAAAAAATTATTCTCATCCTTTTATATGTTTTTAGATAAAAGAAAGGGGCGGAGAATAGAAAAGGGAAGAGGATTGCATGATCACGTGTATGCATGCACGTGTGCGTGTTTGGGTTTTCTTCGTGTTCGTGTTTGGAATGTTTTGGGATTCATTGTTTTTATGATTCTTTTTGCAGAGATTTGGATCAAAAGAGACTTTTGGGGTATCCATTGCGCGATTCAATCAGTAAATATTTCTTAGTATTTATACCACTTTTTATTCTTAATATTTATTTGCAAATAATATGTATAAATTGTGAATTACACAAGTGTTTTTTTTTTTTTTTTGCTATATCCTTGGTATTGAAATTTAGATTTTCATTGTATACATGTGGTGTGAAACTAAAATAATTATTTTGAGAAAATTTTGTTAGTTCTTTCACTATCTCGTATGATGTTTTATTATGATTAGTTACAGTTGTTAGATTATCTTTGATATACATGCTTGATTACAATTAATTATGTGGTTAGTGTAGGTGCTAGATGTCTAAATATATATGAATGTTTGTAAATTGATTTTAATTTCTTAAATGTAAATGTTGTCATTAGTTAAGCATGTTGTTGGGGTATGTATGACTGTCAATTTGCTTAATATTAGTCTTTTTCTAATGGATATAACTTTATTGTTTAACTATTACAGCAATACATGTACGATTATTGTGACAACTTATAAGTGTGATCTTTATTTGACATGATATGAGTGACTTGTGCGAGTTGGTGTGAGTCCATAATCTGAAAATTTATTATTTTTGAAAAGGTGCTGAAGAATTATATTGTTAGAAGTGTAAGTTGATTGTGAAACCTTAATTAATTCTCCAAAATTTTATTTGAGGTTCTTGTAAAACAATCGATGAATTATGGTAACAATTTTGCTAAATACTATTGATGAGTGCTATTGGAACTACAATATACTTGATGAGTTTTGTTATTGAAAATGAAATATTATTAGCGTTGTTATCGAGAAAATGATCGCAGTGTAGATGTTTTGTAAAAGGGTTGTGATCGTTTGAAACTTGAATTTGATTGTTATGTAAATTGACTTGCTAAGATGCAATTGAGATTTAGTTGATTTTTATGTTTTTTTCCACAACTTTGAAAAAAAAAATGTCAAAAGAAAAAAATGAAAAAGTATGATTTTAGTATACAAAATTGTTTGTAGTATGCATACTTGCTTGCATATTGGGTAGATTGTTCCATGTGAATTCAACTGTACATATAGTAATATACTTGTTTGGATTGAATTTTGGGTGAGATGACATGATCCTCGATGTGGCACTCCACTTAGGACATGCACACTCGGAGTGACTTCGAAGGCAAATGATGTACAATTGGGTGAAGTGTGTTTGGCATAAGAGTAGAGTGCATAAGAGTAGAGTGCGATTATGGAAAAAAAAAAAAAAAGTGAATTTTTTTTGTGCAATAAAAAACATATAAATTTAACCATAATGTGAATAAATTTAACCATAATGTGAAATATTTATTAATTACTCTTTTAGTATAAATGCATGATTATCTTAATGAAAGAAATTAAATGCTCATTCTATCATTGAATAAGAACTTCATGTCTTCCTTCAGGTGAAATATGTATTTGTTGATATTTTTAATAATGATGTATTATGACTATGAAATGTATTTTGTTGAAAGTAAAGTGTTGACACCGGTATTGAAATACCGACTAAAATTGTATTTATGGTGAATATTGATAAATTTAGAAATTGCATCTATTTGTTTCTAACCATTTCATGCAGGATGGTAAGTCCACTAATATTTCTGCAGGTTAGACTTGCTATAGTTAACTTCATAGCTTAAGCATAGGTAAAATATACAGTTACTTTAAGTATGATAAAACTTATTAGAGAAACACATTTGCCTCGGAACTACAAGTCTTTTAATTGTTGTTTTCTTGTGTATGTAGTTTATGTAACTTATTTTATTTACAAGAGATAAAGATACTCACAACAGCTACTTCGCTAACCCAAGTGAATTTATGTTTTATTTGGTGCGTTCTTATTGAAACGTAGTCAATTAGCCTTTCTCGAGTTAAAGAGTCTTTGGAGGCACTTTTGGAGTGTTTTTTGGTGGGCGATCATCATCGAAAAGTTTCATTGCTAAGTGGTTGTTTACTTTAAATTTATAATAAGTGTTATATTTGTTGTATTTGAACTTTGTTAATTTTCTTGTTGGTTTTAAGAAATGTGCAATTTTTTCTCAGAAAATTTGTGAGTGACAGAGGTGTTGCTGATGGATGGTTGGGACTGACAACACCCCAGATGTCGTTACTATTTTGCAGTGTTTTGTACCTGCACGATGACACATATGATTTGGCCTATACCTGGTAATGGACCCCAAGCTACGGGTAGCAATGGTGCAGCCATCAGCGGACACAATTTTCTTTGGTTGAGACCAGTGTTTTAAAAAGCGATTGAGGCGTTCGAGTAAACTCGAAATGCCAGGAAAATGAGCTGATGCTTACGAGTCGACTGGGTGAATCAATGCAGACATTTTTGGTGTCTGATTCATATGATTCAACTTGGCATAGGGTGTACGAGTCACCATGATTGGGATTATGATCTGATTTAAATTTTGTGAAGGATCTAATGGCTGAAATCAATCACCTCCAAATCAAAACCTAATTACACCTGTCTTTCTGATTTTGTTTTTGTTTTTGTTTTTTTTTGTGTAGCTTCATTTTAGAAAAGACGAAGAAGGGGAAGAAGAAATAAGAAGAAAAAGGGAAGAAGAACACATGCGAGTTGCGACTGTTGACAGTCGATCGTGCAGGGTGCAACTGTTGTCGACAGTCGATAGTCAATCGATCGTTTAAGAGAAGAAGAAGAATGGGAAGAAGAAGAAGAAGAAGAAAAATAAATTATTGACTTACAGTTACTGAAGTCGATCATTATTCTAATCATTTCAATTTTTCTTATTTCTGGAGATCACATCACAAAATTATCTCTTTGTTTGAGTCACAAGATTTGGCTAGTTTGCAAATCCCTCATCTTCTTCAATCTTCACAGCTTCGTTTTTGCTCCACCATTTGCTTCTATAGTCTGAGAACTCGGTTTCAAAGGTAACTCAACCGTCTGGAAGTGGAACTCTAGATGATTATTTTCTATCATTTTAACACGCACACACTCACACATAAATTCTTTTTTTAATATTTGTTCAATCACACTTCACACAGCTTTAAATTATTTCTTTAATTTTCACGGATCGGCTCAGATTCCTCACCACTGCGATTGCACATTTTCATTCATGTTGCTCATCTGATAATTAATTGCATTCCATTAATTTAGGATTCAGCTTGCTTACTGTCTGTTACTCAATTGCATTCATTTAGGATTCAACTTGCTTACTGTTTGTTACTGGTCATCAATCGATTCCTTTTGGTGTTATTCGATGGTCGATCAGGTAACTTCAATATTCATTTTGGTTCTTCATTGCAATCTGCTAAAGAAATTCAGAATTGTTTCAGTTAGAACTAAAATCTATAAAAGAAATTCAGAATTATTATTTGTTTCAAGAATATGCACTATAAATTAAATTAAAATTTATTCCATTCAATTTTATTTTACTTAATACATAGCACATTTTGATGATTGAATTCATGTCATCTTTTGCATTGATGAATTCTTCTTTTCTTATTTTATTTGTTCGTAATTTTTTAAATATTTTTTATCACTTTATAATGAAAAAATGTCTTGCTTCGCCTCGAAGAAAGCTTGACCTCCTTGAAGTTGGAAATGTTTTTAAAACATTGGTTGAGACTTTGTGAAGGTAACAAGTACACGTTGCTTTTTGATAAAAAGATCGCATGTTTGGCAAAGTCAGTGCTTTAACCTTGCATTGTAAACAAAGATCTTTGTATGAAAAAAAAAGGTATTAAATTCATCAAAATATGCAATAAATTGTTCATATTGATTTTCTCTATCTTGCCAGTTTGCATACCACTGCTCTAGAGACAATTATGTAAAAGTTTGTTAGTACTTTCCTCTATAGCTCTGGCATACTTCAAGAATGGTGAAAGTTCCATTATGAAGGCCACCCAACCGCGATGACATTGGCATGCTTCAAGATTGATGGAATTGCAACATGTCATAGTGTTGAAACTCCAGTAACAAACTTGGCAACTTGAATCTAGCTTTTATAAGAGGTGCAAAGATCAAGTGCAAAGTTAAGAAACATCTAAATATGTGTGATCTAGGAAGTTAAAAACAAAAGAGTAAAGCTCGGGTTAGGTAGAAAAAATGACTTACCTATTTCCGCTATCAAAATGCAAGAGGTGTTGAACTCCATTTGGTTGCTTAAAAATAAAGTAGTTTTTAAACATAAAACACCTGACCTAGCAAACACCATTAGCATCATCAACAAATCCTTTACTTCTTGGTGGCAACTAGATACTTATATCAATACGATAATATCCATAATGAAACAATTACCAACAGTGCAAATGAAAAAAAAATCATTGATTTGAGTATTGTTCAGCAGTAACAATATTTGATCATTCTAACTGATGCGACATTTAGCAAGACTGATTTGAAGGCATGTTATGGTTTTGTCACCAATGCAGCTTGCAGTGTAATTATCTGGGTAGTTAAATCGCTTCGCGGTCCAGGACCGAATTACGATTAATCGGGAATAATCGGATTTAATCAGTATTTTTTTAAAATCTTATGTTTATAAAATTTAACCATAGTCATACACCAAAACCTTTTTGATGAAACATGGGAACTTTTTCAGATTGTGATGTACAATGCAGATTAAAGCTTGCATCATCAGATTCATTCAATCATACACCAAAACCTCTATTTAACCAATCTAAATACTTCCAAACCCACAGTTGATATTAGGAACCTACCAACAATCAGCAGCTTTTTGAAATGAAATGAAATAGGAAATCAACCAAATCTATCCAACAATGGTACCACATTAATCAAGTGTTTATTTATCTGATTCAGCAGCTTTTTGAATACTGAATTGTTTTGCATTCCTACCAGTGTTAATGCAGTGTTATTGGTTGGTATCAGCAATCATTCCTCAATCTTCCCTATTTTCTTTTTCAGGATGCATGCTTATACTATTGCTCAAAATCTAATAATGTTTATGAATCAGTTCGATGATTTTGCTCAGCCCCATTTTTTTTTCAACAGATTTGAAATCAGTCAGTTCGAAATCAACAAAAAATAAGAAAAAAAAAACAGATATGAAAAAAAAAAGAAAAAAAAAAGAGGAGGACAGTTCGTGTTCTTTTTCTTTAAGTCCAGTTCAGTTCTTCTTCTTCTTTCGTTGTTCTTCTTCTCTGCAAATGAGAATCGAAGATTAGGTTTTTTTTTAATCTTATACAGACGATAAATCGGCGAGTCAACTCAACCGATTATGCGGTGGCTCGCCAATTTTTGGCTGATTTAGCTAAGTCCGCGAAACCCTGCCAATTTTAACTCAACTCGGATCGGTTTAGTCCCGAATTCTGGTTTTTCGGCAATTATTCGCCGATTTAATAACACAGGTAATTATTCTAAATAAAGCATAAGAGAATGAAGAAGCCAGGATGATAATTCCGGTAGATTCATTAGACATAGTTCAAGTAGCAAAAGGCTCAACATAACACTTCAGGGCGTCAGAGTTTGATATGGTCCAACTTCAAGTATCTAATCAGTTCTTTAGTTACTTGCAAACTTCGCTAGATTAATCGGAGTAGGAATGATATTGCCCATAACTTAGTTACCTCTATGAATGATGGTGAGCTTAGAACATAATGCTTATTAGGTTGTAATATGGACCTTGATGCTCTATTTGTCGTTTAATGTTTTTTATTTGATTATTATATAAAAAAGAACCTCTTAAAATACAACCGCGCTCCAAAAAAACAAAATTTAAGTTTAAACCTCAAAATTCTTCTCTTCACACATTTATCTTGAAACCATCGACATGTCACTTAAAATAATTGAATAAATAAAATTAATTAACACACATTTTGAAGAAACACAAGTTAGTGAAGGTGGTGCGAGAATGAAAATAAAACAAACTTAAATTGAATTTCAATTTCATCGTGCCTTTGGCAGAATATAGTTTTTTAGATTGATTTTATAAAAGTAAATTTAATAAAACTTTCATTTTTGTTTTTTGATTAACACCCCTTCATATAGATTTCTTTTTTTTAAACTTAACTTTCCCCACCTCGTGCCGCCAGCCGGGTTCGAACTCATGACGTGTGATACCATCCACCACACCTCTACCAACTCAATCGATACACATTTGGTTCATATTAGGGCTGGGCATTCCGAACTGAAAAATCGCACCGAACCGAAAACCGGCCCAGACCGACCCGGTCGGTTCGGGCTATTTTAATATTTTTATTTTTCGGTTCGGTTTTTAGGTCCGGCCAAAATATTTTGGTCCGGTCCTCGGTTCCAAATTCCAAAATCCACTGGTTAGCCGGCCCGACCCGATTTCCACTTAATTTCATTTTATTCATTCATTTACACTTCACAAATACATTAAAATAATCATTCCACTCCACATTCATTTCACTCATTTCATTTCACTCCACTAATAGATTAAAATAATCATTCAACTCCTTTTTCATTTCACTCCACTCATTTCAATGCATTTGACTCAAAACTCTCTTCTTTCAATGCATTTGATTCAAAAAGCTCTCTCACAAAGCACACATCCGAGACTCAAAACTCTCTCTCTCTCACAGAACACACATCAGAGACTCAATACTCTATTTCTCACTCTCACATAGAACACACATCAGAGACTCAAAACTTTCTCTCTCACAGATCGGATCTACTTTGGCTTTTCTTAGGTCGCATATCTTTCATTCATGGAGGTTTGTAAGGGTTCAACTATTCAACTTCTGAACTTCGTAGATCCGGTTGCAATTGGAAGTAGATCGCCAAAGAGGTTGTTCAAGATTTTAAATGTGTTTTTCTGCAGATCCTTGCCTTTTGATTATATTCATTTAATAGAAATCATGGGGAGGGCTAAAATGTTGAGAGAAATTGGAGTGTGATTTTTATCTTTGGTTGCAAATTGGAGTGTGATTTTTATTATGGGGAAGGCTAAAATGCTCAGGTAGTATCTTCTTTAATTTAGAAATTGTGTCAACCTGTAGAGCCTTCATGCCTCTTTGCTGTTCATTGTGTTGCCAAAAATATTGTGTGGGGTCTTGATTTGCAAATGAGAAGAGAAAAGGGCTTCGGGTTTAAAACGAGACCGCCCCAGCCCGACATGTCGGGTAACCGGAACCCCGGTTAACCGGCCTTACTCGGTCCGGGCCTTGGTCTTGGATTTTTTAGCCGATTACCCTGACCGGCCCAACCCTAGTTCATATAGATCATCTTTAATATGTACTTAATCTATTTTCATTCATACTTAACCATGCAACATCAACAATTAAAAAAAAAATGCTTCGCTATGGGGTTTGAACCTATGAGCTCGTATTGTGGTCGCCTTGAGTGTGAGACATAAATGTCAAACTTTAAGTCCAATCGTTGGATTAAATAAATCCCAACTAGTGATTCCCATTATTAAACCTCTCATTAGATATAGTGCTAAATTAAATCTCGATCATTGACTTTTTTTAAATGCCTAGGAAAAATTGAAAAAAACCACGCTGCATTTATTATATGCCTAGGAAAATTTGAAAAAAACCAAGCTGCTTCATATAATAAATATGCCGAATTGCAAAATGACCCTAATATATGTGAGGAAATAATACGAAATAATACAACAAAACAACACAAATTTACCAAACATACATCTAGCCAAACATAGTACTACTGTCCCCCAAAAGCAAAGACAAATAATAACAAAAGCGAAGAAAAATATTATAAAGATTGAACTAACTAAAAAAACGTTCAAACAATTAAAAGAAAATCAACGTAGCCTATTAAAACACAACCATGCTACAAAAAAAAAGTTCAAACCTCAAAATACTCCTCTCGTTTCTCTTGAAACCATCGACATGTCGCTTTAGAAATTTTAAATAAATAAAGTTAAATAAATCACAATTCCAAGAGAACTATGATAATTAAAAAAAAAAAACTTAAATTGAATTTCAATTTCGCCGCGCCTTTGGCAGGATATAATTGTAAATGAATTTTAGAAAAATTTAATTTAATAGAATTTTAATTTTTCTTTTTTGATTAACACCCCTTTATATATATATATAGTCATAATGTTCTTGATCATCTTTAATATGTATTCAATATTTTCCTTATGCCATACATACCTAACTATGCACCATCAACAATTCAAAAAACAAAAAGTTGGCTCTGGGGGTTTGAACCCATGACCTCTTATTGTTGCTGAGTTGAGTGAGTGTGGGACATAAATGCAAGGTTTTAAGGCCCAACTGTTGGACTAAGCAAATTTCACCTGTGCTTCCCCATGTTTAAACCCCATCGTCAGATCTATTGCTAAATTAAATCTCAACCATTGATTAATATTGCTTTTAGCATCCTGGTTTAAAAGAATATTGGATAATTTTTTGGCAGAAATTCTAAATGGCGAGGAAACCAGCGAGGGAGGGGGGTGCAACCCTCCATCCCCCTCAGGATGCGTGTCTTCCATCCCCTTCGCGCATTCCGATGGGGCTGGAGGGTTGCACCCCCCTCCCTCGCTGGTTTAGACGGGTTCATTTTTTAGATGCCAAATTTTAGTATTGCTTTTAGCATCCCGGTTTAAAAGACTATTGGTAATGCTCTAAGGTAATTAATAGGTTTTTTTTTAGTTTGACACATTAGTTTGTATCTATTAGAATTTAGCTCTCGTTTTGAAAACTATTTGAGTTTAACCCTTCCTCCCCACTGCTGCGATCTTCCTCCTTCATGCTACCTGCTGCGATTGCGACGCACACCCTTCCTCTTCCCTATAGCAACGACGATTTACCTCTTTCCTCCTCCCTGCTGCTAAGAGGGGTTTGGTTTGAGAAGAAAGAAAATGAGAGATTTTTAGAGGTAAATTTCAAAGTTTTTGTGTTATTTAGATTGAGATGATGGGTTTTGTTGGTGAGAATCTTATTTGTTTGTTTTTTATACTAAAGAGAGAAAATGGGATGTTTTGGTTGAAGTTTCATTGGGTTTTTTTTTTTTTTTTTTTGTATTTAAGAAGAGTGACGATCTGTTATGTTAGTTCATTATGTCTGACAGTCTGACTGAAATAACTCATTGATTGTAAACATTGATTTTCCATACACAGAGATAAACAATGATTTTCCATACACAGTGATAAACATTGACTTTCATACACATTGATTTTCCACAGAAGATAAACTAATTCAACCCTCTTTGCCTTAATCAACATTGTAAACAATGATTTCCCATACACAATGAGTGTGTTGTATTTAGGTGTATTTAATTTGGTTCGAGCCTGAATGGTAAGCTTTCACAACATATTATCTCATGGCACTTGATTCTTGTTACAACTTACAAACTCTTGTTGTTAAGTAAGGTTTCCAATGGATTGGTGAAAACAATTAATGTTACTATGAATTAGTTAATGTTACTGTGAATTTTCACTCGATATTTAAAATGAGATGTTTTATCAATTTAGTCACCATGTGAAACTTGGGAGCATTTGAGCTGCAACGTTATGGTTCTTTTCTTGAATTGGTATTGCAGCTTGTTCATAAAAGTTTTGCTCGATTGTGCCTCAACGATTTCTTGAGTAATGTTAGGTTCTCATCTTGATAATCTTTGTTCAAATCTTTCTTTCCCCCAATTTTGAATGGCTAGTTGTTTGTTTGACTAAGAATTCATATTGTCCATGGAATTGACATGTTTTGCATTTTCTTTTGCTTTTCAGTTATGTTGCCGAGGCTGCAAAAACAACTTGCACCATTTGCTTCTTTGTTTGGTGATGAGAGTTATTCTAACCATGATCTTGAAAAGGTTAGTCCAAATTCTTGACAAAATATTCTTGTAGGCATTCACAATTTCTAACTGGGATCTTAAAAATGTTAGTCCAAATTCTGGACAAAATATTCTTGTAGGCATTCACAATCCTATAGTTGCTGTGGTAGGAAGTTAATGATATACTTCAACATTTGCATCTGCAGGCATCCCAACAAGTTTCGAAAAAATACTATGATGCAAAGTTGCAACCAACGACTTTGTTACCAAAACAAGTTGACAATATGTACACTGCATCACTTTAAGCAACATTTGTCAGTCTTATTCACAACAAGCATGACACACCAGTAACATGTTCAACTTATCACATAAAAGGTGCAAACTATGTCATGGTGCACATTTCATTGCTAAAACTATCTGTTTCAAATTTGCAGGATGATTAAACTTCTCAATGCAAAATAATTGTTCCTTTACTCTGTTTCATTGAATTCCCTTCATGCAGGTTGTTCCGGAAAAAATTGTCGAAACTTTGCAACTAATGGAGCAACGGTATGGATGCACTTGGTGACTAGCAAAGACTACCTGTGAGAATAGTTCAGTGGCCATGCCACTGAAAGTGGGACTGTGATGGCAGGGAATAGTTCCTAGAGTACCATGTATTTCAGTTGTTAGTTAATGTGTACTATCTTACTAAATTATTAGCAACCTTTATAATGACATTTTTCTCTCTTAATCTTCCCATTATGGTTAATTGTACTTTTGCTATGATGAATATGGTCGAGTCTGCATTCTCTTTTTGCTAGTCAGAAAACTATAATGTTAATATGATTTTTGTTAATGAAAATGACATTTGGTGCTTATATTGTTATATACTTAGTGTTGATGCTATGCTTATTGTTTGATTATAACTCGTCTTCATTGTGTACTAGAACATAAAAAAAAAAAAAATTAATTATTATTTGGCCTCTACAATTTTCAAATAATTAGTGTTTAGTATTCAACTTCTCCAACAACTTTTTTTAGGCTTAATTATAGTTTAAACAAGGTAAGGATAAAATGGTTTAAAAATTAATCTTGACCAGTCAATAACATAGACTTAACGGTTTCGTCAGAAAACGAGTGTCAGACATAAATAGTTTTCAAAACAAGGGCCAAACTCTAATAGGTATAAATCAATGAGTGTCAAACTAAAAAAAAAAAAACCCTAATTAATATCCCAAAGCTGTCATTTAAGTACATGATTCGTGGTTTTGAAACTCACACATGCTTAAGCCACTGGATTCCTCACACTTATACATCAAGCGTACTATTCATTCAAGTGTCTAGAGAGCTTGGCCAAGTGAATGGTATGGATTTTGAATTTATCCCAACCTTTGGTTACATTGGGTTTCAAACTCACTCCATTAATTCATTTTCTCTGTTGCAAAATTTCAAAAAACATCCAAGAACCCATCGCACCTTAATCACGCTGAAGTCCCCCATTTTAGGGGCTTAAAAGGAAAAGAAAATGTGTTAATACTTTATCGATTCAGTGCAAAAAAATGCACTAGTCTTTGTCTAAACAATCACATTTGGGTGCCTAGTTTAGTTTGTGTTTTAGGAGGGGTTTAAGTAAGGAGGAAGAAAGTGAAGTTAGTCGGAATCATTCCTTAGTTACACACACATGTAAAAACACGTGCTACCTACTCACGACAGAATGTTATTCCTTTCTTACTTTAGCAGGCAAAGCTGGGTGGTTGTTACAGAAACAAAGTTTGTTTGACCTTCTCGACACATCTGATCACCGTTAATTAATTTATTTCCCAGTTAGTTGAAGTGAAAGGTTTAGTTGGGTAAATGCCTCTTACACACAGCTGGCACTTGAAGAAACCCAGCCAAATTGAGATTGTGAGATCATTCGTCATCATCTATATAAATTATAATTAATTATTGATTACTGTTTTTAATCTTTGTATTAATGAATAAAACACAATTTTTAATCTCTCCCTCTTTGTTTGCTTCCATCTTTTCTTCTTCTTCTTCCTTCCTTCATTCCTTCCTCCTCTCTCTCTCTCTCTCTCTTTACTTTATTAATTAACAAATCAAAAAAAGAAGAAAAGCAGTGAAAAAGAAGAGAGAGATTCGACCGAGTTTTTTCAGATTTCGAACAACAAACCATCAAATTGATTGATTTTTCTTCTCATTTTTTGCTCAATTTGAAGGTACGGATTCTTGTTTCTCCTCATTTTTTGCAGAGTTGTTCAAGATTCAGAGAGTTTTAGGGTTTTGGCGTTTCTTGGTTGAATCTTTTCTTTTCTTTTCATTTGGTTTCAGAGATGATGCAGTTAGGTTTTTGTTAGATGTGATGAGTTTCTCCTCCTTTTGTTGTGAATGGCGACACCTTGGATTCTTGGATTCGTCTTCTTGTTGATTAATTGTAGTGTGAATGTTGAGAAAATTTTGGGTTCAAAGGAGGATTTTTCGGTTCTTGATGTGGATTTCGATGATTTGTACCGGGGAGATTATTCATCTCCACCACCTCCATTACCACCGTTTCCGCCACTACCACCATCGGTGTCGTGTGAGGAAGATCTGAAAGGAATTGGTTCTTTGGATACTTCGTGTCAACTAACTAACAATTTGGAGTTGAGTGAGGATGTGTATATAGAAGGGAATGGGAGTTTGAATATACTTCCTGGTGTTTCTGTCAGTTGCCCACTCGCCGGATGCTGCATTACCATTAACCTTACAGGGGATTTTAAATTAGGTCAGAATGCGTCCATTGTATCCGGGTCCTTTACTTTGAATGCTACTGATGCGAGCTTGGTTGATGGTTCGAGCATCAATACTACTGCTTATGCTGGTGAACCCCCTTCCCCAAGTAGTGGGACTCCGCAAGATGTAGCTGGCGCCGGAGGAGGTCATGGGGGTAGAGGGGCATCTTGTAATACAGATAAGAGTAAGAGTCAAGAGGATATGTGGGGTGGTGATACATATTCTTGGTCGTCGCTTGAAATTCCATGTAGTTATGGTAGCAAGGGTGGCTCGACTAGCAAGGAAGCGGATTATGGTGGCGCCGGCGGTGGAAAAATATGGTTTGATATAAAAGGACTCCTTGAGGTTAATGGAACTATTTTGGCTGAAGGAGGCGATGGTGGTCTCAAGGGCGGAGGCGGTTCTGGTGGCAGTATATACATTAAGGCTCCTAAAATGTAATTTCTTATCTTTTTTGTCTAAGTTTTTTTGCTTTCAAAGTTAGATTCACTGAATGCTCGCGTATGCCATGTTGCTATTGATTGTTTTCTACTCTGTTACTAACCTTATGCTTTTGCTTGCGAGAAAAATATCAATCATCATCAGCTCCTTTGTTTTTCTTTACCAATTTACTCCACCGACTATATGCCATGCAAGTTAGTTAAGTCATATTTCTTTTGTTGATTGTAACGTATGATTGAACCAATTAGGTCATTCCCTATAATTGACGTTGAGTCTGACATTGCTCCATGAAATCTTTGACAACCAATACTTGTGCAACAACGTGGGTTCAATCAATAGATGTGACTTGGAGTTTTGTCTTTTCTTTGTTTGCTTGTCGAGATGCGCCTCTCTGCTCAAATAGTGTTTGTTTTCTATATGCAATGGTAAAAGTAGGAAACTTCTATTCTTCGATAGAAGCAACTTGGGTACGTCAAGAGAATAACATTTACACAAAAGCAAAATGATTTCATATTAGATTTATGATCTCTCACCAATCATGTGACTGTGCGAGTTGTCAACATTAATATTTTGTTATTCTCCATGACCATATACGTATACATTACTTTGATAGCTTAAAGCATCGATATGCATAGTTGCATTGCTCCCAAATACACAACATGTACCTTTACTGAACTATATGTTTGATTCCTTATTCCTTCTCAATAATTGCTATCACGATACCTCTTAACATATTTCTTTATGTTGTTAATGCATGCATAGAAATATGAGCCTGGATTATGAAGACCGATATTATTGTACTTACTATTTAGCATGATAAGAGTAGAATAAGATGTTACATAAGATATACTAAGGTGTAACCGTGACCGTAGTTTTGGCATATATGTGTCATTGTCCTCTCATTCTAGCTTTGAGAATATGGAGAGGTGTCCTCAATTCGATGCTTGTTCATTTTGTTTCATTTTTTTCTTTTGTTGTTAGTCAACTGAAACAACGTTGATATTATTATTATTAATATTATCCATATTGGGTCATTTAGACTCTTTATTATGAATATGGCATCTAATTGTACTCATATTGTTTTTGTTTTTCGAATGGATGATCAATAAGTTTTCTGTTAAGGTTTTTCTACTTGACTTTTTTTTTTATTGTTTATAATTTTAAAAAACATAAACACATCCAAAATAAATTTTAAAAAACATAAGAAAGGATTGTAGAGTAGGGGATTTTAATATATCCTCGGCTCTTCTCTTTGTTAAAAGCATTGTTCAAAATCTCCAGATATATCCTCGATATCTATCAGGTGAGTTCTTCGATATATCCACATATATCCTGATATTTCACGAAATATTTGTCCTAAAATCACGGGTTGATATATCCCAATGCTAATGATATTTTGAACATTAGTTGAAAGTGTTTTGTGCAATGACTAATGGCTCTTCTCTGAAATGACCTCGAGGAAGGTCATATATGTCATTTGGTGAAATTGAAAAGAAAATGTGCAGACAAGAACAATGAAAGCCTAGTTACTAAAAACGTTCTTGTCATTACTGAGTCTTTTCTGGAATAAAAGTTACAGGGATTTTGGGGAAGAAGAAGGAAGCCTATGGAAAATGGGTGTGCTGTTAGATATTGGAGGTAAGTTGTGGTTTAGAGTGTTGGGAGGTTGGAGGTGCGGATGGGCTGTGGAAGATTTTCATGGAGGGTATAGAGTTAAAAACAGTGTTCTAAAAATCGGTCTAGGCGGCGCCTAGGCGCCAGAAGGTGGAAAACCGCCCAGATTAATGCCTGGGCGGTCTGGGCAGTCTGGGCGGTCTGGGCGGGTCTAGGCGGGTCTGGGCGGGGTCTAGGCGGCCTAGGCGGGCTAGGCGGGCTAGGCGGGGTCTAGGCGGTCTGGGAGATTTTTATTTTTTTTTATTTTTTATTTTTTTATTTTTTATTTTTTAATAAGGTTGATTGTGTTCTTATTTTATTTTTCTTTCCTATTTTTTAGAAATAAACTATTTAATTGTTTTTTTAGAAAATCTCGGGAATGAGCTTTGATGATGATGATGATGATATGTCTAAATGTAGCGAAAAATGATTACTTAATGGAATTCTCAAAGGATCTGCCGATACCAATTTTACTAATGTAGATTTTATCAAACATAACTGAGGTTATTCATGCAATTTGAAGAAAAATAAAAGATTACACAAATTCAAATTTATATAAAGTACCCATCATGACCAACTTCAGTCATTTGAGTTTTAATAAATTTTGTTCACGATTGTTAATTTTTCATGTTTTTAAATTTTGCATATGTATATTGACATTAAATTGGATGTAATTGATAAAGTATTATGCTTAACTTTTGTAAATTATTAAAGTTATAATACAAAACCTAAGACCGCCTAGGCACCCGCCTAGGCCCATAGGCGCTAGGCACCTGCTCGCCGCCCGCCCAGCGCCTAGCAATTTTTAGAACACTGGTTAAAAAAGAAAAATAAAAACTCGCAACAGTTCCATGTTTTGGTCCCATAATTAAGCAATCATATATAGACTAATAGACATTTAGGAACACACTTTATTTCAACTTGAATGTCCTCTATAATATGAACCTGGATTGCGTGTCACATAAAACTCATTGTGTAATGTGCACATATGACTCAGATCTAGGGTGGGCCTCATTGGACAATGTACTCGATTGAGTCAGCCAAGTCAGTAAGTTTCCTACCTGCCAAGTTACTCAAACCATTTTTTATTTATTATTTATTATTTTTTGGTAAGTGTTTTTAAATACTGGAGAGGTAGAAGGTGCAGAACAAGATGAAAGGAAGCCTAGGTGATGTGGCTGATGTTGATGTTGATATTGAGATGTCATGGAGTCTGGCTCGGATGTTATGTACTTATGTTATTTCAGTTGCAAAACTTTCATAACTTTCTTGGTGTTAAATGTTAATTTGTGTTTGTTACTTGCTAGAATTAGAGTTACATGCAAAAGAGGTTTCTTAGTTTAAACTTTAAAGTCAGTAATATTGAAGATACATACTCATGGGATTCAAGGATGCAGTCTAGTAACATAGCTAATATATGTTTTTATAGTTCTTCCATTCTTTATTTATCTATTTTGTTTTGTTTTTCTTATTTATTTCTGATAGCAAATTGAATGATATAGTAATTAGGATTATGCTCAATTATAAATTTGTTGGTAGTGCTAGTGAATCAAATACCTTTACCTTGTGTTTGTTACTTGCTAGAATTAGAGTTACATGCAAAAGAAGTTTCTTAGTTTAAACTTTAAAGTCTGTAATATTGAAGATACATACTCATGGGATTCAAGGATGCAGTCTAGTAACATAGCTAATATATGTTTTTATAGTTCTTCCATTCTTTATTTATCTATTTTGTTTTGTTTTTCTTATTTATTTCTGATAGCAAATTGAATGATATAGTAATTAGGATTATGCTTAATTATAAATTTGTTGGTAGTGCTAGTGAATCAAAAACCTTTACCTTAGAATTAACTTATACAATAAGACCTTCAGCATTTTGTAAGAGCCCACAGAGAAACGAGGCTGCCTTTGAAAAGATAAAACAAAATATATAATGCACTTCTGTTGGTCAAATACAGTATGCAATTGCAGGTATGGGAGGCCAAAACTATAGTTGAGAGGTCGTTTGTGGTTGGTTCCCCCCTTGCCCAAAAAATCTCCAAATATTGAGGATTAGTCTCTCACTTGGATAACATTACATCTTTTTCATAGACAAATACCAAAACTCTTTTCTTCCTGCAAGCTGTATAATCTAGTCACGCTTCTACTTTTAAAAACTCTTGGAAGGTATTTGTATCTTTTGAGAAGTGGTTATTTTTGTAGTTGCTAGACTCGAGTAGTGAAGTTACGTATTAACAAATTGCTGGAAAGTCAATGATTGTTACCCTAAGTTAATTTCTAATCCCGACAACAGATGTTCTTTAAATACCTTATTTTTCCAAGTATTTGCCATCCTTGTTCCCTTTTGTAAGTATCTTCTTACCATCTGGCATACCTGATTGCTACCTTAGCAGGTGTAGTTTTCTCAAGTGACTGTCTGTCATAACTCATCTGTCTTTTCCTAGTCGTGGTTTCTTGGTCCTACTTAATGTGCCTGAGAACTCATAATAATGTAACACATATCCACCCTGAGGCTATATCAGTTCACGTAGGCTATAACTTACTCATTTATGTAAGAAATCTCCCTACCCTGTTATCTCTAGCGATTTGGACTCTTGTCAATGCACATTTTCTTGTAGCATGGTGTGCCAACTTGCATTTCTGGAACTTAACTGAAGTCCCACCTACAAAGGTTATAAGTAGACAAGGTAATACATCTTTAGCTGAACTCAAACTTGTCCAACGTTGAACTTGGCTTGTGATTGTATATATATATATATATAGATATATTAAAGTGAGCGCTGAGGGTGCAGTTGGATGATTTTGGTCCAAGTGAATAGATCAACACAAGCTCAATATTTAAATCACTTTCTATGTTAGAGAGAGCTTTGTAGATTTACAAATTCAATCTTGTAATTTTATTAGTGAACAGGCAAAATGGAGCCAGTCTATCAAATGTGGTTACCATTTTACTTTTGCTCCCTTGAATATTCATTAACCCTTCTAGATTTTATTATAAAATCAAAGATCAAATTTCATATTAACAAATTCCATGGAGGTCATAATAATATTTTCTTGGATCTCCTTGATTGCCACAGCTTTTTGTTACATTAACATTTTATTCTGCTGTCTCAAAGAATATCTGCAGATATTCTCAAGTCAATGAGCAGTTGAAGCCAATATGTTCCTTTATTTTCTTACTAGAGAATTTCTGGATAGTCATGCAATGTTTTGTGTTCAATAGATTTGCTAATAGTTGTGTTTGTTATCCATAAATCAAACGTCCACTGATTATTTATCTACCATGTTTTGACAGTGTTCTGGTTAGCATGTATTGAAAATTACCATAATATTTTCTATGTTATCTACAACAAACAAAATGGATCTGCCTCGGATTTCGGGCATCCCAATAATAGTTCTATATATTTGGACTTTCATCATCTTAAGAAGATAGCAATTTCCATTCCTTGAGTGGGAAGACTTAAGTTAGGAAGAGACAAATGACTTTTGGAAGCAGGATGTGAGAATGGGTTTTCAATTAGTTCCATGTTTAGTACATTTGTGAATGAGGACCTCCCTTCCAATGTTTCACAATTTTCCCTGAAATGGGTATTAGGAAAGGAATCTTTCCTAGAATTTCGTTCTTCTTGTGCACCTTGGTATTGAATACTGCCTAGTAGGGAAGTATTGACTCATACATTGATGCAGTTTGATGGATCTTGTGCTATGCATTTTGTGTGTGTGTGTGTGTGTGGTGGTGGTGGTGGTGGTGGTGGTGGTGGTGGGGGGGGGGGGGGGGGGGGGGGGAGGATGAGAGTTTTCCTTTCGTTTCTTAATTGTGATTGGGACTGGATATATTTGGTGTCACTTCAACAATCTCTTTGGTGTTGTTTGGCTGATGTCAGGATTCCTTGAATTCTTATCGAAAAGTTGAACAGGTCAACCATCTTACATCTGTTGGAAAGCCTATTCAACGAATTCCTGCACTATTCGTTGGATTTTGGAAAGAAATAAAGGATACAAAATCTTACGAGTTTAGGAGTTTGGTGACAGAGGTTTTGGTTCTGTTGTGGCAGTGGGCTTCGTCAAGCGTACTTTTGAGAGGAATTTTCGTTGAATCTTTATATGTGAATTGAGATTATGCGCCCAGTGAGTCCTTTTGAATCTTCGCTTAGGTGGCCTTACTTCCTCTTTTTGTTACACTTTGTATCTTTTTTTCTCCTGTCAGTAATATTGAACCTCTTAAAACGAATTTTCAAGAGACCATAATATTCTCTTATATCTACTACCTTTTAAGTTTGCTGATCAAATTGCGATGGTCCATGCATGTGATTTCTCATTAAAAGATTGATATATTAATTGGTCTTGCAGTCAAGACTCCATCTAGGAGTTGTGCACACTTGTTCTTATCAATGTATTCTGTACTATTCATTCATTCCACCTAGGAGTCGTGTCAAGACAGAACGGAAATAAGGATGCATAATAACAGTAAAAGTTCAGATGGAACAGGAAAGAAGATGACCTAGAATGTTCTGGGTGCATAAAAGGCCTGCTTAGTATCCATCCAATTGAAGACCTTTGAAGTGGTCAAATACTAAGCTTTTAAACTTCTTGTTGCAATCACACTGTTTATATTTCTTATCCTGGCCTTTTATTTGTCAGTCATATAGACCGTTTTCTTCAAGAGTGTTCAACAGGCTTTGGGTTCAAACACTACACTCAAAGCATGTTCAGAAAAGATATAAGTATTTATCTTGATTTCTTTTTTTCAATTAGTCATAGGAAGGATTACAAAGAGAAAGATTAGGAATGGGATTTTTTTTATGCCTGCTTTCAAGGATGAGTTTGCTTGGACTCTTTAAAAAGTCGCATGTTGTGTCTGACAGAATCCGCCTCATGGGTTTTTCTTTGACTCTTTGGATTTTTTATATTCTTATTTTAAGTTTCAAATATCGTTTTTGTTTATGTAAAATCATATTATGATTTGGAAATAAATTTTTTTACTGGCATGTTTTCAGTATTTATTAGTTTTCTTTCCTTTCTTCCTATAATGAAGCATCTTTCTTTTTAGCAAATATGATCACAGCTACATATATTCTCTCATCATGGAGTGTTTCATCGATTACATAGTCAACATTGTAGTATTTTACAATTGTTGTGTTTTACTGTTGGGATAAATTCTACCTTATACTTCTTGAGATGTCCACAAAGAGTTGGAACAACCATAATTGATGCATTTTGGAAATTCCCTAAATTAATGGCGCTGGACAAGCTGGGTGTGTCTGCAAAGACTTTCCAATGCTAGAAGTGTGCAAGTATAATTGGGGAAGAATGCGTACCTTGAATGTGTTTGACAATTATATTTATAGCATAAGTGTGTAATGCCCATTTAGTTGTCACGTCTGTGAATTTTTCAAGATTTATGTTGCAGTGGAGAAATGTCCTTGATGTGTGAAATCTTACCCAAAACTTATGCCATCGTGGATTACATGGTAATCAATTAGCTTGATACTCCTTGGTTATGGAGGATATTCCATTAGGGTTTCCATGGTCATGGAAGATTGTTCATAATGGTTTGAGTCAATACCCATAAGTTACGTTAGTGTTTGTCCTTCGGTCGAAAACTATTCCACGCTATAAGGCCAACCGTTAGCCATTGACTAGTCGTTCTTGGGTCTCCGACTAGTCGCCCTCGGCTTTCAAACTATACAATGTTTAAATCATAAATGGTCAATTGAACTCAATTGATGACTTGGGTGGGATTATTGAATGCACCGTACATATTATCTCACTAGCCGCACATCTTGAGGCATCATAATGTGTAAATCAAGGTGTGTGCAAGATGTGCCCACACCTTTACAATTTAGTATCATGATCGACATTGTAGTATGAGTGACTACGTTCTATAAAAACATAACGACGACTCAAGTTTAACCTCCTCGCATTGTACATAGTTGACAACCTGTGGAGGTAGACTGCAGGATGTATAGATCACAATGATCTTCATTCTACTAATAAGTAAACAAAAGAGTTAAAGTGGAAGAAGATTAAGAGATCATCTTTTACTTATGCGTCTGCAGTTGAACTATGCAACTTATCCCTAGCCCAATATAGTTAGGCATATATACCTGTATCAGCATTGTTATCCTATTAGCATGTTTAAGCTTCTCCATCATCATCTCCATCATCATCATCATCATCATCATCATCATCATCATGGCCTTCATGTGTTGTGGTTGGTTGATGAAAATTTTGTTCAAAACTTGATTGAGTTGATTCAAATGATCCTTTTTGTTACTACTTTCTTAAAATTTTAAGCTTTCAACATATAATTGAACAAGTAGTGAGATATAATTGAACAAGTATGAATCAATGTTCTCTTTCCCTTTGTTTTCAATATATAATTGAACTAATAGTGAGATATGAATCGGTGTTCTCTTTCCCTTTGTTCTGAGTATCTCTCCTTGTCAAGTACAGGACAGGAAATGGCAATATAAGTGCGTGTGGTGGTAATGGGTGGGCTGGAGGTGGTGGTGGAAGGGTTTCTATTGATGTTTTCAGCAGACATGATGACCCAGAAATCTTCGTTCATGGTACGAGTGTTTATCTGTCACAAACTTTGCATTAGTTAACGTACTAAATATGCCCCCTTGTAAAATACTACAAAATGTTTTCCTCTTGTTACTTGCAAGTTTTTGTTTTGATTTTCAGTCAGTTCGGTTTGTATGACATACTGAAATCAACAGGCTTGGATAATTGTTCTACTATTAGAAGTTTGTTTGACTCCTTGCATTTCAGAAAGAATTGTATGGTTGTTGGAACTGGAAGAGATGGACTTCCTAAATGGTTGAATACATGATACCATCAGGCGTTATTGTATAATGCTAGGACGTATCTTGTCATATTTACTTTTGCAACAATAAGCTTTTATTATTAGTCATGTTCATTCATTCACTTGTAGATGAATATTGCTACTCATGTAGACTGATTTTTCAAATATCCAAGCATGGAACGTTCGATTAGAGTATCATGAGTGTCAACATGTGTATCCGGCACGATATGTGTCGACACACTTTTATTTTGGTTGTACAAATAGAGTATATTGGTTACATAGTGAAATATCAGTAATTTTGGTTGAGAAAACAAAAGATTGAAACTCAAGGTGCTCGAAACTTTTAATCAACTTATAAAGTCCAATTTCATTGTTCTCATGAAAATGCTAGCTACCCTTGGAACTTGATGAATGATTTGGAGTTAGAAAGCAATCATATCATGTTCTGAAACAAACTTTAAATTGAACTCTTCCCCTTCACTTTGAAATATATGTTAACTAGTTATTCAAGGAATCTTAGTGTACATTTGGATGCACAGTTTTGGACTCTCAAGAAAAAAAGGGAAAGGGAGTAGAGGTCAGGAAGAGAGATCTGAGGTTGAAGATGGTCATCCACTCCCATTTGTACAGGCATCGAATATTCTGGTCTCTCCAATTCAATTCCCCTCTGAAGTAAGGAACTTGAGAATTAAGCAACACATGAGAGTACAAATTCAACTCCCATACCCATACACCTTACCTGTACATTTGCATGAGTGAATTCTCTGCAACCATATACACACATAATCTAATTGAAACAATGTGAATCACCCTAAGCATTATTAGAAATATTGGAACAATCCAAATTATTGTTTTTTAAAAGGTTAAATGTGACGATTGAATAATTTTATTGTACACTTTATCTTTTATCACACAAACTCATAGCTTTCCAATCTCATTCACAGGAGGGAAGAGCTATGGTTGTCCTGAAAATTCTGGCGCTGCTGGGACTTTCTATGATGCTGTTCCCCGCAGTCTCTTTGTTAACAATCACAACTTGTCAACCAAGACAGATACTCTACTTTACGAGTTCCCTCATCAGCCACTTTGGACAAATGTTTTTGTAAAAAATTATGCTAAGGCGTCTGTACCTTTGCTATGGAGTCGTGTGCAGGTTAGTGACAGGCTCACTTTTGTATGCATCACATCAGAATGTATTGATTGTATTTCTTCAGTTTTTCAGGGAACTATCTTTTCTCGAGATATGATTATATACTCAAGGATTTCAGATTTTAAGGATCTGGTTATATACCGCCTTTCTGTCAGCCTGGATAGTGTCCAATTAATTGTCAGGACTTAAATCAGATTCTTTTAAATGTTTCTCTTAAACAACGTTGAATATATTACTTTTGCATTTTAGCACCAGTAGCCTAACTCTCTGGCTCTGGCCCATTTGCCTATCAAGAATAAATAGTGTTCAAGGGGACAATGATCACTGATTAATTAGATGGATGAAAACAAAAAAGATGCATTCATATAGTATTCATTTGTTTGAGGATTGATAACGATATAATGTATCATTTTAAAGTTGCTAATATTGTTTTCTCTGGGATTGTTTCATTATTATTTTATTTTTGTTTCTGGATACATATGCAGGTACAAGGACAGCTTAGTCTATCCAATAATGGTTTGTTGGTCTTTGGACTAGCACACTATGCTTCGTCTGAATTTGAGCTTATGGCAGAAGAACTTCTGTTGAGTGACTCAGTGATTAGGGTGAGTAGGAGCTTTTTTTGTTTGTTGTACGATCCTATTCTCTGTAACTGGGAGATTATGAAACCAAAATAATTTTAAATTTAGTATTGACCTCTATATTACTACATGTAAAACGTTTCATTTATTGCTTGTTTTGTTATTCTTGTGCAAACCTTACTGCTTGAAATAAGTTTGAAAGAGTTGCATCCCTGCGAACCCCCCTCCTCCTCTCTCTTTCTTGTAAACAAGAAAAAATGCACTTTTCCTATTAATTTTGAGTGTCATAAATGATTCCCTATTCCACAAGGAGTAAAGGGTTTCTGACTTAATGATGCTGAGAAAACTTCCAAGCCTAAAAGTTTAATAAGAGGTGGAATTTCACCCTTTAATGCTATTTAGGATGTGCGGCGATATGGGATTTCTTAAAGTGAGTTACCCTGGAAATTGCTCCACGTGTTTATTGCCCTAGCTGTTATTTTATTTATTTATTTAGTTATTCTTTAATTAGTTTAGATTGCTTAGGCACCAAGTAACTATTTTCTTATAAGTAAGGCCTATGGTGTTAATTATTGGTTGAGTTCTAGGTTTGAAACACTAGCTTTATTATTAAGTTGAGATATTCATTGATGTTTTTGCCTTGTTACCTCTATTTGTAGTTTTATTATATTTCTAGTAAGTTTAAAATAAAATGTAAAGGGGAAACAAGAAAAATGATGGGAAGCATCATGACATTCATGCACTAAGATATAAATTGTTAGATGCGTTATACAATGTCATGCACGCGTCAGGCCATCACCATTGCATAAGCATGCATGAAGACCTAAAGGGACCTTGAAAGTCTTGGCCCCCTTTTTATAATAAAATCTATGTTATCCATAGAATTTGGTTGTGTTTTAAACTTATTTTAAGTTGCATTATTTCCATCTTTACACAAAATCTTTATACATGTCTATATACCAATTATTTACGTAATCAATGTGTAATTGATAAAGCTTTTTTTCATTAATGAGGCGTTCAAGCCTCATAGAGGCGAAGCGTAGTCTCGAGGCGTATATGGGGCGTAAGTCTTAGAGTTATATACCAAATTGTGCAGGCTGAAGCGTTTTTGGACTGCCCCGTCTTCAGCGTTTTTTAAAACATTGCACGGGGCATGTTAGAGTCAAAGTTGAGTGATTCCTCAAGGGTAAAATGGACTAAATTTTTTTGGCTTAAAGTATGTCACATATGCGACGACGTGTGGAGTTCTCTCTTATGCACACTTGAGGTGCTTATGTGCACTTTTGACGACACAGATTAGAATATGCAAGTATGTAGGGTTCCATCAGATGGATAATATATCAAGCAAACATTGAAATATATTTTAATGATGCATTTAATGCTCCATGTTTAACTATGATGCTTCATTTGTTTATTTTGTTTAGTTTTTTTATCAATAGATCATCATAAGATGGATTGATTACCTTGATAGTTTTTTCTGGAGTTTGAACATTTGGTCATAATAATGTATCCATCATTTTAATGAGAATCAAAGCTTTTGGTTTAAGCCAAGTTCTGTAGTCTTTTAGTAGGTTGCAACTTGGAGAAAGCATATTATCTTCACATTTTATGAATTTTTTCATTCTTTAAATGTATGATTATGCTACTTTCTCTTCTAGTTGGAGCTATCTATTATTTCCGTTATTATTCTCTTCCAGTTGGAGCTATGTTTTATACATTTTTGGGAGTAGTTGATGTGCTATATGCTCTTGTTTTGTTAGTGAGGAGTAGTTGATGTGCTATATGCTCTTGTTCTGTTAGTGAGGCTTTCTCTTACTATGTTTCTCTCCTCCCCTGAATAAAAATAATAATAATAAAAAAAATCTCATTTTGCCTTTTAACAGAAACCATTTCACCGTAAGTTTTACTAATTGCCATAAATCCATATCTGATCACGTGTATGTTCCTTTTATTTTTGAACTAGTAACATGCACTAATGTGTTTGAATGCAGCTTGTCAAACACATTCTAACATGCTTTCCTTTGGATATTATAATGTTTTGAATTTGATATTATCACCGCTCTCATTTGAAAGATCTTATGAATGTTTACTAATTTTTAAGAAGCTGATGTCTATATTAAACCTTATGACATTTAATTTTAAAAAGTCTAAAAAGTACAACTGTTACTCTCTCTGCTACATCCAGGCCCTGACAAATTCATGCTACTTTTACCTTTGCTTCTGTTTTGCCCTTTGCACCATATACTAGACCATTGTTGAATACCATTGGATGGAGATGAGATGTTGACATTTTGAGGTAATCTAAGCTAGTGTTGGGATTGTATGAGTCAACTAGCAATGTGCATCTCCTGTATTACATTTCCTACTGTGGAATTTTGAAGCATTGTGTCCACTTTTTAAGTTTACTATGAGAATTTGTTACTGATATTGTTTTTTTTTTCTTTTTTTTTCTTTTCATTGTTTTCTATTAAGTTTAGGTATATGGGGCTTTACGAATGTCTGTTAAAATGCTATTGATGTGGAAGTCTAGAATGCTGATAGATGGTGGTGCAGATGCTATTGTTGCAACATCTTTGCTCGAGGCTAGCAATTTGGTCATTCTCAGGGTATTACATCTGTTGCAGCTATACAATTTATGTATCTTGTCTATGAAAAAGTAAAAAGTACAAGTTTAGGCATATTTAATGCAGGAGGGATCTGTAATTCATTCTAATGCTAATCTGGGAGTTCATGGACAAGGTGTACTGAACTTAACTGGGCCAGGGGATCAAATTGAAGCTCAGCGCCTCATTCTTTCACTTTTTTATGGTATCAATGTGAGTTCTTTTATCAAGTTGTACTTGTTAGAGTAAAACATTGTATCATCATTGATATTTTGACTTTCCTTGCGATATACAAGCAAACCTTCATATTCTCTTTTCTGAAACTAAAATACTTGTGAACAAAAGCTTAGTCAGGGAAATCTTATCTAAACCCACTGATTGATTAAAAAGTCCAAATAGAATTGGGCTCCCTCATGAACTGATTTCGTTTTGTAGAGCTAAAGGGTAATGTTGGACAGATGTTATTTTAGTGTAACCCTGTATATGTATAAGATGTTTTCACTATAATCATCTTCAACTAATTTTACCAGTGTTTCCTCTCAGCGTCTTCTACCCAGCTCTTTCATCACTATCCTTTGCCCTTTTCTTTGCTCTCTTATGCCTAAGTTTCATTCTTTCCTATCCTCTCTCTCTCTTTTTTTTTTTTTTTTTTTTTTTATAGTCAGAGATTGAAGTATAGGAGAAACCAGTAAAAGAAAATGTGAGATATAGGGGAAAAAATAGGAAGAGATCAACAAACCCTCAGCTAGAGTTCAAATCAATTCAATAAACACATTAAGTCTTTGTTGATTCTGTACTACTAGGTTCAGATGCAAACGAGACTGAAAATCACAATTGCCTCATCATTTCCTTGAGGATTTAAAGGAGCATGAAACCCAATACCAATAACTTCTCTACAAACACCCATTGACCTCATTGGAGGAAACAAACATGAACAAATGTATACAGCAACCATTTCAAAGAAAAATCATTCAAATCATTTCATGGAGAGAACCTACATGAAATTTTAAAGAAAATAATATCTTCATCTTTAAATGGTGGAAGCCAAATGAAACAATTGGCAAAGTCATGATGATTTTCTTGAACCCTTGGAGAGGTCAAATCAACTTGTTCTTTTATTTTGCTTATACATTTTGTGAACTAAGAACTTCCCCTTTGCATTGCATTAAAATAAGAGTAAAGGTTAGGGCTTGCAGAAAGGCATTGGCGTGACAATGGAGGTGTTGCAGAGATTCAATTAGGAAAGAAAATTACATAAATGCCCCTTAGATTGGATCCCTAAATATCAAACAAGGCATTTAAAACAATGCTATGTAAGTGGGTCCCTCATAAGTCATACCATTTGGTATGTATAAGCCTTAGCTATTCATTCTCAGTTTGCTGTTTTCTCATTTTCTACTTTACTATATCCCTTGGGTATCTGCTTGGGTTTTTGAAATATTAGAATTTACAACCTTCCCTGGAAAGAGTGATGGTCAAAGGACTGGGACTTTTCATTCTTCTCATTCTACAAAATATCTCGGTAGAATGCCCTCCCAGTTTTACTAACTCCCCCCACCCCCAAATTAAAGTTTTCATGTGGGAGGCGATATGGGTTCAACTTGAGACAAAATATGTTTTTTTCTAGACATGGAAGAGACGTGACATGCAAAGAATGTGGTGTGGTGGAGGAATCAAAAGACCATATTTTCATGTGCTATGAGCTTGCTCAACATTTTTTATTTCTTCTTGGCCTTGCTGGTGTACTTTGGGTGTGCTATTTTAGTTAAGCTTTCTTATCATGGAACTTCCTAGCTTGTAATAAAGGGTTAAGAAAACCATGGTTGTTGTTTGCACCATATTTAACCCGTCTCTTGCTTCAAGGGAAGGGAATATTTTCAACAAGGGTGGAAGGTCGAAGAGTTTCAATGGAAGGCTTGGATCTTGTGTGGCATTAGGGCCTGAATTGTTCTTCCTTCGAGGGAGATTTGTTTTCAACTTTCCTCCTTAATCAGTGACAGAGACATAAAACCCACATATTCTATCATTCTACAAAATGTATACAAATGAATTCTCTAGTTATCTCTATTTAACACTACACATTCCCTATTAAACATCCAAGAGGAAAAATGAATTTCTCTAAATCTATCCCAGTTACATGCCCAAAGCCATAAAGTGACTTTAATATCAATCCAAAACTGATATGTAGATTTTTTCGCATTGCTTTAGATCCTATTGTTTTGTTCTGTCCACAACACCTAGACAAAAGCATGAATTATTCTCTCCCACACCAATTTTCCAAACAAAGAAAGGTTTGATGTAGTGTAGTTGAGGCGGATGGGCCTGAAAACGCCTCAAAGGCGAGGCGGATGCCTCACTTTACTGAGGCGGTCTTTAAATTTTTTTTTTTTAATATTATAAGAAACAGTGTTAACAATGCTTTCTTTTTTCATTTTTTTGCTAAGAACATTGACCAATTTTTGATGTGGGGCGTGCTGGGGGCTCATTTCTATCGATGAAATACATGGTTGAAGTTGGAAGTATATAGAGCACTTTGCGCCCTAGACTCCTCACATTGAAATTTTTTTGTTACTGACTTGAGTTTGGGCAAACAATAAAAAAAAAAAGATCAGACAAAGAAGAAAAAAAAAGGCATCATTATAAAAAAAAATCATCAAAAAGAGGGCAGCAGAATAAAAGAGAAGAAGAAGAACAAATCATCAAACGACAACATTAAAGAGAAGAAGAAGAACAGATCATATATATATATATAACAGTATAAGAAGAGGGAAGAAGAAGAAGAGAGGGAATGTACCTGATTTGAAGAAGTCTTTGAAAACACACACAACAGCAGCCACCAAGGTCATTCTCTTATCTAAAACTCTAAATACACCCCCCCTCCTCTTAACCCTAAAAGGCAAGTGAGCTGTAATGGGCAAGTTGCAAATGGGCTGAGGCTGTCCGAGGTGGACGCCTCACTTCACCATTCCGCCTCGCGTACCACTCCGCCTTGCGTCATTTTGAGGCGTCCCTTTGCAAAAACGCCTTGAGGCGCGCCTAGATGACCGCCTTAACAACACTGGTTTGATGGTGGATTGGAAAGTGAATACCAATGTTCCACCCTTTCTAGGAAGGAAGAGGCAAAAGAGCTCGCACTTGGAATTCTGAGAAGAGTTAAGAACCCGAACTGGTGCACCATGGGGCAGCAGAACAGCAACAAATGATCAATAGGTTCTTCAGCTTGGTCACATAACAGACAATGGTTTTGAAGAGACATGCCCCTTCTGTTCATATGTCATGTTCGTATGTCAACAATGAGTACTCTGCCATGGAGTACTGTCCAAATAAGAAAGGTGGTGGTGGCTCTAGCAGGAATATTTTTCATCCAAATGACTGAGTGTACTTGCTAATTCTCTGATTAAGGGTGGAGAGGAGTACACTTTGGGCCAACATCTTGTACCATTTTTAGCAGTGAAATCAGAGTCTTTGCCATTCTAGACCCATTTGTCATCTTCACCATCCAAGGAAGCTTGATCAGTCGTAGCTAACAGTTGAGACATTTGAGGGTTCTCCAAATATTTAAGTTCATTCTAAGCTGGAAATTCCACCTGAGTACTGAGTACTACTATCCCAAAACTCCCTAGCAACATTGTATATGGCAGGAAAGGCATTCTTCAGTACAACTTCACCAAAGCCGTTGGTGATCTCGAAATATAACTTTTTCCCTATTATGAGCTTCAAAATAAATAAGGTCTTGTACACAAGCTTTCATAATGCTTTCCACAAAGAAGAACACCCATAGGAATTGGTAGGGTCCTTAGTAAATCAGTTCAAGTGAGAACCCCATATTTTTCTAGCAATAAGTTGCCTCCATAATACCATTGTTATCGTGTTTAATATCTCCATAATGCCATTGTATTTGTTTTATCCCGTTTTACAGATTTATATGCCTTAATTAAAAAATTTTGCACTGCAATAATTTTATTCTATAATGATTTATATGATTAAAAAATCACATTAGAACATTATTTTCTTATCACATTCATTAGTACACCATCAATGAAATCATAATCTAATTTTATCTACCTAAAAATCTGTCACCTGATCCCTATTCAATGCACGAATACGATATCTTCAAGTTTGATTGTCCACCATGTCTTCTTTGTGAGTAAATGTCTCCTCAAGTAATATGGGAGTGAACATATATTGTGTGTGCATGCATGCTTGCGTCTTTGTGAGAACTTAATGCCATAGCTTTTGGTATTATGTCGGACTTATCAACTGCATTTCACATTTTACTTGAAGGTTGGTCCAGGATCTATTTTACAGGGACCCTTGGACAATGCAACTAATGATGACTTGTAAGAATGTGTTTTGTGGTTTTCTAGTTGGAGGCTTTACTTTGATGCCATCGTTCTGGTGGATTAAATATCTCTTCATTCTTATTTGCAAGGACACCTCGGTTGTACTGTGAATCACAGGATTGCCCCACTGAATTACTTCACCCACCTGAGGATTGCAACGTTAACTCTTCATTGTCCTTCACTCTTCAGGTAATTTTTTCTTCATAAGTTTGAGCTTTCACTTGGTCTTTGGAGGTTTCATAATCGTTACAAATCCCATATAATGGTCTTATTATCTTATAATTGTTTTCTGCAGATCTGCCGAGTTGAGGATGTTATTGTTGAAGGCCTCATCAAAGGCAGTGTTGTTCATTTCCATAGGGCAAGAACAGTTCTTGTGCAGTCTTCTGGAACAATAAGTGCATCAGGGCTGGGTATGGATTTGCCAACTCAATTTTTCATAAAGATCATAGATCCATGGAATCCAAAAACTTTATCCACTTTTATACACGGTTAATTGTCCATTCTTTCAAGTTGAACTACATTTTCATGGAGTTTACTTCAATATGTGCACAGGCTGCACTGGTGGTGTCGGCAAAGGAAAGTCTTTGAGCAATGGTGTTGGTGGTGGTGGAGGGCATGGTGGTAAAGGTGGTGATGGGTACTCTAATGGAAGTTTGGCTGAGGGTGGTGTTTCTTATGGTAATGCTGATTTACCTTGTGAGCTCGGCAGTGGAAGTGGAAATGATAGCTTAAATGGTTCTACTACAGGTGGAGGTATAATAGGTAAGGTTGTGGATGTAGTCGTACACTTTTTGCTACCTTTATGTTTCTTGTCCGGTTTTGGGTGATTGCATTTCCTAATTGAAAGCACAGTTTTCATTCTCTTTTATGATTAATGCACTGTTGCACTTTTCTCTTGGCACTGCATATGTAATAGTTTGGGCCATGATGGCTGCACCAAAATTTGTATTGTCTGTCCTTGGATTGGGTGAAATGGAACTTGATCACATTTGTTTATGTATTTATTCATTTATTATTTAAGGTTCATTTGGACCGTTTAGCCTGAGTTTCACTTCTCATTTTTTTGTATCCTTTTTTCTTAACAGTGATGGGTTCCTTAGAGCATTCTTTGTTAAGTTTATCTGTCTATGGTTCTGTCAGAGCCGATGGAGAAAGTTTCAGACAAAATGTAAATGTTGCAGAACATGGTTATGGGATTGCAAATAGTTCCATTGGAGCGCCTGGAGGTGGTTCTGGTGGAACTGTTCTTTTGTTTTTGCATACAGTGAACCTAGGTGACACTGCAGTTCTCTCTAGTGTCGGAGGTCTTGGTAGTCTCAATGGTGGAGGCGGGGGAGGTGGTGGAAGGATTCACTTTCATTGGTCCGATATTCCCTCTGGAGATGAATATCTGCCTCTAGCTAGTGTTAAAGGAGACATTCATACAAGGTATGTGCATATAGATACATGTAATGCTTTATACACATAGGTACATATGAAAAACGAAAAAAAAAAAAAAAGTGGTACAAAATTCATAGGTTATTTAGGAGTGGGGGGTAATATTGACTTTCATCTTTCACCAAATTAAGTAATTTAGGTATTTCTGGGTTGGTTTCAACTTGAATAATTGTAGCGTACTCTTTATTGACCGTTAACTCACTGATCACATTTGACGAGTCACTCGAAGTCAGAAATATCATAATGGAGTTCGCTTTTAAATGATTTTTAATTAAAATGGCATGAAGTTTATGGAGAAGATCTATATGGCTGGAGATCATGCTCTCAAAAAATCAATAACTTATTCAACTTTTATGTTGGTTGATCGAACCACTCACAGCGAAAATCAGTCATGTGACAAACTAGGTTTGTCTTTGTTTTTCCTTCCTTTTTGTTTACCTTTTTTTTGTTATGTTTTAAGTTTCATAACTTATAATTCAGAGTGTGGTCATTTTGTAGGTTACTTCGATCATATCATATGTATTTGTGATCCTTTATTGATACTTCATTTTCTTGTTGTAGTGGAGGATCTGGCAGTGATCAGGGCCGTGCTGGTGAAAATGGAACCATTACTGGAAAAGCTTGCCCAAAAGGCCTTTATGGGATCTTCTGTGAGGTAATTCTCGGAGATGTGGATAATCATGTGGATTTTGATCCAAGTGATATATGTTCAGTGAGCAGGATAAGCTCCTAATTTTTTAAGAATTTTATTTATTTACTGTTATTATTTTTTTAATAGCTGTGCTATTTATTTTAGGTCACACTTCTTGTCAATGTTTAGTGATGAAATAGTGATCCAGAACAATTCCTTCACTTTGGCATTGGAAAACCAGTTCCAAGAATACGAACTTGAATCACCAATTCACCATTATATAACATTTAAAATCTGGGCTATCAAAGGAATATAGATGATTGGTCTATGAGATAATAGAACTGTTGAGTTTGAATGTAATATTGTATGTCATTTTCAAATAAAATATCAGCTTGTTTTTGTTCTTACCTCTTTTCGCTTCAATTTTGTTTGATATGCTAATAGCATATGGGAGTACTGATTACTGCAGGAATGCCCACCTGGCACATTTAAGAATGTCAGTGGATCTGATAGATCTCTTTGTCATCGATGCCCTTCCTATGAACTTCCACATCGCGCTATGTATACAACTGTCCGAGGTATGATTAAACTTGGCATCGGTATGATTAATAAGCAGCACATGTTATTTTCCAAGAAAATGTCTTTTATCTTTTGTGTCTCACCTACATATTGTATTGTTATTTACTTAATCTCAAACTTCTTGTCACTTGGTTTATTCCTAAAGTTTCACATACTTGATTTAACAGGTGGTGTTGCTGAAACCCCCTGCCCTTACAAATGCATTTCTGACAGATATCACATGCCACATTGCTATACAGCTCTCGAAGAGTTGATATACACCTTTGGTGGGCCATGGTTGTTTGGTCTTCTTCTCTTGGGTCTTCTCATTCTATTAGCGCTGGTGCTTAGTGTTGCTAGGATGAAATTTGTCGGAACAGACGAACTGCCCGGCCCAGCTCCCACACAACATGGATCTCAAATAGATCACTCCTTCCCATTCCTGGAATCATTGAATGAGGTTTCTCAATCATTGTCTTACTCTATCAATGTTGGTATTAGTGACCCCTTTGTCACTTCTGAACTCCATGTTCATTTTACAGGTTATGGAGACGAATAGAGCTGAAGAGTCACAGAGTCATGTGCATAGAATGTATTTTATGGGGCCTAATACATTCAGTGAACCTTGGCATCTTCCTCACTGTCCTCCTGAACAAATAAAAGAGATAGTGTATGTTAGATATCCACCATTGTGTTTAAGTGTTTTGATCCTTTAAATGTATTTGTCTTTTCCTTCAGCCTGAACAAATAAGTTTCTGTGCATGGTTATTGTTTGATTGTTGAAATAGTAGCCGCACAGTGAAGATTATGTTTAAATTTACTAAAAGGTAGAGTAATGGGAGCGTTGTCCTTTGTGCAGATATGAGGATGCATTCAACAGATTTGTTGATGATATTAATGCTTTGGCATCTTTTCAATGGTGGGAAGGATCGGTCTATAGTATTCTATCAATTCTTGCATATCCTCTTGCATGGTCATGGCAGCAATGGCGCCGGAGAAAGAAATTACAAAGGCTACGCGAATTTGTTCGGTCGGAGTATGATCATTCTTGCTTACGGTCGTGCCGTTCGCGTGCTCTCTATGAGGGGCTCAAGGTTTTTGTATATCTCAATGACATTACTTTACCCTTTAAGTATACTGGGGAAAATATTTCTTCAGTTCAAAACCTTGATATATAATTGCTTAATTTTTCCATGCTCGTCAATGCTGAAAAGTTGATGTCATGAAATTTTCCAATCAGAGTTATTCATCTATACAATTGTCATGAGAAAGTTGAACTCCTGACCAGTTTGAACTTATTCAATGAGATAAATAAACTTTAAAATATTAACAAGTAATAAAGATCTTAGCTAAATTAAAACTTTCGGTATTTTGTATCCTTAAGCCATTTATTTGTTTTGTTTTTCTCACAAAGCATTGTCTTCCAATTTTTGGTTCATTCCCCTCCTAAGATGGACATTGCCATAAGTTATAACCTGAGTCAGCCTGTTACAAATATGGTATAAGAAAAATTCTCTAACGTGATAAATCATGTTGGATTTTCAGTATCTATTTAGAAAAATGTGATTTTCAAAGAAAAACCCCAATATGAAATATTACATAAATTCCCAAAATACCGCTTTTCTTCTTTCAATTTCTGACCTCCACCAAACATGTTAGCCCATTTGACGCAGGAAAAGTTATAATTCTTTGGGGTGAATTCTCCTCAAGTCACGGGGCATTACATAGTATATATATATGCCCATAAAATGATGTGGTTTCGACACTTGAATATATGAATGCTACTTCCACATTGCTCTTTTGTTTTGTTTATTTTTTATTTTCTCCTTTCTTGGGCCATATGCTTGATGTTCACTGTTGGATGTTAATTCAGGTCAATGACTGTATGCCATGCCCACATACACCTTCAATGAATGTGTCACCTTAAAATAATTTAGTGTTGGAAACACTTCAGAAATTGAAAGTCTTGATCTTTTCTTCTTTGTTTTTATTTGATTTTTGTTATTTTTTCAACCTGTGGTTAGGGAAAGAAGACAGTCGAGCATTGTTAAGGTCATACGGTGCTAATGTGCCGGATCCCATCAGAACTCCTTAGTTAAGCATGCTTAGGGGCGAGTAGTACTAGGATGGGATGGAGGATTTGCCAAGCACTATAATGCCCATAATAAATAGCTAGGAGAGGATGTGAAAAATACCTAAAATTTTTTGTAAGAGATGTGATTTTTTATTTTTTTTTTACTTTTCACTTTCTAGGATGCATAATTTTTTTTACAGTAAGGCTCTTTCTAGGATGCACTTTTCACTTTCTAGGATGCATTTGGTTTTGACATAACATATGGCGTCAAGCAATAGTTATCTTCTAACCTAACTTATGTATGGTTTCTGTAATTTCTAGCTTTCAGAATTAAGATTTTTATTTTTATTCCATGGCTTTGTTCCCCCTCTCCCCAAATGAAAATAAGAAATAAAAAAATGAATCGTAATTTTATTTGCTCAATTATTTGAATTGCTTCCCTATGAAAATGAATGACTAGATCATTTGTTATGTTTGCAGGTGGCTGCAACTTCAGATTTAATGCTGGCATACTTGGACTTTTTCCTTGGTGGAGATGAAAAAAGATCCGATCTTCCTCCCCGTCTTCATCAAAGGTTTCCAATGTCTCTAGCTTTGGGAGGAAATGGAAGTTACATGGCTCCCTTTTCACTTCATAGTGATAACATTCTCACTAGCCTCATGAGTCAAGTATGTTGTTCACTGTTGATTATTTATATATTTATCAGAGTTATAATAATATAGCCAATTACAAGTGGGTATGAGATTATCTTCTTAGCATTATGCTTTCGATCAAAACAAAATAAAAATAGAAAATTCTCATAGTGTTCTCTCTTAATTGCAGTCTGTTCCACCAACCATTTGGTATCGGCTTGTTGCTGGATTAAATGCACAATTGCGTTTAGTTCGTCGTGGGCATCTGAGGACAACGTTTCTTCCTGTCGTCAACTGGCTTGAAACTCATGCAAATCCTGCTTTGAGCACCCATGGTGTATGTGTTGAGCTTGCTTGGTTTCAGGCTACAACTTCTGGCTACTGCCAGTTTGGACTGGTGGTATATGCTGTTGATCAAAGATCTGAATCTGGTGATCGGGAGGATCCACTAGGTCACTCGAACCATGAAAAGGTTATGATACGGAAAAGGATCTGTGGAGCGGTTTTAGATCCTCAAAGCTTACGAATGCTTGAAGAGAAGAAGGATATTTCTTATCCTTTCTCTTTTATTGTACATAATAGTAAACCTGTTGGCCACCAGGTAGCTTTTTCTTTACTTAAAAGATTGTTCTTAAAAAACTAATTTGTCCAATTTCTGTTAGAACTTGTAAGATGCCTCTGAAGCTATTTTCTTTCTTCACGTGATCATTATGGCATTTCTTAATTGCAGGATCTTGTGGGATTGGTGATCTCAATACTTCTATTAGGAGATTTTAGCTTAGTGTTGCTTATGTTGCTCCAGTTGTATTCCATATCTCTATTGGACTTCTTTCTAGTTTTATTTGTCCTTCCTCTTGGCATTGTATCTCCATTCCCTGCTGGAATTAATGCTCTATTCAGCCACGGGCCTAGGCGATCTGCAGGTCTTGCGCGCATGTATGCTTTATGGAACCTTTCGTCATTGATTAATGTTGTAAGTTGCTTCTCCCTTGCTATTTATGTGCTATATTGACTCTTTTCTACAATAGATGTTGTGTTCCATTGTGATGCTTTGGTTTCTAATCTTTTATAAAAAAAGATATTGGCTATTGCAAGTATAACTTGTCCATGTGCTGTTTCTCCTAATATTTATATTATTGATATTATTATTATTATTAATATTATTGTTGTTTTGTTTTTGTTGTCGTTGTTATTAGTTTAAAATTGATAATTTCATGAATTGTAAATGACAAACAAAATATTAGTAAAACTAATTTATCAAGTCAACATTATATGTTAATTCCATGTTAAGCAGTCTGCATTGATAACAAAGGATTGTGGATCCTTCTCAACCTAGCCATCGTGCGGAATACTCGCGTGTTTTCTCATACTAGGATATAAAATGAGTTAAATTCCTTAGAATTCAAGTAAAATAGTAAACCCAAGATCATAGATACTTTTGCAGTACTGCAGTACGATTTCGAGACAATTTCAGGTCGCGGGTCGATTTGGAACTCTTCTGCAGGTTGTGGTTAGTAGGGGTGGGAACGTAACGAGATGGACCTTATCCCTATCCCATCCCATTCGTTTGGGATCGGAACGGGATCGGGACAGGATAGACCTCATCCCGACCTCGTCCCATCCCAAACAGGCTCGGGACGATATGAGATAAACATGTACTAAATAGTTCTCCAATGAAAAATACAAAAAAAATTTCATCTCACATTGCTCACAATATAACTTTCATCATAACAATATTAAATGTCATAGAAAATTTGTGGAGTGATACCTTACAATGGAATTGAGTTTGTCAAGTGAATGTTGGAAGATGGAAAGAACCCCTCATAGATCCGTTTGCATATTTTCGCAAGAGTTGAAATATCATTTATCGAAGATACAATTAAGAGCAATGTTCTAAAACTACATAACTCATAGTGCAAAACTAACCCCCAAACAATCACCTACCTTTATTTTCTACAAGAATAATTGTCTTATAACCAATCTAAAATGTGAAAAAGTATAAATTTTCATGGGTTCTATTTGACCTAAAATATCCAAATTGAAGTTTCTACCTAAAGAAAGAGTACCAAATAAAAAAAAGTAAATTTTTAAATAGTAGATGTTTTGATTTAATTTTAACACATCCTAAACTTTCCTTTAGATGAGTAGTTTGATTAAAATTAATAATAATAAATATTAAATAAATAAATTCGGGACGAGACGGAATGGGTGGGATTGAAAATCCCCCTTTCGATCTCATCCCACTCTAGATCAGGACAGGACGAGATTAGGATGGGTTTGATAATCCCAAAAGAACCCGAAAAAATTGGAACGGGATCAGGATCAGGATCGCGGGATGGGATGGCCATCCCTAGTGGTTAGTTTATGCATGGAAACACAAACTCTTAGGTAAACTTGCCCAACTCTGTTTGAAATGTATCATTCACTAATTTTTCCCAATATGCCTATTACACGTGGTCAACGTGTCGGACACGCCTCCAATATACCCAAACACTGTCAATACTCGACAGTTAGCTTTGTTTGTTTCTTTTAATTTTTTAAGAGTGAACATTAGGTTGGTGCAAAACTGTAAATAACTGTTAATTTGAGGTTATTAATCCATCTAACAACTCTTTCAATTGCGATTCAAAACAAAGGGTAAGAATGAAGAGCCATTAAATCGTGGAGGTTATTTATGCTTCCTTTTCTTAGTTTTGTTACTTTTTCTTTTGTTTTTTCTTTTCTGTACTCTACTTCTTTACTTCGTTTCTTTCTTGGAACATAGTGTCATCTTCTTCTCCATGTTTATATCTCTTATTTTCTACTTTTATTTTCGTCTTCTTACTTTATACATTTTTTTTGGGGTTAGGAACACTTAGTAGCTAGTCTCCGTCGAGCCTATTGATGTCTCCCCCTCCTTCAATTAAGATATCTTTCTCTCGGGGAAGGGATCAACATAGTTCTATGCTCCTGCTCATTGACTAACTTCGGGAACTGATCACAATAAGGGTTATCTCTATATATTATATCTATATTCAAGTACGGCTGCTTGAAGTCCCCTATTCTGTATCGGTAGTTTAGTCCTAGGCCGGGTTTATTGTCCACTCTTTTATGACACTGATTTGGATGCTTAAGACCAAACATTTGTTCCCTCCGAGGAGACCTCAATAAGGCAAATTAAAGGATAACCAACCCTAGGTTCGTACAAAGAATCAATTGCTAGTACCGAGGACTAAGGAAGGGAAGAGCAACTCTCCTTTTACCTCTTATTCATGCAATATTGCTGGATCAGGCTTTCGCTCTTAGCCCTTTATTTGTTGGCATTGTCCACGATTCCCCACTGACTGACTATATAGGAGAGAATACAAAGGACCAAACAACCAATAATAGAACAACCTATCTTTGTACAATCGCAGTTGTTGAATAAGATAGGTTATACGTTGTAAGACCTAAAAGATAACAACCTATTCTTGGATAAAAGCATTTTTGTACAAAGATAGGTGATAAGTGATAGGTGGCTACTCTCTGTAGAACTAGTTACAATAATATGAACTACTCTTCGATAATATGCTTTTGTCAAAAAATAGGAAATAAGAGATCTAGTAGGTAGGGGAAGTTCAAGAACTTTATGTTATAAGACTAATCAGTTGATGCAGATGATAGAAGCTTGAGTCTGCAGCACCTGATAGAAACTTCGAAAGTTTCTTTTTTTTTTAAAACTTTATAGCGCTTTTGGTATTAAATGATATTTTTTTGTTTTGCTACTTATTGTGATGGTATATACATAATTGTATTTTGATAGGTGATAGTTCCCTCCTATATCCAATTTTTTACTAATTAAATATTACTTAGAAGCGGCTGGGAAATTCTTTTTAGGTGAGTGGCCACTCGTGAACCATTTAACAATTAACTTCTGGTAAACTGCTTAGTTTGAGGAGGTTGGTTTTGAGATATGACTTCTTGGGTCAACCCCTGCTTCAGAGTTCTTTGTCTATTTGCTCCTGTAGCAAAAATGCCTGATTAATCTTGTAGGAATTACTCTATATTTGGCAGGTCAATGCAAGTTACTATGATGCTGCTTTTCTTTTTTATCTTTATCTGAAGATATTTTTTCTTATCAGGTTGTTGCCTTTATCTGCGGATTTGTTCATTATAAGACCCAATCATCAATGAGTAGAAGACAGCCAAACTTTCAGCCCTGGAGTTTTAGCATGTGAGTAGACTTGTTAGCTGCTAAAAGGAAAATCTTATAGTTGTTTTCTCAGTGACACCGTTGTCCTTGTAGCCTCTATGCTAACATTAGTTTATTAACATTTTCTTTGCTTGTGCTCATGGTGATGGTGGGCAGGGATGAAAGCGGATGGTGGATGTTTCCTACTGGGCTGTTGCTGTGTAAATGTGTCCAGTCACGACTCAGTAGTTGGCATGTTGCTAATCTGGAGATTCAAGACCGCTCATTGTATAGTAACAACCCGAGCTTGTTCTGGCAATCAATAATGTTAAATTAACCAGGTATCAGCTGAATTTGTTAAAACTTTATTCTTTCCACTTTTTTCCTTGATTCTTTTTCTTTTATTGTCATATATTCCTCGTCTCCGTGAATCATGCTTGTGCAGCAAGTTTCTCCATTGCTTGATAGTGGATTGAGTTTATTGGAAGTCATTTACTTAGAATTGTTTAGGTTTGAGTGTTTAGTCCCTCTGTTAATTACTCTTATCTGCGTTGAGGAATTTTTATTACCACTAGTATGACTCTTTCGAGTGTATACATAGTTGACGTAGTTGCATCTGTTAAATCTTTGCAGAAATCTTTTACATTACACTCTGCTATATTTTGTTGAAAGTTTTGTCGAATCCTTTCAATATTTCATATCACTATAATGTGCTATTTCCCTCTCCTGTTCACACTATTTGACCCCATAAATCAATTTTGAGCATTGTATTTTGCACTAGTATGACTCAATTTTTGTTTTGTTATATCATCTAATCCTGCTGACATGCATCACCTGTATTTTGCAGTTATTGTTACAACTAGAAACTTTTCAAATAGTTTCTCTGATGATCCATTTGAAGAAAACTCTAAAGTGGAGCTCGAGTACGGATGCCATATGACAAATGACGTGTACTCACAGGTGTTGCAAGACCCTTGGAAGCAAGGCTTCCCATGACTAAATTACAGCCTGTTCATGTTCCATTTTGTCTAGAACCATCATGTCCTCGTCTAATGCATGTGTACGTCACAAATCTATTCACTCTGCTAGTAAGGTCTTCCAGTGACAATTCAAGCTTCTTCGACACCCTGGGTCATCATTATACATTTCCAATACAGACGTCAACCAACTTATTGGTATATTGTGAGGTAAAGGCGAAATCAATCTGATCTCTGAAGAGATTGTGTTTGACGTGGATGTCTATTCAATTTACAGCAGTAGTTGTAGTCTTGGGTTTTACTGTAACTGCCCTGTTTTACCTCAGCATCCATGCTGGAATGTGCATAGGAATCATCAGTCACTGTTGATATGTACAATCCAATGACACTGCTGTAATGTACATTCCCATAACACCGCATGTTTTGTTTCAAGTCTTGACATCCTCTTGATTGTGTAACCATGTATAAGTAGATGAATAGATATGTGTGACAAGGATATTTTGGCAAGAAAGTTAATGATGATTACATGAATATTTCTCATCTTGATATTGTGAATCAAATGCTTCAGGGTGTCTCCAAGAAATCTGTTTTGCACGCACTTTGTTCTGGTTGTATTGCAGTTTCTACAATCTCATTGATAATTTTACCAGCCTCACTTGTATGAAAATGGATTTTATTGTTAGTTTATTTATTTGTTCTAGTTTGAAAAGGGGATTTTTTTAATTTTAGTCTTATCTATTTTATTATTTTTATCCTGCCTTGGGAGTACCTTGCATTAAGCTACGTTATAGTTTTTATGTTCATGGTGATTATTGTGTTTTAAATAAATATACACTGGGCGAGTGTACTGCACAATTTGAAGGAAAAGCGTTTGTACATTTGTGAGTATACCCGCAGAGGAGAGAATTAGGAACAAGAATTTGGTGATGAAGTCTTTGGAAAAAAAAAAGAAAAAACTTGGAAAATGTTTTCTTAAGCTAAACATGTTTTCTGAGTTTCTCTCCCATCTCTTCCCATTTTTGTAATTTTAACACCTTAAATGACTGATTAAATTCATGATAATACTATAGCTCCCCAAATTAGAATATACAACCTCAAGTGTTTTGTGCAATTTGTGTATTACCTCACTAATCTCAAATCTAGAAATATTACTTTTAAAATCTTCGAGATCGGAGTACGCACCTCAATGAAATATATTGGCTTGGTTTTATTTAAAAATCTAAAAATAAATAGTGGAGAGAATATAACGCTCTTGCCCAACGTGTTTTAAGGGATAATTTTGAAATTGCAAACTATTCTAGCCTCTTAAGCCAAGCAATCTCAGGTCATTGCTTCATGTACGAAGAAAAGGAAGAAAGGAAGAACATGGTCGACTTTAGTGTAAGACTTACTTTATGTCCAGGGAGTTATATAAATGGGGAAACTCGTGTGGATCCTCTTAAATGAGTTATACATAGAGGAAACCTCTACATATTATTTCCTAAACTGAATTAGGGCTTTTTTTGTAACCATTCATGACTTTCTGATGTGGAGGCACATCAGTTGGAGACTCTGTTCTCCTATACTTTTCAGTTTTCACTCTAGTTTGTCATTGTTTTGAGTGTAAATTTTTTGTATATATATATATTTACTTAAAATTTCCTTTTATTTTACCATCAACACTTGTAATGTAAGCATTCGAAGTTACGTGTCATTCTCCCATTGAACAAGAATCCTTGTGAAGCTATTGGTTTGCAATGCATCTAAATTTTCAAAACTTTATAATTAAATATGTTAATGTAAAGAGGTGCGAATGCAATGAGTAAACAAAAAAAAAAAAAAAAAAAAATTTAAAACTAAAAAACAAACATTGGTACGCATAGCATTCACATAGGTGATAGTGCTTTATGATTGCTAGAGTAAAATTAGAGAGAATGTTGAATCCATAGATGACATAGTATATGTTATCATCGATTATCAATCTTGAGACACTAGTTAATATTTTGGAACCATTTTTGAACTTTATAAAGGCCTAGTTGAAGTATGAATGTGTACTCTCATTCAGGGAAATCTTGGATGAACTCAACTTCATATTCTATGAATTACCATTATCAACTCAAACACAAAGGTTAGCATTGTAGTAGCATGAATACTTGCTTTAGTCAGGACTGAGGCAGGGGCGAATCCAGGATTGCAGACAAAGGGGGGCAAAAAAATATGTAACACTTCCAAGAAATTTCCTCGGTATACAGCATAAAAGATGTCCTTTGTATAAGAAGTTTCCAAGAAATTAGTAAAGGCATCCAAGTTTGTCTTCTTTTCTGGGTTTTGTTTAACTGATGGAGATATACAGCATAAAATTTCAATTTTTCTGTACATTGCAAACATGTTATGTATGTCACTATATGTGTAGTGTGGAATGTGTACATGTGGTGTTTATGGGGTGTGTTTGTCTTTGAGTGTTAGATTGATTGCTTAGTAACATTTTATGTAGAGCATTTTTTTTTTGCTTTTATAGAAAGATCATTAAGGCTTATTGTGAGATTGTTTTCAAGAAGGATGAGATTGGCTTGGAGATATTTCATATTGTATTGCCTGCTGCAATGGCTTTAGCAGCTGATTCAATTGCTTTTTTGATTGACACAACATTCATCGGACATGTAGGATTGTCATTGTTTATTCTTTTCTTGTTTGTTGTAATATTATATGGAGAATCTCTGAATCGGTTGACATGAAAAACTATATTAAATTCAGGAATTTAGGTTTCAGAAATTCATCGAAATTTTTATTGTAAGACCAGGGCATAAAATCAACAAGTCGGAGATGGAGAAATAAGAACATCAAACAAACTCACATGTTTCAGACGGAGATGAAGAAGAACTGAAGAAGATATCGCAAGACGCAAGTGCAGACGCAGACGCAGACACAAGATGCTCGATTTCTTTTGTGATTTGGGATCTATGATGTTTTTTATAAGAGGGAGCAATATGAAATTTCAAGGGGGGCAATAGTGAAATTTTAACTACTTTAATGAATTTTTTACAAAACCTAATTGACCCCCTTATCCAAGCAGTGGATCCGCCCATGGACCGAGGGTAACTATGGTTTCTTTTGGATCTACATACCCAGCCAGGTCACCTAATCCACGGTTAGTAGACAATGGAATGTATATGTGTTACTAGTAACTAGGGTGTCAACGTGCTCTATGTGTGCGGATTGGATATTCAGTAATTTTAAAAAATGTGTAATAATATTTTTTATTTGTAAGGATCTATTTATAGATAATTGAATGAATTCAAATAAATTATGTTAGGGGCTTAGGTATAATTAATTAATATATGAGAGTGTTTGATTATAAATAATCTAAATTTGAGAGGGCAAAAGTGTAAAAAAAATGTAATAATATTTTTTGAATTAAAAGACACAAATACATGTAGAACTATTCATTGGTCTTTGGGTTTTACATGTAATAATTAATAACATGAGTGAGCAAAACTGAAAAGTAAAATTAGAGTTAAAAAACATACATTTTTCACTATTCATACCATACGAAGAAGAGGAGTTATGGTAATAGACGTGGGAGAATTTCATACTTAGATACCAAGAGTTGGTTGGAGTTTATGGATTAGTCTACCTAGACACAAAGAATTGACCTCTTCTATTTGTCCTTTTTCATAAAACTTCCTGCAAACAAAATACTACATAAACATAAGAACAGAGACTATAAATACGGGTACTTCATGTTTCTTTAACTTTCCAAAGATTGGAATTTATGATGAGGAAGACTTGTGATCATGGTACGCAGCACAGCAAAGCACACATACACATAGGACATTTCAATTCATGTCATGTTTTGTTTGTTTGTAATAGATAATTCAGGAGTCATGTTTTCGTGTTCAGATTAGTTGCAATAAAAACTAGAGATTGAAATGCTAATGCTAATAAATTAAGGAGACTGAGATTCAAAATAATTTAAATCTTTTCCTTTAAGTTCTATATGAAGATGTGAAAGAATAAGCAGACTAAAATTTTGAAACAAATTTTCATCATCATCTATTAAACATTTGCCAAAATATCCAACAAGATTTTCCAAACAACATTTGTTTTGGACAAAAATGCAAATGGGGTGAGATCGATCGAGATCATTCTCAATAAGCACTAAACAAAGATTTTCTTTGTGACTCTGAAGACCATGAGGCTCCTTCAAAGCTTCTGCAAACTTAATAAACTTCAATTTCTCTGGGGAATTTATGTTTGGTGGTAAACCATTATAATTATTTTCCAGTCTCAAAACTATTCCCTTGATGAAGAATCCCACATTGCTCTTTCTCTTATACCTTTCTACCTTCCGGAGTTCATATTAGTCTCAAGCTCAGTAGTTTTTGGACGTCCAAATTAAGATTGCTTTGTTAGGCTTTGATCGAGATCACTTGTTCTTTTTGGTTTGTTCACTAAGTTTGTCTTCAAATCCTTTTGGAGTTTATCCTGGTAGAGCAAAAGAATTGCCGCGGCGGTAAGGAGGAGTGTCAAGTTGTGTAGTATATATGTCTGATAACGATGAACTTCTAGAGACAATTTCTCTTTTCCTTGGGCTGTCATTACCTTGGTTGAGGTCCTTTTTGTCTAATGACGATGAACTTGAGGAAAGAGATTCTCTTTTCCTTAGCGTGTCGTTAGCATTGTGGTGGTCTTTTTTGTGTACTAATTGCTTAAGTTTGCTGTACAATTTTGATGTCCTTGAGCTACTTGTTTTGGAACTAGATGTATTAACTGATGAAGAATCATCGTATCCAGTTGAATCCGTAAAAATGGAAGTTCGGGAGGTTGACCAATAATCAGAGTCAATGTCCATTAGGCTAATACCCTTTTCACTCAACCCCTCTAAATTTGAGTAATCAAGTATGAGTTGCTTGGCTTTTGCTTCTGACCTAGGGCTCAAGGACTTGCTTAGGTCCTTTGCTGCTGTTTTACCAGTTGTCACCTCTTGGTTTCTCAGTTCAAACCGCAAACAAGCATTCACCCACCTGAGGTACACTACCTCTTCAACATTAGAGCAATGGTTAGCTCGGAGTTGTTCTATCTCCTTTGCTAAATCGTCATTTTGTAGTCTCAAATTGTCATTCTGTATTCTCAACTTCTTGTTAGCTTCATGCAACTCATCGACCTGCAATCAAACAAATACCCACAGGAAGAGTCAGTTTTGGTTAATGCATTGAGAGAGCTACGTAAGAAATTGGAAAGAAAAAGTATGAAATGCCTTTCAGACCTCCAAAACAGAAGAAGCAATTTGTGTAGAACTCAGCCTACTAGCCAAGTCAGAGTTTTCGCACTGTAATAGAGAATTAGCTCTCTTAAGTTCCACTGACTCTTTTTCCAACTCCTTTACTCTCTTCAGCTTCGATTCAAAATCCATCTTGTTTCTAGGATTCTTGTGTTCTTGATCTTGCAAGGCTTGTTGGACCTTCTCTTGAAGAGTCGACATTTGCTCCTTGCTTTCGGACTTGATTTTCCTCTTCAAGAGCTTTATCTTTGCTTTTGCTGATTCAAGATCTGTCTTGACTTTCGAATAGTCCGCCACTTGTGCTTCCATTCTCTCCTTATCAGCTTGTAATGACGCTATCTTAAGATTGAAAAGTTGAGCCTCCACACTGTTGATCTTCAATCTGTTCTCTAGCTCCATAACTGTGGTTTCTTGCTCTTTAAGGCCATCATAATTAAACAATTCATTTTCGAGTTTCATCTCCCTTTCTCTTAGTGTTTGGACCATATTCCTCAGGTTTGTTATCTCTTGGCTGGCTTCTTTTTCTTTAGCCCTTCTTATATGTGTGTCAGCGTCGAAATGAGTGGAGGAAACCTCAATGTCCCTGACAAGATCATTGAAAACAGGGAAGACTACTCTCTCTTCATCTGAATGTTCATTTCTTGGGGAAAGTCCAGCGCCTGGATTATGAGATGTGATTTCCTGCAATAGATGAATGTATTTTTTCACAAAAAAAAATTACTACTTATCTAAAGGGTTGTTTATTGTTTTTTTCTTAATTTAATTAGAGGTCTGAATTTTGCGAAATATAAAAATGTTTTCAAGGAATTTTAATTTCTTACATAGATTCTGGGTGTGGCCAGATAGCTCCTGGGTGAAATGGTGGCTGCATTACAAAAAGAAGATGTTGCATGTACGATATGAAGTCCTTCAAGAGGAAGATTTGGAAACTTCTTACTACCACCTGAATATGTTGAAATACAAAATTTTAGATCATAACGAGGGAAAATGATTAGTGATACTATGAAGAAGGGAGGAACAGAAAACCTGGAGAAATCGGAGGTGAAGGAAGAAATTGTTGCGTCTTTCTGGACTTAAGATGGGAATAAAGAAACCCAGCAAAGGACAGAGCCAATGCAATTCCTAGCTTCAAAAGAAAAGGCTTCAAACCGCTCTTGATATCTTTCACCATTTTGAACATCTTGAAGATAATCTTCATGAATATGAACCAATTTACTTTAATAATTTCTCTTCGTTCACTGTTTAACCTTCCAGGAAGCACAAACACTTCGTTCAGGTCACCGTGTCCTTATTGGACACCGGATTGTTGTACTACTATTAAAATGCTCTGCAAATTTGTACAAAGAGAGGTTTAAATTCTTTCAGTTTCTTAATTGTTGGATATGGACGAACAAACTGAAAATTAAACTAAAATGAAGTTTTGAGATGAAAAAACAACAAAACAAAAAAGATAGATTAACTTAAAAGAGAACAAATGGTTGGCTGAGTCAGGCACCCTGTGATTAGATTTTGATTCTAAGTAGTTATCAACCAAAGGAGCTGCTATTCCCTAAAAATGGTTATAATTGGTTCTTGGTGATTAATTATAGAATTCCATTTTGGTTACTGTTTTGAAAAACTTGGACATCCATTTTAATCTCTCCACTCTTATCTCTATTAGTCCTCCTTTTTGTCTATCTTGTAATAATGGCTTTTGCTGTTTGTCTCACAAACTCTTAGCTACGTTTCCACATTGGTTAACAACAAAATAATGGTTCTACTTGTAAAAGTTGAAACCAAATTGAACTTGTAAACTTATGAGTACAAAATTACCTGGCCTTGAAACTGTAAGTCAAAACCCTTCATTCATCTCGACACCGAGACGTTTTGCATCGTTGATTATGTCAATTTGCTACCACATTATAACCAAAAGCCACCATTTTCATCAAACCTCCTTGACATCTAATATTCAATAATTTGAGCATAGTTTTGTATTTTTCATAACATAATAGATTCATACTAGAAATGAGATTGCAATGAAAATAAACAAAGTGCAATAAATGAAAATAACGAAATAAACTAATAACAAATTAATTTTTATTCAATCAACCAACTAACAATGGACAACCTATGCCTTATTTGTAATTAACCTACATTCTACTTCAAAATATAAACCTAATAAGAAACTAATGTGAAACCCTAATTGGAATCCCTATTACAAAACAAAACTAATAGAATTCTGAATTCCTAAGACTTCCTAAAATACTACTATTCCTAATATTAATAACTATGTTAATTTTTATCAATCCCCCCGGGTTGAAGAAGCTCGTCGTCGAGTTTAAAGTCAAGGAAATCATATGAGTGCAAGCAACAAAAAATAGAGCACACTATGAAGTGTCCTAGTAGAAGTCGACCTGACTGTACTTTTTTTTTTGAAAGGCAAGCGTGCCACCGGTGGGTATAGAACCCAAGAAGTGGGGTTCAAACCACCACAGCATTAACCATCAAACCAGGTTACCAATGACTGTACTTGCATAATTGTTGGAACCCCAAAGAACTTTGCACCAAAAATAAAATCCAATCTGAACACTGATTTACTGCCTAAGTTGAAAGTTGCAGGCAAACCGGTCCTTAAAATGTATCAAAAAATTGACACAAATTGCATCATCAATATTGTTCCGCAGCCGTACAAAATACGACATGTGGCGGTGAATAGCAACAAAAGTAAAACTGTGTGTGGTGGTACGAACGAAGTAACGGGTGCAAACATTTAGAGAGGACTAGGGACCACTTAATAAACTCATACAAGGGCTTAATTGAAAATTCTGATAGTTCTAGGGACGGATTAGAAACAAATTTTGGTGGATGCATCAACCACTAGCTGAGGTGCGTGTAACGGCCTAACATTTTTCGCCAAAGTAACCCTAGGAACAGAAAGTCAACAAAAAGGGAGAGGAGAAAGGATACAGTCGAACGACTGGGGGACGAAGACATGTGATTGACTGAGTCAGGGAGGAGGAACTGCCGGAAGGCGAGGGGTTGTCGAGGAGGCCAAGCTGGAAAATGTGTCGACCAAGTTGGTGGGTTGGCTGTCGATTTGGGGACGGACGAGAAATGTGGTGGTGGATTGTGCGATGGAGCATCGATCGAACATGGATGATGGGGTGAGACGGACTGTGGACAGGTGATCGATCTGTTTGATTGAAGGAGGGGTGAGACGGGCAGATGGAAAGGAATTCGAACGGTTGAAAGGAGGATAACTCCCTTTCTAGGTGTTGATCGATGGAGGGGTTGTGATACCCTTGTGTGGGCGAACCTGAGGGGGAGGGTGCGGGAGAGGCCCATGATGGCGAAGCCCTATAGGCTCGTGGATCCCAAGAGGGGTTGGGCGAGCTACCGAAGAGAGATTATAGTCCCACATCGCCTATGTGAGGGAAGGGGATGTGCTATATATGTACGAGGTTGGATCTACAACGTACTACGCATTTTAAAGCCGTACGGGCCTTGGGCCCAAAACGGACAATATAGTACTTTGTGGATTGGATCGTGACAAAATGGTATCAGAGCCGGACCTAGCTGGAAGTGTGTCAACGAGGGCATTAGACTCCATTAGGGGGTGGACTGTGATACCCTTGTGTGGGCGGACCTGAGGGGGAGGGTGTGGGAGAGGCCCATGATGGCGAATTCCAATAGGCTCGTGGATCCCAAGAAGGGTTGGGCGAGCTACCAATGAGAGATTATAGTTCCACATCGCCTAGGTGAGGGAATGAGATGTGCTATATATGTACGAGGTTAGATCTACAAAGTACTACGCGTTTCAAAGCCATACGGGCCTTGGGCCCAAGACGGACAATATAGCACTCTGTGGATCGGGTCGTGACAGGGGTGGTAGACGGGAAGCTATTTTCCAATATGTCGATCAACAGAAAGTGTTGACAGGACCGTGGATGAGGGTGGTCGACAATGGAGTTGTTGACGGAACAAGGCAGTCATTTGGATCAGTGAAGAGTGTGGTCGATAACCTATGTTGCCCATTTGAATTCTGTTGGGGCACACCTGCCATCAGTGCTGGGTGTATGCCCTTGTGGCGCTACTAGTAACGATGGTGGTGCTACTAGTGATGCTTAGGTCTATCGCACGGCTGTTGTTGTGCGTGTCAGGTACTTCTCGAAAATTCAATCAATCCTCTCCTTATTTCTAGTGAAAATTAGATCCATCATCTCCATCAATGCCCTTTCAATTGTTTTTCAAATTGCTGAAGTTGCTTCTCTTTGTCATTTTTTTTTCAAATCAAACGAATTAGAATTGTTTGGCTTTGATACCAATTGATAGATTCGGACTAGAAAATAAAAGAAATTGCAATGAAAACAAACGAAGCGCAATAAATGGAAATAACGAAATAAATGATAAACCAAATAAACTAATAACGAAATAACTTTTATTCAATCAACCAACTAACAATGGGTAGCTTATGCTTTATTTATAACTAACCTACCTTCTAATTCAAACTATTAACCTAATAGGAAATCAATATGAGAATCCTAATTGGAATCCTTATTACAAAAATAAAAAATTCCTAACACTCCTTAAAATACTACTATGTCTAATATTAATAGCTATGCTAATTCTATTATAACATATCCAACCAAAGATGTTTAGGAATTTTCCTTTTGACAAAAATCCATAAATCTTTCAATTTTTAGTTGATTACCATCATGACAAATTTTTTTTATTATAAAAGTTGGGTTTTTACCCTCGGTCTATTATTATGATTGGTTTTTGCTTATAATAGTCTTCTCCTTTATGTAGATGCGTCCGTGGAGGCGTAACTCCCTCCACGACTCTTTTCTTGTGCAACGCTCTTCTTCTTTATGAGAGAACTAGTGTCGGGCCTGGATTTGAACTTTGATTTGTACGGTCTGAATTTTGGCTTTGATTACGTCTTCATTTAATGTGCCTTTATGATCGATTTTTAACCTTCTTGGGTTTTACGAGCTGGCCTAGTAGATGGGACGCCATATCCTCGTGATGGATATTTTCTGCCACATATATGGCTATGATGACGGTCTATTTTGATGTATCATCACTTGCGATAAATGTTATTGTCTTTAATTAAGCTTATCAGATTTTTTGTTTCGATATAAATGAATTCTCATACTTTAGCATCCTGAGCAGTACTGCAATAATGTCTAGTAAAAAAAAAAAAAACTTGGGTGTAGTTGGGTAGAGGTTGATGCAAAAGTCCATGTTTTTCTGTCCAGATATGGATCTCATCCAAAGGCTGTTGAGATCTATTGAAAATTGGATAAATTGGGTGAGAAACTGATTTCAGCAAGACAAGTTCTTTTATGAATTTCTAGGAGTACTAATAAATTCATAAGAATTCATATAAATCCGTAAGAATCCTTTAAAATACATCAAAATCTAATCCTTTAAAATTTCATCAAAGTCCATATGGATTCTGTCATGCCCCGATTTTCAAGAAAGACAAAAATCCCAAATTCCACGTAGGATAATCCGTTTCCCCAAAACTCGGGACGTGAAATTTAATAACAACAGACACATTTGGCAGCAACGACTAAAACACAATTTAGAAAATATTTTTTAATGAAACTAAAATTTTTAATAATACTCTAACCAGGAGAAACCCCTACGGTGCTAGCCCCACTAACGAAACTCCAGTAACGCTGCTCAAAAGTCCCTAAACCTGAAAGGCTAATCGGCTACATTCCCAAAGGAATGTACCCAAGAAGCAAAAACTCACTAGGGTCAGCAATATAGTTGGTGTGAGTAATCTTCATCCAAAAAATCAATAAATTTGCACGCGATAACATCAAACTAAACCCAAACAATAAACAATCACACCACAGGTAGTTCCTCGATGAGGCAAAGGTGTCATGTAAGAAAAGCATTGTTCAAAGAATTTAGTTCCTCAACGAGGCAATCATGTCATCATCCTAAAAAGTAAATATGCATTTACTTATACTTACACTATAGAAGTTGACTATGGCAAGTCTGACCTGCAGAAACATTAGTGGACTTGCCATCCTGCATGAAAAGGGTTAGAAACAATGTAAACGTAATTTATTCATTTTTATTTGAATTTGGTTCATCTTTTAACAGATTGATCACTTAGACGATACCACATTCGCACCACCTCCGAGCCGAACATACATGCATGTATGCCTCTCTCATATAAATGAGGACTTCTCCGACATCCATGCCCAAGTGGAGACACATCACATACATGCATGCATCACCAGATACTCCTAACTATTTGAGTAACAAAAGCCACTCTTGGGCTATCAATGCGCATAGAGTCACGTCACATTTTTTACGGATAAATATCAAAGCCTATTTTAGGCATACAATTTCACCTCATTTCCACAAGACTAACCCAAAGGTTATTTTAGTTTCTCTAGTAGGAAATAGGCGCCCCACCTCCGCAAGACAACCCGCAGGTTATTTAGTTTCTCTAGTAAGAGAGGGAAAATAATAAACCAAAGAGGTGTGGTAGTTCTAAGTGATAGAATTTCAGGTGATTTAAATTTTTAGGAGTCAAAGTTTATCAATACCATTTATTTTTGATATTTTAGAATTCCTCCACGATGATATTTTGTCATTCATAAGTAAATCAATCCACCCATTATTTTTGGGGACATGTAATCATTTCAGATGCATACATTCAGTGTTGGCAACAATATGAGCCACGCTCACCATCCGATAACAGCACAACTAAAATATTAACCAATAGATTAGTATGACTTAACAAAACAATAGATTAAGATGTACAATGGTAATTTTTAAACAAGACAGTGATATGCAATGAAATCTATATACAAAAGATGATGGAATTCACACAAACTCATGCACAAGTAAGAGTCCAACCAAAATGAGCATAAAATCAAACAACAGATTCACAGTTAATCACAACCCCCATTGAACCAATTTTCTGAACTAATCAAAATTAGAGCTAAGACTACACCCTCAATTAAGCTACTATAAAAACACAACACGATCATATTACAGTAAACATCAAAACCCACCATATAATATACAACTATACCAGACTCATTACACAAAAAACACACAAATTCTATATCTAATCAACCAACCCAACAGAGATAACAAAAATCATGTCCACTTTATAAAGAATATCAGTTTAATTTGTTTTCAGTTTATTTTTCCATAGGATTATTTATATGAATTTGGTTTTCACCAACATACTGAGATGAGAAAGGCAACATGATTGTGTATCCCTGTTTCCAGCATACTCCTTCAATAATTCTTTTCCCTGTTAATAGTAATTAGGAGAAATAAAGAAGAACCCCAAATTTGCTTCAGTGTTGCCAAAATTTTCTATAGCTTGCTCATAACCATGATTGCTTGGTTGCTAGACCCAACTCCAATATGATCAGCACACATGAATGTCCACTAGCTCACACTTCTGCACAAGATTGACAAGGTCCCACATACATATTAGTGCCCATCTCTGTGTATTCCATTTCTTGCATTCACTTATTTCTTTCATGATGAAACATTACCCCTTCTCAAAATCAACATCAAAAACAAAATAAGACATAAGAAAGAAAACACAAACACGACACATTCGAATTCTGAACAAAGGGTAATCGCAATCATGAAGAGTACAAAATTTTCTCTAGGAACTCGTGTGTTCTCTAATGATGAATTTCTTTCTAATCTATTATCACTTAAGCATAAAAAGTTATCCTACGAAGATGAAAATCCTATGTAACACTGTGATTACTAATACTACCAAAGCTGTTGCACAATGCCTTCTTTGTAGATGAAACATATACTCTCAAAAATCTATTATTAAGAGGTTCATCACCCATCCACACTTCTTGTCAGAAATTCACTGTCACCATGACACCAAGCCATTTCAATGCCTCAGAAGAGACCCATCCTAATGCTATTACGAAGTAAATTACAGCACAATCTATCATACTTACCCAAATCTCCATTCAAAACTATGCAATATGCATATGTAATTATCTAAATTAAGTTTTCCTTATAAAATCAACAAGTAGCCACTCACAAAACCGCCCCACTTTCTGAAGTCCTCAAATCTTAACCATCAAATAAAAGATCCAAATAGATTGGAAATAAAAAAAAAATAACTACCGAGCAGAGCACATACTAATAGAGTTTCATTTCAATAACAATAAAACACTATCCATCAACTACAACCTAAACAAACATGAATTCTCAAGTTTCTCAGATAAAAATCATTAAATTACTTCGAGCCAACAAAACCCATTATTACAAATCACTCAAACAACAAATTTACTCCACACCCAATTCACAAAAACCCGTCAAACATAAGCATCAAACAAGATTTCAACCCAAAATTTGACACAAAACACACAAATCAAAGCAAACAAGCTTCAACTAAACCAACATACAACAACAAACAATCTGGAGAGGAGATGAAAATGAACTCACCATTCTAATTGCCACATCGACCATTCTCTGCTGCAATACCACGCACCGCCAAAGGATTGATTGGAGATGGGTTGTCCGGTCGAGCTCTCCCTCTTTGTGCGAATCTGTTCTTTTTGGTGATGAAATCAAACAAGAAAGAGAAAAGAAGAGGAAGGAAGGATTTCGGGGCGGTGGGATCGACTGCGACGCTCGATCAGAGAGTGTGCTCGCCGCCAATGAACAGAAGAAGAAAAAAAAATGCAAAGAAGGGAAGGAGGAAGAAGAAAAGAGAGTTTTTCTCTTTATAAGGTGGGTGGCTATTCGCCCCCACTGATCTTCTAAAAGCACCCACCTTCTAAACTCACCAAATAAAACGAAGTTTAAATTCAATTAAATGTAATCCTAGTTTATTTAATGTAAAATAAAATAAAGGGTATTACAAATTCTTTAAAATCCATTAAAATTCTTTGCAATCCGGGTCTATAAATCTTTCACAACCCATTAAAATCCTTAATAATACACCCCCCCAACGTATCAATGATCCTGCATAGACTTCGTCGAGCAACCTAAGATCTATCCTCCATTAGATTTGGAGCAAGAAAATCCTACTGAAACCCTCTCTCTGAATTTCTGTCTAACTCTCTTTTTATATGACTATGTAGTCAGTAATGCTTTGGGATGAAAGCAAGTAAACAAAAATAACACTAGCTGTGTATTCAACACTGAATCGAAGAGGGCTTCGCTGTACCGTGTTGAGGACTCAGTTCAGGTATGGTTTCTTTTGATTTTTCTTAATATATTGAAACTCAAATCTTAACCTCTTTGAAGGCTTCTTGATGATCTCAAACCCATGCTTGTATTGGAATTATACACGTCTCTTTTGTAATAGCTCGCTTTAGTTCTTCTCTTTGTTGTTGACTGCCAACTGTTTGATAAAATGCTCTGGTGCTGAATACAAGCTTGCTTTTCTAAGAAACGAATTGCAGACACACCCATTTCTTGCTTCGGAGTTATATTACAACACCCCATTTTGCTGCTGACCTTACACTGTAAAAGTTAAACCTCCTTTTATATTGGGTATATCATATAGCTAATGATCATACAGATTGTATAAAAATGGCACTCTTTCAGTATTAAGGGATTTCAGCAGCAATTAAACACACTATTGATGTTAATTTCTTACAACAACTCAACTAGACACGTGGTGCTTTTTGGATTAATTACATTTGTGTATGGCATATGCAGATATATCTTGTTCTTGTTTTTCATTGTCTATGAATGATTACATTTGTTAGTTCTAATTGGTTGCTGTTGGTAGGAAAAAGGTGAATCTCATGACAAGAGGAGTCTGTGTGGAATCAGCGTGGGAAGGACAGTGAAAGACGCTTGCCATCTGCTCTTAAATACTGCGATGCTTCATATTTCAGTTTACGCGTTTTTCCTGATATGCCTTCATTGCTTTGTCACCAACTCTCTATGTCAAGATCTTGAAAATATGTAAGTCTCACATAACTTCACATGTTGCACAATGCAAAAGATCATATTAGGGAAGTTTGCAATGGTCGCAAACGAAGAATGGATCTCTTAACCTTTTTCACTGTGTTTTGCGACTGTTCTCTGGATCACCAAAATGACATGTTTGGACAAGTTCATAGTTGGATGACAAAATAAAAATTGTTGATCGGCATCTAAAATTAGTGCTACTTGGAATTGGCATATCCATCCCGATGGTCCAGTAATGTAGTCTGAGATGCATGCTTTTTCGTTGAATAAATGGTCATGGTGCAGTTTTTTTGTATTTGGAAGACTGGAAATGGAAGTGATTGTTCTTTTATTGAATGATCTTATAGGATAGATAGCATAGTGTTGAATGCCGGGGAGGAGCTCTGGGAGGAAACCTTACCTTTGCAAATGGGTTCTCGCCTTTATGAGCTTCAAGGGCTCAAACCATCCAAGTGGTATGAAGTGAAGATATCATATCCAGCTTCTGTATGTACTAATTTTCTTTCATTTTTTTTGGTCTTATTTTATTTTATATTATTGCTTTTCAAGTTTATTAGTTGAAGCTTATGTGGTTTGTTCTACAGGTCCCAGCAAGCTTTTCTCTTCAACTTAGGAGAGGCAAATCAAACATTGAAAATAACTGGAATAGGAGATTACTCAACACCGAGAAACTGATTTTTAGAGTTGATGATGATTATTTGGTGAGTTCATCCAGCCTAAGTGTCAAGGCTAAAGAGCCTAATTTGTTATTTTCTGATAAATTTTGAAATGCAGAATGCCAGTAAGGGTAAAATACTTGTTCTTGTTAATGTGGAGCCCGAAGGAGTTGTTGCAATACCGCATGTTCAGGATAGAGAGTATATCATATTTAATATTGGTAATGCCCCCTTACCACCTTTGGAATTTTATATGTTTGCATAATTTTCATGTCTTTCATGCAAAGATGATCCGTAGATCACTTATTCTGTGTGACCTAAACTGGGATGAGGTTTATTTTTTATTTTTTTGAGTTATTAATAATTAAATTTACAATGGAAAATGTTATGAACATAGACATCTTTAACATGTCCCTGGAACATGGAAAGACCTCGTAGCTATAAAGCCTGCTGTGTCAGAAATAAACTCATTTAGGTATTTACCACTTAGTTGGGTAGATGGGGGCGTAGACAACAACCAAAACTTTCCTATTACGTTTGAAGTACTTTGAGAAGTCTATAAATAAATAAATAAATGAATTGATATTGAAATTCGCAACTGCATGGTTTAAAGTTGCTCTTGAATCTTGATAGGAAGCTGAAATTACGTCGTCTTTATTTGAAAAGATCAGTGAATAAATGAAAAAGAAAAGAAGAGAACCTTAAATGCATTGTATAATAACCAGAACAATATCTGATAGTGTTATGTGCTGCAAGAATAAAATGACCCAAGGTTGTGATTACTTCACATAGATCTGTGATTGATCCTCCAATACAACGTGAAGGTTTAAAATTTTTTGTAGAATGTGAACGAGAAACATGCACCATGAGAACAAAGGGGTAGAAAGAAGAAGAGTTGAACACCACATATTTGTGTATCATAACTGGAACGGATTACTTATGATACAGAATCAAATGGTGCTTAATAGTTGAAGAAAGTCAATAACCACATGTAAAATGGATCCTTTCTCAATATTCACTGTAAAACGGGCTTTGGATGACCATAAGTTTTAGATGAATCTCAGGAACTATCATAGTTTATTCATGTGTCTCTGTTCATCCAACAGGAACAGGCCCGAAAAATTCAGTGTCCTGGTCACATAGAGTTCAAAGTAAATATAGAAGACATTTAAATAGAATAATAATTGATTTTGTTATGAACTTCAACAATATCACGTTGTTGATCTTAAAAACACTAAGGTTGGAACATTAACCTATCCAATTTGCCAACTAGGACTCAAAATAATAATAAACAATAAATAACAATAATAATAATAATAAAAGAACAAAAACCAAACTAAGAATTCATTGTGGGAAAAACCCAACCCTATAAAAGTAAACTGGGACTTCCATAATCATCACACCCAAATCCACTTTCTTGTTGCAAAAAAAATCATCTTATTATGTTCCTTGCACACTTACTAGGAAGGGCTGATCATTTGTAGTCATTGTGTTTTCTGTGGCACTGCCCAAAAATCCATAGATCGCCTACTCTTACACTGAGACATCTCCAACTCCATCTAGAGGAAGTGTTAAGCAGAATTTCACATCATCTCTTGCTTGTTTTTTGGATTGGGCCGAAGCGTGAACCTCAACCAACAGTTCTAACTTGAATCTCTCTCTTATAGGGAAATGGATTTGGGACATAAGCTTTCATGCATTTGCCTGGGTCATTTGGAGAGAAAGGAATAGTAAAATCTTAAAAGTAGTTATAAAGGTGTAGATAGCCTGTGGATAGACATTAAAATAAACTTGTGGGTGTGCGGTTATACTCAGGGTTTCTTAAAAGACTTGCATTACCCTCATGTATGTTTGATTTGGGAGAGCTTGTGCATAATAGTATTACTTGATGTAATTTTGGTCTAGCCCCAGTGATCCCCTCACTACGTGCTAGCTTTACCCAATAAAAATACCTTGCACAACATCTTACTTTTCGATGAATGGTGACTCGCTGTCTTCCAACACCTCCATTGACCTTTCATAGATGCAAGTAACACTGCGTACATCCCAAAATGATTAAAGAAGTACATCCCTAAGTTGTTGACCCACTCACAATGAAGATGACGATGATTAATGTTATCCGAATTCAACAGAGCACACAACTCTCATCAATATTTATCCCTCAATGATTCTACTGTCTACAGATTCAGAGATGATTTGCAATAACATCAAGATTATCGTGCGGTTTTGGGGCAGGAATAGGGGTACTGTAAAGCAATCTCTAATATGTGTTTGCTTGTTAGATTCGGGTAGCTTATTTAGGTCTGTGTTTTGTAGCCTCATGTCGAGGTAAGTTCCTTTTTACTTTGCTCTTTCTTTTTCCTTGTCTTTGTTTCCTTTGAGTTTCTCTCTCAGTTTCAATGAAACATTGTCTATTGATAAATATGAAAAAGGATTCAACTGTCTTGGATGGGAGATTGTTCAAAACTGTTTTCCACATAAAGATAAATACTCTAGTAGGCACCCTGCATGTCTAAACAAGTTTCACAGGAAAGTTGTTAAAAGCTCCAAGAGGAAACTGATCCGTTACCATGACAGGAAAATAAGATGACACTGGAATTTCTGTCTTTATTTCACTTCTGTACCCATTTATCCTCCTCCCCTTCCAAGGCACCTCCTCTAGCACTTCGGATAATAACTCAGTCACTAGATCTCTACAGATAGACCTCCTCCTAAGACAAAAGTTCACTCTATCCTCCCATTAACCAGTCCCCAAACTCCAACCCCCATGTTTATTATTACATAGAGCATAGAACCATGGGAGTTTCATTCCCAGTTCACACATCCTGCCAAAATATAAATTTATCACCCTTCGTCAGAACTACCTCAGCCCCCTTCATAAAGTTTATTAAAGATTAACTTCCGAGTATCAATTCTATACGAATGTGTTGGATGATTATGGACCCAATTAGATCCCATTGGGTCCTATTTTTCTCAGATAATATCCTACCACAACAAAGTTGCTTCTGTCCCATGTCCCCATTACCTCTTACCCAATAATGCTTTGTTCGTTAGTTGAAGAGGCGAAATGGTAAGGCCAACCACTTCCGTACATAGATAAACCAACTACAAATTCAACGCATGGAACCCCTTATCCTCACATTCATCTGTGATAACTACTCACTAGTTGTGTAAGTCATTGAACTAGAGAAGAAAGTAGAAACTGACAAGTTTTGTAACTTTCAGCCTTTTGTGATGGACATCTTAATTGTTTTTGAAAATTTTGCTTCTAAATGTTTCAGTGTACACTTTGCTACTTTTTGTGGCATTTTGTTTTGTATCTATTTTGCATACCATGGGTCCTTTTAATGATCATTTCTGCTTTTGTGTTATTTGATTCCACCGTGGGCTCATAGCATCTTTGAGAAATGTTATTCAGTTGTCAAATTTCCTGGCAGACTTCTTATTGTACTCAGTTCTAGTGCAGTTTGTGATGAACTAGCATTTGGGATTCCACACAAAGCTTGGTGGGTCGTAAGTTTTGTGGTTCTCTGTCTGGGTTTGGCTTTCATTGTTCCATACTTTCTACAGTCACATCTGCTTCAGGAGAATCAAAGTTTGCACATGGGTAATTTCTCGAAGGACTCTTGATTTTGTTCTGTAGTTCTCCATGGTGGACTGTTCCTTAATCCCCACCCTATATATCAGTTTATTCCATGATTTTAGAGAAAACAGGTAGTTGAAGGTAACCTTTGACCTCCATGCAACTAAACAGTCTCAATCTACAATGAACGTGAAAAGTTTGGATGACACTTGATCAAGTGTGTTACTTGAGAAGTATTTGCTGGTTCATAACAATTGGTATAAGAGCCAAACCTCAAACTCATCCGAGGTTCGGTCCCGCGGGGGGGGACCTAGAGGCTAGTTTTAAATAATTTAATATTATGTAGGGGCATAATATTAAGTTGTTGAATACTTGTAGCATGGTGAAATGTTAAGGTCTTAGTCTCAATTGTTCCGCTCCTTTACCAATTACCGCTCAAGCTTTTGAGGAGTATTGGCTGGTTCCTTACAAAGACGTTGTAGTCTTGTGGATATTAAATTGCTTTCCTATTTTCTTACTTCCTTATTTCTTGGTTGAACAATTAACTTGTGCAGATTACCTATTTTGATGATCAGTGGCCTTGCTTTATCTTCGGCTTGATTATGCATTAGGATTGCCCATGTTTCTTGCTTTTGTTTCCACATTGCTTGAATTGTAGTTTTTCATTATTTTTACAAATAGGGTGGGCAAATTGCCTTGTGAATAAAAAATGAAAGAAATAAAAATACCTCCTATTCCGACATCTTGTTGCCATTCTGTCTTTGCTTAATAATTGCTAGAAGGGTCTGTAGCAGCTGCTAGTAAACTTTTAGAGGACGAATTGTACCATGTCTTCTGCTACCGAGTGTTCCATTCATTCTGTAGATCCTCTCCCAGTTCCATACACTTCTTTATCTCATTTTTGCATTTGGAAGAACCCAAATTTTTTTTTTTTGCCATAAACTATGTTTTGTATCTTCTTATTGCCATTGTATATGTATAGAAATATTGTCAAGTTGCGGGGATTAAGTCGATCGACTTACCCTGAACTTCCAAGGCCTGCTTATGATTTGGGTAAGTAAACTGGACAGATTATATAAGCAATAAATTATATTCCACTGTTGGCAGTTTGAGAATAGGTGAATTGCAAATGAAGGGTGATATGATGCTGATCCAATTGACCGTCATATTTGCTTGAGGAATTCTCTGTTCAATCTTAGTTAGGGAATTGACAGTCTGGTCCTATCTCAAGCTGTTAAAGAGTATTGGCTGGTTTTTAACAATCAGTATTGGAGCCAACCTCCATGTCCAAAATATGATTCTCAATACAAGGGACCTTGAGCTGAATTAAATAACTGTGTGCCTTGGATTCTCAGATGGGGTGAGCTAGAGGCTGAATTATAATTGTTGATAGCTGAGTGAAGCTATTGAACAAATAAGGAGAGGGCTACTAACGCAGCAGATTACAGGTGCTTCTCCAAGTCTGTAGACAGGATAACTTGGATGTGAAACCACATTCCTCTTATGTATACCTTCATAGGCAATTCATTTCTTTATGGATTTGTTAAATATAGGAATTTATTCAGCAAAGAGAACCACCAAACAACCAGCAGGCATATTTTGCATTCCTTGAAGAAGGGCTAGGAAGGGAATCATTGGGACAACTTTACTCGTTGAAATCAATATTATCAAAACTTTTGGAGATGGCTTGAACTGGAAATGTGCATATGCTTTTCAAGGAAGGCAATGAGACTGGTTTAGCAGATCAATGATTTGGGTGAAATAAGTGTTTTTGTTTATTAAGTTTCAATTTGCCAGTCCTTGCTCCTTGGAGTGGATGATGCGGACTCATAGTATACTGATAATTTTGGGACTAGGACTGTAGATTACACCGGAAATGCTGGGTATCAACTAGGAAGCACGTTGAAATTATTTTTCATACTGCAAATGTTTCCTAATTCTTTTCACATTTGGCAGTGGCCCTTCTCCGTCAGGTATTATTCTCGGGTGTTATAATTTTGCGTTTATTAAATGGGATGTAGGCATTATCATTTTCTAGTGCCCTGCAGTGATCAAACTAGGTTCTTCAGTGTAATTCATTTTGTCCAAAATGTTTTCGATTGCCATGTAAGGTTAGCATTGAAAACAAACATGTAAACAACCAAACTTTGGGATTTGAATTTCATTTACTATAGTAAATGGAATAGACCATAGGAGAATTGGGCTTGTTCTTTGAGATTGAGGCATGACCCGGTTGCACTATACTTATCAAATGGGTGCTTAATCACAAGACCTCAAATTTCAAATAGGAAATCGTTAAACCAATCATTAAAAAGTGGTTGGCTACTTGGATACTTCCTCTCCGTCTTTGATAAGATTTTTTTTTACAAATAGCAGTGCTTTGTATCTAGAAATGGAAAAGACGAGTTCCTGGTAACTACCTGTAATTTTATTTATTTTTTACAAAATGCAACGAAAACAACACACTTGGAAATCACGCTTGCCCAATTTCGCTCATCCAAGAACACATTCGAAACGAAGACAAACCCTTCACTGGTAACACACTGAAATATTCACAAACACCATCATCAAACCAGAATAGACAAACTCCACTGGATGGATACTATCAGTCGACCAGACCAACTAAACATACACACCGAATCTGGTTAGAGCCTGGAGCCTGGAACCTGGAACCTGGAACCTGGAACCCTTCAAGTTTAAGATCCCTGACTCTGAGCATCATCTTGGGCTTTTTCCTGCAGATACTGACCATACTCCTCAACCTTGCTACCCAAGGCTTCCTTTATACGATATCCATTTTACCACCGGAACGGTGATTATCCCACCTGGGGTTACCATCTCGATTAGCTTATCCACCGCTGCTCCTTTGGCTGCAGGCAACCAAACACAAAAATGACCAATGGAGTATGTCACTTGAAAGGAGTGACCACAGTAAGCAGATTTAACATGTGACCATGGGACATCACAGTATGAACTTCCGCATGAGATTTACCATACGCAGACAGTGCCCCATTGCAAGCCATGGGTAATAAGATAATTGAAAGACAAGGCCACATTGCAAGCCATAGAAAAGAAGATAAATTGCAAGCCATTCACAAAACACCAACTTTAGAAGCAGGAAATTACATTGCCACTCAGAACATGGACATTACATGAACATGGACAAGAAAAGGGTAAAAGAAAAAAGAAAAAAGAAAAAGAAGAAGGTTTGAAAAAACAGAGAATCGAGATGGAACAGAAGCAGGCACAGCACGAGCTGGCCCAGATCATCTAAACCTACACACACAGTACCTACACACACAGTACAGCATGGGGCCAAATCCCTTCAACTTGAAATTTAAGATCCCTGAGTGTGAGTAACCTCATGAGCCTGGTGCTGCACATACTGACCATACTCCTTAGCCTTGCCAGCCAAAGTGTTCTTTGCATGATCCAGCTGATCTGCTCCCACCGGATGCTTCCCTGCCACATAGTTGTACACCCATGTCAATGCCGAAAGAGCTGCCACCCCAAACCCGCCTGAGGTAACAAATCCGCCTATCATCAGCACCAACGCGATCCCAGCCGGAATCAATACTGGACTAAACAGCACAAGAAGTGGTGTTGCAACAATCAGGGCCAAAACAGTTCCAGTCAACGTTAGGCCAGATAGAATGAAGAGTATAGTTCCCACTGTTGCAGCAGTCATGAATCGGACGGTCTGGCGTGCATTTGGGGCTGATTCTTGGAGCTTCTCAGTCATTGATTTCTCATGATGTTCTGACATGGTGTATGGACGAGATTTCTGATGATGCTTTCAAAGATGAAGAAGAAATGAGACAACTTTGGTTGGGTGACAATGGGAAGGAGCGGTGTAAAGAGAGACGAGTCTTATAGAGAGACATGCAAGAGAGGTTTAGGTTTAGGGGGGTGGAGGACAGACAGGTGGGCAGTGGTGTAAATGCTGGACATTGTGATGTGTGATGGATGAGATGAGGGCAGTGAAAGTGGCAGTGTGAGTGATTGACACGTACGTGTTTGAGGTGTTTTTGCATGTCCGCCGATGCTCTGCTGCGGAAACGTGGAAGCTTTAGCCGTTGTGCGTTTGTTTGGTCCTGTTTAGTCGTTTGTTCGTGAGGTGTTACAGCTCATTCGGTGAAATCGTAGTGTTACTCGTTAATTTTTTAAATCGTGGGAGATTTAGGCTGAATTTTACAAATTATACTGTGAGATTTTGCAAAAAATTTATAAAAGTTGATTTTTTTTTTTCGTAAACGTAATTCGTATGCTGCGAGATTTAAGCCTAAAATTCACATTTTCAACCGTTAAATTTTTTTTTAAGTCATCATTTTCATTTTTTTTATATCACTTGTGTGATTAGAGGAGGTAGTGAGATGGGGGTGAAGAAACAATAAGGTAGGGTGGGGAAGGAGAGTTGTTGGATGACAATGAAGATCGTTGAAAGGGTAAGAAGATGAGAATAATTGTTGGAGGAGGATGAAAGGGCTTCAGGAGAGGGGAGGAAGAGGAGGTGGTAGCACGAGGATTAAGTTGTCGGAGAAAGAGGAGCTTGCACTAGGAGGTTGCGAAAGGAGAAGTTGCTAGAGAGATCGCAAAGAGCAAGAAGAGATAAGGAGAGGGAAAAAAATGTCCATATGAAGGTGTTACATTGGGGTGGTGGTGTAAAACAGAGTGGAACTAGTGTTATTCCATAGTAACTACCTATATAATGTGTGTCGTTGACTTATTGAGCATGTTTATCACCACTTTGTACCAATCCATGACCTTTAAATATAATCTCAAAACTATTGGAGAAATAAAATGTTCACGTTAAATTGTGCAACGGGGAATTCTAATTGGCGAGGAAACGAGCGAGAAAATGGGTGAGGGAGGGGGTGGAACCCTCCATCCCTATCGAGATGCGCGAGTGCACACATCTCCGTTTCCTCGCCAATTAGACAAGCCCTTGTGCAACAGTTCACAAGGAAGGGAAAATGTGTACTTGAGCAATTACTTATAATTTGATGAGACATTTCATAAATCTCTTCCTAACGAATTTTGGGCTGATGAACAGTGAAGTAGGTGCCTAAGGATGTCATGTCGCAATTTTATTTACCAAATTTTCCTCGCTTAATTAACAAAAACCCCATCTCATCCCTTGTATTTTGTGTAGCACCCCATATTTTTTTTTAATATTTATTAAATTTAATAAATTTCATATATATTTTTGTATGATTGTCTTCATGAAGATATGGGCATATGCATGAGCTATTTGTTTGTCCATATGATGTGTGCTTTGTTTTCTTAAGGAGAGTTAGTAGAAAAGTTATTTTTGGAATAGTTTATTATTTGGACTCTAGTGTTGGTTCATTCGGAAGGTAGTTTGTTTATTTAGTAATTAATTACCTAATTATCCTTCTCTACCGAATCTCGGGACGAGATTATTTTGAGTTGTATATATTGTAATACCTGCCTAATTAAATAAATATAAAAATTTATTATTTATTAATTGTGGCATATATTGTAATCTCATTTATTGGAAAAAAAAGGATTTGTTTTGTTTGCCATTGCTAAATAGGATAAGGTGTATGCGTGTATTTAGCCAAAAATTTGTAAACCGTAATGTTGATGGGTTGTTACCCAATTGTATTTGGGCTTTCATTAAAATAATGATTAGAGTTTTATTTTGTGAAGTTAAAGGGCGGGTGCCCTCAAAATTTCAATGGGGGTGGATAACCACCCACCATATAAAGAGAACAATCCCTCTTTTCTTCCCCAAATTTTTTTCTTTCTCCCTCCCTGCGTATTCATCTTCTTCTGCGGCGAGCTCTTGAACAATCCCTCTTCTCTCTTCCTTTCTTCTTCCCTTATCTTCCATCTCCTTCCCACTTGATTTCAGCCCTTGAAACTTATTCGCAAGCGAGAGGGGGGCTAGACAGTGGCGTGCTATTGAAAGAGGGTCCTATTGTGAGGAGATGACATTGGTGGTGGTGACTGGCAGTGGAGAGATCGCGAGGTGGATGGAGAAGAAGTGGCGATGACGAAATGGTGATTTGGGCTGAATCGGTATATTTGGGTTCATGCGTCCATATCGGTTGATATAGGTGAGTTTTCTGATTTATGTTCTTTCTAAACATATGCAGAATTCGATATGCAAGGCCTAATAATTTACCATTGCTAATGTGTAAAAACTCGACTTCATAGTGTTGTTTGATAATAACTTTTAACTCGGGTCTTGTAATCTTTTCATAAAATCTTAACGGACTAGCAAACTGGATGCCCTAAACATAGTGATTGATAAATAATACACAGTGAAGGTTAGACAGTTAATACTTAATAGGTTTTCACCTCTTATACATGCTTGGCGTACTAAGCTCTCTTGTTTTTATGTTTTAGAGTTTGTTGGACCGTCTTTTCTTATGTTATCTATCATCTTCCCATTAATCTGTTGCCATTTCTTGGTAATCCATTGATCTCTATGTCAAACACTAAAATAATTCAAGACATTTCAATAATTACACATAGCAACATGTGCTTCACAAGTTCAAATTAGGAACTCTTCTGTTCACTTTTCTTCAGCATTTACTTGAAGACCCAAAATCTGATCAAGTTACAACTGTTAGAAATGTATGATTTTATTTTGAGAGTAATCTGTCTGACTTTGGATTATCCTTATTAAAGTTCATCTCATTCTGAAACATCAAACTGAATGAAAATTGTAAGTCCAGTGATCCCAAACCTTTCACAATCTTAAACCATAAATTTGTACATTACTAAATAGAAGTGCTCTAATAAATACTGAAAACATTTTCAAAACATGTATTCGATCTGCATTATAGTTGATTTTTTAAATCCATGTGTTCATGAATATGGTATTGTGAATTGGGATTGATATTCTTGGATTTGGAGGGGTTTCAGAAATTTAAAGTAATAGAATTCCAGAAATTTCAAATATAGGTTAGTCAGATTTCATGGATTGACTGGTGTAGCTCATTATCGCTGAAGCGTTGGATATTGGAGTTTAATATCAGTCCTATTTTAGTGCAAGAGTTACTCGGGTGTTCTTCGGATCAGATTCTGTAACTATGACAAAGTCAAAGCTTCTTGGGTTTTTTTTTTCTCAAGCCTGAAATATTAAGCTTCTTCGGTTAAGATTATGTAACTATGCATAGATATATCCCCTAAAGTCAAAGCTTTTGTAACTATGCATAGATCCACTGCTTGAGATTTTCTTTTTGCAGTACTGCTTATTAAAATAGAAATAGTGATCAAGTCCTACTTACATAAACTTTGCTCTTAATTCAGCAATTTTTTTCTTTTCTTCTAATGCAGTTCCTTATCCGTGCATTTGAACTGGATTCATCAAATCCATTGGAACCATTGAGTTTGAGTCATATCTTTTGGAATTTTTGTCCATCCTCTTTTTAGTTCCCACTAATCCAATGTGGACTACACTTCTCTTTAAATATGTCTAATAACAACATTCAACCCTGTAACATATTTCTTAGACCTTCCACTAGACTTCTTAAAACTATGGGATGCTAAATCTGTTTGAATTCTTGTATACGAACCTGAAATTTCTTTGAACATGTTTGTTGTGTAAACCCAACTGTTACACAACTTCAAACCAATTAAAAGTGCATGATTATTTGGATTTTTTTGTTTGTTTTTTTTACGTACAAAAATAGTTTTGTATTTGTGGTGGTGAACGTTTTGAACTCCCTTACTATACGTTGTAATGTATGATAATGAGAATTTGAGTATGGTTTCATATATACATATGTTGGCCTTTATATAGATAACAATGTTATTAAGTAATTGTGTTATTTAATTGTTTGAATTGGGCTCAATAAGGAGCTACGATTGAAAGTGTGATATTCTTCATGCGCATAGGAAGATGAATCTTATATTGAATGAGTTTGATCCATGTTGGGTTATAGAAAATTTATTTATGAAACTGTTATTTGTTTCCCCCAATAGAATGGGTGAACTTTGTGGTTGATTTATTTATGGTAGACGAAGAGTCACCATAAAAGAGTTCGAATTTTAGTTGATTTTTTATGCTCTTTTCCACAACTTCGAAAAAAAAATGTGAAAAGAAAATAATTTTTTTGTATACAGACTTGCTTGTATACGTGTGATATGATTTTGGGTATGCAGACTTGCTTGCATATCGGTGCACCGTTCCATGTGAGTTCGGTTGTACGTGTAGATTTAGGAAATGCTTGCCATGGATCGAACTTCGGGTGAGATGACATGTTCCTCGAGGTGGCACCCCACTTGAAACATGTACGCTCCGATTCGAAGGCAAGGGAGGCACACTTTGGTGAAGTGTGTTCGGCACAAGGAGGATAGTGCGATTGTGAAAAAGAAGCGAGATTTCTTTTTGTGTATGTGCATGATTACCTTAAAGGAAGAAAATAAATGCTCATTCGACCATTGAATGAGAACTACATGTCTTCCTAAAGGTAGAAAATGTATTTTGTTAATATTTCAATAATAGTCTAATATGACTAGGAATTGTATCATTGTTTGAAAATAAATCACATTTGTGAGGACTGATAACTTAAAAATATTATCCGGTTGCTTTTAACATTTTCATGCAGGATGGCAAGTCTAATCATATTTCTGCAGGTCAGACTTGCCATAGTCAATTTCTATAGTTAGGATGATAACACATTTGCCTAATTGAGGAACTACCTGATGTGTGGTTGTTTATTGTTTTTTTATTTTATTTTATTTTATTTATGTTGTCATGTGCGGATTTATTGATTTTGGGATGAAGATTTCTCACACCAGCTTTATTGCTGACTCAAGTGAGCTTTTGCTTCTTGGGTACATTTCTTTTGGAATGTAGCCGATTAACCTTTTAGGTTTAGAGACTTTTGAGCAGCGTTACTGGAGTTCCGTTAGTGGAGCTAGCCGATTAGTCTTTGGGTTAGAGTTTTATTTGTTTCAGTAATTTAATCATGTTTAGTTGTTGCTGCTATTTGTTTCTGTTGTTATTGAATTTTCACGTTCCGAATTTTGGGGAAAACGGATAATCCTACGTGAATTTTATGATTTTCGTAAAATCGGGGCGTGACATTTTGTTTCCCAAATTGCCCCTGTACAGGTTTATCGTGCAAGGAAGGATTCATCGATAAAACGTGGTTGAATAAGAGTGGAACACATAGACGAGATGAGCGAAGACAAAACACGTGGCTGAAGTAACGAACGTGATCAACGGATGAGATGCATTGTTGGGTTTAGGAGGATGAATACATCGAAACAACTGTACCTGTCTGGCGAGACTGAGCTACCTGTGACAATGACGTGCACATGCCCTGCCATGAAGAAGAAGAAGAAAATCGTAGAAAAGAAAAGTTGCTATTGACTTTTAGATGATACAATCAAAGTTAATCATAACATTATTCCAAACAAAAACATATTATTTAGACAAAAAAGGTTTATCACGGTACTCTGTAAATATGATAAGATTTTGGACTTGTAAAATGCGCCACCCAAATGAATCCAATCACACAAAACTATTTTTTTTATTTGACACTAAATTAGTCTTTACCCAAATGTCCAAAAAAAAATGCAACCCATCTCTGCTAATTTTATAATAAATAGAGGGAGGGATAATATTGTTCACATTGCCTCATGATGACATGTATACACTTACATATATGCTTGGTTTATTTACATGCACATGACTCTGCATGAGTTACTTTGCATGGTGTAAATGCATACACCTACATGCATGATGGGTTCATTTACATGTAGGTGACAAACCATGGGTTATTTTATATTTATTTCTATTTATAATTACAATTGGAAATGTCGGAGTCAGTGTGCCTGTGCAGCACAAAATTACGAAAATGCCCATCTCCATTCGTCAAATCTTGACAATTCCCCTCCCATACCCCATTCACTAAATTACGAAAAGTGTCCATCTCCATTCGCCAAATCCCAAAAATATCCATCATCATTCACAAAATTACAAAGTTATGTTCCACATCATAGCAATATTTGTACTTGAGGTCCTTGCATTTAACTGTCTTTGAAAAGAGTGTTGCCATGCTACTTACAAAATTTCACCCACATGGTTCATTCTTGACGGCCAGTTACAAATTTCATTTTCCCTCTAAATGCATTGCTAATGGCACCCACATATATAAATGGTTTTGGAATGTCAGACCCCAACTTTTTCATATAGAGACCTCTTCCAACTCAATTTTGATTTTTTTTTTTTTATCTCACAAATGATCGTGAAAAAAGAGTGTTTTCGAGATATAGAGGAATAGAGGATTTTAATATTGTTCCTGCAAAAAACCCTTTTCGTTGGTCTAAGTATGTTTGGTTCCTCCATCTCTCTCGTTCATTATTTGATTTGTTGATGTAAACTGATTTACTGAAGCGCTCAGAATAAAAACTAAAAATATTGCAAAGAAAAATGCACAAAATATTGCGTTATCTATGTGATGCATTAAAAAATCGTCCTCATTTGAGTTTGACTTGCAAAATCACTGTTAGACTGCCAAGGACCACATTTTTGGTGCTCGAAGGCTGATGCTTAAGTCAGTAACTTTGTTGAAAAAATGAAGTAAATCATGACAAAACTTAGCTAAAGTTGCATACCTTTGTCGAATTTTCTCTTTACCTTTTATAAGGGTCGTGATTTAACTCTCTGCGTGACTTAAACATGTGAGACGCAACAAAATGAGATGTTTTTTGTAACAGTTTCCTCCTTAATGGAGATGTGTGTCGTAGAGGTGTAAGTTCTTCCACTGCTATTTCTTGGTACAACGTTATTCTTTTTTACGAGAGAACGCGTATTGGCCTCGACTTAGGCTATGATTGAGCTTGAATTCGGATCATGTTTACGTCTCCCTAGTGGTGGGCCTAGTGTTGCCTCTATAATTGGCCTCATTATTCTTTGGACCTTATGATCTGACTTAGAAGATCGGGCACTGTATTCTCGTGATGGGTCTTTATGCCACGTGTACGGTCATGATAGTCGGTCTATTTTGATGTATCATCAGCTACTCCCCCCTTTAGTTAGTGGACATGTTGACGTGACCACTAACTGTGGTGACGGTTTGCCTTTCCATTTCATCATTATCTTATATTTAATGTTGTCAGTTGCTTTCTCGAGTTGGTGTCTCGATCCTTTGCTTGCATGTTCATTTCTTGCGCATATTTTGGGATTTCGCATTGCCATCATATCTCGCACGCTGTCCCATGAGCCGTCTCTTCAATGCTTGGCTCTATAAAAGGAAATGTGACGAATACGTTTTCCCTATTCATGCTATCTTTGAATTTTGGGTTTGTTTAATTCCTACATCTTCTCCATTTTCCTTACTTCTTCGCTCTTCAATAATGTCTGTTGGTGATAAGTTAAGTTGTTAGTCGCTAAATCTTTGTGAGGCTCATTACTCTCCTAATATAGATTCTCAGTCGATTCTGGAGACTATTCGCTTTGATTATAATCTCTCACCCGACCTCGAGCTTATTCTGCCTGGACAGGATGATAACCCTTCTAACCCAGAGTGTGGATACATCACACTATATTCGTGCATGTTCTCTTCTGGCTTTCGATTTCTTACTCCGGAGTTGTTCTGGGAGTATCTGAATTACTTAGGCATTCCTCCTGCCAAAATGGGCCCTAATGGTTGGAAGGTGATGATTTCTTCTTATGCAATGGCTACTCTTTCTAGTATTCCCTTAACTGTTAGAATTTTGCACTTGGTGGTTGGTTTTTTGGTGCACAGGGAGATTTGCTTCCTTCGTTCTCCTGATTGTTTCAAGAAACTTAGTGATGATATTCGCGATTGGTCGCGGTCTTGGTTCTATGCTTTTGGATTTCGGCTACTTTCAATTGTGAGGTTACTCGATTTTTTGATCATTCCAAGTTCCCAACAAGCGAAAAAATATTTTCTTATCGGCTGAGGAACAGAAGATAAGTGAAATATTCTCAAAGCTTCACCGTTTTCCTGTGGAGGCATTTCTTTTCGAGGGCATCCCGGGGTGTAATGGTTTATACACTATGAGTGAAGCGGAATGGGCTTTATTTACTAAGGCCCGTGCTAAAGCCTATGATGCTTGTATTGCTCATGCTGGCGTTAATGATGCTAGCATTGATTGGGAAGTGAGCTCGGTCTGAAAGGTTACGGATCTCGATGCTCTCACCATTGCTTCTGCTCCTGTTTCGCAAAAGAGAAAGCTTGCGAGGTCTAATAATCCATCAAAGCGATTGCCCATAGATCCTGTTCAAGTTCCGAGGAAGAAACGACTTTCGAATCACAGTTCTATTTGGCTTGTGACTCGTTAGAGTTTCGTTTGGGATATTGCTTATCGCCCAAGTATTTCTCACGATAATGTTGTAAAAGAAGATCGTGAATCTCTTGAGGAGGCTGAGGAGCTATTCGTCCACTAGATGACGATGAGAAGGAGACTATTTGTCCACTAGATGACGATGATATGAAGCTTCTTTTTGCTTATGGTGTTTCGGACACTGCCGAGTTGTCTAATGACGATCCTCGAGCCATTAATGAGAAATGCTCCAGTTGGCGGTCGAGCAATCTAAATGCATTTTTGGTGGTCAGAGTTTCAGGGATCACTCTCCTTCTCCTTCTATTAATATCAACGAAGCAGCCGGGCTCCTAATATCCTCTCTTGTTCGCCAGATTTCTCCTGCCCCTGTTGTTGCTGTCAATCCTTCATTTGTCGCGGATGCTTCTTAACAGAAGGGTAAACGCAGTTTCTCCGTTGTTATCGCTATTCCTTCTATTTTCCCTGCTTTCGAAAGTGGTTATTCGGTGCTTCCGGATCCTTGAGTCCTTCATCCACGGATTAGTTGGATTGAGCCTGGGCCGAAGGATATCTGAATCAAGTCGGACGACAAGTTTTGTTGGTTTACTCAGTTTGACGTGCAGGATGGTGCATGTAGATTGGTAAATGAATGGTATATGCGGTTGGTGGAGAGGCTTTCAATGTCCATGCTTGACCCTTTTGATCATATCGACCATGGACTTGAGCAGATAATGGACGGGATGAATCATCTCATTTATGTGGGGGTAATGGGCTCGATTTATCGAGCTGCCCATGATCAAGTGGCTCTTTTGGATAGGAGGTTGGCAACATTTTTGGTGGTATTTCTCAGTTTGATGTGTTGAAAATGCAATGCGTTAGCTCGGAGAAAACTGCAGTGGCTGCTCGAGAGTCTTTGACGGAGGCGAAGAATATGCGGGATTGGTCTACTGCTGAACTTGATTCTTTGAAAGCTAAACTAGATGAGGTTTGTGCTCGTCTCCGCAATGTCAAAAAAGAGTCATCAGCTGAAAGAGCAGTTTTTGATAAAACTTCTCGTTCTGGATTGGATCAATCCATTATGAGTGACACCGCTAAGAGACGGGTGGAACAAATAAGTACTGCACTTAATGATATCAAGGCAGATGCTTCTGATATGCTTTCCACTACTGAAGAGCAGCTTGCTGTGGCAAAAAATGAACTCGCTTCTGTTAAAGATAGTGTAGCACCCCGTAATTTTTCTACTTACTGAAAAATATTTATATTTTTGTGTGATTGTCTTCATTAAGTTATGGGCATACATATGAGCTATTTATTTGTCAATGTGATGTGTAGTTGTTTATTTAAGAATTAATTTCCTACTTACCTTCCTCTACCGAATCTCGGGACGAGATTCTTTTGAGTTGTATATATTGTAATACCCGCCTAATTAAATAAATATATAAAATTTCTTTTGTAAACCCTAATGTTGATGGGTTGTTACCCAATTGTATTTGGGCTTAGTTGTGGGCTTTTATTAAACTAATAAGTAGAGTTTTTATTTTGTGAAAGAGGGTGGGTGCATTCGGAAGTTCGGTGGGGGCGAATAGCCACCCACCTTATAAAGACAAAAACCCTATTTCTTTTTTTATTTTCTCTCCTTTTCTCCTTCCTTTTCCCTTTTCCCTTCACGATTTTTTTCCCAATGGCGGCTGATGGTGAGACGAAATTGGTGAGGAGCAGGCGAAGAGGATGACAGAGGGGCTGCGATCTGCGAGTGCGAGACCTTTCGAACCAGAGAGGCGAAATCAGAGATGGAGAATGGAAAGGAGAAATCAAGTGATGAACAGTCACCGAGTTCTGAGATCTCAAACTCGAATGAGTTTCTGCAAATCAGTGCACACAGCAGATGATTGACGAGCGATCAGTTCGATCTCCTGCACGAGATGATCCTCACGAAGCATGAAGACCTGTCGATTCGCTACAAAGAGACCTTCGCTTGTCTCGGACAGACCTTCGAAGAGGTGAATCTTCTCCGCGAAGAGAACCTGAAACTCCGAGCGGAGAATCTCGATCTGTCCACGCTCGTCGCTGCCAAGGAGTTCATGTCGTCAGTCACCGAAGATGAGCTCTGCGAGGCTCCACCTTGTGCTGAAGCAGTTTTCTTGATGTTGCTATTTGGGGAGTTTTTGCTACTTGTTTTGATTGCTGCCTTTGTCAGAGAGATGGTGAAGCATGAACTCAAGAAGTGTCTTGAGGAAGCACAAGGCTGTATGCGATCTGATTCTAGATCCAAGTTGACACTCGTAATTGACGGAAACTGTTTGATTTATGCATTGGATCCAGCTTTACGACAAGATCTGCTTGAACTTAGTTTGAATTGCAATTCGGTAGTTTGTTGTCGAGTTTCTCCACTACAGCAATCACAGGCGGCAGGATGATGGGACGATAGCGTTGGCTGCGCAATCCCTTGCGGTTTGCAATTTCTGTGAGTTTTCTTCATTCTTCCTCTTTTACTGTGAGTTCTCTTTTATCACTTTCAGTTTGTTTTATGTGATGGTTTTGATAGTTATGTGTGTGTTTAATCTACTTTGATAAAAACCTCATTTTCTTTCTTCCTGATTTTGCCCTTAACTTAGTAGATTAAATTGATGGGGTTTGATTACTTTAATTAATTGATTTGAGTGAATGAATGGATACCCATTGTAGTTCACATTGACTTTAGGCAATTGTCAAGGCATTCGGGGTTTCCTAGGTCATCATTATCATTAGAAAAGCATGTGCTCGGGTAGGGTTTGTGTAAGACTAAGGAAACCCTAATGCAGGGATGTTTAATTTAGTTACTTGTAGGAGGATTGTGTCCACGGGTTTTTCTTGTTTTTGTATCAATCCATATAGGATTAGTAGTTCACAATGAATGTGTTGGATCTGTTTCTTTGTGCATTTAGTGTCTTGAAATTTTAATGGATTCAATTAGTTAGGTGAGTTGCTTATGGTATTTGATGGATTTGGATTTTGATGTGCATTTCTGTTGTGGCATCTCTATAAACTTTACTGGAGTGATGGGTTCAAATAGTTGAGTGTAGTAGTTTGGATTTTTCCCTATCTTGGACTTGCACAGAGAACCTCATTGTTATACAACTCTAACTTCCAGTTTTAACAAATTTCTCTTTGTTGGGTTTTCTTGAACTAGTCAAAATCTCCTAAAAAGTTCCTTTACCAAGTAGATAACTGAATGTAAGTGGAACTGACAAACCAATCATATCCATTAGGAGTATCTCATTACTTGGTGTGGGGACAGTGTAAAGAGGACAAAGGTCATACAGTAAATGGGTATGGGTATGGGTATGGATATGTATGTTGACAGTGTATGTTCTATATTGATTGTCCCTGTCTAATCAATAGATGTGGTCATGATAGGTGGTTTTCAAAAGAAAAGGTGGATTTCCATAAGGATAGTCAGGTATAGCCAGTAATGGAACTTGTTTTCTTGTCACGCGTATGTGACTATGTTAAAAGAATGTTTGTGCTTGCGACACACTTGTTTTTCATTCTTTTCTGAAGGAGATGGCAAAATAGATTTTGTCATGTTGTGAATATCACCTTGGTAATGTTTTATGTATATATGGTTCTTGTAAAGGGAATGTGATGTGACGTTAATTGAATTGGAAAAGTAATGACTCAAATAAAATACTTGGTAAATGTTCTTTTTCCACAACTCCGAAAAAAAAAAAAAGATGTGAAAAGAAAAGAAACTTTTGTATACAGACTTGCTTGTATACGTATGATATTATTATGGGTATGCAGACTTGCTTGCATATCAGTGCACCGTTCCATGTGAGTTCGGTTGTACGTGTAGAATGCTTGTCAGTGATCGAACTTCGGGTGAGATGACATGACACTCGAGGTGGCACCCCACTTGGGTCATGTACGCTCCGAGTGGCTTCGATGGCAAGGGAGGCACACTTGGGTGAGGTGTGTTCGGCACAGGAGGAGAGTGCGATTGTGGAAAAAGGAGCCAAGAATTAGAAAACAAAATAAATAATTAAATTAAACCATTGAATTGAGCATGCCATGAAATTGTGTATAGATTAATTTAGCTTATACTAGGTTAGCCTTGAGGGAAGAAACTAAATGCTCATTCAACCATTGAATGAGAACTACACGTCTTCCTAAAGGTAGAAAAATGTATTTGTTTAATATTTCAATAATAGTCTAATATGATTATGAATTGTAGTGTTGTTGCATTTATGAGGATTGATAACTCATAAACTTTATTTATTAGTGATAAATGATGCATATTTATTTATTAGGATAATAACACCATTGCCTCATTGAGGAACTACCTGATGGTGTGATTATTTATTGTTTGGTTTATTTTTATCATGTGCGGGTTTATTGATTTTTGGGATGAAGATTTCTCACACCAGCTTTATTGCTGACCCGAGTGAGCTTTTGCTTCTTGGGTACATTCCTTTTGGAATGTAGCCGAGTAGTCTTTCAGGTTTAGAGATTTTGAGCTGCATTACTGGAGTTCCGCTAGTGAGCTAGCCATGCCAGTCTTCTCCGGGTTAGACTTTTTATTCGTTTTAGTTGTTTAGTTGTTGCTGCTATTTGTTTCTGTTATTATTGAATTCTCACGTCCCGAGTTTTGGGGGAAACAGATAATCCTAAGTGGATTTTGGGATTTTCGTTTCCTTCGAAAATCGGGGCGTGACAGATAGGCTTCGTGTGGTCGGAGCCGAAGATTGGAAGCAAGTTGTTAACGGGCGAATTGAGCTTCTTGATTATATCGAGGGACTAAGTGAAGACTTGTCTAAGTATCGTCACTTGGTCGGTGGAGCTTTCGAGGATGATGATGTCGAGGAATCTGCTCCAGCAGCAGAGGAACCATTGCCTCTTCTACCATCTAGTACTCCGAAGCCACTAATGCTCTATTCTCCTGTGCCAGCGAATATTGATCCTGCTATTACTTCTATTTCTTTTCTCACTTCTTTGAGATACTTGCCTTAGTGAGACTTATGGGTATTGAGGATAGCTGTGAGACATGGAGGCTTAACATGTTGTGAGACGTGGGGGCCTAGCGCACTAAATTGAGCGGGCTTAGAACCGCTTGGGCTGGATCAGCGTTGGACTGATGCTGGAGCTCTATTTCCTCAAAATCATCATGACACGTGTGTGACCGTTTTTATTTATCATATATATTGCGTGGATGTGCAAAGAAAAACATAGAAAATATTGTGCTCATCTATGTACAACCATGCGTGATTTTCTACCTTCATTTGCATTTAAATTTTGCACATTCATTCATAAAACACTACGTTTTTCTTTATACATTTACACCATTTTTACGCAACACATAGTTTCTTGCTTTTATGGTCGAGAAGTTGTCTTCACCTTTATTATGGTTCAGAGACCATTCAGCCCCAAATCATTTTTCAAGAATATAAACTTTAAAGCGGATTCAATATGTAAATGTTCAAGAAGAGTGGTCGAGTCAGTAATGAGCTCAACACAGTAGCCAGGGTTTTGGATTAGAGTTAAAGACATGAAAAAGTGATGATTGGGGACATGAAATCTGTAAAAGGAAAATAGATGGTAGAAATTACTAACTAGAGTTGTGTTTGGAGGGAGAGAAAATGGTTAAGTGATGAACCCGCCCTAAACTCAATATAATAAATAGATTGGATTTGGATTGCAATTAGAATTCTTGTTTTTATAGTGGAGATTCTTTACAATATATTCAGAAATATTTTTTTGAATTAACCTGAAATGGATTCCTAAATTAGATCCAAACATTTCTCAAATTTCCGATAAAAAAAAAATAAAATAAACACATAATTGATGTGCAACTTTGTTCTTGAAACGTACAAAACCGAAACGATGTTCCATTGAGTTTTGAGCCTTCCAAATCCGTTGCCTAACAAATAAATGATATATGTGTGTGTAAAACATAAGAACCAATATGACAATCTTGCTCTACTATGATTTATCATGTGTCCGTGTACATGCATACATATTGAGATTGAGATTGGGTTTCAAGTTTGGCGAGTTCTTGAATGTTAAAAGGGTAAACTTCGTTAGAGACCTTGGAAGAATAACCCTTTATGGCTATCAAAAGATTCACAGCCTCAGTTGGATGCAACGAGTCAAAAAATACATGACTTCTCCTATCTGCACACACAGGACCCCCTTTGTCACACCTTACTCCTTTTGAACCATCTTTCTTTGGTGACACCTTACAACATGAATTGCTTGTATCCTTGAAACCTGGAAAGCATTCAAATTTCATGATGATGCTAGCGACTAGAAATAAGGGAATTTTGAAAGTGAAACAAAATGAAAAAGTTAAGGTTAATAATGTACCTTTTGAAGTGGGATTGTTGATAATGTCTGTGATGACTTGATAGGAATCCACATAAACAAGGCTGGAACCAGGCATTTGTTGCTTGAGCGTATCCACCAAGTATCTCAACTTAGAGTTGTAGAGAAGTGCTGCCTTGTTCAGTGTGTTTAAGCAACCTTTTTCTTTACTCAATGGATCTTTTACATAAGGTATGCATCCGAATGGGTATAACGATATCAGGATGAATTTCCTTGCTCCCAAGTTGTATAGTCTCTGCATTAAAGTTCAGATCATCATGTATGGGAAAATTTTCCTCTTTTGGAGATAGATCAGTAATGTTATTTACCTACCTGGATATGCTCAATAGACAAAGCGGCAATAAGCTGAGATGTGAAGGCTTCAAGATTGGGTTTTGAGGAGTTGCGAGGAAAGTAATTAAACATGTAATCATTACCCCCAACGCCTATTGTGAACAAGTATTTCGAGAGTGCAAATGTGAGTGAATCCTTGCAGCTGCAGTTCAGTTTAGTGCTTAAATCTGCCAATGTCACTGTCTCAAAGTTGGTAATTTGCTGATTCATGTTGATCACGCGACCCTGAAATGCAGTTAGTTTCATGAAAATATTAGCTAAAAGTGCATGTTAATTTCTTGTTGTTCAACAAAAATCACTCAAGATATATAGTAGTGTTTAGGCCACCTACTAAAGTAGAACCAGTGTCATCGAGTATTCCAGAACCACCAGATGCAAAGTTTACACCATGAATGATCTCATCTCCTTCTTTTGTATTCGGGTCTAAAAAAGGCGCAAGTGGAGGAAGGTGAAGGAGGTCAGTTAGACCGTCGATAACATTCTTTCCGTTGGAGTACCTTCCACACGCTCCGGGAGTCGAATCCATCCCATAGGGGAAGTAGTCAGCTCTGGATGTCGCTCCCTCAAGGAAATGATTGTTTCCGTTGTCCACAAGTGAACTCCCAAACACAAACATTCCAGGCACCTGAGGTCCATCACTCGCTCTTCCTCTACAAAATGAAACAGAGGTAAAGAAGAAAAAGAGCAACAACAACACGCAACGAGAGTTTGATTTGAACTTCATAGTGGACTCACTTTTTAGGCTTAATATGTTGAGAGGCAGGCAGGCGTGTAATAATATTTATGGTATCCAACCTGAACAATTAATCCCCGCACTACAAGAAACCATGCCCCGCACTTCACGTTAATGAGGCTTAATTTTCTTGGTATTATACCAAACACGCGTGCGTGTCCTTCAATGCAATCTCTAATACATCATCAACACGTGGCAACTCAAATAATGTTTAATATATTTGCTTGTGCTTATTACATGTATTTCATTTTAAGTGATCATATGCATGCATTTAAGTAATAAAAACAAAATTTCATTCTTGTTTATATAAAACTAAAACTATCAAAAGCCCAGAAATATATATATATATATATATAGGACACTTTGTTGAGAAAATTATTGTTTAAGTTGAAGTGTTATGACGTGATGTACTTTTGTTGTAAAACTAGTGTATATTGATTGCGGTTAAGGCTGGCTTTATGGTAGGTATATAGAAATGAGTTTGATTTGAAGAAGCGAAGAAGAAGAAGAACAATTTGTCATCCATAGCAAACTAATATTTTCAAAAGTATCCAAGTTGTGCTACATGGTTTCATATTTAAAATTTCAAATCACATTTCCAAGTCAACATGCCCCCGCCACGACTCAATTAAATTCAAACGAGTAGTTGGTTGCTGTACTCCAATAAAATGAAGTGGGATTTCACTAGATATTCCTATTAAAGGGTCAAATAATGGGAACACATAATTCAAATTTTATTCTCCAAAGATTTTCATACATTGATTGTGTCTTTGGTAGTTGCCTTCCCTTTCTCCTCCATTGGACATTTTTCGTCCCTCTTTGGCGCGCTTTCACTTCTTTAACCTTTTCCTCTCGTTATGAAAACACCCCAATTCTAGCTTTTGCCTCCCTCTTTAACCATTTTTTGGAAAAAAGTGTTTAGAGAGAGGGGGGGGGGGGGGGGGGCAAAAGTGTATTTTCGCCCCCCAAGCAGCTGGGCCCAAGCCAGCAAGAATCACTCATTAAAACATGGACAAAATAATTTTGATTTCTAAATAATAATAATAAGCTTGCATATGACAAAAATTATTATGGAATCGTTACTTGTTGTTTGAATTTTTAATGAGTTAATTAAAAAAATGTTATAACATAATAAAACAAAACCAGTACTCACAAGGTATTTTTTGTTACACTTAAATAACGTTTATTTTGTCAAATAATTAATATCATGATATTCTCATTGGAGACGTAATTGGCATAATAATGGTTTTAATTGGCATTGGAGACGCTTTTAGGCACAAACATTTCTCATAAAAAAAGACCATAACATCTAATCTCTACACAAACCTAACACAAACATTCCAGGCACCTGAAGTCTATCACGTACCATGACCTGTTCCTCTACCATGGAAAAGAGAAAATGAGAAGAAGAACAGTAATGCGAGATGAGAGCCTGAATTGGATTGGATTGCATTGTGGACATTGGGCTTGGTTTGGTGAGCAACTTCCGTATACAACAAGAAACAATCCCTTACACTTCACGCCCCCGCCAAAATTTATTGATTAATTAAATTATTTGGAATTATATGTTGAAAATCATCACTAACTAGCCCAAATGTTTAAAGCTTAAAGCCCAAAAGTTAAAGCCCAAACCCATTATCTAGAAGATCCAACAAGAATGTGTATTCTCTAGATGGTTCAATGTCTAAAGAATTCTACACCCTTATAATACTCTAGACATTTGAGAGAGTTCTAGAGAAGCAAAAATGTGTGGTTGAGATTGGTTCTCTAGAATCCTCCCACCTCCCACCTCCTTAGAACTACTATAAATAGGGGAGAGGTTGTGAGGTGTAAGCATCAAGGAACAAACAAGCTCAAGTGTAGTAGTGAGTGTTGTGAGCATAGTAAGGGTGTGAAGTTGTAAGAGACTTTTGAGAGATTAATAAAATTAGTCTTTCTTAAGTTCCAGTTCTTCCCAAATCTCCCAACAATTTGGTATCAGAGCCAGCTCATCCTATTCATACATAGGGTACTATTCTCACCTTTGGTAAAACACTGTCTAGTCGGAGATCGTTCGTGCACAGTTCGGGACTGTGAAGCATATTGGTGTAAGACCAAGCTTACTCGGTAGCACAAAGGAGGTTGTACCTTGTCACGATGGGAGATCTCGTTGGCACAACTGGTGGGCTTACAAAGCTTAACCACCATAATTACAAGAGTTGGCAAACAAGGATAAAGTCCTACTTGCAAGGGCAAGACTTGTGGTAGGTTGTTGGTGGTAGTGAGACTACACCACCACCAAAGGAGAATGCTGTCGAATTCAAGAAGTGAGAGATCAAAGCAGGGAAGGCGCTTTATGTGCTCAAGACGGCGATCGAGGATGAAATGCTTCAGTATATAGAAGATGCTGACACACCCAAAGGAGCTTGGGATACATTTGCATCTCTGTTTTCAAGAATGAATGATGCACGCCTACAGTTCTTGGAGAATGAGTTGATGAACTCCAAGCAAGGAGGTATGTCTATTAGAGACTATTTTCTAAAAATTAAAACTTTATGTCGTGAAATTTCAGAGTTAGACCATGCCTCCAAAGTTACCGAAGATAGGATGAAAAGAATAATAATCCATGGTCTAAAACCTGAATATATCGGGATTGTTACTGCCATTCGTGGTTGGCCAACTCAACCTTCTATTGTGGAGTTTGAAAGTCTGTTGGCCAATCAAGAAAGTTTGGCTAAGCAAATGGCAGGTGTCTCTCTGGAAAATAAGGAAGAGGAGGCGCTCTTCAACAAAATAAAGGGCGGGTATAAAAAGAAGAATTTTGTAAGATCAAATAAAAAAGAAGATAGCAGGCCCAAGAAGTCCCAGGAGAGGAGCTATAAGAAAGGGGGAGCTCAGCAAGGCAGAAACAACAACGACCGGAGAAAGGACGGTTGCTACAACTGTGGCAAGAGAGGCCACTATGCAAAAGACTGCTGGTCAAAGAAGAAGACAGCTGAAGGAAACTTGGCGACGTCTCACAATCACCAAGACAGCAGTGAAGAAGAATGAGACTTCCAAGTATCCTTTGCAACTACCCAGCCTGTTCGTGAGGATCTTTTAGATGAAGAAATTGACTTCTCCAAGGATGAGGTAGCCATGGCCGCTGAAGATCAAGACGTGCAAGTCAATTACAGTAAGGATTGGATTGTTGACTCAGGCTGCTCCAACCATATGACTGGAGAGAAGGAGAAGCTGTCAAGCTTATGTGAATACAAAGGAGACCGGGTCGTGATAACTGCCGATAACACGAGATTGCCGATTGCTCACACTGGGGAGGCTACATTCACTCCATGCTTCAGCCCTAATCAAGTTCAATTGCAGAATGTCTATCACGTTCCAGGTATGAAGAAAAACTTATTGTTAGTATCTCAATTAACAGCAACTGGCAAGTATGTGGTGTTCGGGTCGGAAGATGTTAAGGTGTACCAAACTCTAAAGCCATCAGGTACACCCATCATGACGGAAAGAAAGTTGGAGTCTATCAATGTGATGTCTGCGGAATCAACATATGTGGATAAGACTCGATGCAGTGAAACTGTTGACTTGTGGCATGCAAGGCTAGGGCATGTTAGCTATCATAAGTTGAAGATAATGATGACTAAGTCAATGTTGAAGGGTCTACCTCACCTGGACGTACGAGGAGGAACAGTCTGTGCTGGGTGCCAGTATGAAAAAGCTCATCAACTTCCCTATCAAGAGTCAAAGTTTCGGGCCAAGGAACCATTGCAACTCATCCACTCAGATGTGTTTGGCCGGGTGAAGCAACCATCAGTCAGTGGAATGCGATACATGGTAACCTTTATTGATGATTTTTCAAGGTATGTATGGTTTACTTTCTGAAGGAAAAATCAGAAGTTCTCGACATATTTAATGCATTTAAGGAGGACATCGAATGCAAAGTAGAAAAGAAGATCAAATGTCTGCATACCGATAATGGTGGAGAATACACTTAGGATGAATTTACCAACTTCCTGAAGGAGTGTAAAATTAGTAGGCAACTAACATGTCCAGGCACCCCTCAACAAAATGGCATAGCTGAAGGGAAGAACCGACATTTGGTAGAGATATGTCGAAGTATGCTGCATGAGAAGAATGTACCGAGTCGTTTTTGGGCCGAGTGTATGAAGACTGCAACCCATGTTATCAACAGGCTGCCACAAACAAAACTAGATTTCCTTTCACCTTTCCAGAAGTTATGGCATACCAAGCCTACAGTGAGTCACTTCTGAGTATTTGGATGTGTGTGCTACGTGTTCGTGCCTGATCACCTAAGAAGTAAGTTCGATAAGAAGGCTATTCGTTGCATCTTTGTGGGATACGACCGTCAAAGAAAAGGGTGGAAATGTTGCAATCCTACAACCGGGCGGTGTTATACATCAAGGAACGTGGTGTTTGACGAAGCTTCATCGTGGTGGTCTACACAACAACTACTTCTGCCATACTCCAAAAGTCTACAAGAGCAAATGCAGGAAAATGAGTCATCGCCTGCAAATGATGAAAAAGGAGTACGACCAAGCTCACCCAAAACACCAAGTACATCTTCAAGCCCATGGCAGACTGGTATATATAAAAGAACACCAGAAGAAGTTCAAGAAAGTGAAGAAGATGTGGGCCAACACTTAAGAAGGACAACTAGACAACGCAAACCCAATCCAAAGTATGCAAATGTTGTGATTGAAGAACACAACATTAAGGAGCCCGCAACATTTGAAGAAGCATCTCAGAGTCTGGAATGGAGAAATACAATGGAAGAAGAAATCCAAGCCCTGGAGCAAAATCAAACTTGGGACTTGGTACCAAAACCAAAGGATGTAAAACCAATATCATGTAAATGGGTCTACAAGATAAAGACTCGTTCTGATGGCTCGATAGAACGGTACAAGGCTTGATTGGTAGCTCGAGGGTTCTCACAGCAATATGGGCTGGACTACGATGAAACATTCAGTCCAGTAGCCAAGATTACTACGGTCAGGGTTCTACTTTCACTAGCAGCAAATAAATCTTGGAAACTATGGCAAATGGATGTGAAGAACGCGTTCCTGCACGGTGAAATTGACTGAGAAATATATATGGAACAACCGAAGGGGTTTGAGTGTAAAACCCAACAAAATTATGTTTGCAAGCTAAAAAAGGCGTTGTACGGACTGAAGCAAGCACCAAGGGCCTGGTACGGGAAGATAGCGGAGTTCTTAGTTCAAAGCGGTTACTCAGTTGCACATTCAGAATCCAGCCTATTTATCAAATCCCAGGAAGGAAAACTAGCAATAGTGCTAGTATACCTAGATGATCTGATTGTCACTGGAAATGATACAGAAGAGATTCAAAGAGTACGGAGAAACCTGGCGGTCCGCTTCCAAATGAAGGAGTTAGGGGAATTAAGACACTTCCTAGGGCTTGAGATAGAACGAAGTGACATAGGCTTATTTCTTTGCCACCAGAAATATGCTCGAGATTTATTGAAGAAGTACGGGATGCTTGAGTGTAAACCAACCTCAACACCGATGGATACCAATGCTAAGTTATGTGCTGATAAAGGAAAAGACTTGGAAGATACAATAATGTATCACCAGCTTGTCGAGAGCCTAATCTACCTAACCCTCACACGGCCAGACATAGCCTACGCAGTTGGAATAGCAAGCCGGTTCATGCAGAAGCCGAAGAAGCCTCATCTCGAAGCAGTTCGCAGAATCTTAAGGTATGTGAAAGGTACCACTGACATTGGAATTCTATACAAGAAAGATGAGGAATGCAAAATGGTTGGCTACTGCGATGCGGATTATGCTGGAGATCATGACACAAGGAGATCGACTACAGGATACGTGTTTAGTCTTGGTTCAGGAGCAGTCACTTGGTGTAGCAAGAGACAACCAACAATATCTCTCTCAACTACAGAAGCGGAGTACAGAGCAGCAGCTATGGCAGCACAAGAAAGTACTTGGCTAGTACAACTAATGAAGGACCTTCACCAGCCAGTCGATTATGCAATACCATTGCATTGTGATAATCAGTCTGCAATACGCTTAGTTGAAAATCCGATGTTTCGTGCAAGGACAAAGCACGTAGAGGTTCACTACCACTTCATTAGAGAGAATGTACTTCAAGGAGAGATAGAAATGCAAACAACCAAGACAGATAACCAAGTAGCAGATATATTCACTAAGGGACTTGGCACGACAAAGTTCGAAGACTTCCGAAGACAACTTGGCATGATCTTCAACGGAGTTAGTGATGAGGGGGAGTGTTGAAAATCATCACTAGCCCAAATGTTTAAAGCTTAAAGCCCAAAAGTTAAAGCCCAAACCCATTATCTAGAATATCCAACAAGAATGAGTATTCTCTAGATGGTTCAATGTCTAGAAAATTTTACACCCTTATAATACTCTAGACATTTGAGAGAGTTCTAGAGAAGCAAAAATGTGCGGTTGAGATTGGTTATCTAGAATCCTCCCACCTCCTTAGAACTACTATAAATAGGGGAGAGGTTGTGAGGTGTAGGCATCAAGGAGCAAACAAGCTCAAGTGTAGTAGTGAGTGTTGTGAGCATAGTAAGGGTGTGAAGTTGTAAGAGACTTTTAAGAGATTAATAAAATTAGTCTTTCTTAAGTTCCAGTTCTTCCCAAATCCCCCAACATTATATATATATACAAAAAATAACAATCAAGTCATCTTTGGTATTGAAAGTATTTAAAGGACTTCCTCCCTCAATTTTTCCAACAAAGAAAATCCTTATTCAAGTCATCTTAATTGGTCGTGAATGCTTATCGCTTTGCCATAGTTAATTAATATAAATTCGATTTATAGTGGTTCTTTTCTCAAATAATTTAAAATTCTAATGCTAAAATATTCTGGAGAGTATATTATACAGTAGATAAATGTTGCCATTAATACTAGACTTATTTGGCCGTGCTCAACATGGGCCCTTGTTTATTTAATTACAAATGCATTTATATATATTTATAAGATTTTGGCATATATATATTTAACAAAAAGTCTGATTTGTGTTATTTATGTAAAAGTTATAAAATTTAAGATACATTAGTTGAAAATTATTAAGTTTAAAGAGTATGTATCTGATGTTAATTATAAAATTCACGACTAAGACTTCTAAACAACAAAGCCAAAAACACAATATAACTGAAGGACTAATATTTGTCCCTGTATACTTGAACAAAATTATACATACATAGTAATTAGTATAATAACAAAATATGAACAATATAGAATGAGCTCTAGCTAGCTTGGGTTTCAATTATCATATGCAGGGAAAAATTGTTAAAATGGGTTGATAAACTTTTTTCTTTGGTAAAAGGTTGATAAACTAATATAACAACAAAATCTGACAATATACCAAAGTTGGTGAGCAAGTACTGACTTTTGACAATCACGAGGATACCCCAAAAAGAAATACATGATGGTTTTCCATTTGTTTTCATATCATAAATCTCTCTACATGTTAAGCTTATAGTCACCTCATATGTTATGATATGGGTGAAAGAGGGACTGCCACCCCTCACGTATATTTACATTGTAGGCAGCCCCCAAATATTAAGGTAGAGGTGTGGCTGATGGAAGTACTAGGTTAAGGTTAAAAAAAAAAAAAAAACTCTAAACTGAAATAGAAGTACTAAGTTGAGATTAAAGCTTGGCGAGTCGCTGAAGATTGATGGGGTAAACTTCGCTGGCGAGACCTGAAGAATAAGCCTTGCTTGCTATCAACAAGTTCACAGCTTCAGTTGGATGCAATGCATCAAAAAACAATTGACTTTTCCTATCTGAGCAAACAAAACCTCCTTTATCGCACAATACTCCATTTCCACCTTTATTTGATGCTGACACCTTACAGCACGAGGTGCTTACATCCCCCATACCTGAAATCATTCAAACTTCGTTAAGATCTTGACATGGTGAACAAATCGCCCAGAAAATGAGTATGTGATATGTGTACCTTGTGCTTTGGGATTGTTCAGGATGTCAGTGATAATTTGAAAGGTACTAAGATACAGAAGATTGGTACCAGACAAGTCCTTCTTGAGACTATCAACCATGGCTTTCAACTTCTTGTTAAATAGAATAGCAGCTTTATTCATATGGTTAACGCAACCATTGTTGTTCACCTTTGAACTCATCTTCGCATAAGGTATACATCCTAGAGGTTCCATCGTTGTCAAGATGAATTTTCTTGCTCCCAAAGTATACAATCTCTACATTATTTGAACAAGTTATTAGTATATTATTTCAGCAAGTTATTAGTATAACGTGCCCTGGTATAAGGGATAAATCATAGCACTGAGAGAGGATGTTACTTGTATATGTTCAACAGACAAGGTTCCAATAAGTTTAGATGCGAAGGCTCCCAGGGGGGGTTTTGCGCCTGCAGACAGAAAGTAATTAAATATGTAATCATCACCACCAATACCGATTAGAAACACGTACTTGGAGAGTTCATGTGTGAGGCAATCCTGGGAGCCGCAGTTTAATTGTTTATATAAATCTGGCAATGTTACTGTCTCAAAGTGGGTGATTTGCTGATTCATGCTAATCACAGCACCCTGAAATGCAATTTCACAAAACATGTAAATGAGCATATTTTGCAAACTCAGGCCTCAAATTAGATTAAAAGGCAATAACAAACACCCACTTAAGTGATTTTTCATATTTTTTATTTTATAAACTATGTCAATGCATCAATAACTGCTAAGTTTTGATGTACCGTTTGAGAACCAGTTTCATTAAGTATTCCAGAGCCACCAGATGCATAGTTGACACCCTCAATGATCTTACTTCCCTTTGCTACGGGATCTAGAAAAGCCGGTAGAGGATTAAGATTTAGGATGTTAGTTAGACCATCGATAAAGTTCTTCCCATTCGAAAACCTTCCAAGAATTCCAGGACTTAAATCTACCGCGTATGGGAAATAGTCGGCTCTTGGTTGGGCTGCCCTGATAAAATGGTTGTTTCCATTGTCAACAAACGAACTCCCAAACACAAACACTCCAGGCACCAGAGGTCCATATTCAGCTTTTCCTTTATAAATTAAAACAGAGGAGGAGGATAACAATAACAGCAATGCAAGGCGAAAGCTTGTATTGAATTTTACAGTCATCAAGCTTATTTTAGGTTCAAAGGGAAGGATCCGTCTGAATTATTGTTTTAATTTTATGAGTATGTTTTTGTAAAGTATATATATAGATGATAGGCAGACCTCCAATTCCCAAATTATGGTATCTTTTTTCTATTGTAAGCATAATACAATTGGATCAGAAATAGTCAAATAGCTTAAAGATCGGATATTAGGTAGATTCAAAGGTGAAAACGAGGCGACTTGAAATTGACCTTGGTGGATAAAAATTTGTTTTGGTTTAGAATGAGAAATGGTGAGGCAGTCACAATCTTTCAGCACGAAGACCGATTTGATGCCAAAACTTGACATTATTGTCGTTGCATGATTTTCGATATCAATAAAACTATATACACTTTGTTTTTGTTTTTGTTTTTGTTTTTCCTTTGACCTATAATACACTGCAATAATCATAGCGAAAGTAGGAGTTATCGACTACTTCGCTACTCCTACTTTCGCTTGGATTAGAAGACAATACTTAATTAACAAATTAAATAATAAGGGAAAGAAGTGAAATTAAAAGATAGATGATGAAATGTTGAGAGACAAATCAATTAAATGTTGAATTGAGATTGAAATATAAAGAAATCTCAAGGGTATGAGAATCGCCTTATTCCAACATAATGTTGTACTAAATGTATTTTCAGTTTCTCCTTAAATACTCAAATCACATGGTATTGCGGAGATTTAAGAAGTAAAAATCTTTTCATTTCCCTTAAAATTTAACCAAATCTATTGTTTCATTTCTAAAACATCATTGGATTTTGGTTATGGTTTTCATTGGAAAAATCTTAAAAGACATTGAAATAAATTTATTATTTTGAATAAAAAAGTATTATCCATTTTGATGCGTCCAAAGTTCGTCCTCTTGTGAATTTGACCTGCAAAACAAATGTTAGACTGCCAAGACCACCTTTTTGGTGGCCGAAGCACTCCGATGCTTAAATCAGCAACTCTGTTTGAAGAAGGAATGAAATCTGGACAAAACTTAGTTAAAGTTGCATACTTGTGTCAAATGATCTATTTATCTTTTATAATGGTCGCGGCTAATACTCTGCGTGATTTAAGCATGTGAGGCGCAACGGAAGGAGATGTTTCGTAGATACGTAACTCCCTCCACGATCTTTTTAGAGCAACGTTCCTATTCTTTATGAGAGAACTCGTGTCGGGCCTGGATTCGGGCTTTGTTTATGTATTCTTGTTGGTGGGCCTTGTCCGGGCCTCTGTGATTGGCTTTATTCTTTTTGGGTTTTGTGAGTGGGCCCAATAGACTGAACATTATATCCTCTTGATGGATCTTCTCTGCCACATGTACGGCTGTAATGAATGGTCTATTTTGATGTATCATCAACTACCCGCCTTTAGTTAGTGGGTATGCTGATGTGGCTACTAACTTTATAATGGTTTACCTTTCAATTCCATTATTGCCTTGTATTTAATGTTGTCAGTAACTTTCCGCGAGTTGGTGCCTCGATTCTTTGCTTGCCTATTCGTTTTTGCGCATATTTTTTGGATTTCGCGTAGCCATCATATCTCGTACGTTGTCCCACGAGTCGTCCCTTTTTTGAATTTGTTTTCCCTCTATACGCTATCTTTGAGATTAGGGTTCACTCATTCCTTTGCCTTCTTTATTTTCATTGTTTTTTTGTTCTTTAACGATGTCCATTGGCGATAAACTAAGCGGTAAGTCACTTGCTTTGTGTGAGGCTCATTTTTCTCCCAATAGAGCTTCTCAGGCGACGTTGGGCAGTCTTCATTCTGATTATAATCTTCCACCGACCTCGAGATTATCCTGCCTGGACAGGATGATAGTCCTTGTAATCCAAAGGCTGGATACATCGCACTATCTTCGTGCACGTTTCTTTTGGTTTTTGGTTCCCAGTTCCAGAGCTATTCTGGGAGTATTTGAACTTATTGGGCATTCCTCCTGCCCAAATGGGTCCTAATGGTTAGAAGATAATAGTTTCTTTGAATGCGATGGCTATTATGTCCATCATTCCTTTGACTGTGAAGGTTTTGCATTCGGTAGTTGGTTTGTTGGTGAACGGGGATATTTGCTTCCGTTCTTTTGCCTACTTCGAGAAACTTAATGATGACATCTGCGATTGGTTAAGGTCTTGGTTTTATGCTTCTATGAACTCTGGCTACTTCCAACTATGAAGTCGTTTGTAGAGTTGAACAAAAAATCGACCGATCCGATCAAAACCAATCTGATCGATTCGGTTTCGATTTTAAAAAATTCAAAACTGAAGTGGTCGGTTCGGTTTTTAATTTCTATGTGATTTTAATCGAAAAAACCAAACCGACCGAATATATGTAACAAATAACCTTGATTTTATATAAAAAATAATATAATAGGTTTAAAATAATGGGTCAGTTCGATTTTAGTCGGTTCGGTTCGGTTACGGGTTTGCATAAACTAGACTCGATATAATAGGTTTAAAATAGTTCTTACTTCCAAAAAAAGAAGACTTGCACGGTCTACGAGTCTGTCGAGGCGATTGTCGGTAGATCCTGGTTGAGTTCCAAGAAAGAAACGACTTTCTACTTGTGGTTCTGCTCGGATTGCGTCCCGTTCGTATCCTGTTCAGGATGTTACGAAGGCTACCTCTCACCCAAGTCCTTCCAACGACGATGTTGCGAAATGAGATCGCAGATCCTTCGAATAGGTTAAAGAGCTGAGGCGGGCATTGGAGAGGAGTGGGAAGGAGACTACTTGTCCATTGGATGATAATGAAAAAAAGGCTTATCTCTGCTTATGGTGTCTTGGACGTTGCTGAGTTGTCTAATGATGATCCTCGGGTTATTAATGATAAAATGCTTCATCTAGCGGTGGTGCAGTCTAAAGATGTTTGTGGTGGTTAGAGTTTCAAGGTTCACTATCCTTTTCCTTCTCCTTTTATTGATGTCAGCGAAGCGGCCGGGTTCTTAGTTTCTTCTCCTGTCCATCAGGGTTCTCTTGGCCCCCGTTGTCACTGCTAGTCCTGCTCCTGCCACAGTTGCTTCTCAACGAGAGGGTAAAAGCGGTTTTTCCATTGTTACTGCTATTCCTTTCTCCCTTTCGGCTGTCGGGAGTGGTTCGTCAGTGCTTTCGGATCCTCGTGTTCTTTATCCACGGATTGGTTGGAATGAGCCTGACCCAAAAGATATCTGTATCAAGTCGGATGACAAGTTTTACTGGTTCATTCAGCTTGACGTGCAAGATTGTTCACGCAAGTTGATAAATAAGTGGAAAGGCCTTCGATGCCACACTGGATCCATTTGATCACCTTGATCACGGTCTTGAGCAAATAATGGATGGGATGAATCATTTCACCTATGCAGGGGTGATGGGCTCGATTTATTGAGCTGGTCGTGATCACGTGTCTTCTTAAGAGAGGAGGTTGGCAGCACTGTCGTTGGTGTTTTTCACGTTCTTTCCCAATTTAACGTGTTGAGAGCGCAATCCCCAGAGTCGGAGAAAACTGCAAAGGTTGCTCAAAAGTCGTTGATTGAGGCGAAAAGTATGCGGGATAAATCAGCTAATGATCTTGATTCTTTGAAAGCCAAGTTGGATGGGGTTCGTACCTGTGTATGTGATGTGGTAAAAGAGTTATCCACTAAGAAGGCAACTTTTGATGAAGCTTCATGTGCTGAAGTTGAGCAATCCGTTATTTCAGATATCATTGAGAGACGGGTGGAACAGATAACTGCTGCGCTCGATGATGTCAAGGCAGATACTTCTGTTATGCTTACCACCGCTGAGGGGCAGATTGTCGTGGTGAAAAATGAACTCGCTACTGCCAAGTTTCGTATTGTTGAAGCAGAAGATTGGAAGCGAATTGTTGATTGACGGGTTGAGCTTTTGACTATATCAAGGGTCTCGGCGAGGATTTATCCAGGTACTATCACTTGGTTGGTGAAGCTTTCGAAGACGATGATGTCGAAGAGTCTGTTCCAGCAATTGATGAGCCATTGCTTCATCTACTCCTGAACGCCCCAGAGCCATTGTTTTCTCCCTATCCCGAAGAGGGACCTTCCCTTGTTCTAGTGAGTGATGATAATGTAGTTGGCTCCATTTCTTCACCTACTTCTTCATCTCCTTCTTTGGATTTAATAGAGTAGTATTATCAATGAAATGAACTTTGTTATTTCTTTTCTTTTCAGTTCAGTGTCTTAGATTTTGCTTTGAATTTCTTTGTAGCTACTTATGTGCTTAGGCTCATCATTTGTCGATGGTGGGTCAGCGTTATCCTTTTTGAAATGCTACAAAGAGTTTGCTTTCGCTGGTAGCTCATCAAAATATGTTGATTTGGTCTTTTAATTCTGACTTCGTTGATGCGATGTGTCCATCAACTCGGAGTTATTGTGATAATTCAGCTCGTTCATTGAGCTTTTACTTCGTTAACTCGATGTCTTGATTGACTCGAAGTTTTTGTGTTAAGTCAATTTGTTCGATGAGCTTCTACTTTGTTAACTCGACCTCTTAGTTGACTTAAAGTTTTTGTGTTAGTTGACTCATTTGTGCAACTTTTATTTCGTTAACTCGACGTTTCAGTCAACTCGATGTTTTTGTGTTAAGTTGACTCGGGTGTCCAACTTTTAATGCGTTAACTCGACGTTTCAGCAGACTCAAAGTTTTTGTGTTAAGTTGACTCGGGTGTCCAACATTTACTTCGTTAACTCGATGCCTTAGTCTACTCAAAGTTTTTGTGTTGAGTTGACTCAGGTGTCCAACTTTTACTTCGTTAACTCGACATTCCAGTCAATTCGAAGTTTTTGTGTTAAGTTGACTCGGGTGTCCAACTTTAACTTCATTGACTCGACGTCCTAGTCGATTCGAAGTTTTTGTGTTGAGTTGATTCGAGTGTCCAACTTTTACTTTGTTAACTCGACATTCCAGTCAAATCGAAGTTTTTGTGTTGAGTTGACTCGGGTGTCCAACTTTTACTTCGTGGTTGATCAAACCAGAAGTTTATACATATCCAACCTTTGTCGTGATTTCCTGTACTAGGTACATCGATTGCTTTGTATGGAAAATTTTTTGACGTATCTATTATGTCGTCCACGTAAAAAATGGGGGTTCTAAATTTGTAATCTCATTGATATTCCCTTTTGGATGTTCTCACCAGCCTTAACTGTTAAAGCATTTACGCTGTTTCGAAGTACGATTTTCTTTGTCTTCCTCTGCTCGATATTGGTCCTCGTATTAGAGATTGATGTTTTTGTTGCTTTGTCTTCCTTCGCTTGATGTTGGTCATCGTATTAGAGATTGATGTTTTTGTTGTCATGGCTGGCAGACTCAGGGCGTTTTCTGTTTGATGACTGAGTAGCGTTGGCTTATCCGATCATCAAAGAAGAGGCTTCTCTTCAGTCTGGCGATGAAGGTTGCAATGACTGTATCATCGCTACATCCATTGATCATCGTCAATTCATTGGTGAAGCGAGTGATGTATTCTCGTATTGTCTCATCGGGCTTTTGCTTGATGTGAAGGAGGTAGTGTGGTTTTTTTCCTCATTCTCTGACTCCCAATGAATCTAGTGATAAAAGCGGCGGCTAACGCCTGGAAAGAGTCTATCGACCTCAGTGGCAGGCTATTGAACCAATTCATTGCTGTGGAGTTGAGGCTGGTATTAAATGTCCTGCACCAGATTGACTCTGTAGTTTCCTTTTGGGCCATTATGTGATGGAAGTGTCTCAGGTGATCACTTGGGTCGGTAGTACCATCATACACTTCAAACTTTGGTGGAGTGAACTTTTCGGCATTGCCGTTTTCATGAGGGCATCGAAAAATGGCGGCTTGGCTAATTCGTATAATATGTTGGGATCCGTGACCCCTATTTTGAACAGGATTTCGACAAGTTTTCCATCACACTGTGGAGTCTTGCCTTATGGGAGCTTGTTGCTTTCGAAGTTTCACTGTTGAGGTTCCGTTGGGACTTCGTCACTTCCTTGAGTTCGGTTGGTGGAATTTTGAAGGGGCAGTGCTTGGATAGGGTCAGTTGGCTGGATGTGCTCCTGAGTGATTTTTTCCAACATCTTTGCCATGTAGTTCATCTAGGCCATGAACAGGTCTACCCGAGGATCTGTGGTCGCTTCGCCAGATGCTAGGGTTGTCTGGGCTATTGTGTGCTGTGGATCTGGATTCTCGGGTGCCATTGGTTTGATGATCCGGGCTGCTTCATGTTTGCAAGCTGTTAGTGATGCATCATTGCCAGTAGGAGAGTTGTCGCGAACACCCCTGGGTTAAGGATCTGTAGAGTGTGTTATTTGTTTCGAAGGCTTGATCTTCTATCAGATTGTGTGAGCTTTGTCACTGTAGATCTCGTTTTTAGAAAGGAAACTCGTCATTCCCCATGGATGGCGCCAAACTGATGCTTCCAAATATCATCCTCCTATGAATTTGACCTGCAAAACAGATGTTAAACTGCCAATGACCATTTTTTGGTGGTCGGAAGCACTCTGATACTTAAGTCAACAACTCTATTTGAAGAAGGAAGGAAATATGGTCTAAACTCAGTTAAAGTTGTATACATGTGTCGAATGTTCCCTTTACCTTTTATAATGGTCGCTGTTAATTTTCTGCGTGACTTAAGCATGTGAGGCGTAACGAAAGGAGATGATTCTTGTAACAGTCTCCTCTTTAATGGAGATGCGTCCGTGGAGGCATAACTCCATCCACGACTCGTTTTTGTGCAACGTTCATTTTCTTTATGAAAAACTCGTGTCGGGCCTGGATTCAAGCTCTGATTTGTTTGGGTCTGGATTCAAGCTTTGTTTATGTCTTCTTGTTGGCGGGTCTTGTTTGGGCCTCTGTGATTGCCTTTATTCTTCTTGAGTTTTATGAGCTAGCACAATAGACTAGATGTTATATCCTCGTGATGGAACTTTTTGGCCACATGTACGGCCGTAATGATCAGTCTATTTTGATGTATCATCACATTAACAAATGAAGTCTTCTTTCGAACTTCTGTTTACAATTAATTGTTTTATGTACTTCATAAATGAAAATATTGTTTATCTACCATTACATTTTCATGGGGCTCAATCTCTTTCCCTTGAGAGGGAAGGATTAGCTCTCCATAAATAATAACAATAAACTAATAATTAAAAGAGACAATTGAGAAGCAGAAACCATTGATAAAAATAAATGAAATAAAATATAAGAATAACTAAATAAAAATGAAACTTACTTATACTTTCTTCAAACAAAGTTTTAACACATACTAAAATCTTGAAACTTCTCTACTATTTATCTCCAAAAAATAAAACCTAAAAGTAAAAAGATGCTCATTTGAATGGAGAAATAGCATATATTATAGACTCAAGGAATGTGCTTAGACGGTTGAGATGTAAATTTCAAAATCCAACAACATGGCCTCTTTGTGTTTGTTGACCCAGATTCAATTGTTTGGAAGAGTGTATGGTTGAGATTTATTAGGGTTAGGGTTTAAGTGAGTTGTTAGATTGATTGTATGAGAATAAACAAAGAAAATTCTAAAATAATCGGAATTAAATATGTCAAAAATTTTAAGAGTGGTTGTAAAGAGATTTTTGAAATGATGTTGGTGGAAAATGCTACTTATACATTTTGGTATCAAATGAAAATTAAAATGGGAGGTGGATAGGTAAAAAAAATTGTGATTTTGGGCTCAAAACACTGTACAAGTCATTAAGTAGTATTTAGATTTGTATTAGATTTTAGGATTGGTATAGCTTAAATTTCTTCTACATAATTCTTCAATAATCATTTCGAATTTTGACATGCAAATTAATGGTGTAATTCCTCGAATTTCGAGCATTTCTCGATTTTCTAAAAAAATTATGACAATAATCAAATTCGAGATAAATGTAAGCATTTAATAAACTTTACGTACAACTACAGACTAATAAATATCTAAATGATAAGGAAAATCAATGTTTTGAGTACTTATCAAAGACCGTGCGCTAAAATGTGCTACTGTGAGGCAAAAAAATACAAAATAAAAAAATGCAAGTACAATGGACATTGAGACAAATTGTTGCATGCCAAAACCTCTAATCCTGCATCAAATAGGATGGTGTGATAACTGCAATGACACTAGTAACACAAACACTCATCCTAGTCCATGTTGCATATTGATGCTTAACTTTTGACGTTGTACTAAACCCACATAATTTTAAGGTACATTGCCTTTCATAAATCTCTATCGAACTTTTGAAAAAAAATTAAAGAGCATCATTCTCAGACCCAAGCCATTAATGACAAATAATCAATGATGGTGGAAGGATAGAATTAATTTAGAAAATAATCAAATAAACCAAACTGTTATACTCAGCTCGTTGGATCATATTCTCCTGCACACATCGAAGGAACTACATGGGGGGCAAGTGGGGGTAGCTGCCCCACCGAAACTTAAAATTCTCATGCCATTATATAGGTTGTTGCTATTTGCCTCCTTAATTTTCTACTTTTGCCTAGATTTTAAAGCCTAATTGGCTATTACCCTTCATTTTCTATTATTCTGCCCCCTAACTGTTAGAGTTTTTTGTCTTTGCCCCTTTGAAGTAGAGAGCCAGACAACCACCTTTACTAAACCAATCGCTCTCACCTCCTTCCATCATTAAGGTGTTTTCTCTTATTGACTTTATAAATCTATTATCAGTATTTTGAATCTTCCCCTAATTGTTGATCTTATACTTCCACAATTTTTTTAGGGTTAATTGCAATTTCTCCTCTTATAATATATAGCTTATTCAGCTTTGCCTCAAATTAACATTCATATTGTACTTTCCCCCTAAGACTAACAGTCAACGTGCCTTGACTATTAAGGCACGTGCTAGCTTTAAAAAGGTCATATATTTACTGTCCAAAATACCTTTTTAATGATCTGAAGGCTGAGATTCAAAGTTGGTGCAATTAAAATCGAGGCCTGAGATTCAAACTTTCACTAAGACGTAGGGATAATCCACCAACTCCTCCTTCACCACCACTGTCTCCACTTCACCACCATAGTTTTCACTTCACCACCAATAATTCTTACCTCTGTTTTTACTACTACATCTGCATGTTATTTTACTATAGATTAAATATTCAAGTATCAAGTTTTGAGGGTAGACTTGAGTTGTAGCTCATCTTCATCATCTGTTAGGCCAGTTTTGTTGCAGGGGCAAAGTATATTCAAATTTATTTTAAGGGATTAAGTTATTGTCAGTAATATATTTTAAGGGGTTAAGTTATTGCTAATTAACAACACTTATTTGATTTTCTTACAGATCTCATGGTGACACAAGCACAAACAAACAAGTAAATAGGAGGTTTGAAGTAGGCAAAATTTCGAAGGAGTACATGTACATTGGATGTTAAAGCACAATGAAAATTCATTTGATGTTCATTGGATGTTCTTGCAACAAAGTTTGATATTTTTGCAACAATGTATACTCATTTGATGTTAATAGCATATTGTAATCAAATGCCTTAACATCTTTGCAAAAACATGATATAACTCAATGCCATTCAAATGACACAACATCCTTGCACTTCAAAAACTGACATAGCAATGCAACTTTCAAGCATCAATAAGCAACTTGAATTTACAACCTGACACAACATCCGTGCAAAAACCTGAATTTACAAGCATCAATAAGTTTGACATCCTTGCATCTTTGAGCAAAACCAACCTGAATTTACAAGCATCCAATACCAATCAATATCTAACAACCTGGACACACCACACTACTAGATCCAACAGGTTTCTTCTTCTCCACCGTGCAATCCAAGCTTCTCAAAAGAGGATTCGGCTGCCGCATCCTTGTTGGCTACCTGTGCTGATCAATTGGCTTCGAATTCTCACCCTGATCTCATCCTCCACCTCCTTTCAGTGGAATCGTTCGCCATATAATTCCATAGGCAATTAAACTAGCAAGTCAACTTTCATCTAACACGCAATCATTTTATTAATTTAATCAAACATCCCACATTCACTAAAAGAATCACAAACCAACAATCAATCACACTCAACCTTCACCTCCAAGTCTATCTATTGATCCATCCATCCAAGTTAAACAGATTCTCCACAAACGAAACAAGTGAATCCCAAGCAATCAACCGTCCACTCAAATCAGATCCAGCAAATACTCCAAACAATTAGCAATATTGGCTAAATTGAACCACAAAAGAATCAAACCCTAACAACGAAATTATCAAACATGTATCAAGATTACCAAACGAACAAACGATTCAATAACGCATAGAGAGTTGAGAGATTTTAGAGAAGAATTGAAAGCGCGTACCTCGAGTTTCTGTAGAGCAATTGCATCGGAAGCACTTGTGATGCTAATGAAGGTATCGATTGCCTCTTGGCTCACTCTCGTCATTGTATTGTAGCAGTACTAGTGTTTGAAGAATTGCAGAAGTAAAAAAATATGAAGAAGAATAGCTCAATAATGTGTTTACTAATTTAGGAGGAGATTTTGATAACAACAAAGATTTAGGGCATCTTCAAGAGATTAATCCTCCTCCTCCATTGTCTGAAAGTAACAACGGAGGCCGATGATGAGGGTTTGAACGGTCAGATATTGCCTCTACCATCTTCGAAAGCAAAAGCCGTCTTGATTGAACCGTGAATTTACAAGCAACAACAATGATTTCATCGACGATCCCGATGTTGGTGAATCTGCGACGTTGAGACTCGCGGATGAATTCGGGGTTGCTGCCTTTGACTCATGGAAAATAGTGAACGAAACCTCAATCAATCAATGAGATGGAGAGGTCCGTGAAAGTGATTGAAGGTGAAGATGAAGTGTAGTGTGTGAAAATGAATTAGGTTTTATTTGAAGCTTTAATGGCGAAAAACTGTACAGAAATTGCAAAAGAGAGTGTGTTGTTGTTGTTACTTCATTGAGGCATTTGTGAGTGAGTGAGTTAGCTTGGATAAAAAAGTTTACAAATAAAAAAAGTTTACATGTTGATTTGGGTAAACCTCCCATGCCCTTCATTGTTCTTTGTCTAGAATAAAAAAGTTTCTTCCTCTCCTCAAAAGTTTTAGCATAGGAAAATTCTAGGGGTCGAGCTCCTCGCGATGAGCGCCCGCACGCATCTCCAACACGATGCGCTCATCTCGAGGAGGATGGGTGGTGACACCCATCCCTCGCCCCTTTCCCTCGCTCCCTCCCTCGCTCTGTAGCAAAGCTCTTTAGCATATGATTTATATGTGACCCTTATTGATTATTGAGTGCAAAGTTTACAAATTCATTTGAGATTGTTTTGAAGCAAGCTAGTAAATCATGCCAAGGCACTCTCTATGCGTAAATGCATACAAAAGTTTCTTATGACCAACTTACGGGCAAGGAGGGTAATAAATTCAGCAAAGTTGTCTGATAGTTGTTGAATAGTCTTTTGAAGTGAGTTTCCTTTTTCCACACTAGCCATTGCTATCCTCAAGGGATCACCTGGTAATTTTATAGAGTAAAAAAACTTGAGAAAATTCAAAGTCTTTGAAAAGAAAAAATTGTAAAAAAATTGAAAGAATTGTGGAAAAAAAAGCTTCAACATGCTTTGCCTCCTCCCATGCACATACCATAGTTGTAAGGAGAAGTTCATGGTCTATACCAGTGAAATTTCTTCCTCATGTTTTTATAATTTATGAAAACTGAAACCACACATATTGAAATCAAGACATGACTGAAACAAAACCCCTGAAGTACTGGAGTGGGGATATAATTCTGAATGCGTCCTGAAATAACATACAGAGGCTGTAAGGAGCAAGATCTCTCGGCCCCATTTTCCTTCTAATGTTGCATAGGAAGAGCGCAATTGCCATATTCACTAAAGGATCATATGATTGTTGCTGGCTGTCGCGCCACAAAGAATTTTGCTGCAATAAACTATTTCATTACAAAAGAACATAAAAAATTTAACCTAACTCATGTTTATCAAAGTGGTATGTTAAATCACCATACTTGGATAATTAGATCTCCCTTTAGTGTGGCAATAACTGTTTCAAAGTCCATGTTAATGCAACGGCAAAAGTGTTCTGAACGGTTCCTTCTACTAAGACAAGGAAACCCAACTCCTTGAAAAACTGCACCATAAACCAGTATACGAGATGGTCACTAAGATTCTCCAACATTCCTTCCTAATTAATGCGTAGTATAACCAAAAGTGCTAAGATCACTTTGGTGAACATTACCTGCACTGCCATCTTTGCTTCTCTGAAATAAATAGTTTCTCCACCGAATAAGATAAAAAGGTCATCAAATTGTGCAAATTGTGCAAACTATTGTGACTGACTATGTAAAATTACATATTTACATTAATGTCACGCCCCGCTCATAAGAAAAATCCCAACAAACCGGAAGATTTCCTACAAATGACACGTGACATACCACTTAACCACATTTTCACATAAACATTTCTCAGAAAAACGAAATTCCAAAATATTACACAAAACTCCAAAATATTACAACCATTCCAAAGGCAACCTTCGCCCCCCAACTCCACACATCAAAGCGTTCACACAAACATAACTTGCATATTAAACACCAAATAGCAAAACACAAAACATCTTACAAACCATGGGAAAGACTAGGATCTACTTTCGCTCGGCTTGATCAACAAAATCGCTTCCAACGCCTGCACTCCAATAAGAGTACACCCATTTGCCACAAAACAAAGCAAAATGGATCAGCCTAAAGCTAGTATGAGCAGATAAAAAAAATCAACTACAAATAACACAAATAATAATCCACATTTACCTTACATCACACTCCACAACTAATTCATAATGCATCATCCATTTGGTTAACTAGTCATATGCACAAATAAGATGATCAACAAAAACATAACTTTTTAAAATACCATTCCTTTCGAATGGATGAAAATTTCCATAATCTTTTGCACATATCATCTTATCAAATTCTCGCATACTCACTTTCACAACATATCATACCATTTAATTTATTTTTAGGACATACTTGTTCCAAGACATGTCCCTTCTATTGGTCCTTAGGAATTCTCAATCACATCAAGCAAGTCAAAACTCATACAATGGCTTAGTTCCCTACCGAAAGACATGCTACATAAAATCTAAAACCATGAATTCCTTATCGCACCTATCCATGTGCCGAATGTGTCTCACCCCGACACACCTCCACACGTGTACCAATACCCACTTTGAGTATGTATGGATTTCAAACGGGGTATCGTCTCTAAAATGCATACTTCACCTCAAAAGAATGGACACACGGGCCAAATCACAATTTAAAACTGCGCACTGAAAGAGAACTAAGTTCACACTCTTCCTCTGACCCCTCAGGAACACTCCACTCTATCACACGAGTCATGACTTGTACAGTGGCTTAGTTTTCCCCTTTTGAAAATCAGACACTGCTCCTCAAGAACACTCCACTATATCACGCGAGTCAAAACTCGTATAGTGACTTAGTTTTCCCTTTTTGGAGACAGGCACCGTACAACTCACTATGTACGGATTACACAAATATTAGAAACCCAGGCATCTATGGCCAATATTGTACCACTATGTACATTTCAAACGCCGGAGTAGGGTATTCATGTCAAACTCAAAATTTCTCAACACTTCAAGTAGCATCATTTTCATAATTCCATAAGATGATCTAAGTTCTAAATATCACAATCACATATATGATGCACAATATTCAATAATAAACATCTACTCAAAATCGGGTCAAACAGATGACGTCATCGTCTTCTACTTCAGAGAAGATTTTCCAGAACGTTTCAGTGTAACATAGCAACTTCAGTGTAAAAATACTGACAGAATAAAAAAATAACATTACGAAAAGACACTTGGTTACCCATCTTAACCCAAACCATCAAACCCCAAAATCTACAAAAAGAAAGAATAAACATGCAATCTAATATGTTAAATCATTTAAGAAATGGCAGATCTACTCACCAACTACAACTATTGCAATCCTCAAAGCATAAGACTTCTCCTCCCCAACATGCATCAAAATCCTCTAGCAAATCTTTAAGGATCCCTCCCTCTCAAGCTCTCTCCTAGAGCTGGTTGATCAAGATAAAACCACCCAAGGACCTGATGAGAAGAGTAATAAAAAGGGTGGAGAATTTGTGTAGAGTTTTATAGAAGGGGAATGACTATATGCCACCACCAAGTTTCTAAATACTATCGCGGTGGGTACAAAGAAAAAGAGAAAAGATGTTACATAATACACAACTCAAAAGAATCTCGTCCTCGAGATTAAACTGAAAAAAACAGAAAACTACGAGAATAGATACGGATGTAACTGCCGAATACGATCTTCCAATTCCCATGTCACATCGCCCTCCTGGTCACTCCACTGTACTTTCACCAGTCTTATAGTCTTCCGTCGCAATCGTTTTTCATCTCTACCAACAATAGCTATTGGTTGCACGGGATAAGACAAATCCTTTGACATCTCAACATCAACTGGCTCTATAATCTGTGTCGAATCTACTAAACATTTCCGAAGCATTGATACATGGAAGACATCATGAATCCCAGACATAGCTGGTGGCAAAACAAGTCGGTACGCCACTGGACCGACTCTCTCAACAACCTCATAAGGCCCAATATATCTTGGAGCTAGTTTTCCTCTTCTTCTAAACCTGATAACACCTCGCATGGGGGAAACTCTCAAGAAAACTCTATCACCTACTGCAAACTCCATATTTGTGCGCCTACGATCTGCGTAACTTTTCTGACGACTTTGAGCTGTCTTCAATCGTCGTCGTAACAAATCTATCTTTTCAGTGGTGTCTCTGATTATATCGGGACCTACTACTGCAGAATCACCAACTTCAGCCCAACACATAGGAGATCTACAAGGTCTACCATACAATGCTTCATATGGTGCCATACCGATACTCACTTGATAACTATTATTATAGGCAAACTCACATACCGGTAAATGATCTTCCCAACTGACACCAAAATCCAAAATACACGCCCTAAGCATGTCCTCGACTATTTGATTAACTCTCTCTGATTGGCCATTTGTCTACGGGTGGTAAGTGGTGCTCATGTCTAAACGAGTACCCAAAGCTCGCTGAAGACTTCGCCAAAACTGTACAGTGAACAAAGAATCTCTATTTGAGACAATCGATACAGGGGCTCCATGCAATCTAACTACCTCTCTAATAAATAAACGGGCCAAACTATCTGCAATCCGATGAATACTAACTGGAATGAAATGAACACTCTTTGTCAACCGATCAACAATAACCCAAATCGACTCGTTCCCTCGTCTCGACAGTGGAAGTCCATCTATAAAATCCATCGTGATTTTCTCCCATTTCCACGTCGGAATCTCTAAAGGTTGTAACAAACCAGAAGATTTCTGATGTTCAAATTTGACCTGTTGACAAGTCAAACAGCGAGATACAAAGACTCCTACATCTCGTTTCATCCCAGGCCACCAAAACGTACGGTGAAGATCATGATACATCTTTGTTTCACCAGGATGAATGGTGAAACGAGAATGATGTGCCTCTACTAGTATCTCATTATGCAAATCATCATCAGTTGGTACACACAATCTACCCTTAAACCTCAATCCACCATCGGAACCAACAGACAAATCCGTAGGACAATCATCAACTGAGTCTATCACCAAATCCTCTATTCTTTTACGTAAGGTTCGATCAGACATTTGACCCTGCAACACTCTACTAACAAAGATGGTTGAATCAACAAACTAGCCATAATTACACCTTTTGTCGCAGAAATAGGCTGAACATCATAAGAAGCGAACACTTCTAACACTCGATTCTCCTGAATCATCAAAGAAGCTATTTCCACACGTCGTCGACTCAAAGCATCATCAACCACATTCGCTTTCCCAGGTCTATATTTAATCTCAAAATCATAACTACTTAAAAATTCAACCCATCTCTGTTGCCTGATGTTAAGCTCCTTCTGGGAGAAAAGATATTTTAAACTTTTGTGATCCATATACAATTCAAATTTCTCACCATATAGATAATGCCTCCAAATCTTCAATGCAAAAACCACTGCTACCAACTCTAAGTCATGGGTGGGATATCTCCTCTCATGGGGTTTCAATTGGCGAGAAACATACAAAACCACTCTACCTTCTTGCATCAAAAACACCCTAAACCAGTACCACAAGCATCTGTATAAACTACTAACTTCACCCCAGAAACATGAATCGTCAACACTGGCGCTGATGTCAACTTCAACTTCAATGTTTCAAAAGCTTGCTCACATTCATCCGTCCACAGAAAAGGAATATTCTTCCTAGTCAAAGTTGTCTTAGGTGCGGCAATAATAAAAAATTTCTCAATAAATCGACGATAATACCCAGCTAGACCAAGAAAACTACGAATCTCTGACACAGTAGTTGGTCTCTTCCAAGACTTAACTACCTCAACTTTCTTGGGATCCACGGCAATACCACTGCTAGAAATCACATGCCCTAGAAAACGAACCTCTGATTCCCAAAAATGACATTTACTAAACTTTGCATATAACTGGTGGTCTCTCAATGTCTGCAATACAATGCGAAGGTGTTCCTCATGACTCCTCGAATATACTAAAATATCATCAATGAACACTATGAAAAAACTGATCCAAGTACGGGTGGAAGACCCTATTCATTAAGTCCATAAAGAAAGCTAGAGCATTTGTCAAACCAAAAGGCATCACTGGATACTCATACAATCCATACCAGGTTCTGAAAGCAGTCAACAGAATACTCTGCTTTTCAACCCTCATCTGATGGTACCCAGACTGAAGATCAAGCTTTGAAAATACTACAACGCCTCTCAACTGATCCAACAAATCATCAATGCGTGGAAGTGGATACTTATTCTTGATGGTGACCTTATTTAATTCCCGATAGTCAATGCACATCCTCAATGATCCATCCCTTTTTGACACAAATATTGCAGGTGCGCCCCAACAAGAATTACTCGGTCGAATAAACCTAAGAATCATACACACCTCAAAAGAATTAATGATATTCCTCCAATATAGATGATAACCTCAAATATACAATCACATCCATTTAATATCACACTAACTTACCCCTTACGTAGTAAATCCTCTAGCTGCACCTTCATTTCTTCCAATTGTTTAGGGGCAAGACGATAAACGGGTTTCGATATTGGTGCGGTACCCGGGATAAGGTCTATCTTAAACTCTACCTCTTGACGAGGAGGAAGACTAGAAACCTCCTAAAAAACATCGGGAAAATCTCGAACCACCTCAACATCACTAATGTCAAGGCATCACTGGATACTCATACAATCCATACCAGGTTCTGAAAGCAGTCAACAGAATACTCTGGTTTTCAACCCTCATCTGATGGTACCCAGACTGAAGATCAAGCTTTGAAAATACTACAACACCTCTCAACTGATCCAACAAATCATCAATGCGTGGAAGTGGATATTTATTCTTGATGGTGACCTTATTTAATTCCCGATAGTCAATGCACATCCTCAATGATCCATCCCTTTTTGACACAAATATTGCAGGTGCGCCCCAACAAGAATTACTCGATCGATTAAACCTAAGAATCATACAAACCTCAAAAGAATTAATGATATTCCTCCAATATAGATGATAACCTCAAATATACAATTACATCCATTTAATATCACACTAACTTATCCCTTACGTAGTAAATCCTCTAGCTGCACCTTCATTTCTTCCAATTGTTTTGGGGCAAGACGATAAACGGGTTTTGATATCGGTGCGGTACTCGGGATAAGGTCTATCTTAAACTCTACCTCTCGACGAGGAGGAATACTAGAAACCTCCTGAAAAACATCGGGAAAATCTCGAACCACCTCAACATCACTAATGTCAAGTTTAGGAATCTCAACAGAACCAAGGAAACTCGACATCATTGAATCAGAGCTCGACTCACATCTCAAAACACAAGGAGATACACCAGGAAACGTAAGGGTCACCGTCCTACTCACACAGTCTAAGATCACCGGATAACCAATCCATCCCTAAAATCAAGTGGAAACCTTCAAAACGCAACACAATAAAATCAAACTGAAAGACACGATCACAGATAGAAAACTCGAACTGAGGGCAACATTCACTAAGTATAACTGATCCACCCAAAGGAGACTGAACTCTTAAAGACTGTTGTAATGGCACAACTACTAAATGATCTCTCTCTACCAGTTGCTTAGAAATAAAGGATCTAGAAGCACCAGTATCGAAAAGAACTCGCAACCGCAATCGAGAAGACATCACATACCTTAATATGCACAAAATTTAAAATTAAGCCAATCATGTTCAAACTATAATGGATTTCCTACATCTGAATATCATAAAAATTAAAACGTGCGTAAGCAATGATAACTTTTTAAGAATAATTATAATTAAAAAAAAGCATACCCTCTACATTTCCCTGACCGGGAATAGCAGCTAAACGAACCGACGGCACTGAGGCGGTAGCATGCTGACCTCTCCCACCACCACTACCGCGAGGAGCAACTCGCTGCGGGCGCGTACAATATCGAGAAATGTGTCCCAGCTGACCACACTCATAACACACGGGGCCCTGATTTCTCTGACCACTCTGCCCTTGCTGGTTCTGTGGCTTATCGTTGCTCCTAGGACAATTTCTAGCTATGTGTCCTTCCTGATCACAAATATAACAAACCCGCTTTACTGCAATCTGATCTCCTCGAGTAGATACCCCCTGTTGTTTATGTCCATCTCTTATCTGATTACCTTCTTTCATTGGTCCTCCCCTGCCTGGCTGCCTTTGCTGACCTTGAACCTCTCCTTGGCGACATTTCTTGCGATTATCGTCTATTACCCTTTTACACTCTATCTCCACATCTTCTTGTCTCAAGATCGCGTTATATAGTTCCTCAAAAGGTTTATCAATCATTAATATTAGTTGTCTCTTCAAGAAAGGATTTAATCCATGCAAGAACTTCAGATTTTTCTTCTCTAGAGTATCTACCAGATACGGCGCATACCGACTAACCTGATTAAACTCAGTCACATACTCAGCTACAGTTCGTTGACCTTGCTGCAACTTAATGAATCGATCAACTAACTGTGTTTTTGCGGCTGCAGGAATGAACTGTCGTTCAAACAACACAACAAAAGTTTCCCAAGTCATACCAAATGCATCCCGAGTCTGACGCACAAAATCCCACCAATTGAGTGGATCTCCATCAAACTGGTGAGCTTCCAATTCACTGCGCTGCTCTGACGTAATACTCATCCGTTCTAATATCACCTCTATCTTACGAAGCCAACGGTCTGCTATGGCTTCCCCATTCCCCTTAAACCTCTCACTCCAAGTCCAGAGAATGCCTTATTTCGATGAGCAAACGGATCATCTTGGGAACTACCATGCCTTAAACCTTCTATCAATGTGGTAATCACATCGTGGTCCAGATTATAGCTCCTTGGAACTTCACCCCCAGATGTACCAGATATATCATCTATATTCCTTGTCCGACGTGGCATCCTCTCTCTAAAAAGAAACAAACAAACAAACAAACAAACAAACAAACAAACAAACAAACAAACAAACAAACACACTCTAATCAATTACAAATCAAACAAAAGATCTTACTTCTCTACCCACACCACATTCGAGGAATTTTTAAGCATTTCTGCCTAACGTGAACAATATGGCGCTGATACCAAAATTTTCTGTCACGCCCCGCTCATATGAAAAATCCCAACACACCGGGAGATTTCCTACAAACGGCACGTGACATACCACTTAACCACATTTTCACATAAACATTTCTCGAAAAAACGAAATTCCAAAATATTACACAAAACTGCAAAATATTACAAAAAGAAAGAGTAAACATGCAATCTAATATGTTAAATCATTCAAGAAATGGCAGATCTACTCATCAACTACAGCTATTGCAATCCTCAAAGCATAAGACTTCTCCTCCCCAACATGCATCAAAATCCTCAAATCTTTAAGGATCCCTCCCTCTCAAGCTCTCTCCTAGAGCTGGTTGACCAAGATAAAACCACCCAAGACTTGATGAGAAGAGTAAAAAAAGGGTGGAAAATATGTGTAGAGTTTTATGGAAGGAAAATGGCTATATGCCACCACCGAGTTTCTAAATACTACCGCGGTGGTACAAAGAAAAAGAGAACAAATGTTACAATCAATACTATTCATTAGAGAGTTTGGAAAGAAAAGAACAATTGCATCAGTAGGAGCTTGATCATAGGGTTCATGGACTTCTTATGGCAACTTCGCCAAATCAAAGCAAGATGGGAGTTGTTTATTTGCTATAGTAAATCATGATATCCTTGTACTGCATCCTTAAGTTATGGTTTGGCTAATTTCTTCTTATAAAAATTGGACACAAGCAAATAAAATTGAAAAACTGAGCTAAAGTAAAAGGAAAATAGAAGAGAAGTGAGTTCATTTTGGATTCAGATACAACTGTGGAAATAATGAAGATGCTAATGTATGTGACCAATACATAATTTAGAACTGAATTTATTACCAGCTGTTGATCTGCTATTGAGCATATTTCTTCGAAGGCTTGGAATGAATCAGCTCAGTGTACTTCATCCTTATCCATGTAACCAAGATGGCAATCAGTTGCAACAAGCACCCACAGCGTGTTGCTGTCATCATTCCTGAAAGATTTCTCATTACAAAAACTATCAAATCACTAGAACAACAATATAAAATAGGAACGACTACAAACAAAAGATACACATATCACATACCAAAATACCTACATAACTAAAGTAGAGAAAACAAAGATAAACAGATAATTGTGATTTTATCGAAGACACTTTGGGTACATACTGTAAATAAAAGTCAGATTGCAGAATCATTACAGTTCTGTGCCATCTTCTCTGTGAGGTTGAACTTCAATATCTGGAGAATCAATAAAGACAGAGAACATACATATCTTATTCAAATATGCACAAAATGCAATAATTTAAAATTTTAATACTTTTATGAATGAAACACTACAAGTTTTCAAAAAAAAATTAATTCATTATCAAGCGTTACTGTTTAAATATTTGTTTCTCTCTGCTTTTAAACTATTAGAAGACAACTTTCTGTTTTACAAATGAAAATAATCCCAATTTAATCTTTTTGGTGAAATTTGCTTAAGTCTGATAGTGCTTCATTGATCTTTCTACTTGTTCTGATTATTAAGGTAACATAAATTTTCCAAACAAATAGGGGCATGGAGAATATGTTTTGAATGGTGTAGTAACGAGTAGAGTTGAAATGTAGAAGATAGACGGAAAAACACGTTCTAGTGCGCACCGCAGTTTCCACCATGTGTAATTTTTATACAGATGTGTTACTATGATAAAACATTCATGTCCATATCAAGTTAACATTGTTTGAACCACTAAGAATTTCTATCAAACATACCTTCAATTCACAAAACATCAAATGGATGGAAATTGTACCTGGTTATAGTGATGAAAAATGGGATAAATTCCACTTGGTTTTACGATTACCTTACTTAGCCATGTTGCGAACCAAAGAGTTCCAAGAGAGCCAAAAGAGTAAAAGTTGATGGCCAACCAAATTTATGTATAAAAAAAGGTGAGAATGCAAGGCCAGTTACAGAACCAAGGTACATCTCGCTGTAAACCAGTGCTAACGCCATACTTCTTTCTGATACATGTATCCACTTTGATAGAATAGTACTCATGGTCGGCATAAAAACACCCTGAATGATTATACAAATGATAAATAAATGCTCCTTCATTCATGACATAGTAACAAATTAGCATGACAATCTGACAGAACATCACCCCTGAAAAATTATTTAGATAAGTAAAAGAACTAGGACTTGCAGACCATATGAATCATAAATAGAACCGATAGACCAACATACGGAAGATTAAATAGAGCAAATACACGGTTGAAAGAACTAACCTCACCAATCCCCATGAAAGCATGTACAAAGAGTATGAATGACAATCCAAGTGTAGCAGCAACATGTGTTAGGGCTGTGGCAATGGACCACCAAATCACCCTGAACCCCAAGACAAACTTTCCCCCAACTTTGTCTACCCATATACTACCAGCAATCTATAACAATATTTGGAAGGAACATTATAAGGATTTCGTACTATGATGTATCACAAACGAGCTCCATCTCACACAACATAGAAGTTTACCAAGTTTGCTCTAACTACCTAATGTCGAGACAATAACCAGATACATCAGCAAGTTTAAATAATGTTACCAACCCCAAAAAGACACTGCAAGTTTCCTTCACACTAATAATCTTTTCCGAAACCTAGTTTTTAACAGCATAATTTTTCCCACAGCCAGTCAGCAATGTATCGAAAATTGAATTAATTAGACTGCATCTCTCATCTTAACAAAATTGTACAACTTTACAGTAAGATGATCAAATTATATCATCTGAAACTGGAATTGAGCTAGAACCACTAAATGAGTGTGAAGAAGTTAGTAGTTCAATATGAATGAGTAAGTTTAGGCTAGGATCAAAATCTGGCAAAACATGATGGATTCTTTTATATTCAGCTTTATGAATATCACTAAAATCTCTTCTCTTTTCTTGAGATTCCAGAGTAATTGTTGTTGTTGACTACATCGATAAATTGCCATCATGAGTTCAATACTATATTTTTTCTTTCAAATTAACAAACTTTCATATATCTACTGATACATTGACACAACTTCAACTAAAACTCAATCAAACTAAAACATCTAACAATCAGGTAAACCTAGAAACCCAAATTCAGATAAAAATCAAGAGACTAATCCATGAAATTTAGAACTTTTTTAATAAACCGTCCAACGCCAATTGGATGTTTTTTCTTCCAAACTACAAAATCTCTCACATATCTACTGACACATTAACACAAATTCAACTAATACTCAATCACTAAATAATCTAACAATTAAGCTTAAAATTCAAAACTTTTATAAAACTGTCCAGCTCCAATTGGATTTTTTTTTCTTCTAAATCTACAAAATCTCTTAATCTACTGACACATTAACAAAAATTCAACTAATACTCAATCACTAAAGAATCTAACAATTAAGCAAAACTAGAAACCCAAATACAGATAAATTTCATTACATTAATCCAAAAGATTCAAAATTTCACTGAGTATGCAGAGATATGCAAAGACGGTGGCACTAATAACAACTTCTCCCCCAACATCCACCATTCCAACCCCATCTTCTAGGGTGTGAGCCTTGACTCAGGCAACCATTTCTCATTCAAGAATAAGTTATCCAATGAATCATTATTGCATCCCCATGGGATCCTCTGCTTGTCTGTGGTGGACTTGGGGTGTTGTTGGATGTGGGATCCAGAAAGATAATGTTTGAAACCTGATAGAAACAAATGGGAAAATAAAAATTGATAACCTTAATGGTTGTAAAAAGATAACTAAAAAAATACCTAGTGATAAAACACACTCAAAATTAAAAAAAGATATTGAAACTGAGAGATAGGAATAGTGATTTAGGGCCGAACAAGCAATTAAACTTCATTTAGCCTTAATTACAGTTTACTTCCATTAACTATCAACTTATTTGACAGATTTCTGAGTAAAGATGAAAACTTTACAAGCAGTATTACACAAACACTGCATTTTAATCACTCTCGATTGAACTGAACTTGTAAACAATCTCAATAATGTAAATGTGAATAAGTAAAATAGTCACCAGAGTAATGGCTTTAATGCTAGTCCTCATGCATTCTTTCATGTAACTGCAAAACAAATGAGACCACAGTGAATCGTTACTTGGATCTCCAAATCCACTCGAAATTGCAAAACAGAGAAGAAAAAACTGCAAAACACTAGAGCATATAAAAAATGTATTTGTTGAAAGTGTAGGGTAATGGAAGAGAGATTGAAAGCTAGGGATTTTTTAGGGTTTACAATGAAGGAAAAAAAATGAACTTACTTGGCTTTCATTCGATCCAGGCGATTTGCAACAGAGGTGTATTTCTTCATTTTGGGTTCATTAGTGCCAAAAACGTAGCTCGAGAGAGGGTAAGTGTTTAATGCAGGTGACACAACCATTTCTCCCGCCTCTCCCCTCCTCTCGTTAAAGTGTAGCCCTAAACTTTTCATTTTTGATCCCTGTCTTTCCCTCGCTCTCTCCCTAGATCTCTCTCACTCTCTCCCTGGATCTCTGTCTCTCGATATATATCTCTCTCCCCTTGCTATCTTCCACGATCTCTCTTTTCCTAGAACGCGAGAAGTATTGCTTACTTTCCTTTTAAGTTAGAGAGAACGCGAGGGAGTTCTAAAATTTTCAAGTGCAAAAACTTAGTTTTATTTTTTTTAATCTCCCGCTTTTGTTTGATAGCATTTTAAGAGTGTATTGTTATGAAAAGTAGGACTTTTTATAGAACAAATGTGAAAAACACTATGACTAACTGCTATTAATAGGCAACTGTGGTGTAGTGCTAATTTCACTGATCATATAGTATTATTGGTCTATCACACCAGATATTTATTGAATTGACACTTGGTAGGTTCTTTGCATTAGGTAAAGTAATCGTTGTTACGAGTAATAAGTTGAATTTGCTCTAATGTCAAAGGAATTATTTATATATGAAATGAGTACATGAAAATTATCTCTTATGCGTATGTAGTAGAGAGTATAATGTATGATAAAATTTATTTGTATTAGAATATTATGTATATCATTGGAATGTTTGACAAATATTTCAGACTTAAGACTATTCACTTAGCAGCGGATGTTGCAATATTTTAAAAGAATACAAGTTCATGCTTAAATGCTAAAGATCTAATCATTTGGATTAAATATTCAGGGTAAACTTTTAGTATACTTCCCAAAAAAATTTCTTTGTTTAATGTAAAACATGTGATCAAACATTTTGGTGATATATATATATATATTTAATTTCAGGGCTTCACGCTATAGGTTTTATTGATAAACATTATGAAATAAAGTCGTTGATTGTATTTAGAGAATGACAATAGTTCATTCTAAATTATATCGACTTAAATTTTTTTGTCATTAAAGAAAAAGTTCAGAATCATCTTATTACAATAAAGGATGTACCACATAAGGTGTTCAACAAGCATATTACTCGTTTATGGCATGGTTAGTTCTTATGATGTTCCTTATCAGTGAGAATCTATATTACCATGTTTAATTGTCGATGGTGATCACATAAGGTGTTCAACGAGCATATTACTCGTTTATAGCGTGGTTAGTTCTTATGATGTTCCTTATCAGTGAGAATCTATATTTCCATGTTTAATTGTCATTGGTGATCACCTTTAGTTTATTGATAATTCTGAAATAAATATTTTCTAGTTTTTCAATTATGGTTGCGCATATGCAATTTGATGAAGTAGAATAAGGCGATTCAATTTTAAATCATAAGGTGAAAACAATTGAAAATGGACATGATCAGGGATCACATTACATGTCACATCCATATTTTGATCTATGTCATTGATTGTATTGGTATTTGTGACCATGGACGGACCTACTAAGGGGCAAGGGGGGCAGCTATCCCCCTCAACTTTCAAAATATTTTTACTATATATTACTCTTACAAAAAATTAATTATATAATGTATATACAATATTGTAATTGTTCATTTCACTATTTGAACATATCTTTGTTGTTATAGTGGTTGAAAGTTTATTAGGTTTAGTAAACGACTACATTTCAATACTCTTTGAGCGCAAGATTTCTTTTTTTCTTTCAATGCAACTTTATTAGTAATTGATCCGTTAAATTTTGGTGCGTATGATTTCTTTAAGGTTATTCACAATTACTACTTTTGTCATTGTGATCTGCCCCTATTTTATTGTTTTCAACACAATTTTATGCAATTGCAAATAGTAAAGAAATGAATTGCTTGTTCACAAGTGGTATAAAGCCTCCAATAAAAAAAATTAAAATTAATATCTAAAATAATAACTATAGAATTCAATGAAAATATATACAATTAGCAAACTCGTACAAAATTTGAGCCTTCTATAAACCATTTTTTTCTATGAAATTTTATTAGGATTAATTATGTTCACAATTTTCAGATTTTTTTTTAGCTTCAACTAGATATTTATCTTAATTATTTTGTGATTTTAGTTATTACGCTCGTTTGCCCGTTGCTAAGGTTATCGATATTGCGATCCTATTTTAGCTTAAAATTGGACTATACTAGATTCAATTTGGTATATGCAATGTATTTTTTATAATTTATATTTTTTATTAGTTACTAGCTCTAGTAGGAATTTTTTGTTGGCTCCACCCTTGATAACTACTATTTTCAATAATTATTTCTCATTTCTCCCTTGGCTATATTCTTGGGTCCGCCACTGTTTGTGACCATGGATGGTTCTAACCACGATAAATGTGGTGAAGGCTGCTATGATTCTATATTGATATTTTCAATGAATCAGATTGTTTTGAAATGACACTCACAATTCTTGACAGTCAAGTTTTGAGCTCATAAAAAATTACAATGTATAATCTATGGATGATCTATGTAGTCCAAGTTGGAGATTGTGAAAATTTCCTTAAGGTGGATCTACATAGTTCATATTATTATACATTGTAGACTATCAAACTATAGGTGAGTGGTGTTTGATTAGACTCGATTAGTTGTGATCATTAAAAAACAAGATTAGGGTCATAATTACGTTTGTAATTATATGTTTTATATCTTGACATGTATTACTAAATTGAATATGGAGATTACTTTTGTGGACATACAAATTTAAGTCCCACTATAATTCTACTATTGATGATGGGCTAATAATTGAATTAGGGTTCTATATATACGATTGAGGTCCCCACTCCAAACCTAATTCTCTATATCCCACTTTTCCCATTTGGTTTGAGAAACACATGAGAAAGGTTCTAGAAGTGGAAGAACTTTCCGTTGCATATTGCTAGTTCGTGAGGATTGCTGCGAAGATATTCTTTATCAATGGCGACTTTTGGTACGCATTAATTACCATTTTTCTTCCTTGATTGTTGACATGAGGTTTTGGTTTAGGATTTCTTACATTCCTACATATGAGTGAAAAATAGAGAAATAAAAAATTGTGACATTTATAAAATTGACATTCAGTAGAATGTAAAAATAGAAAAAAAAACATAAATTAAAATGATAAATGTCCTTGACAAGAACATAGGAAAAACCTAACAAGTTATCTGGACACATAACATACAAAAAAAAAAAGACTCATCTACAATACTTCATACTGCTATGATAATCACGTTGTAGCAATCCTCACAACATGTATCACGAAATATATACATACATGAACTTTATGTACATATCGACATCATAGAGACAAAACTGATAAATCCACGCTGAGATTACAGTTTGGCAAGTTGTTGAATGTTGATGGGGTAAACTTCATTGGGGATAGTAGAAGAATAAGCCTTGGTTGCTATCAAAACATTCACAGCTTCAGTTGGATGCAAAGCATCGAAAAACAACTGACTTTTCCTATCATTGCACTCTTTATCACACAATATTCCCGTTCCACCTAATGCTGATACCTTACAGCATGAGGCCGTTACATCCATAAAACCTGAAATCATTCAGTTTCATTAGGGTCTATACATGTATGAAGTATTATAGAAAAGAATCGCCTACAAAATAAGCACGCGTGCTTGTCTATGTAAATTATGTACCTTGTGTAGCGGGTTTGTTAATGATGTCCATGATAATTTGAAAGGAACTAAGATAGACAAGATTGGAACCAAATAGGGTTATCTTGAGGCTATCTACCGTGTTCTTCAGCTTAGTGTTGTAGAGAATAGCAGCTTGATTCATAAGGTTAACACAACCAGTAGTATTCGCTGTTGAACCTTTCTTTGCGTAAGGTATACAACCTAGAGGATCCACTGATGTGAGGATGAAATTCCTTGCTCCCAAATTGTACAATCTTTGTATTATTGAACAAATTATTAGTACAACGTTTCCTTACATAAACAATCAATCAAAAGTAGTAAGGGAAGGATACCTCGATAAATTCAACAGACATGGTCCCAATAAGTTGAGATGTAAAGGCTTCCAGAGTGGGTTTTACACCATCGGGCTTAAAGTAATTGAGTATGTAATCGTTACCCCCATGTCTGTTACGAACAAGTACGTAGAGAGTGCGAGGGAGAAGCAATCCTGGTAGCCACAATTCAGTTGTTTATATAAATCTGGCAATGTTACAATATCATAGTTTGCAATTTGCTGATTCTTGGGTACATTCCTTTTGGAATGTAGACGATTAGCCTTTCAGGTTTAGAGATTTCTGAGCAGCGTTATTGGAGTTCCATTAGTGGGGCTAGTAACGTCAGAGTTTTCTGGTTAGAGTTTTATTTATTTATTTTAGTTTGTTTCTATTTTCTAAACTATGTTTTAGTCGTTGCTGCTAAATGTTTATGTTGTTATTGAATTTCACGCCTTGAGTTTTGGGGAAACGGATAATCCTACCTGAAATTTAGGATTTTCATTTTTTTCGAAAAATCGGGGCGTGACAGAATGGTATCAGAGCCGGACCTAGTCGAAAGTGTATCAACGATGATGTTGGGCCCTAAGGGGGTGGATTGTAATATCATGAGTGGGCGGGCTCTCAGGCTGACGGGCTACCTTGTGTGAGCGGGCTCTGAAGCTGGCAGCTCATGTGTGGGCGGACTCAGAGGCTGGCTGGCTACCAAGTGTGGGCGGGCTCAGAGACTGGCAGGCTTCCTCAGTGTTATAGTCCCACATCGCTTGGGTGAGGGAAGGGTATGTGCTATATATGTACGAGTTTGGATCCACATGACACAACGTGTTTTAAAGCCGTGTAAGTAGTTAGGTTGGGTCTAGAGTAGACAATATTGTATATGTGGATCGGGTCGTGAAACAGACTCCCCTGAAAAGTAATTTCACAAACATGTAAGTAAGCAAACATATTTTGCAATTTAGACTAACTATGAAAAAATGCATCAACAAAAACCCAAGTGTTTTATGTTTTAAATTAAGGAAATATGTCAATGCATCGATCAATAACAGCTAGGATTTAGTGTACCTCTTGAGAACCAGTTTCATTAAATACACCAGAGCCACCAGATGCATAGTTGACGCCCTGAACAATCTTACTTCCCTTGGTATTGGGGTCTAGAAAAGGTGGAATAGGATTAAGATTTAGGAGGCTAGTTAGACTGTCAATAATGTTCTTCCCATTTGAAAACCTTGTGAGAGTTCCTGGAGTTTGCTGTAAATCTAGCCCATAAGGAATGTAGCCTAACTCTATGTTTTTTCCAGTATGGCAAATAAAAAAACATCAACCTTTTATACCATGCCCTATTTTGTTCAACTTCCTCATCATCATATCTATTTTCTTGCGCTTCTTACTTGACCGCTTTGGAAATTTATACTTCCCAGGTATGTACCTGATACGGGCCACCTTTTGTTCCACTTCTGAACTAGATAATTGTCTTGGAGGCCTTCCATGTTTAAAATTGTGCATCCTCCCTAAGTTTGTGATTTGTTGGAAGGAATCTTCAACAACTTAAGTAGCATATCTTCTTATTGTGCTGAAGATTGATGGATTCAGTCTCCTCCGCGCAAATAGGACAAGCAAAGTAACCATGTGTTGTACAACCTGATAAATTTCCATATGTAGGAAAGTCGTGAATCAACCATAATAACATAGCTTTCAATTGGACAACACGTTTGGTGTGTAAGTTAAAAACTGGCACTCTAACATTCCACAACTGCTTTAACTCGTCTATCAAGGGTTGCAAGAAAACATCAATGTCTTGCCCTGGAGCACTTCGCCCAAGTATCAACAAAGACAACATGAAAAACTCCATTTTCATGCACGTTGAAGGTGGAAGATTATAAGGAACTATGATCACTGTCCAACAACTGAACGCATTGCTTTAAATAACGAATGGGTTAAATCCATCCGATGCTGGCCCAAGCCTAACAGTACACTCTTCTTCAGCAAACTGAGGCCATCTACGATTTACTATACTCCATGACGATGAATCAATTGGATGACGCATAATATCTGACGAAGATTTTGCTCAACTATGCCAAGTCATTTCATGCGCTATCCAAGGTACGGAATACAATCTTTTGAGCCTCGGAATAAGAGGGAAAATGTCTTAACACGAGCGTTGGTTCTTTCGTTGCCTTTTGTTTTTTATCATTGTTTATAGATGCTTTGTATCTTAGTGTTCCACATACGTGACATTTCTCTTTATGTGCATGTTCCTTCCAAAATAAAATGCAATGATTATAGCACGCATGATAGGACTTATGATTCATCCCCAACACTTTAATTAATTTCTGCATCTCAGAGTACTTTTCTGGCAACGTGTTACCTTCTGGCAACAGTTTTTTGAACAACTTCAAGAGTTTAGTCATGTTGTTGCCCGACCAACCAAATTGCGACTTTAAGTTATGCAATTCGACAATGGCACATAACGTTGACACATTATTTGGACATGAAGGATAAAGTGGTTCCTTTGCTTTCTCTTTTAGAGACTTGTAACTACAATCCATAGGGATTTGGAAATCAATAGGAACCTCAGAAGTTCCTCCCTCATCCTTTGCTTGGGTCATGGTCTAGTGGCGAGGCCGATGTTGAGAAGAAGAAGGAGATGAGAATAAAAGAAAAAAGAGAATTCAATAGAAGAAGAAAAATAATTTAGGAAAAATTGTAGAAAAAGAAATAATAAAAGGGTTGATAGATTGGAGAAAATAATTTGATTGATTGATAATATGGTATTCATTTTTTACAATCATTCCCTCATTTAAATAATAAAAAAAGCTAGTCATGTCTAAAAAAGAAATAGACTAAAACTTATATTGTAATTGAGATACCTATTATGCTTAATTTAAATTCTAATTAAAATAAAAAATGTAAAAATAAGATAATTTTAAACCTAGTATTATCCTTCATCAGGCTCCCCTACTTTAAAACAACTTGTCCTGGAATAGCACACCAAGAAGATAATGCAATCAATTCCATCTGACGATTAGAGCCCGATAAAAACTGTTTCCAACACTTCGTGCAATTTTCGGGTTGAATTTTCCTCACATACATTTTTAATATTGGCATGACAATGTGAGGAAACACAATTTTCACTGTGTAATGACTAAGAAAATCACAATTTCTCACATAGGAATGCATATGGATCTACATAAGTTGAAAAACTTTGTACCTCCACTTCTTTAAAAAGCGGGTCTTCATCACATAATTAATCTTGCATAAGCATTTCCATTTCTTCAGACACATATTCTTGATCTTATTGTCATTCAATAAAGGTGAAACATCCTTGATGTCAATTGTTCCTTTGGTGAGACCACAAGTAAATTCTACTGGATCATCTAAATAACCATTGAGAATTGGTGGAGAGGAGCAATGAACATGCAATTTTGATTCTTGAGTTGCCACATCCTCTATTTTAAACGCACCTTATTTTGCTGATTCAATCTCCAATGAGATCGATTCCAGTAGATGACTATGGGTAGTGGCGTAGGAGGTATACTGGTGGAAGGATTAATGACATTTACTGTGATTTGTGAATAAGGGAAAGAAATTTGTTTACCTTGTGCCTTCAATGCCTAGGTGTCTTTGTCAACAACAGATTCTTTCACAAGAAGGGTAATTCTCTCCATTAGTTTCTTGTTTTCCTTTTTTCAATACAGCTTGCAATATAGCTTTAGTAACATAGTTGTTAAGATTTGGTTAGTCTTTTCGTTTGGTTGGGAAGAGGTAGTCATGATGACCGAAAGATTTTCTTTTGTTTTGAAAACAAAGAAAGGTGGTGCCTAAAAAACCTAGGGTGTAAATAGGAGGGAACAATATGGGCTAAATTGGAGGATTGAGTTGAATGAGTGAAGGTTTTTTTTTTCAATAAAATTGGAGGCAGAAGAGGTGGTGGTAAAAACGAAGAACGCGGTGAAGATGATGAAACTCAACGAAGGTGATGAAGATGGAACAACTCCCAGTATTTAGTATAGAAACCAAATACGATGGCTCTGATTTTCAATTGGTGCGGTGAATATTGAAAAGAAGAAGGAGACGCTAAGATCTCGAAGGGAGAATAGAAAAAAGGGGAGAATTCAATAGAAGTAGGAGAATAATTTAGGGTGAATTGTATAAGAAGAAATAATAAAAAGGTTAATAGATTGGAGAAAATAATTTGATTCTTCGATAATATATTGAAAGGGGAGAATTCAATAAAAGAAGAATAATAATTTAGACTTCTTAATTGAAATCCTAATTAAAATAGAAAATCCTAAAAAATAAGAAAATTTTAAACCTACTATGCATGTTCCTACATCATCTATCATGACTAGTTGATGGGTATTGTCATGTTCATAGTCTAAGATCGCATTCAATGGTGCAACCCCGCTGTTCATGCACATATCTAAAGGGTCATTCAATGCATTATTGTGAATGCTTAATGGGTATTCTCGTAGTGAGAACTCAGAGTAGGTAGCTGAATCATGTTCTGCTTATTCAAGATGTTTTTGGTAAGCCATGGCCAATTTCCTTTGATCAGTATCCTCCCACTCAAGTATTATGAGGATTGGACTATTGGCCTTAGGGAAACCTTAGTCTCATAGCTCATTTTCTTATTGTATGTTGGATCAATGTCAAATATAGATCACTCGGGATCTTAGGCTTGTGCTAGTGATATCGCACGCCTAAGAGCCCGAGTGACGCTGCACATACCCTTCACCTAAAAATTGGGTTGTTCAGAATGAGTCAGATAGGTTGTCTGTCATTTTGGACCACAAAATAAGAATAGTTTTCAAAATGAGCCCCCAAACTCAATTACAATAAACCAAATTGATCCCAAAGTCAAAATAACTCTTTTTTTCTTTTAAAAATATTTAGCAAACCCTATCACTCATTTTGACTTTGATGTTAAAAGGGATGACTAATTTTATTCTGTATACCCAATAAAAATTATTGGTGGTAAATTGTTTAAATTTTATTTCGCCATTATTTAATAAATGTGAATTTTTAACCAGATAATTTAAGTTATTTTAGTTAGGTTGCAAATTTTCTTACATATATTTAAAATAATAAAATAAATTTATCAATTTAAATTCATCAATCTTGAAATGTATATCTTGTTTAAATTACTTACCCATTTATTGCAATAATCTAAGGGTACGGACGTGGAATACGTCGTCTTCACTCTACTAAACCTAGTCTACAACGGGTAGTTTTGTGCTGCAGATGGGGACTTCTAACAGTAGAGAATATAGAATTTTCAATCATGCCCCTTGATGATACATTAAAATAGACCGATCATCACGGTCATACACGTGGTATAAGATCCATCACGAGACTATAACGCCTAATCTATTGGGCCAGCTCATAAAGTCCAGAAAGTATAAAGCCAACTGCAGAAGCCCATACGAGGCCCGCCAATGAGGAAAAACAAACAGAGCCTGAATCCAAGCCTAAACAAATCAGAGCCCAGATCCAGGCCCAACATGAGTTATCTCATAAAGAAGAAGAATGTTGCACCAAAAAGAGCCGTTGATGGAGTTACGCCTCCCGGAATGCATCTTCATAAAGGAGGAGACTGTTACAAGAAACATCTCATTCTCTTTACCATTATAAAAGGTAAAGGAAACATTCAACAAAGGTATACAACTTTAACTGAGTTATATCCAAATTTACTTATTTCTTCCAACAGAGTTACTAACTTAAGTATTGGAGTGTCTTCAACCACCAAAAAGGTGGTCATTAACATTCTAACAATTGTTTTACAAGTCAAACTCACAGGAGGACTTTTGACACATCACTCCTAAAATCTATTTAGTAGAAATAGGCCGCACATACTTTTGGTACACCTTTAGACAATTGTCAATTAACACCAAATAACCCGTGTGTTAATGTGGAACTTGGAAAAATAGTATGTATCGAATATATAATGAAATGTTGGGAAGCCTGGGGAAGAACCAAATAATATGATCAAATGAAGAAAAGAGAAAAAGGGGAAGACTGTGCAGAGGAGTTGACATTCGACATTTATTTATATATTTATTTTATTTGTTAAAGATTCACAAATGCCCCGAGTCATTTTGACTTTCCAGTGGTGTTGAAAGGCATGACCAATTTTTATTGTGTGGTGTACGAGATAAAACTGTTTGGTGGTAAATGCCAGGACCTTTAACTTTTATTTCAGCGTCATTTTAATAAGTGCGATTTTTCTTAGTTAATTTAATTTAGTTAGATTGTTTTTTATTTATATTTACATGAGTGAAATAAATTCATCAATTTGAGCCCCTCAGCTCCTCCTGATGAAATTCCTAACTCCACCACTGCTTGTACGCTACTAGAGGGACATGGAAATTGAAATAATACTTTTTCGTAAAAACAGAAGAGTAAATTTTTCGAAGATCTTATGCACTTAAAATATGGTATAAAATTATAATCACAATGAAAAAAAATGACTTTGCCATGTAAAATTATGGGAACCAATGCAACACGCTGGTTATGCACACATAAGGAGCTACAAAATATGGTACCAATACAATAAAAAAAAAAAACTCTTCAATAATACAAAGTTCAGGGTAATTGCAACATAAACTGATTTTAGTCATACGGATATGAAAAAAAAAGAAAAGAAAAAAAAAACTACATTATAACAATCCTCACTGAGTATCGCGAAGTATGTACACTGCATAATGGATCTGGCGCAAATTGAGATAGAAATCCAGGTTAAGATTATAGCTTGGCGAGTTGTTGAACATTGATGGGGTGAGCTTCGCTAGCAACACTGGAAGAATAACCCTTTTGTGCGATCAAAAGATTCACAGCTTCAGTTGGATGCAACGAGTCAAAAAACACATGAGACTTCCTATATGGACAGACAGTGCTAAGTTGATTGCAGAGTACTCCGTTTCCCCCATTCACCAATGATGAAACCTTACAGCATGGGGTGTTTATTTCCTTGAAACCTGAAATCATTGAACATCATGTTAAAATGTGATGATGAAATAATGTATTTCACAAATAAAATACCTATTGGTTAGATAGAACTACACAATTGAGGCGTATATGAGGATGGTAAAAATGTGTACCTAGTGCAGGGGGATTCTTGATGATATTCATGATAATTTGATAGGAACTAATGTAGACAAGATTGGAACCACGCAAATTGCGCTTGAGACTATCTAACAATTTTTTCAGCTTGGAGTTGTAGAGAACAGCAGCTTTATTCAGATTGCTAATGCATATTTCCCCATGGATTGCTGATTTCACATAAGGTATACACCCAAGAGGGTATACAGATGTCAAGATGAATTTCCTTGCTCCCAAACTGTACAATCTCTGTATTACCGAACAAAATTAGGATACTATATCATATTATATGCAATAAATCATAAGCTAAACCTGCCACAGCATACATATGATGGTTTTAGGATTGGTAAAAATGCTACTTGCCTTAAAAAAACATTAAAAAGTAAAAGCTGAAAGGGAATTTTACCTGGATATGTTCAACAGATAAAGTCCGTATAAGTTGATTGGTGAATACTTTAAGTTTGGGTTTTACGCCTGTCGGTATAAAGTAATTAAACATGTAATCATTGCCACCAACGCCGATTGTGAACAGGTACTTGGAGAGTGCATTAGTGATGCAATCCTGGTTGGTGCAGTTCAGTTGTTTATATAAATCCGGCAATGTCACTGTCTCAAAGTAGGTAATTTGTTGATTCAAGTTTATCACACTGCCCTGGAAATTCAGTTTTGCAAAATTCAGACCTCTGATTTGGCTAAAGGCATGCAATTGCATCATTCAAATATAGGATGGAGATGATCCCCATTTGAAAATTACAAAGACATAATTAGGCCAAGATATGAAGTATATACCGTAAGAGCACCAGTTTCGTTTAGTATTCCAGAGCCACCAGATGCAAAGTCAACACCCTGAATTATCCTATTTCCCTTTGTATCGGGGTCTAGAAAAGGTGGAAGAGGATTAAGATTTAGGAGATCAGTTAACCCGTCGATAACATTCTTCCCATTTGAAAACCTTCCAAGCGTTCCAGGAGGTAAATCTATCCCATAAGGGAAGTAATCAGCTCTTGTTTTAGCTGCCTTCAGGAAATGGTTGTTTCCATTGTCAACAAGTGAACTCCCAAACACAAACATTCCAGGCACCTGAGGTCCATCAGCAGCTCTTCCTCTACCAATCAATAGACAGAGGAACAGTAACAAGAATGGCAGGTGAAAGCTTGAATTACATTTTGTAGTCATTGAGTTTATTTTAGTTTTAATGTAAAAGATCACGTTTTTTTTTTTTTTTTTTTTTTTTCTCTAATGTGTGAAATATATACAGAAGATAACAATTCTGAAATTATGCGATCATAGGTTATTGTTAGCAAAATACAGTTGGATAATAAATAGCCAAATTTACAGAGCGGATGGTTAGTAGGTTGTAAGCTGAAAACAAGGTGAGAACACTATACTTATCCTATTATCGTCTTTAGGTTTCAACGGTGTCAACAGTGAATCAAAGCTTTAGTGGACCAAAGAATGTTTCAGCTTGAAATGTGAAATGCTGAGAGGAACCCCGCATTCTTTGTGCATGAAGACCCCTAGAATACACGATGCTTGTACGTACATTGTGTTGTGATGTGAACAAACATTGTGTTGTGATGCAAACAAACGTTGTGTATGAGAGTATATTGAAGTCTAACTTACAAGTGCGGATGCTATAACCCCTAGCTAATCCTGCAACAAACAGGACAGAGTGGCATAATTTATAACATCCCTTAGCATTAGCACAGGCTTATTCCTCCTAGCCCAACAAGCCTCTAAACATGACAACAAACTCATCTCCATTGCGTAATTGGCATTTATCTGATTCACATTTTTTGGATGTGAATTGCTAAGTCCAATTGCAATTCAGATGCTTGTACAATCTCTAGTAGAACCCCAATTGGTTATTGTCAACAAATAGAATTGGTTAAATTGCATAAAAATAAGGGAATTATTACATGTACCCGGTCGTTTGGCTCGGTTGCTGATGCGCTATTTTAGTAGCACACAACTTAATACCCTGCTTTGTGATTTGTAGTATAGAATAAGTAGGGATCATTCTAGACCGGGGATTAGAGGGCTTGTTAATTACACTATTAATAATTAAAAGACAACTAACAACCTAATTAATTAAATAAAAGGGGATTGAATTTTCTAAATTAAATTATGAAAATAACTACGAAAATTAATATAAAGATAATAAACTAAAGAGATGACAAAGATGAGAAATTAGCTAAGGGTTTATCTCCACACACCAATCACATGCTTATAAATTAATCTTCAATAATCACTTGCTAACTCGTGAGAGACAATGCTCAAGACTAACCGTGACCGCACTGCATTAATCTTATTATTTTCCTAAGTTCGTTGAATTAAACTAAGCGTCGCTTTCAAACTATTCTTATCATGCTATCTAAACAGGAATCGCAAGTTAAATAGCAATCTAAGATCATTAAGTTTTGTGGAAAATATGAACACTGACTAGGCAATCACAAGTATGATCAGCATCTTGTTCTTGCCTAGGTTTTGACTTAACCTTACCAACGTTCCTTGGTATTTACTACTTGTGAGTACAGAATCATAACAATTAGGTGAAACTCTTCTATACTCTAGCCCCAAATCCTAGCATGCTTACTAAGTTGGCCACCTTAACAAACATACAAAGAAAAGTTTTCTATAAAGCAGTTAAGCAAAACACAATCACTAATAGCAAGGAAGACTAAATTCAATTAATTTATAAAGCACATGTTCGGAGCTTCGAATCCACCCCTAACTAAGAGGAGTTTTGCTAGACATATTAATTATGTTCAAACAGTAATCCATAATCAATAATCAAACTAAAATACGAGAAAGAGATGTTTAGAGATGAAAACAAAACACTGATCCGTGGTGGTACTGAGTAGAACTGGGGTGCGAATAGCGCGAACTTTTCCTTCACCCTCCTTGCTCACTTCGCGAGCTGTTCCTTCCTCTTCGATCTGTTTCACCTCTCTGTTCCTTCCAACTCTTGATCCAGTGAAAAGAGGATGTGAGTGAAGGGACGACGATGGACAACGAAGGAGTGAGGGGATGACGATGTTGGGCTGCTGGCGGAGAACGGGAAGAAGGGACGAAGAGGGAAGGACGAGGGACTGAGACGGTGGCTAGGGTTTGGCGAGGTGGTTCTGATGGTGATGGCGATAAGGGACAGTGAGAGAGAGAACTGAGGTGAGGGTTTTCGTGCGAGGAGGTTCTGCTTGAATGAAGAGAGGATGATGAAGGGCTATCGCGAGGATGAGGGATCTGCGAGAATGGGGTTTGATTGGGTTTGATGGAGGCGAGGTGGATGGCTTGCGTTTAGGACGATGGAGATGGATGGTGGGTGACGGCGGCTAGGGTTTGTGCGAGGATGATCAGGGAGGAAAATGAGATGATGGAGGCAGTGGATCAATGCTATTGCTCGATGGATGGTTCCTCCCTCAAAGCCAGGTATGTCCCATTTTTATTCTTGTTTTCTTCTTTCTGTGGTTTCCTTGTTGCTGTGGTTTCCTTGCTTGTGTGAAGTCCTTGTGCAATTAGTATTCCTAAATTGCCAATTTGCTTCTATTTTAAAGTATTGTAATTGGAAATCTACACAAACATGAAAATAGCAATTAGTACCATAATTAACAAATAATAGCTAATAATACATATAGAAATATGGTACTAAAAATAGCATAATTATGCCCCTATCAAATTCCCCCACACTTATCTTTTGCTAGTCCTCGAGCAAATCCAAGAAACAAAAATAAAAGACTCAAATGACTCAATCTATACTTTCCAACATTTGTCTCAGAGATTTTCAACGGATCATGACATGTTAAGGTTCTTTGTAAACATGAGATTAAATCCACATCATTCGAAAATTAATACACGTTCATAGCAATGATATAAAAATTTACAATTAAATCAATCCAAGTGACTGTGAAACTCAAGCGCGTGCCAAGAAGAATTAATCCAAAAATCTCACTAGATACACTCCTTTCTTTTTCACTGATTGTTTGGTAAAATAGTTCTTCCTATTCTAGTTATATGTGAGTGGATTGATGTGAAAGGGAAATAAATAGCTCACATATGATATAACAAGAAAGAATGGCATTTTCTGACTTTTTTTTTTTTTTTTTTAGATATATGATCTCATGGAAGGAATGTTACTATTTGAATGCAAGAACTAGGGACACCATATGCTCATACCTTATTCGAATCTCCACATCGTGACATTGCAAGACACACTCAATCAAAAGGTCTTAATTCAGGTTGTAATGGGGCCAGGGGTCAAGGGAAGAGAAAGAACGGATATGAAGTTTTCAAAGGGCTTGAAGAAATTGTGAAAGCATGCAATAAAATTAGAGACATTAGCAAAGAATCATATGGTTCAAGACATAAGTGGGAAAATGATGAGGTGGCTCATTGATAATGAAGAGCTTCAACAATTATTTTGTATCTATTGAAAAGAATTGAACTATCTGTATGGTACTGTAATACTGAATGGATAAAGATAAAGACTTGTATCCCTTTTGTAACTTTTTTTTTTTTTTTTCAAATTTTTTATTTTTTTTTATTTTTTTTGCAACTCATTCTTTTTGAACTGTCTACCACAAGGGTCTCCCCCCCCCCCCCCCCCCCCCCCCATTTGTTTTTCAACATACCTTGAACCACAATAAAGTATCTGCAAATCAAATTATGCTCCACTCTTTTTATTAGGTTAGGGATAGAAAATGAGGGTAATGAAACAAAAGGCTTAATAACATGCTCAATGGGGTTAACCTAAAGGAAAAATATTATGGATCGGGCTTATTTGGCAATGGTGGAAACTAGGTGCCTTTATCATGTAAAGCATGTCATGCAATTCAATATGATGCTTTGAACGAAATTAATACAAGTTCTAGTGTTTAATTCTTAATTTTGAAAGCAATCCAAGTAGCAACCAAAGCAAACAAAATTGAGATCATGCAACGAATTATTATTGACAAAAGAAATAAAAGATGACCTAACTAAAAATCTCAAAATCAAAGGAACAATAGGCTCAAAACTCACATATGGGTCATAATGAGTTAAATTCAACTAAGCATGCTATGAGTACCAATTACTAAGTTGATTACATGTGAATTTGCATATGATAACCATAAATAAGCATTAACTAAAGAATAATATTAGATTTTAAATCATGTTTATAAATCATCTTAAAGTCATGCAATTAAAAACCAAATCTCATCATTGTGTTGGAAAGTATCCTAAGACTCAAAACAACTATAATTTAATTTTTATTTTTTTTAGATATATATTTTTATTTTTTTATTTTTATTTTTATGACACTAATACCAACAAGAAAATAAAAACCAACATTTTTTTTTTAAAAATAAAACAATGTGTTGTTCCCCCACACTTAAACCTAACATTGTCCTCAATGTTAATAGATTATAGCACATGCAATGAAAGATTTAAACGCGAAAAAAAAACAAACTACTAACAAACAAAAGCAAAAATAACAAAAATAAATTAAAATGATAAAGAAAGCAAATCTGATTGGGTTGCCTCCCAAGAAGCGCTTGTCTTAACGTCGTGCAGCCTGACGGTATCTCCAATTAATTTTCAGAATAAGTGGGAACATGGAGTGATACATCCTCCACGTCATGTTCCACAAATGACTCATGATAGGGCTTAAGTCGATGATGTTTCACTTTAAACTCCTTCCCGGTTGTGACACTCATAATCTGTATAGCACCATGGGGAAAAACATTAGTAACAATAAAAGGACCAACCCATTCAGAACGTAACTTACCAGTTCTAAGACACGATTGGAAAGGCAAGATTTTCATTCCAATGACAAAAGTATTTCCATGGATCATCTGATCATGAAAAACTATGGTGTTCTCCTTATAATTGCTTTTACTACCATAAGCCTCATCCTGGATCTTTTCAAGCTCATTCAACTGAAATTTCTTCCGCTTCTTTGTGTCATAGGAAAATCCATTGCTCTCATATCCAACGGCAGTAGTGATGTTGGTCTCAAGTTCATCCTCGTTTTTTAGGTCTGACAATTTCTGGGCCAAATTGTCATTCACATTAATAGAAAAACAAGAATGATTTTTATCATGATATCTCGTGGCTTCAAAGATGTTGAGGCCAATCACATCACCATCAAATTCCATGGTCAGTTTCCCCGCATGTACATCAATATTTGTCTTCGCAGTTTTCATGAAGGGGCGCCCTAAAAGAAGAGGCAAAGATGCTGATAATTCCGAATCTTCCATCTCAAGAACATAGAAATCTGCTGGGAATATCAAATGGTTAACCTGCACTAACACATCTTCCAACAAACCTCGAGGATATGCATTAGAACGGTCAGCCAATTGAATAATAACACCATCATTTTTTAACTTCCCAAGATTCATAGATCGATAAATAGAATACGACATAACATTAATTGAAGCACCTAAGTCTAACATTGCATTTTCAATTTTAGTATTACCGATAACACAAGGGATAGTGAAACTACCTGGATCCTTACACTTCGGTGGCAATTTCCATTGAAGAACTGCGGAGACATTCTCACTTACTTTAACTACCTCTCCGTCTCGAAGACGTCTCTTTGTTGTGCAAAGCTCCTTCAAAAATTTTGCATACTTAGGCACTTGCTTAATAGCATCAAGAAGAGGAATATTGACTTGGACTTTTCGGAAGGTTTCCAAAATTTCCTTATCCTGTTCATCTTTCCTAGATTTGGCAAACCTACCTGGAAAAGGCACAAAAGGTGGAACAAGATTAGCAGAAACTGAATTTGGAATACTCACCTTCTTACCTTGGAGTTTTGGTGTTTCAATGATGGATGGATCATCCTTCTGTAACTCAGCTTTCTTATTTCGACTCTGTTTAGGGACTATGGGCTCATTCTCAATCTGCCTACCACTCCTCAATGTAATTGCTTTTGCAGTTTCAAACCTGCCCTTCGGATTTGGAGTGGTAGAACTAGGAAATTTTCCTTGCTCGCGAATTTGTCCAATAAACTCAGCTATTTGTCCTATCTGTAGCTTCAAATCTGCTATATCTTTTGCTTGATTCTGTTGAGAAATAGTTAATGATTTCAGTATCTCATCATAATTAAGTGGCATACCTGAATTGTGCTGAGGTGGTTCAGGTGGTCCTTGAAAGAAACCAGGGGGTGGTCGATTCGAAGTCTGTTGTTGAGGTTGTTCTGAATTTTTCCATCCAAAACTTGGGTCATTTCTCCAACCTTCATTGTAGGTGTTCGAATAAGGATTATTTCTATAGTGATTTTGCCCCTGAAAACCTATTGCATTGACATTCTCCCAACCGCCATTCTCAATCAGTTGAGGACATTGATCAGATGGATGTCCTAGCTTTGTACACACGCCACAAACCTGTGCAACTCCTAGCATATTCGGCTTCCCTAGGGCCTGAGTCACAAGTGAGGTAAGATTAGCCATTTGAGATTCCAAACTCGAATTAGTACTTACCTCATTGACTTGGCGTGAAGGCTCTCCAATTCCTTCATACTGCTGGGCATTTAAGGCTCGGTTTGCAATCAAAGTTTTTGCTGCTGCTGGAGTTTTATCAACCAAAGCTCCTCCTGCCGCTGCATCTAACATCTGTCGCTCAAGAGGAAGCAATCCCTCATAAAAGTATTGAATCAGGAGCTCCTCCTTCATCTGATGCTGCGGGCATGATGCTATGAGAGTTTTGAAGCACTCATAGTAAGCCGGATATGATTCTCCTGGACCTTGCTGTATGCCACTGATTTTCTTCCTCAATAAGATAATTTTGGAAGTTGGGAAGAATTTCTCTAGAAACACCTTCTTCATGCTTTTCCAAGAATATACTGTTCCGGAAGGTAGTTCATAGAGCCAATCCTTAGCCCTATCAGTCAGAGAAAAAGGGAATGCTCTCAACTTTAGGATGTTTTCATCCACATTTATTGGCGTCATACTGGAGCATACAACTTCAAATTCCTTTAAATGTTTATTTGGATCCTCCATAGAAAGACCATGATACTTCGGAATATGATGAAGTAGGCTGGATTTCAGCTCGAATGACTCAGTCTTGCCCTGCGCGGCTAATGGGTACTGAATGCACAAGGGTGCGGCATTGTCCAAGGTGGATGCCGAAAGTTCTTTAATAGATCTATTGTCTTCCATGTCGAACTCTTCAGATTCAGATTCAAAGCTAGATGTTTGTAGTTCTTTTGTTTCTCTTCTTCGTCTTCTAAATGTTTTCTCAGACTCTGAATCGTATTCTACCAAGTTTTCGCTGGATCCCCTATTGTGCATGAACTGGTACCTGAGATAAAGAAAGAAAGAAAGAAAAAATCAATAAAAATAAAAAAAATAAAAAAAAATAAAAACTAATTAAGTAATCAACAACTTTTCTAATCCCCGGCAACGGCGCCAAAAATTGATGCGCTATTTTAGTAGCACACAACTTAATACCCTGCTTTGTGATTTGTAGTATAGAATAAGTAGGGATCATTCTAGACCGGGGATTAGAGGGCTTGTTAATTACACTAATAATAATTAAAAGACAACTAACAACCTAATTAATTAAATAAAAGGGGATTGGATTTTCTAAATTAAATTATGAAAATAACTACGAAAATTAATATAAAGATAATAAACTAAAGAGATGACAAAGATGAGAAATTAGCTAAGGGTTTATCTCCACACACCAAACACATGCTTATAAATTAATCTTCAATAATCACTTGCTAACTCGTGAGAGACAATGCTCAAGACTAACCGTGACCGCACTGCATTAATCTTATTATTTTCCCAAGTTCGTTGAATTAAACTAAGCGTCGCTTTCAAACTATTCTTATCATGCTATCTAAACAGGAATCGCAAGTTAAATAGCAATCTAAGATCATTAAGTTTTGTGGAAAATATGAACACTGACTAGGCAATCACAAGTATGATCAGCATCTTGTTCTTGCCTAGGTTTTGACTTAACCTTACCAACGTTCCTTGGTATTTACTACTTGTGAGTACAGAATCATAACAATTAGGTGGAACTTTTCTATACTCTAGCCCCAAATCCTAGCATGCTTACTAAGTTGGCCACCTTAACAAACATACAAAGAAAAGTTTTCTATAAAGCAGTTAAGCAAAACACAATCACTAATAGCAAGGAAGACTAAATTCAATTAATTTATAAAGCACATGTTCGGAGCTTCGAATCCACCCCTAACTAAGAGGAGTTTAGCTAGACATATTAATTATGTTCAAACAGTAATCCATAATCAATAATCAAACTAAAATACGAGAAAGAGATGTTTAGAGATGAAAACAAAACACTGATCCGTGGTGGTACTGTGTAGAACTGGGGTGCGAATAGCGTGAACTTTTCCTTCACCCTCCTTGCTCACTTCGCGAGCTGTTCCTTCCTCTTCGATCTGTTTCACCTCTCTGTTCCTTCCAACTCTTGATCCAGTGAAAAGAGGATGTGAGTGAGGGTACGACGATGGACAACGAAGGAGTGAGGGGATGACGATGTTGGGCTGTTGGCGGAGAACGGGAAGAAGGGACGAAGAGGGAAGGACGAGGGACTGAGACGGTGGCTAGGGTTTGGCGAGGTGGTTCTGATGGTGATGGCGATAAGGGACAGTGAGAGAGAGAACTGAGGTGAGGGTTTTCGTGCGAGGAGGTTCTGCTTGAATGAAGAGAGGATGATGAAGGGCTATCGCGAGGATGAGGGATCTGCGAGAATGGGGTTTGATTGGGTTTGATGGAGGCGAGGTGGATGGCTTGCGTTTAGGACGATGGAGATGGATGGTGGGTGACGGCGGCTAGGGTTTGTGCGAGGATGATCAGGGAGGAAAAGGAGATGATGGAGGCAGTGGATCAATGATATTGCTCGATGGATGGTTCCTCCCTCAAAGCCAGGTATGTCCCCTTTTTATTCTTGTTTTCTTCTTTCTGTGGTTTCCTTATTGGTGTGGTTTCTTTGCTTGTGTGAAGTCCTTGTGCAATTAGTATTCATAAATTGCCAATTTGCTTCTATTTTAAAGTATTGTAATTGGAAATCTACACAAACATGAGAATAACAATTAGTACCATAATTAACAAATAATAGCTAATAATACATATAGAAATATGGTACTAAAAATAGCATAATTATGCCCCTATCAGTTGCACAAACTTTAATTTATATATTTAATTTATAAAAGTTACTTAGTGTACTTAACCTCTATTTCCTAACTCTAAAACAACAATACTTAGGAGTAAGAGAAACGACTCCTAGCCTCCTCGCCAAAGGTGTGATGGCTCAGTGATTGAGCAGTGGCGGATGATATCACTAGGTCACGGGGTTGATCCCAACCGGCGGCATCTAGGGTGAAAAGGGTTAAGGGAGAAAAAAAAAAAAAAAACTCCTAGCCTCCTCCCCATCTTTTATGTTCATCGGCTTGGTAGTTATTCTTTCAAGGAACTAAACAATAGATTCACAACTCCAATTATTGAAATAAAAAATGTCATTGAAATAATTTAAAAAAAAAAAAAAATAGATGTATTTCTAACTTCTAAGAGCATTGCAATAGTTGTGAATAAAAAAATCTCCAAATCTAGCACATATTTAATGTACTATGAAAAATCGTTGTCATAAAAAAAAAGGTAAGTTAGTATTACGCATTTTAAGTTGGTGCAACAAAATGAAACATTCCAAAAGGCCGGTGCAACAAAGAGTTGGTGCAACCGAGCTAAAAAGTCGAGTACATGTAATAACTCGCAAAAATAAACCTTGCTTCATTATGGTGTTTCCTCGTTGCACCCCTTGATTCTCTTAAAATTTCTCATTCTCATAAGTCACCTCGCATAATATTGAAGTCTAAAAAAACACCAACTCTCTAGTTATGATTTTAAGCGATATTTATAAAATAAAAAAAAATTGAAAATTATTTTCTTTATTGTATTATAGTAAATACAAATATTACTAAAACCCTAAATAAGTTTGATTGTTGTAAGTCGCAAAAGAATCTATAATTGTATTTTGAGTTTTGGTTTGGCTAGCTAGGTAAGATGTATTTTGAGGGGTATTTTTTAGCAATGGATAATTTTGACAGGTGAGTTTATTAAAGGTGTATTTTGAGAATTACAACAAATACTCCTTACTTTGGACCCGATATTTAAAGCCTTTAATGAGCATTCTCTTGAGATTTTGCGGGCGGTGACGAGGTTTCACCTTTAATCATTCACATACGACACAACCCATAAAATCACTTGGGCATAAAATGGGTCAAATATGAGGTTTAAGTTTGCCCGAGTAGAAGTCGAGTTGCTTTCAAAGTACAATTCCAGAAAGAAAGAAAAAAAAAAAAGAGCACTTCTACATGGCGAGGAAACCAGCGAGGAAACGAGCGAGGGGAGGGAGGTGGCGGGGTGGGGACCGTCCACCTCCCTCGGGATGCACGCTCCAAAAAAGGCAGCACGCATCTCGAGGGAGGTGGACGGTCCCCACCCCACCACCTCCCTCCCCCCGCTCGTTTCCTCGCCCACTTCCTCGACATTTAGAATTTCTGAAAAAAAAAAATCTTGTAATTTTCTGTACCTTAAAACGCACATGATTACTAACATACAAACCTTGTGTTGCAGATCAAAATAATGCATGTTTGAAGACGCCTCATGGCATACGTTGTTTATTTCATTGTGACTGGAAACCACTAACATTCGAGTAGATTCAAATTTCACAACTTTCTAACTTCAAAAATAATCAATTTGTAATTGTCATGGATATGAATTTACCAAATTTTACTGTTACAAATTAAGTTCTCATTTGTGAGCACAAAAAAATATATATCCTTCAAAAATATTATATCAGTAGTGCTACTGTGCCAGTTTTATAGCTAGCCTCTACAACAGGTAGAGCCTTAAATTTGTAAGCTATTGCTACAACCTGATTATATTTCAGTACCATCAATCTAGCTGGTCAATTTATGTGATCAACCGATTTACTCCAGCAAATTAATTGTTAACAAGAACAGAGCAAACAAATCAATTAATTACAAGAAAACTATATATACATGAAGGGAAGAAATGGTATAAACTAGAGTTATTCTCATTCTGCTGTTTAACAATGAGAAATCCCATCGACAACTTCAAGACAAACACTCTAGGTATAATGCTAAGAGATGCAATGGGCAGACAAAGGATTATATTTAGACGTCTCAACAATGTTATACAAATTTTAATTTGGTCTTGTCCAATCTTTCAGCTAAGCTACCTGTTGAAATCTCATTGCTTATTTCCGGATAATTATTTCCCTTTTAAGTCCAGGTTTACACCTCAATTTGTATTTGCAGATCATTCAAAATGAATTAATCAATTGTTTCTCATAATAAATGTGTGTACAAACCAAGTAAGTGTATCAGCAAGATAAACAAATGTACTACGCATCCAGATGCACAATGCATCCAGGTAATTTTAGGTTTTAAGATTAGTAACTTTTGTGAACTTTGTTGGTGACTTAAGTGGGTAGTAGCTTTTGTATGTCATATTAGTAACTATTTAAACGGTAATTTTGATCACAAGATTGTAACTTTGCATATATCTGAGTAGTAAGTTGGGCGGTAACTTTATGTGGATGTATCATACATCCACAATTGTGCATGTACCGAAGCATTGCTCTATATACACACCTAAGAGTTTCGGATGCAAGGTAAATTTTGTGAATTTGGTTGATAACTTGACTGAGATAACTCCTTTTTTTTTTTTTTTTTTTTTTTAGTGAGCACGGGTTATTTAGGATCCCCAAACCTTAAAATGACAAGCATAACTGATTACATTCTGCCATTTTTATCATCATATACTTTTCTTTTCTTTAGATCCTCCACAAATGAGTTAGGAATAATTTCAATAAACACATTCTTCGGATAGATTCCTGCTACAGCCTTGTTGGTTTCTCTGAAGATGTTGTAGTCTTCAAGTTGTTGAAGTTATCTCTTGATTCTGTATATAACATGCCTCAGATCCCGTGGTGGTTGATGGTCCTTTGTGAGCTAAGCATACACCATTTTGGAATCTGTACTTATCTCCAGTCTATTATCTCCATGTCATTTAGCTAATTTCAGACCGGCCTCTACTCTTTGCGGTTCATGTTTAGCTAAATGTCCTTGTGTATCCCATGTGCAAGTTGAAATTGCATCTCCTTCTTGGTTATGAATGATTGCTCCATAAACTCTCTGAAATGAGCCATCAGAGTTGAGCTTGTGCCATCCTAGTGTTGGTTTTCCTAAGCACGCCTTATTGGATTTGGCAATTGGAACTCCATTTGCATACTCCATCTACTAAATAACTCTCTATTGTTGGAGTTATCTTCTACTTTGCAATCCAAGTTAATGAACTTCTGTTTTGTTTTGTATTTATGTTACTAGTGTTTGTATAAGTTTATCAATCTAAAATAAATAAACAAATCAAAATATAATAAACCAACTGGTTGTATCGAAAAATAGTATGATTCCTAAATCTAACATATATTCTTCCAAAGGTTCACATAGATTTCATATAACATCGAACTCATCACCGTAACATCTGTATTCAGCTTATAGCTTGACTAATTGTTGAACGTTAAAAGGGTAAACTTCTGTAGAGACATTAGAAGAATAAGCCCTGTTGGCTATCAAAACATTCATTGCTTCAGTTGGATGCAACCCATCGAAAAACACATGTTCCCTCCTATCTTTGCATACAACCCCCTCTCTTTTGCACAATACCCCATTTGAAGACACTTCACAGCATGCATTGCCCGTATCACTGAAACCTGATTATCATAGCATCAAACAATTAGGACTAATTATCACAGTATATATATAGAGGATAAATTATAGTTAAAGAGGAGTAAGGGGGATGGGTTAATGGGTTACCTTGTGAAATGGGATTAGTGATGGTATCCATCATGATTTGATACGAGTTGACATACACAATATTTGAACCAGGCATTTCTGGTTTTAAATCATCTACCAAAGACTTCATTTGAGAGTTGAAGAGAAGAGCAGCTTGGTTTAATAAATCTATGCACCCCATGGCTACAGGGATAGTCCTCTTAACAAGAGGGATGCACCCCAATGGGTACACTGATACCAACATGAATTTCCTAGCTCCAAAACTGTACAATTTCTGCAATATTGAACAAAAATCAATCTCAATTTACATGCATGTTCAAACAATAACCTCAGTGAAATAAAATAAATAATGAAAAGATAAAATGAAGTTGTAGGGGTTGGGGTTGGGATGGTACCTTGATTTGATTAGACATGGTGAGAGTAAGGTTATGAGTGAAGTCTTGAATAGGAGGTTTATTGGCTTTGTTGGGTAGAAAGTAATTCAAAATATAATCGTTGCCACCACTTCCCACGACGAACAAGTAATTGGAGAGTGTACGTGATAGTGAACTTATGTTGTTGCACCTCAGTTGAACCCTTAAAGCTGGCAGCGTAACCTCCTCGAAGTTTTTGATTTGCTGTGTTAATGGTATCACACGGCCGCCCTGTTGTTTAACAATATACATTAGGGTCTTTTTTATCTTACAAATCTAAATTGGTTATGGATTATAGTATGCAAAACAAGGTTTGATTCCTTTCTGTAAAGTAACAACAGATGAGTGATGAACAAGATGGCCACGCTAGAGAAACCGCTGTACATTAACTTTTGAGACTAGAAGGTTGCTCACGTTTTTCATGGCCTCGACCGCTTGATACATGAAAATTTTTCCTTTTCTATTTTTATATCTGATCATGTGGGAACTCCTTACTCATAAGAAAGCATTAATCTTTATGCACAGATTAATCTTATGTCATTAATTTTTCTAAATGAATTGTTAATAGAATTAATCACAAACATGAAAACTAACTACAAATTTGTAGATGAAAAAGCATGACTTACCGAAACAGAACCAGTTTCATCAAGTATTCCAGACCCACCAGAGGCATAGTTAACACCGCGAACAATCTTTGTTCCCTTTGTAAAGGGGTCTGCAAAAGGTGGAATGAAATGAGGAAGCTTAAGCAACTCAGTTAGACCATCTATGACATTCCTGCCATTACAAAACCTTCCTGAAGGTCCCCAAGGGAAATCTATTCCATATGGCAAGTAGTCAACTCGAGTAGTAGAATTCTCTACAAAATTGTTGTTTCCATTGTCAACTAAGGAACTCCCAAACACAAACATTCCATGGGTCTCTGCTATTTCTTTCACAAGTCCTCTTTTGGAAGAAGGAAAACAGTTACAACTATGAAGTGTAGAGAATGAGAAGAAAAGGAAGGATAGAAGGAGAGTGTTAGAAATGAATTTCTTTGCCATTTCAGTTTGGTTTCTTTGGGACAATTTGTGGTGGCTCTTTCTGATTTTGTAGCTTGTTTATAAAGGTCAGCTTCAAGCCCTTTTAATTACCTATTGTAGCTAGGTGTTGAATGCCAAGTTTGTCTAGGTTGTTTGACCAAAGCTGACCAATTTAACTAGTTAGACAACAAATAAAGAAACTAAATCAAAATTTGACCACAATAATATTGGTTGGAATTTGAGTTTTACTGCATTTGTTTTGAAACTCGAAAATTCTAAAATGCACTGGAGTTTCGTCTGGATGGTGCCAAGCACGTGCACCCCCGTGCATGCCAGTCACGTGGGCATCAAATGGGCAAAAAAAAAAAAAAAACAAACAAATCGACAGAGAACTCTCCATCTTCATCATAATCTGTGTATCCTAAAAAAAAAACCCCAATTCGACATCATGTTAATCTTCGAAATCTCCCATCTTCTAAAACCTAAAAATCCGAAAACTGCAACCTGCATGATCCCAGCAATTCCTGCAAACAACAACCCAATCTTCTTACCTATATTCATCTTCTGATGTGGATTGAATGGATGCTTAGCATGTGATGCTGAATCGAGCAAGTCTAGCCAGCCATGGTGACAACGGATGCGGAGACGGCGGAGGCGGAGACGGTGGTGGTGGTGGTGGAGATCCTCTCAAAGGGGTTTTTTCTGGGTGGGATCCTCTCCTCCTTCTGTGAAGATCTCTTGTGAAGAACAAGTAGAAGGAGTAGAACAGATAGATATTAAGAAGAAGAAGACCCTATGAGATCCTCTCCCCCTTTGAAGGTGAAGATCTCTTCACAGAAGGAGTTTCGCCTGGAGATCTCTTGAGGGTTTCCCCTGCTTGTTTGATGAAGATGGAGAGTGTTCTTTCTCTGTCGATTTGGTTTCAATTTTTTTTTTTTTTTGCCCACTTTTAAGCCCACGTGACTGGCATGTGCGGATGGTGCACGTGTTTGGCACCATCCAGGCTAAATTCCAGGTAAAATAGCAGTGCTCCCTAGCATTGCTCTTTGAAACTAATGAAAACTAGCATTTATTATCCATTCAATTAACAAAGTCATTGTCAATGTGATAAAAAAAAAAAAAACAAACAAACAAACTTGTATCAGTTTCAAAAATTATGACATTAATCTAGGAAAAGAGTAAAATCAGTATATATATCCATCGAAGTGTTTAGGCTATGTTACTTGTTAACATCATTAGAGAAGTTGATGTGGTCTTGCTGAAAGCTAGAGCTGTCGGTGGGTATAGAATTCAAGACGTGAGAGTTAAACCATCACAGTTTTAACCATGCAATCGGGCTACCATCGACAAAAGCTACATTGTTGATGATAGAGAAAGAACAACTTGCTGCATATTTAAGATGGAAGGATTTCCAGGCTATAAGAGCTTTAAAGGCTTGATGGGAGAGCTGCAGATGGTAGTTGAGTTTACAGCAATAATAATAACTAGCTTCCAGTGTTCTCTTCCATGGTTATTAACTCTACTGAAAGTACTAGTGTCATACGTCCTTCGCATAGTTCTATTGGTTGGCACTTGGTGGTTCACAGTATCTACTAGAAGGTGCAATGTTGAAGAAGAGGGCATTTTTAATGCCTTCCATGATGAACCTAAAAACCCATATGTACAAAGACAAATAAATGCCCGGAATTTTTTTGCTGATATTATCATGTCCAAGTTTGAATATGTGATATACATATGCACATCCAAAATTTAAAGATGTTTGAATTAAATATGTGATAATAGACAGCCCTTTCCCTTCTCACACGTTTATACTTTTTATTCAAGTTTTTAACTTATTATTTAGTAACAAATCATTTCAAGCGACCCCGAACCAATATTAATTCTCTTGCCATGGTAAGACTCCACATCCCTGAGTTGTTAATTTTCAGTATACAACCTTGAGCCCTTCTAGGGAGTGAGGGAAGGAGCAAGGGTAAGGGGCGAGGGATGGATGTAACCACCCATCCCCCTCAAGATAAGCGACGCCATGCATCTCGATTCAATTTCGCTTATCTCGAGGGGATGGGTCCACCCATTCTTCGCTTCCTAGAATTTTTTATACGACCTTACACCAAACAATACACTAGCTCTGTCACCACCACTGTGACAACACATATAACTTGTTATATATTTCAAAATATCTATATTATCAATTCAAATCAATGTTTTACTATTCATTGTTAACTGGGACAAACAAAAAGATGGAGATAAAATAGGGTTAGGATTGAGAATTTGGAAAATGTTAAAGATTGAGATTCATTCTCTATATAGGATAACTTGAAATGTTAAATATTCTCCATCGTAGAATAGGAAACAACAATGGAAAGTAAAGGAAAATAAAGATAGTGTCACGCCCCAACTTTTTTCTCACATATCTAATTCATAGATTATCAAAAGACTAAAGCAAATTATTAAATGCAGTCATTGCCATTTTAGAGTAGACATCCATGTAGAAAAGTCTGGGCTAAGTCCCAACTTTCTCATTATTTTCTTCAAATGTCACCACCTGATTGAATTCCCGTATATTTGGTTGATCAAATATTCAATAAAGGGCCTCCTGAAGATACCAAATCTATTCAAAATTTTCAAATATGAGGAAGAAGCAAAAATAAAAAATAAACAAACAAATAACTAGGATGATAAAAGTGAAGTAGATGATTCAAAAGTGATTCCTTCAATAGTAAAAGAGATTTGTATGATATAAAACAGCATAAAGGAACTTAGCTACACAAAGATCAATCAGCCCTTCTAGGCGTTGAGGAAACGGAGGGGGTGGATATTACCATTCATCTCCTCGAGATTCGTAAAATTGCATATCTCAAGAGCACATGCGTGCATCTCAAGGGGGATGAGCGGTCACACTCACCCCATTGCCCGTTTCCTCGCCCATTTCCTCTCCAATTAGAATTTTCCAAGATCAATACATAGCTACACAAAGATAAGCACATAATATGTTAGAGTTTCACTCATCTTTTTCGCGAGACTTAAGGTTGAAGGAAGGTTTTATCTTATTTCCACCCTCTTCTTTTACATATAGTTTCTTCTCTTTGTTTTTGTGTGTGCATCAGATAATTTGGCCAAGTATTTTACCCAAAATCAAACTCTTTTATAAGGTTCTATTTAGGATTTTTCCAAAATACGCACACACACTTTCTATTCTATTTAACCACTCAAACAAAACAATGTTTTATACAATATTCATCATCATCATCAAAGCCCATTCCCGAGATTTTTGGGGTCGGCTACATGGATTTTGGTTCTCCAAGCAATGCGATCTTCCCACATTTCCTCGCCTAATCCAAGCTCAATGATATCTTCATTCACCGTCTTCATCCAAGTTTTCAACGGTCGTCCCCTCCGTCTACACCTTCCATTAACTTGCCAATTTAAACATTTTCTAATTGGCGTCGTGCTTGGTCTCCTCCGCACATGACCAAACCAAGTTAAACGTCTTTCTCTAATTTTTTCCTCTATGGGCGCTACACCTAAGTATTTCCTAATTCTTTCATTTCTAATTTTATCCTTATGAGTTTTACCACACATCCACCTTAACATACGCATTTCTGCTACTGCCTTCCTATGCGTATGTTGTCCCGTAGTAGCCCAACATTCTGAACCGTATAGCATGGCTGGTCGAACAATTGTCTTATAGCATTTCCCTTTTAGCCTTGCAGGCATCCTTCTATCGCATAATACTCCTGACGCCATTCTCCATTTGAACCAACCAGCTTTAATCCTATGGTCTACATCTTCTCCAATAGCCCCATTCTTTTGAATTATAGATCCTAGATATCGAAAAGCCTCACACTCTGGGACCTTGACACCTTCGATCTCAATTGCATTACTTCTCCCTCTTGGTTCACACCCAAAGTTGCACACTAAATACTCCGTCTTCGAACGGCTAATTCTAAAACCTTTACTCTCTAAAGCCTCCCGCCACTTAACTAATTTCTGACCTAAACTTGCACTAGTCTCATCCATTAAGACAATATCATCTGCAAATAACATGCACCAAGGTACATCTTCTTGCAGATGTCTCGTCAACTCATCCATGACCAAAGCAAAGAGATATGGACTTAACGCCGACCCTTGATGTAGTCCTACTGACACTGAAAATTCACTAGACATCCCACCTACTGAGCGAACATTTGTTACAACCCCTTCATACATATCCTTAATGATATCGACATAACATTGAGACACTTTCTTCCTTTCAAGCACCCACCAAATTAACTCCCTAGGGACCCTATCATATGCTTTCTCCAGATCAATAAAAACCATATTGAAACTCTTACGTGCCTCTCGATATTTTTCTATAGTTTGCCTAAGCAGGAAGATGGCCTCCGTAGTAGACCTACCCGACATAAATCCAAATTGATTCTCCGAAACCGTGGTTAAACTCCTAAGTCTTTGTTCTATAACTCTCTCCCAAAGTTTCATCGTATGGCTCATAAGCTTTATCCCTCTATATTTCGAGCAATTTTGGATATCCCCTTTGTTCTTATAAATTGGTACCACAATACTATGTCTCCATGAATCTGGCATTTTTCTGGTTTCCAAAATCTTATTAAAGAGCTTAGTTAGCCATTGAATCCCAACTTCTCCCAGACATTTCCATGCTTCAATTGGGATATCATCCGGTCCAACGGCCTTCCTTGTCTTCATTCTTTTTAAAGCTTCTCTCACTTCTGTGGCACTAACTCTGCGATGGAACACGCGATCTCTCCCTTCCTGTGAAGCATACCCCTCCAAGTTTAACTCCCCTACATGTGTTCCATTGAGTAGGTTCCAAAAGTAATCCTTCCATCTATCTAAAATAGCTTTATCCTGCATTAAAACTCTTCCATCCTCATGCTTAACACACTTAACATGACTCAAGTCCCTAGTCTTTCGTTCTCTAGCTTTAGCTATCTTGAAAATATCCTTCTCCCCTTCCTTCGTACCTAGCCTATTATAAAGAGCATCATACGCTCTCTTCTTAGCTTCCCCTACTGCTCTACTACTCAACTTCTTAGCCTGCTTATAAAGCTCATAAGACTCTAGGCACCTATCTTTTTGCCACACCTTAAAACATCTTTTCTTTTCCGCAATGGTTTGTTGCACATCCGCGTTCCACCACCATGTCTCCTTACCATAGAAACCTCCTCTTTTGGCCTGTCCTAACTCTTCCTTCGCACATCTTCTGATTCGGTTAGCCAAATGTTCAAAAAGATCCGCGCTACTAGTCCGATCCTTTGCTTCTAGATTCTCCCAACCCTCTGAAACTGACTGGCCACCCAAAATCCTCTTTCACTCTCTGCTTTGACCTTGATCTATTAACCTGCACAAAGAACGCACGTGAGCCACAAACCACCGTTGTGGTGGCCGATGACACTCCGATGCTAAAGTCAGACAAGGATCTGAGGAAAACGTAATGTTGTAAACAAGGAATTTGTAGCATACCTTAGCTTACCAACCTCATGTCTTATTTATAGTGCCGGAGTCCTAGTTCGACCAAGTCATCGGTGGCGTAGTTTAGAAAAAAAGATCTTCGTGAAAATCCTTTTCTAATTAGAAGTTGTGATGTAAAAGGAAGTTTCTTTGTTAGACTTGTGCTCCTAGATACGCGAAAGATACTTTACAATCATAGTGTTGTCCATAGATAGAAGTTTTCATGTGCGACGTATACTCTAGTTTTTGCTTTCTAGTCAGAAGCAATGTATAGTTGTCTTGCCTATCTGAAGCTGATTCCCGTGATACTTGCCTTAGTAAAGCTTATGAGTATTGGAGATAGCTGTGAGATGCATGGGCTTAGCAGACTTTAATGATTTGGGTTCATCTAGCAAACTGCATTGTGCGGGCTTGAAACCACTTGGACCGGATTAGTATTGGGCTGACGCTTGGGCCAGTTATTTCTTGAGATCATCATGACACATGTACGGTGTAGTAGACAGTATGTTTTAGTGTATCATCAGCTACTCCCCTCGAATTAGTGGGCCATCGCATCGGTTCACTAAGTTACTTCTTGAAAAGATACGTCGCTCATGATGATTGAGTCTGAATCGTTGCTTGAGCCGCACACTTCATTAATTAAGTGTGCGTCGGTTAAATAGATAAGAGGTAGGAAACCAATCCATATTTAGATATTTCTTTTTGTAGAGATTGACTCTTCCATTTCTTTGCTTTAGAAATTCTGCTATGTTCATTTTTGATTAAAAGTGTGTTCACCTTTTTCATGGCTCGCCAAAACCATCTTGATGACGCGCTTCTAGCCAAGGGCCTCCAGTTTTTTAAAAATAGGTCGATTTCCAAATCGGGCCTTACTGAAATCCAAAGGATGTTCGGGGTCCCCGAGGACCTGCCATTCTATGCTCTGGATGATGATCAGATGTCAATGTTTCCTCCGAAAGGGTTTGTCTGCTTGTACAGCGGGTACTTTAAACTGGAGTCCATTTTCATGTTCTTGACGAAATCTGGGGCTTCTTTGATTTCCTTGGAATCCCTCCTGCTCAGTTGGTACCCAATCGGTACAGGATTATCCTTCTTATTTTGATCAGAGCGAAGGATGCTGGCATCCACGGGTTATCCAATTGCTGACTTCTCCTCGGCTGAATGATCACGCAGTTTGTAAGATGACGTCGTCAACTTGCTTTGGGAAGTTGCCGAATGACTTCAAGATCTGGAAGAAATACTTCTTCTTTTCTCATTCGGATTCGAAGTACTTCAAGTTCAAGGATTGTCCACTTGAGTGGGAGTTCAAACAACTAAATAAGGATAACTTCATCTTTTGATTTCGTTGTGTCGATTGTATGCTAATCATCGCATGTGTTTCTTTGTAGGGAGGTTTTCCACTACTCCTCTTTCTTCAGAGGAGCAAGACATTATGAAGACATTCCGCGACATGTCGCGGATGACATTATATGACCTATTAACTTCAACCGCAGTGGGTTGTGGGCCAACAGGCACATAGCCCCCACTCTTTACTGAACGCCGAAGGTTAAGTCTAAAAGTGGAGCCCCTTCTAAAAGAGAAAGGCTTCCAAAGTTAAGGCTTCTGTCTTGTCCGACACGGAGGGGTTTTATGAGACGCTCGCTTCCTTTGTAAGTTCGAAGAGGTCTCGTGTTAGAATCGAGCCGGCTCCCAAACGGTCTACTCCAGTGGGGGAGGAGCGTGAACTTGACCAGCCTACCAGGACGGAGGGCGAAGTATCTGGCCGGGAGACGGACCACCTGCGATTAGCAGAGGTTGATGATGCGTCGAAACTGAGTACCAAGCAGGCTGAAGTTTTGACCAAGAAGTTGATGTTGGATGATATGACGACTTCTACTAGTGCTAACGAATCCAGAATCGTTTTATTGGAAGGTTCTGATGAGGATTCGCCTGAGGTTCCAGAGTTAATTCGTTTCACTGGTGGATTGACCGTCAGTGACCGCGGTAGTGCAGACCATACTTCTTATATTCTGCATTGTCCCCCATCTCATTCCAAGTCGTATATCAGGGTGATGGAGGGTTCGTTGGACAACTCTCTTCTTTATCTTTCTTTGGATTTCGCTGAGTCGTCTCGCAATAGAGGGTTTGCTGCTGGTGACAAAGGGAAGGTCGTGGATGAGGGCATGGGTGCGGTGGCAACTACAAAGAGCGGTGCTGGCATGATTTCGCATCCGGGAGAGTTCCATTCGGATGCGCGGATAAGTTTGTTCGCTCTGGACATAGTGAAGATGAGCAACCGAACCTGGCACCAGCAGGTTGACGTCGACTATGCTTCGACGATGCACATAAGCAAGCATTACAACTGGCTGATGGACCATGCTCCGAAGCTCGAGAAGGATATGTTGGAAGGGCATATGGATAAGGCTTTGAAGTACCTTATGTTGGGGATGTCTCATTTGAGCCAGGTGTCTGTCGCTGAGACTGAAGTTGAGGCGGCTTGTGAGAGGGTGTACACCATGAAGTGTGTCTTCTCGACTATGTAGAAGTTGTATTCTGGTGCACTTTTCAAAATTGAGCTATTGAGGAAGCAAATTGATGAGAGGAGGCTAGAACAGTCAGCCGCTGTCGCCGAGACTCAGAGGGTTTGTCTGGAAGCCCTTGAGTCTGATTTAGCAGAGGCAGTGTCCGCAAGGGACAGATTCAGGCAAGAGTTGGATCTAGTTCGCCGTGATCTGGAAGTTGTGGCTAAAATGCTCTCCAAGTTGCGGTCTTTTGCTGAGGAGAACACCATGAAGAAGGCTAAGTGGGTTGCCCAGAGACAACAATTGGAGGTCGACATGGAATTCAATGCTCTGGAAGCGAAAAAAGTTGGAAACCAGCTTTGTTTGGAGCAACATGAGCTCAGCGTAGTTAAAAGTAGCCTAGCTACAGAGCAGTTTCAGGTTGATGCACTGATGAGCAAGCTGGAGTTGTTGGAGTGTGAACCTGCTGAAGCAAAAGTGCGCGAGGAAGAAACTTCTCAAGGTGCAAGGTAAGTGTAAATTTCGCTTATAAGAAGATGTCTTACGCAGACTTCAAAGTGGTCTCTACGTCATCAAAAGAAGAAGGCGATCCGGATCATGACACTTAGATTGAGGCGCGTACGGATGCAACTCCATCCCTTGTTAAGCTTAGTTCTTCCGCATCTGTACCCGCTCCTGATGAGGAGTATACTTTGTACACTTATACTTTTTTGTTTCAATTGTTAATGAAAACATGTTTATTTTGAGTATGTTTTGTACCCACATTGTGTTCGGTCTCCCTGTCACGCGCTTTCCATTTTACCTTGTCATTTTACTTTGAAACAGATCTGGTTGGGTTAGCAGGAAGCCGAGTGGTTTGTCTGTTGTTGAGAGTTTGACCATTTATGTCATAAATGATTCTGACATGTTCTTATGTGAGGTCTTAGAGTCATTCTCGCTCGGTTACATCCAATAGTGGGTGTTCTACGGATGGTTTGGCGGTGGGGCTACACTACCCAGGCCGTAGCTCATTCTTAAGGTGAGACATTGAAGACTTAAGTTGCATATCTGACTGTCGATTGCGGCTGCTGGCATGAGTGAACTGTGGTAGCCGTGCACATGCATTTTCTTTGAGCTAGACTGCTTGTCTCTAGTCAGGTTTCGTGAGCGCGGGCTGACATCTCGTGTAGCATTCATCCACGTGTCAGTGGGTTGATTTTTGAGTTGGCTCAAGTAGCCATTGCGGACAATAGAATGTCAGCCTGTGTGAGTGTAAAGATGTTGCTTGAGCTGTAATTTATTTCGATGATCACTGTTTTGATAGGGAGCGGTGATATGCAGGTGTGAAACGTTTGTCAAAAGTGACTAGGGTTTCTAATGCTTGTGTCTGGCACGTGGTAGAATACCGCTTGAATAGTGGGATGAGCCCATGGGCCCGTAGAAGAAGAGCTAGGGGTTGTCGTAGGATCAAGACGCTATGTGTACAACGTAGATTGCATGGTGACACGCGTACAACGTAGATCGCGAGACAGTTGAGTATCGGTTACTCCCTCCGGAATTAATGGGGTTATGTGTATCATCATTAATTGGATGAACGTGGTCCTGTGTGGTTTCCTTGGGAACCGTCGTCTCCTCGTTTCTCATACGGTATTCAATACTGACAATTAATGTTGAAGCGCCTGTTTGGTGAACAACTATGTTTATATAATGGTGTTTCTTCATCGTTGTAGGCATTATCTTCTATAGAGCACACCTCTTCTGATGCTCTTACTCTAAGAATATGCTTTGGGTTTTTCAAAGGCTGAAAGGAGATCTCCAACGCTGGAGTCTTCGAATGTTCTGACATTTGTGCCGATGAGTTAGGATAAGACTTGCTGTTATGCGTGGTCACCTACTCTGGGTGAACATCCAATTGGTTCATTGAGATCTTGTAATTTCTTCTCATATTGCAAAGAAGAGTTACAAACTTCTTCCCAAAGGATGAGTATGTCGTTTATTCGCCTACGCTTTGGTGTTACCTTGTGACATTCTGTCTGCCGGGAGACACTCCCCGCGACTAGCTTATAGTTGATTGAAGCGTTGGCAGATGTGCATCATTGCTTCCGAGGGTGGTATCTCTGAGTCACCCCGAGTATCGCGCATGGGAGAAGTGTCATCACTTGACAACACTGTGAGACCTTAACTATCTCGTCACTTGCGGTCATTTTTGTCTGTCCTCTTCTACCTCCTTAGGGAGGTCGAGTGCCGGATTGAAGATGTCTATAGCTCGTCGCAAGGTCCATATTGTCGTTTGGAAGCTGTTTTTTCAGGGTGATTTGGTGGAGCAATTAGCTTCATTTGTCCTTTCAGCCTCTTTTTTGCACATTTGCCCTTGTTTGAGGGACATCTTCTTTGGAAGAGACGCTGAGTAGAGTCTACTTTGGGTACCTTTGCTTTTGCTTTTGCTTTTGAGTCTTCTTCTGGAGTTAGACTGTATGTCGCATCAGATTCAGATGCTTGTAGTTTGTAGTCTTTTGTACCCGCCTCTGGGCGATTGCTGTTACATCTTTCCAGTAATCAATAGAGTGTGTTTGTGTAATTCTCTTGTATCTCTTAAATGATTGCAAATCACATAAGCTCCTAAGAATTATTACTCTACATTGCCTATGGAAAAGAAATTAAAGAACTGAATATACTAACTGTTGGAGGAGAGAGGTCGACCTGGCCTTGAAGTGAATTCGCATAGCCCTTCTTGGATCGTTAGTACCTTTAGTGAAGTGCTAAGTTTTGCTAACGCCGTTGAGGTTACTGAAAAGTAAACCTTGCGTGGGATTTTCCTTTTGCACCGACTGATAGTCGTCGGGTTGTGCTCTCGTCTGCAATGACCTCTCCGCTTTGTCGGGTTGAAGAGCGGTTTGCTCCTGTGATGTTTGAATGTTCTCCGCTGTTAAGTTGAGTCATTGTTGTTGGGATTTTGTTTTTGTGTGGGTGAAGTGACTTTTCCACAGTTACTAGGTCTGACTTTTGTTCAACTTGCCATGTGGGCTTCAATTGGATCTTAGAACATTCTACCTGCTTCAGTGCAGCATAATGACAGCCTCGTGTCGTAGGTTGGTCCCCGCGAATTGTTCCTTCCGAGTGATAGCGATACACTTGATGCACTCGTGAAGGGTGGAAACTGCTGCTTCCATCTGGTGAAGCCACGATCTTCCCAGGCTGAGGTTATAGGTAGACGGCGCGTCCACCACCATGAAGTCAAATAACACGACCTTTCTTAGTTGTGGCTCTCTTGCCACAACTGCTAACCTTATTTTTCCGATTGAAAAATATCTCTCTGCTGAATCCAATCAGTGGGTAGTCGGAGGATGTCAGGTTTTCCTCCTTGAGGTCCATACTGCAGAACGCATATAGAACAAGACGTTGAGGAAGGTTCCTGTGTCAACCATGGCCCTCTTCACTTCCCACCTTGCGATAGAGGCCGAAATGACGAGGGCGTCACTGTGCAGTGCGTAAACGCCTTCAAGGTCCTTGTCTATGAAGGTCAAGGTGGGGATGGGGCTTTGTACCCTCAAGTAGTATACGCATTTGTCCTCATCTGTGGGTTGTGTCCATATTTCTAGTAGAGTTCGCTTGCGGGACCTGTTTGATTAGTCTTGATCTGATCCGACTCCCTGAAGGACATATATTATGGCCGGAGTCTCCATCTCAATCTTCTTGACTGCCTCTCCCTTTTCCCTGGGTCTTGTCGTTTCTCTTAACCCAAAATTTTTTTTAACTTGCCCTTGCAAATCCAATATTTGATCTCATACCTTCTACTCTTGCAATCGTTCATGTCGTGGCAACCATCCTTGTGGTATGAGCAATACTTTATTGTTGTCACGTTTGGAAGGGTCTCCGCGCTGCTTTGGGGGCCACTCTGGATCCAACATAGTTGGAAGCTTTCTTTGGCCTAGTCCAGCTATGATCCGACCAGTTGTCGTTGCGTTTTCGCTTGTTCATTTCTTCGTCTTCTCACATTTTCCCCTCATTCCTGTCCCTAGAAACGGAAAGTTTCTTTTCTACTTCAATTTCATTCTTTCCTATTCTCATCTCTTCCAGGGTGATGTACCTCGGGGTGCCCTTCAAGAGTTTTGCAGTATCCAGGGGGTTCCAAGGTGAGGAAGTCGTAAAACTTTCCCTCTCTTAGGCCCGCGGTAAAAGTCGCCACGGCTGTATTGTTGCTACAACCGTCAATGAGTGTCAGTTCGTCATTGAAGCACGTGGCATACTCTCTTAAAATTTTGTTAGATTTCTACCTCAGAGAGAGTATGTAGTGTTGGCCTTTCCTGATCCGCTGGATTTCGACAAAGCGCGTCAGAAATTCTTTGTCCAGTGTCTTGAATGAGTCAATTGACTTTGGTGGGAGGCTGTGCTGACTTCTTTATGCTGGTAGGGAACGTTCTGCACATCGCTGACTTGAAACCTTTTTTGAGTGCCATCATATGCTGGTAATGGTGCAAGTGATCGAACGGGTTGGTGGTCTCGTCATAGAAATTGAGCTTTGGAGGCGTGGACTTATTTGGAAAAGCTTTGTTCATGAAACGATCCATGAATGGTGGAACAGGGAGGCGGTATAATACGTCTGGGTCGTGAGCCCCTCGGCGAAAGGGGTTCTTCGAGGCGAGTCTGTCTACCTTGAAGGTTGGGTTGGCATTAATTGCACCGCCTCCTCTAGTCCAATGAGAACTAGCAGGGGCTTGACTCTCCTGTGCCTGCTCTTTGTTGTCTTTCAGATATTGAGGCCTGCTCCTAATCCCCATTGGCAGGTGGAGGGTTTTGTTGTATGAGAGTTTCTACTGTATTGGCGACGTGTTGTATTTGTGAGGAAAACACATCTATCATGGGGTCTGACATTGTTGTTGCTGGTACGGGGGTGTGAGCATGTTGCCCGTGTGTCACCGACACCGCTGGGAACGGTGGTATAGCGCCAGTTTGAGTGTTTGATGTGTCCCCTTGTTCTCCATTGTTGCATGATCTGGTGGTCACCATCTCCCTGTATTCTGAAAAAAGTAATTGGTTAGGAACTTTGTCATCCCCACAGACAGTGCCAAATTGATGCAGTCGATTTTCGCTCCCTGCTTTGACCTTAACCTACTAACATGCTGACATGCACAAGGAACGCACGTGAACCACAGACCACCGTTGTGGTGGCCGATGGCACTCCGATGCTAAAGTTAGACAAGGATCTGAGGAAGGCGTAATGTTGTAAACATGGAATTTGTAGCGTACCTAAGCTTACCAACCTCATGTTTTATTTATAGTATTGAAGTCCTGGTTCGACCAAGCCATCGGTGGCGTAGTTTAGGGAAGAAGATCTTCGTGGTGATCTTTCTCTAATTAGGAGTTGTTTGTGATTGGAAGTTTGTCAATTAGACTTGTGCTCCTAGATACGCGAGAGACGGTTCCCAATCAGAGTGTTGTCCATAGATAAAAGTTTTCATGTGCGTTGTATAATCTGGTATTTGCTTTCTAGTTGGAAGAAAAATGTTGATGTCTTGCTTGTCCGAAGCTGATCCCCAAGATACTTGCCTTAGTAGGGCTTGTGGGTATTGGGGGTAGATGTGAGTCGCGTGGGCTTAACAGACTATAATGATTTGGGTCCATCTGGTTGACTGCATTGTACGGGCTTGAAACCGGTTGGGTTGGATCAGTATTGGGCTGATGCTTGGGCCTGTTATTTCTCGAGATCATCATGTCACATGTACAGTATAGAAGAGAGTCGTTTTGGTGTATCATCCAATATATTACAAAGTAATAAATAATTATTATTTAATTAGACGAGAATTACAATATACGCACTTTAAAAGAATCTCGTCCCGAGATTCAGTAAGATGAGAGCTAGGCAAATAGTTTTGGGTGTATCTACTTTACTTTGTTTTCAAGCTCCTAGGTAACATCATTTCATTCTCGCTCCACTGAACTTTGACTAGATTTAGTTTCTTTTTACGTAGTTGTTCCACATCACGATCAAATATCATTATAGGCCCAACAGTGTAAGTCAAATCTTCATTTAGTTCAATCTATGTAGGTTGAACAATCTGGATGAGGTCTTTCAAGCATCTCCTCAACATGGAAACATGAAAGACATTGTGAATCATTGATAAGTTAGACGGTAATGCAAGTTCGTAAGCCAAATGACCAACACATCTAACAATCTCAAACAACCCAATGTACCGAGGTCTCAACTTTTATTTCTTTCCAAATCTCATCACACCTTGCAAAGGAGATAACTTAAGGAAAACTAAATCACCAAATAACTTTTTTTGTCTACTCTGAGCAGTTTTTATCCTTCCCCAAATAAGCTAGATATTTTATGTCATCTTCCTAACAATCACTGGCCCCAAGAATATTGTATTTTTACCTCTGCTCAACAACTAGGGGATCTACACGGCCTACCATACAAAGCTTTAAAGGGTATCATGTCAATGTCCAATTGATAATTATTATTGTACAAGAACTCCACCAACGGTAAATGATCCTCCCAACTACCACCAAAATCCATAACACAAGCTCGTAAAATATCCTCAAAAATCTGCTTCACCCACTCAGTCTGTTCGTTAGTTTACCGATGATACGCATGCCCATAACATGTTAGTAGTTTTCTCAAAACGTTGATGTAAAAATGAATCTCTATCTGATATGATGGCATATAACCTTACCACTTCTCTGATGTACATTATTGATAACTTGTCTGTATTACAACATGCACCAACTAAAATAAAATGTGCACAACTAGTCAAACGATCTACAATAACCCAAATTGATTCATTACCCCTATGAGATCCAGGCAAACCATCAATAAAATCCATCGAAATGTGTTCCCACTTCCACATGAGCATTTCTAGAGGTTGCAATAAACAAGAAGGCCTTTGGTGTCTTACTTTGACTTGCTGATAAGTAAAACAATGAGAGACATATTTTCCAACATCTTGTTTCATGCCTTCACACCAAAAACTCCATCGCAAATCATGATATATATCCTACCCTTGGATGAATAGTAAATTTAGAACAATGACCCTCATCCATAATCTTTTTCTTTAATGCTACAATATTTGGTGCACAAATTCTACCATGAAATCACAATCCTCCATCTGCGTCAATTGACCAATCAATAGGGAAAAGACATAAAAATTATGTTGATAATGGGGTCTTGGACGTAACTCATTATGGTTGATGATACATCAAACTGCCCTTTAGTCCATATCGTATATGTGTCATAATGATCTCGTCAACAGAGCAAGGCTCGATTGCCCACCAAATCCGGCAAGGCCCAAACAACATTAAGCCCAATTCGACAAAATTTATAAGGTTGGATCCAAATTGCAGCGCGCTACTAAGCCCACACATCACACGGTAAAGCCCAATACATGTAAGGCCTAATCATGCAAGTATTTGGGGGATCACCTAAGATAGGCAGGCCAACAATACATTGGCTTCGACTAGGAATCATATACTGGAGTATAATTCGTGCATGGAAACTTCCTTGCACGGACAACACTCCAAAAGGAAAACCTCTCCCGCTATCTAGGAGCACAAGTTGTGTAGGGAAACTCTCCTATATGGACAACTCCCAACTAAAAAAGGATCTCCAGCAAGATCTTTTTTCCTAAACTACTCCACCAAAAGCCTAGCTGAACGAGGACTCTCACATTATAAATAAGACATAGGTTTGTCGAAGAAATGTGTATTATAAAACCAAATTTATAGCTTTAAGCCTTTCTCAAGGCTTGTCTAACTTTAGCATAGAATTGCCATCGGCCACCACAACGGTGGTCCTTGTGTAACATCCCTAAATTTCATAAAGCTAATTTATTTTATTTTGGATTAATAAAAAAATAGAGTTAAATTTATTTATAGTTAAATATCAATTTTCGGGCATTATTTTCTGAAGTTTAGAGGGTGGCTGCCCTCGGAATTTTAGTGGGGCGAATAGCCACCCACATTATAAAAGGAAATCATTTCCTTTTCTTCTCCTTCCTCCCTTCACAATCTGCTTCTTCTTCGGTGACGACGGCATGCATCCAAGCGTTGTCGCCAAGGATGCACCGACTCTCCGAAAAACCTCCGTATCACGCGTCAAATGCGTGTCGGACACGGATTCGCGCCCGAGACGCGCTGGACACGTATTGGACATGGGGTCAACGGTCAAAATTCGTTGACTGGTCTGGACACGACCTGGATATGGTCCAGACTTGGCCAGACACGCTCCAGACATGGTCAAAATTCGTTGACTGTAAATTTTGCAAATAAATCAGATGATATTGATCGATCGACGATCGATCCTTCCTCCCACACAGGCAAACCCTAACTCCCACAAACCCACACAGAGAACATCGATCAAGAGAGGGAGGTAGAGAGAACTCAGAACAGAGAATCGATCGATTGATTTCGACAAAGAGGAGAAATCGATTTCGACAGAGAGGGATAGATCGATCGACAGGATCTATGGCGTCCTCATCAACACCAGGTACCTTCGATTGATCGACAAGATCGATCGATTTCGTTTGTTTTTTCTCCGATTTCTGTTATTTTCTCTGTTTTTTGTTGTTTTTTTTCCTCCGATTCCTGATATTGACCGATCCTGCGATTTCTGAGATCGATCGATCGATCGATACCTGAGTTTGATTCCTGTAATTTTTGAGATCGATTCCTGTGATTCCTGTGATTTCTGAGATCGATTCCTGGGATTTCTGAGATCGATCGATCCTGCGATTTCGTTTGTTTTTTATTTTTTTGCTGCAATTCCTTTTTTTGCTGCGATTTCCTTTTTTGTATTTCGTTTCCCTTTTTTTCCAACGATTCCATTTTTTTTTCTTGCGATTCTTTTTTTTTGCTGTTTTTCTCTTTTCTTTCTCTGCATATATATGAAAGCATGCATGAAATACTTCAAATACCCCATATTTGAGCTTGCACCTATTGGCTGAAAAGTTTGAAAACTAAATAAGAAACTAAAACTGGTTTTAGGCCAAGTAACTAGAGATGATCTTTGGAAGCATGTGACGATAATAAGAAGACCAAGTGAAGGTGGGGGAAACCTTAGATGGTGGTGTAACTTTTGTCAGAAAGAGTATACGGGATCTCTTACTAGATTGAAGGACCACTTGTTGAAGATAACAGATCGTGGGATAGCTATTTGTGATAAAATCTCCCCCATACAACTTAGAGAGGTGCGACAATTTGTTGATGAAGCTGCATTGAGAGCAGAAAGTTCAAGGGCGTGAAGTGTTCCTTTACCTCCTTCAGTGGGCTCAAGTAGTCACCCGCACCCGGGTTCAAGTAGTGGGGGGCTTGGTCCTTCAGTTTCATACAATGAACAAAGGAAGAGGAAAGCCACTAATAATCCTATTGCAAATGCTTTCAATACGAGTGAGCGACAAGAGTTGGATGCTTTGATTGCAAGGGCGTTCTACTCAGCTGCATTGCCATTCAACCTTGCAAGGAATCCGTATTTTTAGGAGGCTTTCACCTATGCAACGAATAAAGCAAAGTCCATTAGTGGTTATAAGATCCCTGGGAACTTGAACCACATTACGTGGCCCAACGTCACGTACGACTTCCTTGATCAAATCAGGGAATGCAATATTTACTGTCTTGAGGAGGATTTCCCATTGTTATCTGTGCTATCTTTTCAAGCCATAGTATTTGTTTTTTCTTCTAATGGCTGACAACGTTAATTTTTTTTCTAAGGATCCGTTATCCCTTGCTTGTATCAATTTCTTCAAAGGTAGTCTGGTCGACGAAATTGAGTTGATCAGGCTCTGTAATTTGTATCGCATTCTGAAAGATTTGCAAATTGTTCCTGCGTTTGGAGTTTTAGGTTCGACTATACCTCCTCATGGATTCATAGGCCTGCACCGAGGCATGTTCGAGTCTGGGGTCCGATTTCTAGTGCTAGACGATGTTTGGCGCTTCTTTATGCATTTTTGTATGCCTCTTGCTCAAATGGTGTCGAGCGGGTTTAAGATACTGCTCGCAATTCTCCTGAGGGCTCATAATGTTGGCCTCCGTTTGACTTCGCCGGTGATCCACTACTTGACCAAGGCTCGATTGGATTCCAGAGGCATCTGTGTGCTAAAATGTTCTTCTTGTCTGCGACTGGCGGCAGACATCGCTGAATCTTGGGAGAAGCAATGGTTCTTGGCTTCGGCAAATTCATGTTACTTCAAGCTCGGAAGTCGTAGAGTGTCTCGATACTTTCAGTTCGATCTTGGTGAGTATCTTGGTTGTTGATGCATGTATATTTTTGTGTTCCTTCTACGATACTAGTTCTGACATTGTCCCTCTGTTTTAGAGAGGTTTGTTATTCTGTCTCTCAGCGAGGAAGAGAAGCGGATAGAGAGGGAGTTTCTCACGCTCCCTATGACTTCCGCTGAGGAGGTCATAATGCTAGGAAATGTCTCACGCTGTGGGCTGCTGCGGTGTTCTCATGGTGCTCGCCCCGTGTCAAGTTCACCGGCTGAGGGGTTGGTCGCTCGTCGTACGAGAAAGAGAAGTCTGACATCGAGGCTTGTCTAATTGGAGGCAAATGTACCTCCCGTCGTTGTCCCAAGGAAGAGGCAAACTTTTATCAAGGCGGCTTCTCCTATTAGTATGTCGCGGTCTGCATAGACGACACCCTTGGGGGGTCGTGGCCTTTCTCCAGATGTTTCAGCTTCCCTTGTTGACTTAGCGGGGGAGGAAGTTGGGCCACATGTTGAGGTTTCACGTGATCTTGGTCTCGGGACAGCTACTCATGCCTTATAGTCATATAGTACTGTCTCGCTGCACCCAGAAGTCTGTGGGAGGGTTCTTGCTTTGGAGAAGGCCTTCGTGGATCTGCGGATGTCATATTCGGACACTCTTTATTGGACGGGTTCTCTGGATGGTCGATTGCAGGGTTCTGGCACTGTCACGAACTGTGAGGACGTGGAGGTCGCGACCTTTGTTACCAAAGCAGAAGTTGCTTGTATGAGAGTTCAGCTGAGGGCCGCCGAGTCCGATTTGGCATTGACTCGTGCCAAACTGAGGTGGACCAGGGCCGAACTAGAGTGCCTGGATGCGGTGGTCTTCTGAACGGGGAGCTTAGGAAGCCGAAAGAAAGCGGGCGGAAACAGAATGGGTCATTGAAAGGCATCAGCTGGAAGTCGCAATTGATGAGGGGCTTCGCTGCGTTCTGGAGGCGGAGCGGTTGCTGGTGGAGAAGCGCTCGCACTATGAGGCCCTGTTAGGCATGGTGGACTTTGACGTGTCGGGCAGCTGGCCGTTAATCTCGTCTGAGGTCATTCGGGGTAAACTAGAGCTCCTGGAGCTGATTAGAGGAGAACATCCCTGTATCGACCTTGATTTCACTCGTTACAGGAGGGCTATTTTCAAGCCGATCAAACGATGGGAGGGATCTAGCACCGCGAGGCTTACTAATGAGGAGGATGCTTCTCCTTAGAGTGATTATATATTCTTTTTTGGACGGATAATATATAGATATGTTTATTGAACGAAAGTATTGTTTTACCCCGCATTGTCGTGTTCACTTTAGTTGCTTTGTAGACCGTAGAGTTTGCAATGCTAGGTAGAATGCCAGTCTTCATCAGTCAAAATATACTGCTTCTTGTGACAGATTAGGGGTTAACCAACAGAAGTCGTAATTGGTTAGGGGTTGACCAGGCTGCTTCAACCATTATCTGCAATGACTTCCTAAGCGTTGGTGGACTAGTGCTGACTTATGCTCCTATTTCTTTGGCCATTGTGATCCGCGTGGAGCGGATTAGGCTTTATGTACCAGAAGCCGTCGTTATCAGTTGAGGACTGACTGAGCTTTCCTGGAAAATTTAGCGCTCATTGTCTACATTGAGAGCAGTGATCCTTTGGCGAGTCGTTATCATCAGCATACAAACGCTGACTAGACTCCCACTTCATTAGACGTCGTGATTCGTGCGGAGCGAATTAGGCTTTGGGCACTAGAAGCCATCGTCATCAGTTACGAATTGATCGAGCTTACCTGGTAAGTTCAGCGATCATTGTCTGAATTGAGTGCAATGATCCATTGGCGAGTCGTCGTCATCAGCGGCAAGCGCTAACTAGACTCCCACTTCCTCACCTGTCGTGATCGACGCGAAGAAGATTAGGCTTTGGGCACCAGAAGCCATCATCATCAGTTGCGAACTGACTAGGCTTACCTGGTAAGTTAGGTGAGCATTGTCTGCATTGAGAGAAATGAATCCTTGGCAAGTCATCGTCAGTGAACAAACGTTGACTAGACTCCCACTTCCTCAGCCGTCGTGATCCGCGCGAAGCGAATTAGGCTTTGGGCACTACAAATTGTCGTCATCAGTCACAAACTAACTAGGCTTACCTGGTAAGTTTGGCGATCATTGTCTGTATTGAGAGCAAATGATCCCTTGGCGAGTCATTGTCATCAGCGGACAAGCGGTGACTAGAATCCCACTTCTTCATCCGTCGTGATCCGCGCGATGTGGATTAGGCTTTGGGCACCAAAAGTCATCGTCATCAGTCGCAAACTGACTGGGCTTACCTGGTAAGTTCGGCGATCATTGTCTGTATTGAGAGCAATGATCCCTTGGCGAGTCGTCGTCATTAGCGGACAAACGCTTACTAGACTCCCACTTCCTCAGTTGTCATGAGGCACGAAGCGGATTAGGCTTTGGGCACCAGAAGTCGTCGTCATCAATTGCGAACTGGCTAGGCTTACTTGGTAAGTTCGGCGATCATTGTTTGTATTGAGAGCAATGATCCCTTAGCGAATCGTTGTCATCAGCGGATAAGCGTTGACTAGAATCTCACTTCCTTAGTAGTCGTGATCCGCGTGAAGCGGATTAGGCTTTGGGATGATATTCGAGTCTGACCATAGCCAGGCTGGTCGTGGGTTGTATCGGGCAGCAGTGAAAATTTTGGTAAAAGCAAAATATTTTACTGATAATATTTTTTTAGTTGCTCTATATTCCATGGTCGTTTAAGCCCATCGTCGTCAGCGTCTTCCAGCCAGTACGTTCCCTGCCTGTTGATCTTGCCAACTCTGTAAGGTTCTTTCCAGTTCCGATTTAGCTTTCCCGCTCCTGCTTCTTTGGTGTTCTGTTGGGTTTTCCTGAGTACCCAATCTCCCACCTTGAGTTTGTGTGGCTTGACCTTCTTGTTGTAGTATTGCGCCATCCGTTGTTGGTAAGCGGCTATCTTGATGGAGGCTAGATCCCATTTTTCGTTGAGGAGGTCTAGTCCCACGCGCAATGCTTTATTATTATCGTCTGGCTTCAAGTCTTTCATCCGGAAGGTTGGTACCTCTAGTTCTATCGGAACCATAGCTTCTGACCCGTATGCTAGGGCAAAGGGCGTCTCTTCGGTAGGGACTCGTTTAGTTGTTCGATAAGCTTAGAGTATCCCTAGTAGCTCTGAAACTCATTTTCCTTTGACCGCATCGAGCTTTCTTTTGATGGCTTCTAGGATCGTCCAGTTGGTAACTTTCGCTTGGCCTGTGGTGTCCTGGCGAGGAGAAGTGGTGTTTGATGCTCGGACTCTTTCACAATTTTTTTTTACCTTGCTACCTTCGACATTTGTCGCACTTGCAGACGATATCTTTGGCCAATAGTACCCTAAAGTCAAAGCCTTATGGGCTAGTGTTCTCCCGCCTGGGTGATTTTCGCATATGCCGCTGTGGATCGTCACCAAGACTTTGTTTGCTTTTGAAGGTGATAGACATCGGAGCAGAGGCACCGTTATCGACCTCCTATATAACCTGTCGTTTAGGAGAATGTACCTTGTTGCTCTGTTTTTAAGTCTTCTTGTTTAGACATTTTGATTGGTAGGGCTCTCAAGTTGTTATATATTCTAGTATCGGAATCATCTAATTTGTATGTGTTTTCGTAGCGCAAATATTTCTCTGCTCTTTCTCGTCAAGGCTTGATTTCCTTTGATATTCGATGAAGCCGCTAAAGACTTCATCGGAGGCTGAGGCTTCTTTGGCTAGAGTGTCAGCTCTTTGGTTGTCATCTCGGGGGCACTGTGTGAGCTGGCAGCTCTTGAATTTGCCCATTACGCCAAGTATCTTATTGCGGTAGGATATCATGCGGCGATCTTTGCTATTAAAATCTCCTTTGACCTGGTTGACTGCTAGTCTTGAGTCACTACATGTTGTTAAACGATTTATACCGATCCCTAAAGCTAGCTTTAGATCGAAAATGAGGGTTTCGTATTCGGCTTAGTTATTTGAAGCGGGGAAGCCAAATTTGACTGCCTTTTCAAGGGTGAAGCCACTGGGGGAGCAGAGTGTGATCCTTGTTCCGCTCACCCAACCAGTTGAAGATCCGTCGCAGTGCAAGGTCCATGTTTGGACATCTGATTCCTAGAGCTGGTAGTCTACCTTCGGCTCATCTACGCCAGTAAACTCAACAATGAAATCTGCTAATGTCTGTGCTTTGATGGCGGTTCTTGGAGCATAATTTATGTCAAACTGTCCAAGCTCTACTGACCATTTCACCATCTTGCCAGATAGCTCGGGTTTATGCAATACCGAGCGAAGTGGATGTTTGGTCAAGACCGTTATGAAGTGGGCCTGAAAATATGGCCTCAGTTTCCTGGAGGCTACAACCAGGGCTAGAGCAAGCTTTTCCAGGTCTGGATAGTGTGTTTCTGCTTCCACGAAGATTTTACTTGTGTAGTATACTGGTCTATGGGTCCCTCAGTTGTCTCATACGAGAGCTGAACAGACAACATGTTTGGAAAAAGACAACTACAAGTAGAGTGTTTCTCCTATTGCGGGCTTCGAGAGTAGTTTTAGGCTTCCCATGTATGCTTTCAAGCTCTGAAAGGCTTGTTCGCACTCGTCGCCCCACAAAAATCCTTTGCTTACTCTTAGTATCTTAAAGAATGGGAGGCATTTGTCGGACGACTTTGATATGAATCTGTTGAGTGCTGCTACCTTCCCAGTCAGGTTATAAACGTCCCTAACATAGGCTAGGGCTTTCATGTCGAGAATAGCATGAATCTGTTTTGGGTCGGCCTCAATTCCTCTTTTGTTCACTATATAGCCTAGGAATTTCCTAGACTCGGCTCCGAATGTGCACTTTTGTGGGTTGAGTTTCATCTGGTATTTCCTAAGTTGATTGAATGCTTCGGCGAGATCTTGTATGTCGTCGGGGCTACGAAGGCTCTTGACCAACATGTCATCTATGTATACTTCCATATTTCTACAGTTCTGTTATTTAAACATTCGGTTGACAAATCGTTGGTAAGTAGCGTCTGCATTCTTTAACCAAATGGCATCACCCTATAGCAGTATATTCCTCTTTTTGTCACGAAAGAGGTTTTCTCTTGATTTGAGGGTGCATCAATATTTGATTGTAGCCTGAATAGGCGTCCATGAAGCTGAGTAGGTTGTGCCCTGAAGTGGCTTTTACAATCTGATCGATGCGTGGGAGTTGTAAGTTGTCCTTTGGGCAGACTTTGTTTAGGTCGGTGTAGTTTACACACACTCTCCATTTTCTGTTTTTCTTTTTTACGAAAACGATATTTGCCAGCCAATCAGAGTATCGCATTTTCTTTATCATGCTCGCATCGAGTAAACGTTGTACCTCCTCGTTTATGATCACGTTCTTTTGGGCGCCACAAGTCTTTTCTTCTGTCTAACAGTTTTCTTCGACTGGTCCACCTCGAGGCGATGGGTGATAATTGATGGATCGATCCCTATCATGTCCCATATGGTCCAGGTGAAGATGTCTTGGTTACACTGCAACAGCTCCATAAGTTTTTCTGCCACTACCTTGTTTAGGCGGGAACAGATCTAAATGGCCCTGTTGTTTTGTGGGTTGTCAAGGTAGATCGTAACGGTTTCTTCCTCTAGCCGTCCGGCATTGGGCCTGCCCCGAGGGCTTACTGATGCCTCGTTATCTAGTGTAGGCAGATCTTCTTCTACGACTTGGGTTGAACGGAGGATTGTCTTGGCCGCTGGGTTAGCTAACCCAGCTTGCTGAGAATTGCCAGGTGGCAAGGCCGTCATATATTGGCATTCCCTGGCAGCTAGTTGATCTCCTCCCAATGTACAGACCACCCGATTCATTGGATATTTGACGCGCTGATGTAGGGTGGAGACTGTCACTTCCATCTAATGTATCCAAGGTCTCCCCAAGACCGCGTTGTATACTGAAGGCGCGTCAATCACTATGAACTCTTGAAATAGGGTTTTCTGAGCTGGTTGCTCTCCCGTTGTTATGGTTAGTTGTACCTTTCTTGCGGGGAACTGTTTTTTTGCCATTGAAGTTGATCATTGGACGACTGTTTGGGGTCAACGTTGCCTCATCGAGTTGCATGCTGCGAAGCGTACGGAGGAACAAGACGTTCATCGAGCTCTCAGTATCTACCAAAGACCTTCTTATCTCCCAGTCTGCTAGAAAAATTGTAACCACCAGGGCGTCATTGTGCGGGAGTTGTATGCCCTGGAAATCTCTCTCTGTAAATACTAGTGGCATCGATGGGCCTTTCTTCCGACCATGCTGCATCGGCTGCTCGCCACGTATCGTTAGAATCCTTATTCCTCGTAAAGCCATTTTCCTGGACCTATTGGATAGTTCAGACTCGAAATGTGCTCCATGAAACACATGTATTTTGAGGATTTCTGGCCAAAAAATTAATGCAGCTAAAAGTTCTTTCATGGTAGAGGAAAAGGCAGCAGTGGAACGTGTGGTTGATATTAAGACTCACTGGATTCCAATTTAAAATGTCTCCTTTGAAGTATCTGGGAGTGTCTGTTTCTCAAGGGAGATGCAAAATTATTTATTTTGACGAGTTGGTTAATAAAATTCAAAGGCAGATCAGTGGCTGGAAGGCTAAACTTTTGTCTCGAGGTGGGATATTGACTTTGATTAAGCATGTATTGAGCTCTATTCTAGTCTATACGTTAAACGCCATGTGTGTATCTATTCAAGTAATCTCTAGAATTCACAAATTATTGGCGGATTTCTTTTGGGGCGACTATGAAGGCAAATCAAAAAAGAAATGGATCTCTTGGGAAAAAATCTGTTTTCTTAAGGGTGAAGGAGGCTTGGGAGTTAGGAATCTTGGTACTGTCATTAAGGCCTTTTGTTTGAAAGCTCTTTGGAGTGTGGTTAATTCTGATTCTCTGTGGGCAAAATACATGAGGTGTAAATACTGAAAAGACAGGGTCCCCATTTTTTATCAGCTAGAAAAGAATAATGTTTCGCCCTTTATGAAGGATATCATGAAATTTAAAGGAGTTCTTGTTGGCAATAGTCTTTGGCGTATTGGCTGCGGAAATTCGAGTTTCTTTGCTTCAAACTGGAACACTTCGTCAATTTTCTTGAGAACTGGTGGTTTGGAGGCTCAAGGGATATGGCCCACGATAGCGGAGGTTCGGAGTGGGGATTTTGACCTTGTTAGCCCCGAGTTGAGATTGTTGGCGAAATCTCTATTTGATGGTAGATTTCAGGGGAGCGAGCGGGACAAGGATTCTTGTATTTGGACACCGGATCCGGATGACCTTTTTAGTTCACATTCGGCATATGAGTTGCTCCGTGACAATAAAGGTAGAAATTTGTTGTTTGACAAAATCTGGTTGCCCTTTTTGCCTTTCTAGAATCTCTGTTTTTGTTTGGAAGTTACTTTTAAGAGATATTCTAGTTGATGGGGAGCTTCAGGTATGGGATCAGTATTGCGTCGCGATGCGTTTGTTGTGGTAGGACACTGTTTGGTTTTGGTGTTAGTCATTTGGTTAGGCAATTTGTCTAGATTGGTTTGCATGGTTTTTAATACGGGCAAAGTCGTAATGTACCCCCGTTTTATTTGTAAACCAATTTTTTTGATAAGTAATAAAGGTCTAGCATCCCATAGTTGCCCCTCCCCACCGGAGGTTTAATCTAAAAAAAAAAAAAAAGCAAAGAGATTGACAACGACTCTGAGAGGCAATGAGTTTAAAGGCGCTTTGTTGTTTTAAAACTTTAATCAATGATTCATTCATACATTTTAGTCGGAGAAATATGAAAATAAAATTGGAGTGAAATAAATGGTGAAGATGAAAGAGAAGGTGGGAGGGAGGATAGCGAACATGCATGGGAGCAAAACGAAGAAGACTGAGTGAGGTAAAATGAGTGAAAGATGGGAGAACGAGTGAGAAATATGAATTGAAAATCAGTGGGTGGGGTGCCTATAGCAATAATTTGGGTGCACAGAGGTTGGATATCTTAAGCTGCTTCAGCAGCAGTGAATACTTACTTGTTCCAGCGAATCAACAATTTGAAAATTGTACAAATTGGACCGTTGAAGGAAGAGCATTCGAATTCGATTGAAAGAAGAAGATTATTTTGGTCTCTCCTCATTCGATCTCTGTATCTTTCCCTTTTTCCAAAAAAATCTCTGAAATGGCGATAGCTACAGAGCAAGCCCAACCAGGAGAAAAGGTAGTAAGCCACCATTCCCTTTTCTTCCTGAATTTCAAATTGCTTTTTGTTTCCGTCAATTCCATTCAGATCAGATCATATCATATCTTCTGGGGTTGTTATTTTGTTTTTTCTTGATTAACTATTAGGGTTTTGCCTCGTTTAATCAATTTCTCAGAAAAATCTAGGCTTACTCAACATCTCTTCTATTCAATATATTAGGTCATAATTGGTGAATTTCTGGTCACATGGTGGTTAGATCAGATGTTAATTACCAACTCAAGGAAGGGTTTTTTTTCGAATCTAGGTTTTCTCACAACTAATTTAAGGGTTTTGGGAGACATCTTGACAAGGGGGCTAGGGTTTTATCAGAAATTTTGGGGAAATGTATATCTAGCGTGCAAAATTTTGGGATCTAACCTATGGTTCATCTCTTGTTAATTTCATTTTCACAGACCCCAGGAGAGGTTCCAGTAGCAGCGGCAGCAGAGAAGGAAATAAGGTGGATTCTCAATGATTTCGACATCGGAAAGCCCCTTGGAAGAGGCAAGTTTGGGCATGTCTATTTGGCCAGAGAAAAAAGGGTAGATTAGATTCAACCTAACTTTTTTTTTTTTTTTTTTTTTTGCTCAATTGATTTATAGGTTTTAAATTTTGTGCTACATCTTTAGATCCAAATGAGTGAATGTCATGTACCTTAATTGAATTGGAGCTGTTTTTAATGAAATGAATGGTCAGTTCGATGGTTAAGGTGCAGGTGACGTATTACCAGTTGTTATAGGCTACATATATCACTGATTAAAGCTTACTCAGATTTTGGGCCTGTTTTTATTGAAATTAAATCTCATTGTTATGGCTAAATTTTGTAAGGTATTAGCATTTGTATGTACTTATGTAGATAATTAAGTTTACCTGAGAGTTTTTGCAGATATTTTTTATGGAATATTTCTTTTCAAATTTGAGTCTTGTTCCAGAGATAAAGTTGTGTCCCTAATGATTATGCTGTCATTGCAAGTTTGTACTTTGCCATGGACTAAAATCTTAAATGTTGGATCTTTTAAACAGAGCAACCATATAGTGGCGCTGAAAGTGTTGTTCAAGTCTCAACTCAAGAAATCTCAAGTTGAGCATCAGCTTCGCAGGGAGGTGGAGATACAGAGCCATCTCAGGCATCCCAACATTCTCCGACTCTATGGTTACTTCTATGATCAGGTCCGGATTCCGCTCCCCAATACTTTTTGTGAATAAGCCATTACATTTCATCTATTGCAGAAATTCGAAGTGAAAGATGTTGATTTAGAGTTCTCTGTTTACATTTTATCGTTCCAGACTCGGGTTTATTTGATATTAGAGTACGCAGCGAAGGGGGAGCTTTACAAAGAACTGCAGAAATGCAAATTCTTCAGCGAAAAACGTGCTGCCACTGTGAGTTTTTAGTGCATAGGTTTCTACTTTGTTTTTGTGCTGCTGCTGATAACATTGTTTGTTATACATGGACAGTATATTTCATCTTTGGCTCGAGCACTGATATATTGCCATGGAAAGCATGTCATACACAGAGACATAAAGCCAGAGAATCTTTTGATTGGTGCTCAGGTGCTAATATGAGATTTAAGCTTTATTCTTTTGCATTAGATTGATTAGTTTCTCTTCAATATCTAACTTTGTAAGTGCGTCTTTTGGTCAGGGTGAGCTGAAAATTGCGGATTTTGGCTGGTCCGTGCATACATTTAACCGCAGGAGGACAATGTGTGGTACATTGGATTACCTTCCTCCAGAGATGGGTAAGTAGTTGAGCTTGACAAAGTAACATTGAAGAGCTTACTTTGATTATTATCTGGAAACTAGCTTTTTTTTTTAAACTAATGACCTTAACAGTGGAGAGCGTAGAACATGATGCCAATGTGGATATCTGGAGTCTAGGGGTTCTGTGCTACGAGTTCCTTTATGGGGTGCCTCCCTTTGAAGCAAAAGAGCACTCAGACACGTATAGAAGGTGTGGAACACATTATAAGCATCAACTTGGTTTTGTTATTCTTCCTTATTGGGTATTAGTATGCATGATTTCCTCACAGCGCGATCTTCAAATTTTCTTAGTATTGGTAGTGTGGGAGCAGTCCTGAACTTATTAATCATTGATGTTTATTCCAGATGTCATTTTAGTAAATATATTTAATCCATTGTTTAAAAGATACGAAAAGGAAGCAACCTGATAGAATGTATTAATAGTCTTATGAAATTTCAATTCTCCATCACAGGCTTTGCCATTTATGTTTGACGTGCTTTGAAAATATTTCAGCTCTGTTACTCTGTCATAATGTTTATATGCCCTTTCTGTTATTATACGACATCTCTTTCTTTTCCAAAATGCTAGGAGTTTTCTTACTTTTGGTAATTTGAGGAAGACATTATTTTTCATTGATGATTGCTTCTTGCTGATGGTTCGACTTTTTAACATGTGTAGGATCATTAAAGTAGATCTCAAGTTTCCCCCCAAGCCCATGGTTTCATCTACCGCTAAGGACCTGATTAGTCAGGTGAGAAAATTTCCGTTATTATATTTATGCATGTATAGTAGTAGAGATTTTGTATTAGAGAACAAAATGGAACCTCGTTACACTCTTTTAAATTTTCTTTTTTCTGTGTTAATAGATGCTGGTCAAAGACTCCTCACAGCGATTGCCGCTACACAAGCTGCTTGAGCATCCCTGGATAGTTCAGAATGCAGACCCCTCCGGTATCTATAGGGGGTAATTTTTATGTATGGAACAAAAGATTGGTGATTTTTCCAGATGAAATCCTTAGTAGTTCTGCATGTTCAAGCTTGCCAAGGATCAATGCGCAGTGTAAGTCTGTTCATCAAGCAATTTGTCAAGCTGTTTGCTTGATGGACCCAGAGTCTTGTGTTGTCTGTAAAACACGTCTCTTCCGCTTATTTGATATATCTTACATTCTTGGAATCCTTATCAAGGCTTCCTAAGATAAATCTACTTCTACAAGTGCTATAGCTATCCTTTCATTCTTGGTATCTTTTTTATGAAGAACGGCTGGCCGTGATGAGCCAAAGTTTCATGGCATATATGATTGTTAGTGAAGATGAAAATAGCATATATTTTTTAACATTGATCTAAGATGAATGTTTTCTGGTACCATTTACTGAACCAGAAAAGCATAAACACCAACATAACCACTTTTGGGCTTATTTTTTTTTCAGAGAATAAAACTGTGTTCTCGAGTTGCCAGGGAAGAGTTATTTAGTCAAATGAAAATAAGGATTTCATTCAAGGCTGATCAGCAATGTTCTGCATTTAGTAAAATTATTCACTACAAGTTGTTCATCCTGCTTGATGTCCCCTGAGCACTTAAATTATTCACGGATCAGTGTTCAAGAAACTATTTTCCAAAGAAACAATTAAAACACAGTCAACACAATCTGTTACCAAACAGTTTTTAGGAGCACCCGAAAGGTTGTTCTCAAAAAATAACTTTTGGGTTTCTTCAAGGTTTCCTTAAAAGAACCATTAACTCTATCTTCTTCCCAGAGTTCCCAATTGTCTGACTGATTAGCTAACCCCAAACACAAAACACAACTCTCTAAAGATTTTTAGCCATATTTGATAAGGTGAGGCGTTGATATCAGTGTTTGGGTGTTTTGGGCCTCTCTCAACCCAAAGGCTAGTTCATGAAGCTTTCCTTCACACTTATAAACCGTTCACCAGCCCCTTCCACAGCCGATGTGGGATAAACCCAACAGTTTGATCATAGGAAATTGATTTTGACCCCATTTTCCAATAAGAGTTCAAGAAAAGCCAAAGTAAAGTCATTGTTTCCCACCAAGTCGCTGTGCTTCCCACACTACACATACAATGGCTTTTAATAGATTCATATGGGGATTCAATAGATTCTTGAACCATTTACTTTCAAATACGGAACTTATGTCACCATCCACAACAAGTCGTATCAGCCTTAAGATGTTGGTATAAAACATCTTCTTGATTATTGCTCTCTAAGAAATTAATTTGTTTGTAGATATAGGAAGGGAGGAGAATTTTATGATTTTAAACTTTTGAATGGAAAATGTGCTCACAGGGCTGTAATTTCACTGATCATAAGCTAACAGTACCAGATTGTTATATTTATGGATTTATTATTGAAGTGTTTATATATGTACTTATTAAATGTAATATTATAAAAATGAGAAACTATTTTTTTTTTTGCCAAACACGAAAATGTTTATTAAAGATAAGGAATAAAACAAAAGACAAAGGAAATCATTCCTACATCAAGGAATGTCAAGACACCATAAATATGTCAAAAAACCAAGTCCTTAAACAAATTACAAGCCGAACCCATCCTCCACAACAATTCTCTAATCTCGATAAAAATAAAATGCTCTGATCTGTTTAGCCCTTCAAAAACCCTCATATTTCTCTCTTTCCACACATACCACATGAGAACGCCATAACCACTCCACCCGCCGGAAAAGATTAGCTTGGGACCACCAACTTAGTCAATCTAAAATGAAACCTTGAAATATCAAACTCAAACCAAATTCTAACAAGAAACCACTCCAAATAGATTTGGAGAATCTGCAGTGAAGCATCAAATGATCCAACATCTCGTCAATCTCATTACAAAGCACACAAAAACTTCATGTGTGGATTCCTCTTTTCCTTAACCTATCTTTAGTCAAGATATTTTCATCCAACACTGACTAGCTAAAAAACTTTATCTGAGGAAAAAGATTTTTCACCCAAACCAGATTCTTGTGAGAGAAAATGAAGGGGTTGGAATGAGTCTCATAATGAGAAGCCGCCAACACATCAGAAAATTCTTTCACCGATAAGCCCACACCTATACCCTTCCACACCAAACTATAAGGGCCCTCAGGGAGCATTTGGCTATCCAACAGATGCATTAATTTGGCGACCTCCTCTAGTTCCCGAGTATTTAGGGGTCTTCGAAAGGAAAGATCTCAAGAATCGCCATTAAAACAAAAATTGCTAACTCTCCCATGTTTTTGGCTATTAAGGATAAAAAACATTGGAAACAGATCCTTTTGAGGTTGGTTGCTACACCAAGAATCATGCCAGAAAGATATGAGATCACTATTGCCACATCGAAGAGAGGTGTGGGGGTAGAAAACACTTGCGCACCGAGAAATGGACTTTCACAAAGAGCATCCATAGGCATAAATTGTCATATTCTTCTGCAAATCTCCAAAGTCACTTAGAAAGTAAAGCAAAATTGAAAGTGGTCACTTGGCGAATGCCCAATCCACCTGTAGATTTGGGACAGAAACTATTCTAGAGGTAGAAAAATAAAAATAAAAACACATTAATTGTGTAACATTTACAATTAAGAGATCATCCATCATTCATGTTTTGTATCCACAAAAGAAAGCCTATTCGTGACTTTAGGCTCCCAAAACATAGCTCAGGCTTCAGTGTCTCGATTAGCTAGCTAGACTCTCACATCTGCGAATGCAGTCTTTTATCACCTAAAAAGTCAAAATGCGCAAGGGGGTGGGGGGGGGGGGGGGGGGGGGGACTAGGAAATGGGAGGGAAAATTACTGAAATTATCTTACAATCGAATTGAATTCAATCAAATCTTTGTTTTCTCCCTATGGAATTTCTAACTTGCTAACTTTGAGTTAGTGTGGCAAAAGTGCAAAACCACATTACTAGAACTTCAACCATCTGTTTTGTTATCCATTTTTTGTTTGGGAATGAAACTTTTTTCATTTTTTTTATCCAATTAGGAATAGCATTCAGTGTTACGTTGAGTTTTTTCCTTTTTGAACCATTCATTTATTGATCAATAAACTAAAAACATGGATGGTTGATCGCTTGATCTGACTCTACTTGAGGCATGTTTCCTAAAAGGAATTCAAAGACTTAGTTTAGATTGGCTTCTTAATGTTGAACACATTTCAAGCTCTTCATGATGTTGGAAAAATCCAACATGTGTAGGCATACAAATGTATTTAATGTGTATTGCTATCTTAAAGTATAGCCCAATAAATTGTAATCTAATATGGTTAATTGGGTTACGGTCTTAAAATGTCATGGGCTTAATGTGTAGATACACTTGAGCAATTTCTAATTTGATTAGGGACCAAATTAGAAATTAGTAAGAATAACTGATAACCCAATCAGTTATAAATACTGAGTTATGGTCCCCAGTTGTGCGTGTGTTTGTTTTTTCTAGAATTCCCTTCTACGGAGAGATATACAGAAAACATACGTTATCAACTGGAAGATCAAGACTCATCCCTTCCTTGAAGTGCTATCATGGATCAAGGTACGCTTCCGTTTTATTCTTGATTGTTCTCTTCTCATCGATTCAATATGGAGCATACAACTGTGTTTGTAGATATTAATCTTATAAGAGGTATCAGAGCCTACTCCTTGATTGATTCTTTGAGAGATTATGAAATTTATGATGAACTTTTGGCATAAAATCAAGGTTTTAAAAAAAAAAAATTCTTACGAAAAAAAAGGGGTTTAGGGGTTTTTTTTCCAACTACCTCTACGCCTCTCTAGATAGAGCTACTTGCTTTAGAAAGAGAAAAAGAGGAGAAAATTGGGCTGCAGCAACATGGACTCAAACTTTTGGGACTGCAAAGATGGTGATATTGGCCCCTTTCATGTCGGCTGATTCTTCCATCCATCTATCAATTCAGCAATCTTTGAACACCCCATTGAAGAGAATTTTTTACAATCAGGTTGAGATGTTAGGATCAAACTAGTACGAAAATATTCTTGATGTCTTCATCCTGTAGGTATATTTTGTATTGTTAATCCGGGTCTGACATTTTGGGAGCTAAATCTTTGTCCTCAGTTTTTTACTACAAAAAGAGATTAAATTGTCTAGGGTTTAGCTTGTTGGACCTGCATTTGGCCCATGTGTATAACAAGTCTTCAGTTTTATTTGGAAGTTTTCATTGGGCCACAACTTTATTGAAAGGCATTTGGGCTGTTGGGTATGGGTCTAATGGGACAGGGTCAAATCATGTTGGGTTAGATGGGTCACCCTGGTCCAGTTCAGAGAACCAGTCCATCATGTTTTGGCTAATTGCACTCAGCAGAATCAGTCTGAGCTACCCTGATAAAAAAAATTCAGAAAATTAAATAATGGACCTTAAATCAAGTAAATCAGGTACATTACTTAGATTCGTTATTTATTTATTATTTTTCTCAAGGCAAAACATTTGAAAATTTTAAATTTAAATGTTTTGGGATGCATTTAATGACTTATTTAATTTGTCTAACATTTGATTGAACTAATTGAAATAAGATGTCACCAAAGTGATCTCTCTTATGTAGATTAATTTATTAAGAATGTTAAGATGTTTGTGTTTGTGAGTTCATACGGATATTACCCTGCCCAAAGGAAGGATAATATTTGGCCGAATTGTATACACACTTGTAGTGATAAATATGTGACAATTATAAGGTTTCCATGTGAATAATAAGTCGATCCAAAGATAGACTTATTGTTTAACAGAAGTTATTGTCAATATTTGATCACCACACCAAAAGTACCACTTACAAGTTAATATTACTGTCCAAAGACTTGATATTAATGTTGTGCTAGGTTTCTTGAGATATATTCCATAATTGTTTGAATTTAAAGATTGTTTATTAAGATTATGATGTGAACATGCATGCTCATTAGGTTTATTCTCTGTACAACTATTATGTCTGTTACTTCAATATCTGCTCATGCAAATAGTATTCTCATACTAAATGGGACAAACTTCAAGGATTGGAAAGAGAACGTCTTGATCATTCTTGGCTGCATGGATCTAGACCTTGCACTAAGGATAGAGCAACCCGCTACTCTTACGGCTGAAAGTTCTTCTGAAGAAATGAGGAACTTTGAGAAGTGGGAACGCTCTAATCGCATGAGTCTAATGATCATTAAGCATGGCATTCCGAAAACCTTTAGAGGCACAATATATGAAGGGGTAACTAAGGCCAGTGATTTCCTTGCTGAAACTGAAAAACGTTTTGCAAAAAAAAAACAATAAGGCTGAAACAAGCACGCTTTTAGTTAGCCTGATTTCAATGAAGTACAAAGGCAAGGGAAACATAAGGGAGTACATCATGGAAATGTCTCACATTGCTTCCAAACTTAAGACACTAAAGCTCGAGTTGTCTGACGACTTGCTCATGCATTTAGTATTGATATATCTTCCTGCACATTTCAGTCAGTTTAAGGTCAGTCATAACTGTCAAAAGGATAAATGGACTCTTAACGAGCTCATTTTATATTGTGTGCAAGAAGAGGAAAGGTTGAAGTAAGAGATATTTGAAAGTACTCATCTGGCAAGTACCCCTAAGGATAAGGGCAAGAAAAGAAAGAAAAATGAAATTGCTAAGGGTCCAGAGCAAAAGAAACCTAAGGAAAATCAATGATGTTTCTTTTGTGGAAAGCTAGGACATGTAAAGAAAGAATGTAGTCAGTATCATGCTTGGCGTGCCAAGAAAGGTACATTCTTTACTTTGGTCTGTTCTGAGGTTAATTTAGCTTCAGTATCTAGAAGCACTTGGTGGTTAGATTCTGGTGCTACCACTCACATAAGTGTTTCTATGCAGGGTTGCCTGAGCTACCGAAAGCCAAATGATATTGAAATATACATCTTTGTGGGCGATGGAAAGTCGGTGGATGTTGAGGCAATTGGGCATTTTAGGTTATTGTTGAGAACTGGTTTTTATTTGGATTTGAAATACACTTTTGTTGTACCGTCCTTTAGATAGAATTTGGTTTCTGTTTCTTTATTGGACAAATCTGGTTATAATTGTTCATTTGAAAACAGTTTTTCATTAAATTCAAATATTGTTGGTACTGATTCATTAAGTATGTTTGATAACCTATATTTGTTTGATACCATTGCATCATATAATGAAACCTTACATGTGGATTCACGGGGTACTAAACGCAAGCTAAACAAATAAATTTCAGCAAAATTACGGCACAAGCGTTTTGGTCATATATCCAAATCTAGAATTGAACGACTTGTGTCAGAAGGCATTTTGGATTCACTTGACTTTTCATACTTAAATGTCTGTGTTGAGTGCATCAAGGGAAAACAGACCAAACAAAAGAGATTAGGTGCTAATAGATCTTCAGACGTCTTAGAACTGATACATACGGATATCTGTGGACCATTCCCTACGGCTTCTTGGAATGGTCAACGATATTTTATATCATTCATAGACGACTACTCACGTTATGAGTACTTTTATCTCATATTGGGTGTATTTAAGTCTTTCAAAACTGAAGTTGAAAACCAACTCAGTAAGAAAATTAAGTGTGTTAGATTTGATCGTGGTGGAGAGTACTACGGCAGATATGACAGTTCAGAAAAACAACGTCCACGGCCATTTGCTAAATTCCTCGAGGAATGTGGAATCGTCCCATAGTACACCATGCCAGGTTTACCCAGCATGAATGGTGTCGCTAAAAGACGAAACATAACTCTTAAGGATATGGTGAGGAGTATGATTAGTCATTCTACCTTACCATAATCACTTTGGGGAGAAGCAATAAAGACAACAGCTTATATCCTAAATAGAGTACCAACTAAAGCAGCTGCCAAGACTCCTTATGAATTTTGGACAGGCCGAAAGCCTAGTTTAAAACACTTTTCACATTTGGGGATGTCCATCTGAGGCTAGGCCTTATAGGCCAAATGAAAACAAATTTGACTCCAAGATAGTAAACAACTACTTTGTTGGTTATTCAAAGCGATCTAGGGGCTACAAATTTTATGATCCCACAATTAGGTCTATTTTTTAAACGGGAACTGCGACATTTTTTTAGGATGTTGAGTTTGGGGAGAGAAATAAGGTAAGAGACATTGTCTTTGAGGAGGAATCGGTTTCGACTCCTACTACTATTTTTGACAATGTACATGTTTTTGTACCTGTCATTGATCAAGAAGCAGATCTGAAACTTCAACAAGACAATGTTGAACAACTCCATGTTCAAATTGAAGTAAATGTTCCAAAGGAACAAACTCAACAACCTCAAGAACAAATGCCATTAAGGAGATCCACGAGATAAAGGAAAAAATGCTATTCCGGATGATTACATGTTTTTCTCCAAGAACACGAGGAAAATGATGGATTGATGGAAAATGATCCAATCAACTTCCATCAAGCCATGCAGGATTCTAACTCTCAAAAGTGGAAAGATGCTATGAATGAGGAGTACAAGTCTATGCAAGACTATCAAGTTTGGGATCTCGTCCCATTACCTAAAAATTCAAAGCCCATTGATTGTAAATAGATATTCAAAACCAAAAGGAATTCAAAAGGTAATATGGAGAGATATAAGGCTCATCTTGTAGCTAAAGGCTTCACTCAAAAGGAAGATATCGACTAGAAAGAGACTTTCTCTCCAGTTTCAAAGAAAGTCTCATTTAGGACAATGATGACACTTGTTGCGCACTTTGACCTTGAGCTACATCAGATGGATGTTAAGACAACATTTCTCAATGGCGACATTGATGAAACAATTTATATGGTGCAACCAGAAAACTTTGTGTCTGGAGACCCAAAGAATATGGTTTACAAACTAAAGAAATCCATCTATGGGCTCAAGCAAGCTTCTCGTCAATGGTACCACAAATTTCATCAAGTAATTGTCTCATTTGGTTTCGAGAAAAATGAAGTTGATAATTGTGTGTATCATAAGTTCAGTGGGAGTAAACATATCTTATTGGTTTTGTATGTTGATGACATACTGTTTGCCACTAATAACAAAGACATGTTGCACGAAACTAAGAGATTTTTATCAAAGAAATTTGATATGAAAGATCTTGGTGAAACTTCTTTTGTTTTAGGGATTCAGATACACCGAGATCCCTCTCAGGGTATTCATGGATTATCGCAAAAGAGCTATATAGAAAAGGTGCTTAAAAGATTTGGCACGCAAATTTGTAAACCAGGAGACACCCCTGTAGCTAAAGGAGACAAATTCAGTTTTAAACAATGCCCTAGGAATAAACTTGAAGTTAAAAAAATGCAAGAGATTCCCTATGCATCAGCTGTTGGGAGTCTAATGTACACTCTGGTTTGTACACGTCCAGATATAACTTTCATTGTTGGAATGCTAGGTAGATATTGAGACAACCCTGTGATGGATCACTTGAAAGCAACCAAACGAGTTATGAGATATTTATAGAGAACTAAGGATTACATGCTCACATATAAGAAATCAGATCAGTTGGAGATCATAGGGTATTCTGATTCTGATTTTGCTAGATGTCAAGATAGTAGAAAATTCACATCAGGCTACATTTATCTGTTAGTTAGACAAACTATTTCTTGGACGAGTGTCAAGCAGACACTTATAGTTTATTCCACTATGGAAGCAGAATATGTAGCATGTTTTGAGACATCCAATCGTGGATTATGAGTGCGAAATTTTGTCACCAGGCTGCGCATTCTGAGGAGTATTGAAAGACCACTAAAGTTATATTGTGACAATAACTCAGCAGTTCTATATGCCAACAACAACAGGAGCTCATCTAGGTCAGATCATATTGATATAAAGTTCCTGGTTATGAAAGAGAGAGTACAAAATAAACAGATTTTCATTGAACACATTGGGACAAACTCCATGATTGCGGATCCGTTTACTAAGGGATTACCACCCAAGGTCTTTCATGAGCACACTGCTCATATGGGTGTTATATCATTTGTGAATATTTTGGTTTAGGGGGAGTTTGTATATTTGATTGCTCTATATTGGCTTTTTGGACACATTTTGTGTATTTGAGTATTTTCTGCAGAAATAAAGTATTCAATTTATTCACACTCTTGTTTATTATGTTAAAGTTCGATCTCAATAAAGTTTAAAGTATGACCAGTTGGAAATAAGCATGTTTAGATCACGTTACATGTAATTTCCATGCTACGCATCCATGATTGATCTATGTCATTTAATTGTATGGGTATACGTGACTATTGATGGATTTAGTTGCGCTAAATGTGACGAAAGTTCCTTTAGTCATATATCTGTATAGTCAATGGATGAGATTGTTTGAAAATACCTTCATATGTGATACCAAATTTTGAGCTCATTAGGTTATACACATTTTTTAAAGTAACATATGTGGCCAAAGTGGGAAATTGTTGGAAAAATCCAACATGTGTGGGCACACATGTATTTAATGTGTATTACTATCTTAAAGTATAACCAAATGAATTGTGATCTAATATGGTTAATTGGGTTAGGGTCTTAAAATGTCATGGGCTTAATGTGTAGATATACTTAAATAATTTCTAATTTGATTTCGAATTTGATGAGGAACCAAATTAGAAATTAGTAAAAATAATTGTTAACCCAATCAGTTATAAATACTGGATTTGGGCAAAACTCTTAGACCCTTAGCCCGCCTAAACTGTGTAACATCAAGTTGAACATGTTCCCAACTTGGACGGTAGAACTCCTATTTAGCAATCTCATGTCACGGTTATTGGATGATATTCAGGTCACAAAAGGCATTCTTTAACCAACCATGCTTTGAATATTATCGAAAAAACAACCATGCGAAATTGAAACGGCACTTGCAAATATGAAAATCATGCTTTTCTTTTCCCATTCATATTTCTCTACTCATTTCTCAAATTCCCAAGGCTTCTTTACTGTAACACCCTCAATTAGTTTTTAACAAGGAAGTCATAAATGCCTGTTTTCATCCCAATGAACTTTACAAGCTCTGTTACCTCTGCAAAGGTTCACAGGCGTCACTTTTGCGTGTGGAAGCCCTACTTCTGATTATCTTCCACCACTAGTTATATTCGACAAACAGTTTTGCATGTGGAAGCCCTACTTCTGATTATTCTTCCACCATTAGTAGTTATGTTTTCCGCCCAGTTTTTGGCACCCTTTCAGAATGCATTACGGAAAACATGGCCAACTCTAAGCATTTTTTTCATTGTGCTGGCTCGAAAGAGCAATCACCATGGAATGTAAAAAATAACAAAAGGAGAGACAGAGAATTATATGGAAAGAGTCTTTGGTAGAGATAAAAACTTCAAAGCAATCCTAAATTTATTTCTTCCATGCTTTTGAAAGTTGAGCAACTAGAACCTTAATACCATTCACTGAGATTCACATAAGAAGTTACTTCTACAACCGTCTTAACAGAAGAATATCTCATCTGGTTGAAGTATGTATAACAAAATCAACTACCTCTGCAATACTAGATAAGGGCAGAGGATATAGCACCCATGAATCTTTACACTCCGACCTATACCGTAATTGTTTTCTCACTGGATTTTCCGGACTCTTAAGTAACCGACTTTTTATCCAAGCAGTTCTCACCATCCAAAAGTTGAGTTGGTGGTTCTTCCTCTTTCTTCGCTTCCATAATATCTTTCACACTCAAGAAGCTTGGTTGGTTGGTTGATGACAACAGCCTTGCCCACATCCTGTCAGTTATCACAACCTTGTTTTGTGTCTCAATTATGCGCTGCACACCGGCCAACAACAGAGATCCAGAGTTTAAAATATAAGTACATGTAAATATGCAGGGGAATAGCACATAAAATATCTAACACTTTCTATTTTCAAAAAACAAAATAGTCCTCAACATGACAGATGTGCATCTAACACTTGGTGTGTTTGGTCTTTACTTGGGAATACAAACGTGTTTTGAAGACAATATAAAAAGGAGTGATCAGGAACAAAAGAACCAACTTCGTCTGTATTAAATGCTTCTTTAGGCTGTCGAGCTTTTGATTTGGGATCTAAACCATCTATGATACCCAAGGAGCAACATAAACGTCTTGTACAGAACATTCCTAAGATGAAAATGGTACGGATAAGTTTTACGTATTCACATGCTAAAATGTACACTTTGACAAGCTAAAACACAGCTCCAGAAGCTCTTTTGATTAGTTCACACACAAATGGACAAATAACTGTCCCTAACTGACTATACTTGTGAGCATATTTGATCCTCCGTAAATGGGAGTTGGGTTGTCATCTTCAACCTCCACGCTCTCTTGCTTCCCCATCTCCTCCTATCCCTACCCTTTCATTCCCCTCTTTTATGAAATTAGATTATATGCAACCTAACATACCCTTAGTTGCATTACTAAAATTTCATTAAACGATCATCCCAAGTATGGTGACTATAAGAAAGGTCAATAACTGGGAAACCACATAATGAAGAGTTTAGTTCATGGGTACTTACATAAAATGGTATATACGAATGTCTACCATTGACAGGCCCAACAGTGAATCCCGTGTATCCAGCCATTGCACCATGAACAGCACTTTGAGCAAGGAGTGTGCAGTAAACATTGTCAGATGCATTGCTTGGAACGGCACGAATCATGTACGTGGGATCTGCAAGAAAATTCAGCAGAACAGTTGATCAACTTCCTGATCCAAAGAAAGAAAGAAAGGAAAAGGTATTCGAATACAAGATCTCTAACCAATATATTTGAGATTTATGGCCATTTTGTGCTGTTTTGCAAAATGATCCTACAATCACAATAAAAGCATAGCTTGTTACTGACATGCTTCAGAAATGCTGAAACCCAAGGTACTGCTCAAATACGTCCAAAACCAAACATGCATCATAAATACCTTAATCCCCTGAGATATCCAAAGGCCAACATCTTGGAGGAGCCTGTTTCCTGAAGCATCCTGCTGACTCATTGAGCGTATGCTCTCAGAAAGAAGTTCCTGCCCTGCACCTTCAGCTATCACAATAACCATGTGGCCACTTTCTTTGAGACGTTTCTCAATGAATTCATAAAGCCCACCAGGCCCCTCAAGATAAAAGGGCGACTCGGGTATCAAGCAACAATCCACATCCCGGCTGGCAAGAGTAGCATACATTGCAATGAATCCTGTGCCAATCAATCCAGTTAAATTAAAGGAAAATCTAAAGTGAAAATAAGAGATGCTTCAGCTATTAACAGCCAGCATATGAAAGTTTCCACCCCAGAACAGTAATATGTTCTTTATATCCAAATCCACTTGACTAGGCCATATCCATTGATTTCAATTGCAGAAACAGTGCAGCGGCATTGAATTGTTGGTGTGGTACACTATAACATGGTGGTCATACAGCAAACACTTTCTTAATAACTTTTAGTTTAGTTAATATAAATTTATTGGTTCATGTAAGATGAGATCTAATATGGCTTCTTCTTTATTTGGGGGGGGGGGGGGGGGGTGGGGGTGGGGTGGGGGTGGGGGTGGGTGGCTCCAGGTATTTTGCCTTGTGAGAATAATTTATCTAGTTTTACTCATTAGCTCTAAGTTTAGACAATATGAAACTTACCACTATAGCGACCCATTAACTTCACGACACCAATACAGTTTTCAGAACTTTCAGCTTCGACATGTGCTGCATTAATTGCACGTTGAGCCTCTTCAACAGCAGTATCAAAACCGAATGATTTGTCGATAACCTAAGCCAACAGGAAATCATGACAAAAATATGAGACAGATAATATTTGGATTAACTCACAGTTTTAGAACTAATTAGAAAATCAATAAAAATTGGTTGAATATCAAATTTGCAGCTACAGTCCTAACAAGTACCGGTATGTCATTATCAATAGTCTTGGGAACTCCTGCAACTGCAACTTTGAGACCGCGTCTTTTGATTTCCTGCATAAATAAGATAACTACAAGATCAGAAACTATAGCTAAAGATAACTGACTGTAGAGTCGGATCTTGATAACATCTTAACCAATGTTATACTGTTAGGAACTTAGGACTTTGGATAAAGGACTCAATTTAGCAAAAATCACATCCTATTTGTATTTGCCATGTTTCTAAAATGCGACAGAAAATTTTACCTCGTAAATAACAGCTGCCCCCTTTTGAGTTCCATCTCCACCAATTATGTATACCTGAATGGAAAAAATATAAAACTTAGTCCGACATATACTGGGAAGATGTATAGTATCAGAGTACTTCTCAGCTTTACATTTCTCTTGAACCATTCCCATCAACAGGACCACTTAAAACATACCTGGTTAATCCCACGGTCCTGAATGCTATCAACTATCTTTGATGTATCATGGCCTCCACGTGATGTCCCTAGGATGGTGCCACCACGTTTGTGGATGTCATTTACAACCTTTGGAGTCAATGGAATGGTATTCCGAGCATAGAAACCCTTGTATCCACCCTACAGATGCCACAATCCTTCTCAGTTGAGGGATACCACCAACTTATTGGAACTAAAACAATTTGACAACGTTGATGCGCAGACTAACCCTCTAAAAAATATAAATTAATATTCAAAACATGCATATAGCATATAATTTTTAGATGCTCCAGAATAGTGCTTCCATAATGTTCATTCAATAGCTAATTCCCCCAACAAAAAAAGATATTATAGTTGGATTAGTACAAAAGAGGGATGTGCCAAGAACCAATAACAAGGTTCACTTTTTCTAATAGTAATTCATATATTACGTCTGCAATAGGTTAAACTTCACATTATATACAATAACCACATAAAATCCATGGTTTCTCAACATGTAATCCTCTAGATTATATCTATTCCACTATTTGCAACCAACAAAGCGACCCTAGTAGTTGGTTCTAAACCCCAGAATTGGTCTTTCAAGAAATTTTGAATCACTCCCAAGAAAATTTACACCACTTACATGACAAACTCAATTAGAGATTATAGAACAGGAGATTCTACAATTTTAGGCTCTCTTACCTCTATCCCGAGAACTTTGTTAACACCGTACATGTGGTACAAGCCGCATACTATTTCCCTAATCACTGTATTAAGTCCAGGGCACAAACCACCACATGTTACTATACATGCATGCACTTCATCTGGCTCAAAATACACCTGGAAAATCCAACAAAATCTGACAGTATTAGCTGATGTTCAATTGCAAATTAGATCAGATTAAGATGAAAAAGTACCTTTTGACGAGGTCCAGCACGTCGGAAATGTATCCCTCTTGGGCTAGTTTTGTGGACAACAATCTACAAAGAAGAACCCAAGCAATTCAGTCATTTAAATAATTAAATGGATTTACATAAGTCAAGAAAAATTGAAAGGGGAGCACCCATGTCTAGTACAAAATAGACTGTTCAATGTTGACAAGCAGAACACAACGAATCCCATAAAACATATCCACTATTAGATATTTCTATGAAATATCAATGCACATTTCTAAGCACTGTCCAATGGCATACACTAGGAACTGTTGTCGTTACCATTCTTCTGATGATAATGAATGCAAACAGAGAGGCCTTTGTATAACACCTATAGGAAGAATCCAACCAAACTAACCTTTTGGGCAACTGTATCATCCACATTCACAAAATATTGTCTGTTGAATAAAAAAAAAAAAAAAAAAAAGACATTCTATGATCAATCAATTGAAAAACATGTATCAATCAACGAGAGTAAACGAAAAAAAAAAAAAAATCAGACTTACTTGACAACTGAATATGCGGGGTGGTCTTGCAATGGATTCGGATACGTCTGTAACAGGTTTACAAAATGTGCAACATGAGAAAATATTTGTATTCCCAATAATTAAACAGAGACTAAAACGAAAATCTGGTTTGCTTGCATCTTATTACACTTGAATTAAACTCAGAACTTATCCTTTCCTAACAAATTGTTAACTTGGTTTGGTAGGTATTAGTTAAATGCAATTGCAACAAGAGGGGTAAGGTGTCTGAAAAGCTGGGCATATAAGCCAACAAAAGAAATCAAACTTATAAACCTCAAGATCAAATTAAAGGATGATTAGAAAGAATCTAATTCAACTAAAGATCACACTAATCAGTTTTTCTAATTAAGAAATAAAAGAAGAATAAAGTTAAGGTTAGTAAAAAAAAAGAGAGAGATAGAGATAAGAAGATACAGGGAGATGAGGGATGTAATCAATGAAGTGAGGAACATCTTCAAGAATGTAACCAGCTTCACCAGTTGCAATCTTAGCATTGGGATCCATCCTGGGAAAACAAAACTCCTCTTGTACAACAAGAAGATCTGATGTGATGATGTTGGAATCAGAATGAAAGTGGTAGTTATGTGAGAGTGGAAGTGGGATTACAAGTTGAAGATGGAAGGAAGCACCGGAAGTTGGGAGTGGTGAGTAACGATGTTGAACTAAAACTGGAGAAGAAGAAGATGAGTGTTTAGTGAAGAAGATGGAGAATTATGATATCTGTAGACACAGTAGCAGGTGGGTTGGGCAAGGAGATTAAATAGTGGAGCGAGGAGGATTTGTGACGGTGACTCGTAATAAAAACTTGGAATGAACACTTATAGGAGGAGGAGTTGTTTTGGGAAAGGTTGGAAAAAGAAACTGGTGGCCACCACCACCTTGGTTTTGGTTTTGGTTTTGGTTTTGGTTTCTGTACTGCGTGATATATAATAATTAAGTGATTATCCCATTTTCTCTGGTATCAACAGATTCGGGGAAGAAGCAGCGTTGAATTTGGGTAAATAAAAACAAGGTGCTTTTGTGGGTATTTAGTTTCTCTACCAATTGGGTCTTAAAAGTAATAACATCTCTTATTAGCCCAATAGGTTTCCAAAATTTGCTCCTCCAATTTGCACTTGGCTCCCGACTTTTTGACACCGTTATATCTCCCCACGACATCATCATTTTAACTTTTGGAAAAATGACTTATGAGGTTTAAATTTTATAATTAAAGATCACATCATACTCTAACAATTAAAAATGCTTCAAAAGACGTATTTTTAATAATTAAAAAGATTTAAAAGCCACAAACCTAATCCATGATTTAAAAATAATTGGAATGACATTCTTACCCTTTTAAGTGATCAATTTTTTAAATTAATTCACATTCTTAAAATCAATCATAACTTTGCTTCTAGATTTTTTTTTTTACTTCCAAATTGCCTAGCAAGAATCGATCAGTTATGTTTTAAAGCAAATTTGAAAAAATATCAAATTGTGTCTTTCAATGTAAATAGAATTTGAATACATAAATAACAACGCAATATCAACGTGTTTAGGAATATGAGTATATTTGTCTTTTTACATATCTTTTAGCCATAGTTTAAGTTTATGGACTTTAATAGTCTTGAATTACAAAAAGAAGGTTTTTTTAGGCATTCTTATGGTCTTATATGGTTTATAATTATAAAAATTAGGTTTTATAAGTAAATTTTTTACCTACTAAAAAATACCACCAATAAAAACATTTTTTCTACAAAATTGTGTTTACATTGGTGGTATTAATCAGAAAGATGATAGTGCTGGGTAGAAAGGTGGGGTAGGGGTGTCAGAGAAGAAAAGGTCGAAACATTTGCAATTTATTCTCTTTCTAGTAGGGCTGAAAACCGAACCGACTTAGGTCGGTTTAAAAATTTTCAAACCAAAACCGAATCTAATTATACAAATCATAACCGAATCGAACCGACTAAAATTGAACCAAAACCGAACCGACCGATTATTTTAAACATATTGTATTATTTATATATAAAATATATATTATTTATTATATATATTTGGTCGGTTTGGTTTGGTCGGTTAAAATCACATAGAAACCGAAAATCGAACCGACCACTTCGATTTTGAATTTTTTACAACCGAAACCGATTCGAACCGAATTTATTTTGGTTTGGCTGGTTTAATCAGTTTGATCGGTTTTTTGTTTAGCCCTACTTTCTAGAAAACAAAAATTAAAGTGCATCATCCCCTTTTTCTACTACATTTACTTTGAAAACATCCCGAAAAATAATTGTGAGAAAATGAGATTGTATCTCCAACCTAAATTTATTTTATTTTTTTGAAGGGCATGCACTCATTTTACCCTTTTCTTTTGGTATATTTAATTGGGATGTCTGACCTCTAAATTATTTTATGCTCTAAATGTAAAATAAAATAAAGTACATAATTATTTTCCCTGCAATGAACAACTTATATCAGCAGCGAAAAATTCTAAATGACGAGGAAACGGGCGAGGGGATGGGTGTTATCGCTCATCCCCTTCGAGATGCTTAGCTTTGCGAATCTCGAAGGAGTGAGTGGTCAAACCCCACCCCTCACCCGGTTCCTCTGACGCCTAGAAGGGCTGATTAGCAGCACAACAATTATATAGTTATCTTACAGTAGTCTGGTAAAAAAAAACGTAACTAGCCAAAATTAAAAGTTTTGGCAGAGAGAATATATGAGATTAAGAATGGACACAAACAACATATAGAAGGAAATTAGGAATCAAGTGGACAGTATAGAAGGAAATTAGGATAGGAATAATCCTGTGTAGCCAGCCAGCCACATGTCAAGGACTGCTAATACAAATAAATAAATAAAATTCCTCGAGTGGACAGTGTAGAAGGAAATTAGGAAAGGAGATTCAAGGTTCCATTTTTCTTTTAAATTATTTTTTCCAAATATCTGAATCAAGTGGGACAAAACCACTAAACATACCAGCAATTGGATGAATATCCCCGTAAAACCACTTACGCCCCCTCTCTGGAATTTTGGGGTTTCCACCTCATTGGCCACTGATCAAACTCAAGAAATCTTTCTTAAACATGCTCGACCCCACTAAACCATCCATTGACTGGACATATTTCGGGGGCCACCGCTACAATGTTCCAATGATACGGGATGGTGGCATTAAGTAATTTTCCATTAACTTAAAGGCATTTTGGGATGAACATTGGATTGGATTACGTGTGTAAAATAAACATGAAAGAGAGGCCCAAAGAAGAAGCCACGATGATCATGGAGAGTGAGTTGGACTTTGTTTCCTCTAGAAACAAGGAGAATCCTTGACGCCGAAGAAGGAATTCAAAACCTCTCCCCAAGAAAAAAACATTTCCCTCACTCGGATTTTTTTCTCCATTAAAATTGGAAATAATCATGATTAATTTGTGTTATCCAATAACAACGACCTTAATTATTAACAATGAAATTAATCATAACTAGATTAACCAAAAAAGAGAGATGGAACTTACAGGAAGATTGGGGATATAATCAGTCAAGTGAGGAACATCTTCAAGTATGTACCCATTATCACCCTCCACAATCTTCGGTTCGGGCACGTAGTTGTTCGAACCCATGGTAGTTCTTGAAGAAGATCGGTTCATCGAAGTTGTTTGAGATGATGAAAAGTTAGAGAAGTGGTTGTTTCTAGAAGTGGAACTAGGAGTAGAGTTTGAAGAAGGATCAAAGCACTTAAACTTAGGAGTTGAGATTGATGAAGAATTAGAAATGGAATCCATCACCATATTGAAATCAGATAAAAGTGTTGATCAGAAACACAAGAAGAAGTTGAACATGGAAAAGCCATATTTATACAGAGTGGGTGGTGGTGATGTTGACTGCCATGATCATGGAGTTCTTTTAATGAACTTGTTTATTGGAAGTTGGTTTTGAAAGGTCATAAATAAAAACTGTTGGGGAAAGAAGACTTTGTTTTCACTTTCAATGGTTTTTGACAAAAAGTGTGTGATACTAGGTGTTTTGGTCACAGTCTATAATTATATAGGGAGGAAGGGAAGGAAGAAGAGTTAGGACTTGGAAGAAGAATTAGAAGCAATATGGGGGAGAAAAGTTGTTTGGTATTTTGGGGATTTCTTGAGGTCCAAGTAAGGTCTTGGGGTTTGAAAGAATTGCTATCAAGCCACTAAAAATAATGGACTCGAGATGTGCAAGATTCTAACCTATGAATGAAATGGTTTCAGGTTCTAAAATCAACTTTTCCAAATTTTGATTTTAAATTGACTCAATATAAAGGGTACAAAGAATTGTTATTGTCCTAGTAGAAATTTGTTATTGCCCCATCAAGGACTTCTGATATCACATCGGTAATATCTAGGGGTGGGCAAACGGGTCGACGATCCACGAGTTCAAATCGAACCGTACCGTTTTGCTCTAAACGGTCCGGATTTTAATTATGAGTTTTTAAATATGGTTCGGATCGGTCCGGGTCCATTATAAAACGGTCTGGTCCCGGTTCCTACTTTTAAAAACGAAACGGTTCGGGTTGGACCCGTTTCAAATCACATCAGTGACCCACCCCTACTCCCACCTTCTTTTGCTTGATCACCTCGCTCGTTCACTCCGTGTTTAGGTTAAGAAAAGAAAATGGCGACGAAGAAAAGTGTGGGTGATCTGAAGGAAGCCAATCTGAAGGGTAAAAGGGTGTTCATTCATGTGGATCTGAATGTGCCTTTGGATGACAACCTAAACATCACAGATGACACAAGGGTTAGAGTTGTTCCAACTATCAAATACTTGATGAGCAATGGAGCCAAAGTCATCCTTTCCAGCCATCTTGTAAGTACCCATCTCCATTCTCATCTTTGTTCATCTTTCATCTTCGCCTACTTGATTTTATCAAGTAAATGATGTTTATCTGTCATGTGATGGGATTCTGTATCAATGGATGGATGAATGAATTCGATGACTTATTTGATCTCCTTCGATTTGAGTTTAAGTGGTGTTTTGGTTGGTATAACTTTGTCACTAATTTTATACCCAAAATTGAAGTGGTGACGTGGTTTGTACATCATTATTTTCCTTCTGCTATGGATAAGAACTATTTTAGGTTGCATTCTGAGAAATAAATAAATGCATTCAAATCTTTTGACGACTATGCTATTTGGTTCTTGAAATCTATGCTTTAGTGTCCACTGTCCAGTATAGTATAACATAGATAAATAGCATTTCCAGATGGAGGTGTTCTACTCCTTGAGAATGTGAGGTTTTACAAGGATGAAGAGGAGAATGATCCTGAATTCGCAAAGAAATTGGCCTCCCTTGCTGACCTTTATGTTAATGATGCATTTGGAACTGCTCATAGAGCCCATGCTTCCACAGAAGGTGTCGCAAAATATTTGAAGCCTGCTGATGCTGGTTTCCTTATGCAGAAGGTACTTTATATACCTCTTGTTCACTTACAGAGTTAGTTAGAATGCATGCAGTATTTTTCATTATTTGTCCCGTTGTTGAAAAATAGTTGAGAAAGTTTGATGAAAACATGTAACAAGCAGAGAAGTGTAAATTGTAGAAGTGTGGTTATTCACTTATTCATATTTGTAGAAGAAGAGAAGTGTAAACTGTGAAGCAGAGAAAGTGTGGTTATTCACTTATTCATATTTGTAGAAGTAGAGAAGTGTAAACTGTTATCATTAAGTAGTGATAAAGAAGCAGAGAAACTTGTTATTAGATTCCATTCTATCTGTGATTTGGAACCGTTTGGAACCGTAGGAACCGGACCGTTCCAAACGGTTCGAGTTAGGTTCGGTTCCAATGTTCAAAATGAGGGGATCCGGACCTGACCGGATCCGTTATTTTTAAACGGTTCGAGTTAGGTTCCTCCAAATTTGGAACCGATCCGGACCGTGCCCACCCCTAATAATATCAACTACGGTTGTTTTCGCCAATAAGTTTTGTTCCCACACCATCTCAGGGCGAGTGCTCCTTCATATATAACGGGAAGATGGGTCTTATGGTGACTTAAACTCTTTGAGGCACTTGCATTGATATGCTTCTTCTCGCGCCTATAGAAATGCCATGCTACATCTCATATCACCTTGATGTTTACATATCATATTATTGGGTTAACGTCAATATGTGAATTTAACCTATATTTTGAACTTATTATGGGTGATCGAGCTTGCACATTTCAGGGCTTATTGTGGATGCTCTAAGGAGCCTCGTATGCTAGGTTAGGATCAAATTTGGATATTGATTATAGTCAATATAAATGAGCTAATTATTCCTATTTTTAGTTCCATTTTTTTCCCTCCAGTTGAAAAGTAGCCACTAAAAAGAATTCCAAGCATCTTAGACCATAAAACAAGGCAATTAGCACCCTCAAAAATTGAATGGTGATGGTTAAATCATTTCTTCTTTTTTTCCCAAAAATTTCCAAGGTTAGAGAAATTTTACAAAAAAAAGCTATTCTCTAATCTAAAAATCTAATAAAAGGAGGTCTTGTGAGATTAATAATGGACAAATTAATAAAGTAGTTTGCAAAAATGCATGTAAAGTAGTTTGCAAAAATGCATGTTGCACGTGTCATGTTGATAAGCCTTTATTTGGGCCGACCATCATTTTTGTGATCTCATATTTGGTGTGGTGAGCCACCGCATTAAATTTCTTCATGGACTCCCAGAAGTTTCAACATCAACATAAGACTCTCATATGATACGAGTGGCATTGATCGTAATTTCCGAGCAAGTCGCCTGCATTTTTGCATCAGCATTCATGACGTGTACCAAAAGCACGGCAAAGGAAGCTACGAGGATCGTGGAAATTGAAGTGGACTTTTAGTCGGCCTCCTCCCCGCTCCAGGCTCGTCTAGAAGGAAACTGAATCCGGGACTCCAACGAATTTTAGCTGCCGGTGTGAGAATATTGAATAAATCAAATTTGTGTTAAAGTCTTAATCATGTATAATGTTGAAAAACGTGATGTTTATAGAGTCGTCAACCAAAATTTTATATGATAATATCATTTATGTAATGCTTAACTCATTCATGGGTCCTGCTCGTTCAACCTTGTGATTCATAATCTTCATGATAAATTCATTACCAGGTGTTTTTAATCCTTCAGATAGGGAAGATTTGTATATGCTTATTAGTTTAGTCAGAAATTAACAAAAAAAATAAAAAAATTTATAAGGGGCACTTTTTGGCACCCCCATATATATATGACCAACATGGGCCCAACACGTGTCGTTCTACTCCGACAGGTGCTTCGGAATGGCAATCAGATACTTTGAACCTAGACATAAATAACAGCTGGGAACCGAGATTCTCATAAGAAATTATGCAACCGAATTTTACATCCAAGGCCCTAAATAAGCAAAGAAGGGTCACAGGCAAAGGGACATCTGAAAATAGACAAAAATGCCCTAAATGATTTTCCTATTGATTTAAGCGCTGGAGATTCATCCAGATAGTCGTCCAGTCCTCAGTTGAGTAAAAACCAATCCAATTAGTCAGTCCTGAGTGGAGCCAAGATCTCATCCAGAGCATAGTTACATTCATCCTGGGCAGAGCCAGGATCCCACTTAGATAGTCGTCTTAATTATCCTGAGCAAAATCAGGACTAGTCCAAGTAGACAGCCTGAAAATACCCAGGATCTCATCAAGATAGTCATCTTGTCCAGAGCAGAGTCGGAGCCGTCCTGGATAAAGCCAAGATCTTGTTCAAATAGTCGTCATGTTCTGAGTAGAGGACAAGTCCGAGTAGCCATCCTGGAAAGAGCTAGGATCCCATCAAAATAGTTTTAATGTTCTAAAGCAGAGTCAGAGCGGTCCAAGTAGTCATCCCGAGCAGAATATAAACACTGACAAAGAACCATCCTGGGCAGAGCCAAGCTAAAGATGTTACGCTGAGACGAGTTGTGATTTCACCCTCTACCGGAATACAGGAATAAGGTATGAAAAGAAAAAATGATATAAAAATAGCAACAAAAAAAAATGAAAAATTAGAAGGATGTAGGAAATTGAATTCCCCTATATTATATATGCATTGCCAATAACATGACAGCTCAATAGTTAAAGTTTGACGGATGATACCACTAGATCATGGGTTCAAACTCAGATTGCGATATCTTTATGGTTCTGAGATCATATAAAAACTCTGCTTACCTTTAAAAAAAAAAGAGTTCCCCTATATTATACAATCAAACACATCTTAAACATTATTAAGGTTTTAATAATTGATAACCAATATTATTAACTAAAAAGAATGTCATGCATATGACATCAAAGAGCATGCTCTACACATGAATTAAAGATTTAAATAAAGCTTTCCTCTTCAAAAGTAGCTTATTATAGCAATGACATAGGAAATCGTTCCACCGCCACATGACATACACATATAGACAAAGCTTGTGAAAGGATTTCAATATATTTGTGATAGGGCTGAGCAAAAAATCGATCGAACCGATTTAAATCGAATTGATTGGTTTGGTTTAAATTCGGTTTGAATCGGTTTCGATTTTAAGAAATTCAAAATCGAAGTGGTCGGTTCGATTTTCGATTTCTATGTGATTTTAACCAATCAAACCGAGCCGACCGAATATATATAATAAATAATATATATTTTATATATAAATAATACAATATGTTTAAAATAGTCGGTCGGTTCGGTTTTATTTCGGTTTTGATTCGATTTTAGTCGGTTCGATTCGGTTACGGTTTGCATAAATTAGAATCGATTCGATTTTGTTAATGGTCGATTCGGTTTCGGTTTGAAAATTTTAAAACCGATCTAAATCGATTCGGTTCACGGTTTAGATAAAAAATCAAATTCGATTTTCAGCCCTAATTTGTGACAAAATGCAGAACATTTGGCTTAATTAAGTAATTCTGTACCACGATATTCATTGTGAGTTTGAATCATGTAAGCCTCACAAGTATATTCTTTTTTTATAACGAATAAAATAACATACGGTTCTCACTAAACCACGTGATATGTTTCTAGTCTTACTTAGATGCAACATTACAAAAATCGGTTTATGTACGACTAAAACAATACAATGCTGAGGGGATTCTTGGTACTCCTCTTAATCTTTGATTCAATTGTCTATTGATAATTTTGAGACAATGGCATGTTTATAGGCCAGCAAAGGAAGTCATATTGGGGATGGGCCGCATGGCTAAGTTTTATATTACAAATATCTAATAAAAAAATAGTAATAAACAGGGAGTCTGACTATATTTATGAGTTTAATGTGGATGTGATAATACTACTGTAACTTATTGAATTTCAGTATGCGCTTATACTGATTCCCTAAGCCCTCCTAAATGCAGGGGCCAATCTATGTGTTCCTTTTTAAAAAGTTTCACTAAATAACTCATATTTTTTACATTGTCTCTCTTTAAAATTTTATGTTGCCCCCTATATATATATATTTTAATTTTCACCCTCTCTCTTTATTTCTCTTTTTTTAATATCTCTCTTTTAATTTCCACCAACTCATTTTAACTCATTCACCCCTACGCACACAGAGAGCAACAAAGAGACCATAAGAAATGTACCATACATGGTGGGCTTGCTTTGGGATGCATGTGATCATATTCAAATTAAAATTTTTAATTGGGTTGGGGATTCGAGGGAAATTATACATCATCATCATCATTGGTTTTCTTTTGTTTTGTTAAAAAAATAAAGAAAAGAAAGAATTAAGATTATCTTACCTCAGACTCAACTAGCATATGGTGGTAAGAGTAATAAAAGATTAGTTAACATATTACATTAATTCGGGGGTTGGGATCTGATCTGTTTCGCTTTCTCTCTGATCTTTCAAAATCAAAAGTAATCATTTAGGTTTGGGGCGGTTGAAAAAACACGATGGTCGTAGGTTGATTCGGCTAAGTTGTTGTTTGTCTGCTTCGCCTAAGCTAGCCCAAAAGAAGAAATCTCTATCTCTCTATACACACACATATATTTCCCTTCCGAGAAGATGACAAGAATAAGAAGATAAAATAGAGTGGGTTGGTTGTGTCAGTGTTATCCTCGGAGGCTCTGACTCAGGAGTGAGTTTCAGAAAAGAAGAGACAAACAGACAGATAAAACAATAGGAGAAGAGGAAAGAAGATTCCAAAAATAAAATTGTTGTCCGACAAATTCACTTGAATCCATCCAGTCCAGTCCAGCTACTGCTGCTACTACTCCTTGGACTTGGACTATACCGTCATGCTGCCTCAAAGCTAGAAAGAAAGTCAGATGTCTGCTCCTCACCAACTCCCATCTTACACCACCATGCTTGCTTTTGTTTTCTCCAAGTAAAAAAGGGAAGCTCTTAATTAGCTAGGTACAGTTGAATTAATCATGCCATGTATATTGTTTGTATAGTTGAATTAATCATCCTTCTTTTACAATCACGCCATGTCACCCTGATTGCAAAATATGATTGTAAAAACCCAATTTCTTAGTATTTTCGTAAATAATTATATACTATTTGTCCTCATTTATCTGCAATCTTGACTCCGCCCCTACCTAAATGGCCTGGCATAATACAGAACAAGGCATGGATTCTACTCATTCTAAAATGGAGTTGGGAGTGTTGGAAAACAAAACAGATCGTCTGTGGAGACTGGAGAAGGATCCTGACGCCATCTAAGAAGCTGAACACCCTCTTAGAGAATGTTAATAACCAATGGGATGTTGTTGACTGCAACTCTCCCTCCTGCTACTTCAATGTCAGGGCTAGATGCTCCAAGTAATATCTGGTCTCCCAGTCCATTTTTGTTTTGTATGTTATAACCACTGTAACCTCATTTCATGTTTCAAAAAATGCCTAAGCTTTCTATCGTAGATTTAAATATGATAATTACACATTTAATTGATCATTGGAACTCTGAAATGAACTCAGATGTGCAACACTGTACCAGGCATGTAAACCCCTTACCCTAATGTGGTTATTCTAATTTGAGTGATATTTTTTCAACATTTTAGTCAGTTCCTGTACTAATGTAATTCTATCATATTGTTTTGAGTAAGTAGACAAGCCAATGTCCTTAAATTACCTTGTTCATTGAATATTATCCAAAGCTAGCAGAACATTAATTATGATATCTCTGAATGTGAAGAGAATCCAATGTCCTTAAGTTACGACAAATCATTGTAATAAAGGTGGGATAATTGTCCGTCAAACTTTGACATAAGTTGATGAGGAGCAAATCCGGAATAGCACTTTTCGTGTGTTGCAACACAGACGTCAGTGGCCTTCTTCAACATATGGTCTTCTTGATAAAAGGGTTGCCCAAGTAGTTCTTCCAGAGGCATCCACTGCCGAAACAAATTAAGCAAAGATTGCATTATTTTTAAATAGATTCTACCTCTTTAGTGAAGTGTGTAAATGAAGGTCTACCTTTGCTGCTTCAATCTCCTTCTCATCAATCATAATTTCAAATGACAAAGGCTTGAGCATGCACACGAAGAACAGATCTGATTTCTCAAATGCCACACGGTGTGCGTGCCTACAAAATTATTCTTGTTAAAACGCAGCTTGAAATCATTTATACTAGCCTGAAAATCGTCAACTACTAGATTCAGAAGTGAAAAGACAGAACACCACCTAACTTTAGCCGTAATGCAGCTAATTGCATGAAGTACATGTAATCAATTGAAAATATTAACACTACTTTTACAAAGGTGATCAGTGAAACCAAAACTAATCTTACCTGAATGCAACAACTTCTAAGAAAATTGTGTCGATCTGATAAAACGAAGAAGAAGAAGAACTGATTAGGTGATATCAAGCATAGAGAGCACAAGAAAAATTAAAAATCTAAAAATAAAATGTTGAAAACACAGATAAGCTTCTTACACCAGTTTCTTCTTTGACTTCTCTGACAGCCCCAGAAAAAATTTCTTCAGACTGAGAAGTATAAAATGCAAGAGCACAAGTATGCCTTGTTAGATAATTTTAAAATCAAATTTACAAGTCAATACATTTCAAAACCAGTACCTTGTTGATGAAACCTGTTGGGAGCTTCCACACACCCGAGCAACGACAAGGGCATTGTTTTTCCTTCACAACTAGGACCTAAATGCATTACAGTAATACATAATAAATTTGAAGTTTGGTGGTAGTGTTTTTATTTAAGACAAAGCAAGCTTGGAATCCAACACAAACAGAGCATATGTACCTCTCCTTTATCATTAATTACAAATCCCCCAATACCAATTTGATGTGAAGGACTATCAGGGAGCATGCAGGGTCCATTAGGTATCCAATTTGTTAGCATAACATATCCTGGTTCTGCATGGTGGTAACTAAAACCTTCCTGAAAACACATGGAGGAAAATATTGTGTTAAAAAAAACGCATTGACAACGAATCCATGTCATAATTTCATTGTAATAATATTACTTAAGATATCTCAATATGACAGTATTATCGTGAGGACGACTGTTTCAGGTGCTTAGAGTCTACCTTATACCCATATTGTTGCCAACATAATTCATTAGGACTTGAGTTTTTAAGGACTAGGGGTTTCACCTGAAAAGCCTTGGTTAAGACAGGGCTTTTTCCAGGTCTTACATAGTGACTATCATTAGTAGTTCAGCTTAAAACATATTTATAAAGAGTGCAATACATTTAGCCTAAAACATGGCTCGATGTGTTGAAGTACTCTTACATGAACTGCAACTGGCACAAGTTCAGCTCGTTCTGTTAATATTTTGAGCCATATTCCCTTCTTCCCCTGCATCCAAGAGACATTATTAGTTGAAGAGTTCATCATGTCATACCCAACCATGTTATTCCAGTTAGGAAAAATTTAAGAAGCGCACACTAACTAGAAAGTAACAAAATACAAACTTTTAGCTTCCAATCAGATAGTGAAGCTCGGAGCATAGATACAAATGCATTGGTACTAGACGGCAGGCACTCAGGATCAATTATGACTCCATCGTACTCATCATCATAAGCATCAAGTAGTTCTAGTTTTGCCTTTGGCGATGAGGTGTTAGGAGATACAACATGAGCTCCTTCTGTCTTGGACAGATATCCATCTTGAAATAGCACGTTAAGTGCAGGCGACTTTACTCTGCCAGTTGAGATCGTTGATAGAAGAGGTTTGCAAGAAAAAACTGCACAAAATGAAAACAATTTGGTCAATAATATGGTTCATAGTCAATATGGCAGCTCTATAAATTAACCATAAGTTCAGAAACATTCTGTTAGAGGTCATAGATTTGAAGGCTTTGAAAACTCACCCCATTCTGAAATACTGAAGTTGACCCTGGTTGATAAAATCTTTCGTTGGCCGTGATATGATCCAGATAACAGGCAACACTTTGTAACATGAGTAGTCACCATGTTCTATTGAGACCACTGTGACAAACTCCAATGGCCATTACTAGATATAGGTGTTGGAAAGAGCTGCATATAGGGTGATGCAATTTGTTGAAAGCAGAGGATAGGGAATCAGACTGGAGAATAAGTAGGATGCAAGAAGCAAATTCAGTTCATAGTTGGATAGAGACAGTTTGGTAAAAGTGAGGTCTCCTTCTAATCTAAATTATCCAAGTGCAAACATAATTTAAGACTGTGGATTACATTGTGCTGACATATAAACCAAAATCACAATTAGTGTTTGGATGAATCAAAGAAATGTGACAGCAATATATAACAACCATCACTTATATATTGTATATAATATTCTTACATAAATGGTGACTGATCAGAATATGCTCCCCCTATCATAAAGTGCTTATTTTTTGCCAAGGGATTCTCATTTTCTCCCCTCCCCTTTGACCCTTTGCATCCATTTTAATGACATCCGGTGTCATTAAACATCGTCTTTTGTGAAGACAATGAAACTGATCAACATGATGACCCTAGTCCAAGGTCCTCAAAAAATGATTTTTCATAGAAAAACTCAACCAACTCTAGAATGAACTGAAGGAGGTGTGTCTAATATGGGCAATTCTGAAGGAGGTAACTCATTATTCATCAAGAATATTTCTTATGGTAGTAATATTATTCTGAAGTCGAAAATGATAAAGAATGTTCCTTATCTGAAGCATTTTTAGATTCTTAGATTCCCCAGATGTCTATATGATCTAACACTTGAGGTTTACAACTACTACATCTTTTAGTTGGAGATAAGGAACTGTTGTATTCATTACTTCTCTTTTAAATGATTCTCTCAAGTCCATTCTTTCTCTATATACTTGAGTTATTACATGATTCCCTCAGCTTGTTGTTAATAATGCCTGCAATGATACCTATATCTGAATAACTAGACTCTTATTGTGAGATAAAGAAGTACTAATATCCGAAGATCTATCTCGTTATGAGTCTGTGCTCAGACGATTAGGAAGCCAAATAAATGACACTTTCTGAATCTCCTTGCCAAGACATTGGAGTAAGCAAAATAGGTTACTATCAACAGAAAAGTGAGTGAACAAGATTGGTTGTAAACTATTAATTAGTTGTAGTATTGGAGGAATCGGACATCAAGGACTCTGTGGCCCAATGGATAAGGCGCTGGTCTACGAAACCAGAGATTCTGGGTTCGATCCCCAGCAGAGTCGTTTTTTTATTATTTTGCTTATTTTAAAAAAAAAAAATTTCATTGAAATAAATAACAAATTCTTGTCGAGCAAATTGAGGAAACATGTACATAGGGCATAAAACAAGTCGGATACATAGAAATCGCAATGCGTCTAGAGAGCCAAGGGAGTCTTTCTCGCACGTTTTTAGGAGAGAGAGGGTAGTTAAAAAAAAAAATTCTACCTAAAGCTAACGTTCGTTATCCCCCTCCACAAAAAATCTATCCAAAAGCTAATGTCCCCATTTCAACTCCCCCCCCCCCCCCCCCCCCCCCAAAAAAAAAAAAAAAAAAAAAGCTTTACTCTGGTTCTTCTTTGGTTCAAAGTTTGTTATTATTCGATCGAAATTCTTCTCTGGTTCAAAGCTAAGTCCATTGTTCTTCTCTTCGATTTCGTCTTCGAAGCCAGATCTAGGGTTTCATATCAGTCTGTTGCTATTCTCTTCGATTTCATCTTCGAAGCCAGATCTAGGGTTTCGTATCTTCCAAGCTGCTCGTATCAGTTTCGATCTAGTGGTGGATTTCGTGTTGATTAGTCTCAGTGATTTCATGTTGATTCAAAGGCGTCATGTTGATTCAAAGGCCTTGAAGAGAAGTCAATGAAGAAGCAAAACCATATATATGGTTTCCATTATTTTGGGTTTCATCTAGGGTTTCTCTGAAGATAAGACAGTGAAGAAGCTCATCCCTGCTTCCATCTTCGTTCGGTTCGGTTCTATCCCAACTCTCTTAGGTAACACCCTCCTTCTCCCCATCTCATCTTCTTTGCTTCAAGAAATGCAATCCACAAATCCTTAATACATCTAAAATAAGTCAGTGATACACGTCTTACTAGCAAAATCCAAACTGGTATATCACTTATTTTCAATGAAATGGAAAAAGTTCCACCCTTCAAACGTATGATATACGAATTTCACATATAAAAATCAACGATTTGGATAGATCATTGAAAATATATGAATAACAAATTCGTATAGTTCTTTCATAACTTTTTCTTGTTTCAATGTGGTAGTTTGATTTTTCAGGTTAGGATAGATACATAATGGCAATAATACTGGTTGAAGTTGACATATAATACAATGTCTTCCCAATGTTTGTTTGTTGCTCATCAAGTATTTTGGCTTGATGTTCTTCATGTTCTTTGCTTCATGTCTTCCCAATCTTCACAATTAACAAACATTGACTGACGGTCATTTTCATGTTCTTTGTTTTATGTTCTTTGCTTCATGATTGAGTATGCATTTTGAGAAATACAAAGCATATGTGTATTATTTTGATTGTTTCCGTTGGACGCCTATACCATGGTGATGATGTTGGAGTTGTTTATTGGTTCAATGAGGTGATGTTTTGAAGTAGTATGGCTTGTAAATTGTCCTTGCTTCTTAGTTGAAATTGGGTTTTTAACGCAGGAATGACATACAAAACATATGTTGTTTATCACGGCCGTGATCCGGGAGTATATCTGACTTGGCCAGGTTGTTTACTACAAGTATCCGGGTATAGGGGAAGTATGTATAAGGGTATCATATCAGCTAAAGAAGCATATGAAAATTATGACCTGTGGGTGCACTTAGAAGAGGTGAGAAGAGAGCACGAGGCGAGAAGAGAGCACGAGACGAGAAGAGAACATGATGAAGATGTGAAACCCAACCAACCAAACAACGATCGCGAGGGTCATGGCGAAGAAAGTAACAATCAAAGACATGAAACCCAAGCTAACAACGATCCTTGGACATTTACAAGGGATTTGATCAACACATTGTTAGTAGTGATTATAATGATTCTTGTATTTGTTTTTTTAAGCTTTTGGTGAATGATATGTGAGTAATTTGAACTTCTATTTTGTAATTTTATTTTGTAATGTACTTATGAAGAGATTTTGTAATGAACTTCTAGTCTGTAATGAACTTATAGTATGTTTTGGAATATAATCTATTGTTCAAATGCTTTGAGTGCACAAATGCTTTGACTCAGGTCATTTTGAATTGTATCTATTGTAGGTCTGTGATTCAGGTCTGTTTTGAATTGGCTACCAAGACAAGTGATGAGTGCATGGCGTATCTCTGTTATAGTGCATGCACTTGAAGGCTGGGAGTGGCATGAGTGTGGTGAGACATTGCACGATGTGAATAAAGTTTGGTCTTCTGCTCTGAGTCATGGTTTTCGTGACAACAAACGCCACATCTATTATGATTAATCATATCTATGGGTGTCAAGAGTATGTTAGGTCTAATAGATGCAAACTACGAGAGGGCTTACTGATTCTGTCTATAGATGGTTTCAAAGTTCCAATTAATCATAAAGGTTTTGATGTAACAATTAAAAGGGTTTTTTGTAATCATTAGAGCGACGCATTCTAATGATTTAGAATACATAATAAGTACAAAGCACAAATGTTTGATGGTCATTTCAAAAGATGTGTTTCTAAATAATGTTATATACATTGTAAACCCCATATTTAACCACTCCATTCATCAGCAAGACAACAATCATATACAATTGAAATACAATTGACAATCAGTTACAATCTTCACTGATTCACTGAACACAAATTCACTGTAAATTACAAATTCAATGAACAATTTACAACCTGATTCACAGAACAATTCAATGAACAATTTACAACCTGATTCAAATTGCAGCAAAATTACTGATCAAATTGCTGAACACAATTTACGAAAAATTACTGATCAAATTCATTCAGCCCGATTCACTGAATCCACTGATCAAATTGCAACCTGATTCACAGCAGCAAATTACAACCTGACAGAATACAACAACAGAGCAAGTTTCACTAATGACAGAATACAACAACATACTTAGTGATTCAGAGGGACCTATAGTTTGTAAAGTCCATGTCATTGCTTGAACCTGGTGTCTGCAAAAATAAATAATAAAGATTAACAATGTGGTCGTTAAAAGTATATTAAGCAAACATACAAATTATACACTTGTGAGAGTAGTGAGTAGAAATGATCAAGTCCTTCAAGTGTAGGACAAGGTTGTGAATAGTGTGACCTCGTAGTATCATCATTGACGACAACAAACATACAAATCATAAGTGGGAAAGCATACTTAGTGATTCATACCTTGTAAATATAAAACACAAACCTATGTATTGCTTTAATGAGGCATAACATATAGCAAAACATTGCTTTCACGAGGTGTCATACACTGTGAACCTTACAAATGACATGTATAAATAAAACTTAATATTCTTGACTTAAGAAAATATACATTCATAAAACATAGATCGCAAAACATACCAAATTAGTCTCAATGGCCTGATCCTTATGTGTTTTATTATTATTATTATTATTATTATTATTTTTTTTTTTTTTTTTACATATTTTCTCCATGGTGGATTTCATCCTTGAAAACGTCGACCTTTGCTATGAACTGCCAATGGATTATAAATTTGGATCCCAGAACCAGTAGTATTGGTGCCTACTTCAAAAAACCTCTGTGAATCAACACACTCATCACCATCATCAGTTTAAAGTTGTTCCATCTTTAAAGTGATCCATTCTTGAACTTGGCATGTCTTTTTTTCATCCTCAACGGCGAAGTCAGCCATTTCATAGAAGGCACTGCACATCTTATCAAACTGTTTATTTCCAGGCTTCATTCCCCAATCTGAATAAACAATCTTAACCTTTGTATGAACCCTCTTAACATCTTTCCTCTACCTCCAAATAACATATTTATCTGGTACAACATGAATCCCTCTTTGAAACAAGACCGTCAATACATGTTTGCATAAGATCCCATGAACTCAAAAAATTGACAATTACACTTGATATTGAAGTCGATGACGTTAAAAGATACTATAAAATTGATCGATCGTTGTCTATCTCCTATCACCAAGTCTTGTCAACAGTGTATACCTCAAAGCCACTCCCATCCATAACTTCACTACAAATTCTACAACATATATTCCCTTCTAGCTCTTCTTGGAACTCCTTAAATTTATTTGTAGTGTAGGCAGCTTGAAAATTTTTATCTATTGCATAAGGAGTAATGCAAGGAATCCTTCGGTTAAACGATTTATAGTTCTATTCAGCTTTCTTTTGAACCTTACTTCGTAGTGCATTCTCATATTGTTCTACGAATTGCTTCAAAGTGGTCTTCAAATTTACATAACCATAAAAAAAACATGCTTTCACTCCTTTAAGTTGACGACATCCCGACCCAAAAAATATTTCTTTGAAATGTTGGCACCCAACGCATCCTTTCAAGGTATAATTCACTCAAATAATCATTTTTTTGCAGATTATATTTCTCAATGAAACCATGCTAATTTCCTTCAAACTCTTCATGAGACAGAGAATCATAAACTGCTATTTGCATTGCAAACTTGATTGCCTCATATTGATTGCAACCACACAGATTTTCGAGCAACTTCTTCATAATATGCCACCAGCACCATAATGTCGTGTGTTGGGAAACACAATTTCAATGACCCTCTTCATTGCCCTATCTTGATAAGTCATTATAGCAGTCAGAGCATTGTCATTCATACACACAAGCCAATTTTGGAAAAGCTAAACAAATTCTTCAACGGTCTCACAACATATCAATCCACATCCCAAAAGAATTGACTGGTCGTGATGATTCACCCCAACAAAAGAAGCAAATGGAATCTCATACTTATTTGTTAAGTATGTAGTGTCAAAAGTAACATCATCCCCAAACTCCTTGTAAGTTGCTTTGCTCCATGCGTCAACCCAAAAGGCATTTCTCAACCTCCCTTCATCATCCAAATCCATCATATAAAAGAAATCGATATTATTAGCTTGCATTTTTGGAAGTAGTTATGAAGTGCTATCGCATCCCCCTCACCAAGTCTCAACTTTTTCATTTTGTCCATATAATTGTAACAATTTTTTTTGGGAAAATGTCACAATATCATGCCCACCAGCTTCAACCACACATGCTGAAAAACTCTTATTTGGTCTAATACCTGCTCTATCATTATAACCAAGCTTCTTCTTTACATACGAGCTCATATTTCTATTATTTGGATAAAATCTTGATTTTTCGGGGCTCAATTCATGATTGTGATCAAGTGTTACTCTTGTCACTAAAACTGTTCCATCAGGGCGCATCTGACTGCTAATCTTAGCCAAACAACCACATTTACTCGTACCACGCAATCCCACGACATTTTTTGCTGCCAATACCAACTACATGAAAACTGAATTAATTTAGGTTTTTCATCAGCATCTTTTTATGTAGTCCTTACTTTCACTGAAAATCCTTTTTTATTACCATAATCATGACAATAACGTTGAAACTCATCAAGGTTGATGAATTCCATCCCTTATTTAGGTTCCCTTATCTCTTCTAAATTTTCTTCTATCAACATACATTAGTGATCTTCTACACTATCCATTCCTGAAATATGTGTTATAATATTCAAAAACTGTTATACAGGTAGTTCTAGCTAAATAAATTATATAATAAAAGTAACAAAAAAGTGATAACTAAAGTAACAAAATGAACCTAACATTACCCAAAAGCTTTGAGAAAGAAACAACCCAAGTACAATTACCTTGTATAGTCTATTTTGGGGAACAATGTTGCAACTAAGGATCCACCATAGTTGTTATACAGGTAGTTCCGTCCAAATAGATTATACAATAGAAGTAACAAAAAAAGTGATAACTAAAGTAACAAAATGAACCAAACATTACCCAGATGCTTTGAGAAGAAACAAAATATAACTTTCAACAAATTAAGTGTGAATTGTTTGCATCTTTTAATACCTGCTTGTGGCTGACCAAAGTCACCGGATAGCTGGAAGGGAGTTGAAAGACAAGCCTACACAATGAGAAGCAACCCAATATTTGTACTGTTAGTTTATTCTCAAACAGTTCAAAATGCAGTTTGGTCAAGCAAATACAGAGAAGATAAACATTTTGCTTATCTTTTTCAACAAATACAGTCTCTAAAAACATATTTCTTATCTGTTTTCAAGCAAATACAAAAATAGAGAAGGAAAACAATAATCCAACAAAAACAGTAATAAGGGGTTTATCTGTTTTCAAGCAAATACAAAGAAGAAATGTTTTTCTTATCTGTAATAAGGGGTTTCTTTGTAATAAGGGGTTTCTCTGTTTTAAAGCAAATAATGGGTTTCTCTGTTTTCTTTTTAGCATAAACTAGGCTCAAAAACTTCATACTGAACCGTGAAATAAACTTCATGCTGGCTACTAATTTTTTTGCTTCATATTAATTTAGCATCAAGAAGAGGTAATTGTAAGGGCGTGAAATAAATTGTAGTCATTGAACAACTAGAATAGAGAATCCACCATTTAAACACAACACAAGGGCGTGAAATAAACTTCATACTAGAATAGAGAAATGCTGGCTACTTTTTTTTTCCTTCATATTAATTTTGCATCATGGAATAGCATTGCCACCATTATCTAAATACCCACCCAAAAAAAAAACTCCCAGAAAAATAGAGGAAAAAAAACTCCCATTATCTAAAAACCCACCAAAACGACCCCTATTGATTGCACATTTGTGTCAACTGTTTGAGATCTCACTTAGTTTTAAAGAGAAGAAATGCTTGCAACCCTAGAGAATGAACCCTAAAGAGAAGAAAACAATAATCTTTGTGAGAAGAAACCTAGCATATTAGAGAACTTGTGCAACCCTAGAGAAGAAACCCTAAAGAGAGAAAAAAAAATTTGAATCCAAATGCAATTTCTAGAAAAATTCTAGAGAGCCAGCCCCTAGCGTCAGAACGGCGCCAAGGGAGGCTCTTTAGCACATGAATATCAGGGATCCACCAAAATTTTGAATTCACCCCAAAACACGGCGTTACATTCGCGTTTCCCCAAAAAGTTAACTCCAACATTACATTCGCGTTTCCCCAAACACGCTAGAGATTCGAAGCTACAAAGAGAGCTTGGGGCCTCAGTTTTTCCCCTTTCTTAGGTCAAAGATGAAGAGCCTCCCCTTGTTTCGAAGACGAAGAGTCCCCCCTTTCTCAGATCGAAGAAGAATACGCCTTTTCGATCTCAGCCTCCCTAACTCATATCGAAGCTCCCCTTTTCATCTTAGATCGAAGACGGCTTTTCGATCTCAGCCTTTTCAACACAGATCAAAGCTCCCCTTTTCATCTTAGGTCAAAGACGAAGATGACTAGGGTCATCTCCCTTTCTCAACTCAGATCGAAGGTCAGAGTATCATCTCCCTGCAACGATTGAAGTGTTGCTTCAAGGTACGTTTGAATGTATTTATTCTCTAGGGTTTCTCTTTCTTTTTAGGGTTTTTTTTCTCTAGGGTTGCACAAGTTTTCTTATATGCTGGGTTTCTTCTCTCAAAGATTATTGTTTTCTTCTCTTTAGGGTTTAATATATTCTTTAGGGTTGCAAGCATTTCTTCTCTGTTTTCTTCTCTTTAGAATTAAGTGAGATCTCAAATAGTCGAAACAAATGTGCAATCAATAGGGGACGTTTTGGTGGATTTATAGCTAATGGGAGTTTTTTTCTTCTATGTTTTTCTAAGAGTTTTTTTTTGGGTGGGTTTTTAGATAATGGTGGCAATGCTATTCCATGACGCAAAATTAATATGAAGGAAAAAAAGTAGCCAACATTTCTCTATTCTAGTATGAAGTTTATTTCACGCCCTTGTGTTGTGTTTAAATGGTGGATTCTTTATTCTAGTTGTTTGATGACTACAATTTATTTCACGCCCTTACAATTTTATCTCTTATTGATGCTAAATTAATATGAAGTAAAAAAATAAGTAGCCAGCATGAAGTTTATTTCACGGCTCAATATGAAGTTTCTGAGTTTTTGAATCTAGTTTCTGCGGAGAAGAAAACAGAGAAACCCATTATTTGTTTTACAACAGAGAAACCCCTTATTACAGTGAAATCCCTTATTACAGAGAAGAAAAACATTTCTTCTTTGTATTTGCTTGAAAACAAAGAAACCCCTTATTACTATTTTTGTTGGATTACTATTTTCCTTATCTGGTTTTGTATTTGCTTGAAAACAGATATGAAAAATGTTTTTGGAGACTGTATTTGTTGAAAACAGAAGAGAAAAAGGTTTATCTTCTCTGTATTTGCTTGACCAAACTGCATTTTTGGTCAGTTTGAGAAGAAACTAACAGTACAAATATTGTGTTGCTTCTCAATGTGCAGGCTTGTCTTTCAACTCCCTTCCAGCCATCTAGTAACTGTGGTCAACCACAAGCAGGTATTAAAAGATGCAAACAATTCACACTTAATTTCTTGAAAGTTATATTTTGTTTCTTTCTCAAAGCTTTTGGGTAATGTTTGGTTCATTTTGTTACTTCTATTGTATAATCTATTTGACCGAAACTACCTGTATAACAACTCTGGTGGATCCTTAGTTGCAACATTGTTCCCAAAAATATACAAGGTAATTGTACTAGGGTTGTTTCTTTCTCAAAACTTTTGGGTAATGTTAGGTACATTTTGTTACTTTAGTTATCACTTTTTTGTTACTTCTAATGTATAATCTATTTGGCCGGAACTACCAATATAACAACTCTGGTGGATTCTTAGTTGCAGCATCGTTCCCCAAAATAGACTATACAAGGTAATTGTACTATGGTTGTTATCTGTGCCTTTATGTTATAACCGTTTTTGTATATTATAACACATATTTCAGGAATGGATAGTATAGAAGATAACGAATGTATGTTGATGGAAGAAAATTTAGAAGAGATAAGGGAACCTACAGAAGGGATAAAATTCATCAACCTTGATGAGTTCCAACGTTATTATCATGATTATGATAATAAAAAAGGATTTCTAGTGAAAGTAATGACTACTGAAAAAGATGCATATGGAAAACCTAAATTCATCCAGCTTTCATATAGTTAGTCTGGGCAGCAAAAAAGTAAAGAAAAAAATGTCGTGGGATTGCGTGGTACGAGTAAATGTGGTTGTTTGGCTAAGATTAGAGGTCAGATATGCCATGTTGGAACAAATTTAATGACAAGAGTAACACTTGATCACAATCATGAATTGAGCCCCGAAAAATCAAGATTTTACCCAAAGAATAGAACTATGAGCTCGTATGTAAAGAAGAAGCTTGATTATAATGATAGGGTAGGTATTAGACCAAATAAGAGTTTTTCGGCATGTGTGGTTGAAGCTGGTGTGCATGATATTGTGACATTTTGTAAAAAGATTGTTACAATTATCTGGACAAAATGAGGAAGTTGAGACTTGGTGAGGGGGTGTGATGGCACTTCATAACTACTTCCAAAAAATGCAAGCTAATAATGTCAATTTCTTTTATATGATGGATTTGGATGATGAAGGGAGGTTGAGAAATGTCTTTTGGTCTGATGCATGGAGCAGAACAACTTACAAGGAGTTTGGGGATGTTGTTACTTTTGACACTACATACTTAACAAATAAGTATGAGATCCCATTTGCTCATTTTGTGGGGGTGAATCATCACGACCAGTCAATTCTTTTGGGATGTGGACTTATAAATGGAGAGACCGTTGAAGAATTTGTTTGGCTTTTCCAAACTTGTCTTGTGTGTATGAATGGCAATGCTCTGACTACTATAATCATTGATCAAGATAGGGCAATGAAGAGGGCCATTGAAATTGTGTTTCCCAAGACAAGACACAGATGGTGCTTGTAGCATATTATGAAGAAGTTGCCCGAAAAGCTGTCCAGTTTTAATCATTATGAGGCAATCAAGTTTGCAATGTAAAGAGCAGTTTATGATTCCATGTCTCATGAAGAGTTTGAAAGAAATTGACATGGTTTCATTGAGAAATATAATCTGCAAGAAAATGATTAGTTGAGGATTATACCTTGAAATGATGCGTTGGGTGCCAACATTTCAAAGAAATACTTTTTGGGCGGGGATGTCTTCAACTCAAAGGAGTAAAAGTATGAATTTTTTTGTGATGGTTATGTAAATTCGAAGACCACTTTGAAGCAATTCGTAGAACAATATGAGAATGCACTACGAAGTAAGGTTCAGAAGGAAGCTGAAAAGGATTATAAATCGTTTAACCGAAGAATTCCTTGCATTACTCCTTATGCAGTAGAGAAAAATTTTCAGGATGCCTATACTACAAATAAATTTAGGAAGTTCCAAGAAGAGCTAGCGGGGAATATATGTTGTTGAATTCGTAGTGAAGTTATGGATGGGAGTGGCTTTGAGGTATACACTGTTAGACAAGAATTGGCGATAGGAGATAGACAATGATCGGTCAATTTTATAGTATCTTTTAACGTCATCGATTTCAATATCAAGTGTAATTGTCAATTGTTTGAGTTCAGAGGGATCTTATGCAAACATGTATTGACAGTCTTGTTTCAAAGAGGGATTCACGTTGTACCAGATAAATATGTTCTTCGGAGGTGGAAGAAAGATGTTTAGAGGGCTCATACAAAGGTTAAGATTGTTTATTCAGATTGGGGAATGAAGCCTGAAAATGAACGATTTGATAAGATGTGCAGTGCCTTCTATGAAATGGCCGAATTCGCCGCTAGGGATGAAAAGAAGACATGCCAAGTTCAAGAATGGATCACTTTGACGATGGAGCAACTTAAAACTGATGATGGTGGTGAGCATGTTGATTCACATGGCTTTTTGGTAGTAGGCACCAATACTACTGGTTCTGGGATCCAAATACATAGTCCATTGGCGGTTCGTAGCAAAGGTCGACGTTCTAATTCAAGGATGAAATCCACCTTGGAGAAAATATGTAAAAAACATACAACAGAAAAGAAAAAAAACACAAAGGATCATGCCATTAAGACTAATTTGGTATGTTTTGCAATCTATGTTTTATGAATGTATATTTTCTTAAGTCAAGAATAATAAGTTTTTTTTACACATGTCATTTGTAGGGTTCACAGTGTATGTCACCTCATGAAAGCAATGTTTTTCCATATGTTATGCCTCATGAAAGCAATACACATGTTTGTTTTTTATATTTAAAATGTATGAATCACTAAGTATGTTTGCCCTTATGATTTGTATGTGTGTTTTCGTCAAGGATGATACTACAGGGTCACACTATTCACGACCTTGTCCTGCATTTGAAGGACTTGATCATTTCTACTCGCTACTCTCACAGGTATATAATTTGTATGTTTGCTTAATATACTTTTAACGGCCACATTGTTAATCTTTATTATTTATTTTTGCAGCCACCAGGTTCAAGCAACGACATGAACTTTACAAACTATAGGTCCCTTTGAATCACTAAGTATGTTGTTGTATTCTATCATTAGTGAAACTTGCTCTGCTGCTGTATTCTGTCAGGTTGTAATTTGCTACAGTAATTTTGCTGCGGTGATTCAGGTTGCAGTTTGATTTGTAATTTACAGTGAATCAGGTTGATTAGTAATTTACAGTGAATTAGGTTGAATGAATTTGATCAGTAATTTTCAGTAAATTGTGTTCAACATTTTGATCAGTAATTTTGCTGCAATTTGAATTAGGTTGTAAATTGTTCTGTGAATCAGGTTGTGAATTGTTCTGTGAATTTGTAATTTACATTGATTTGTGTTCAGTGAAGGTTGTAATTGATTGTCACTTTTATTTCTATTGTATATGATTGTTGTCTTGCTGATGAATGGAGTGGTTAAATATGGGGTTTACAATGTATATAACATTATTTAGGAACACATCTTTTGAAATGGCCATCAAACATTTGTGCTTTGTACTTGTTATGTATTCTAAATCATTAGAATGCGTCACTCTAATGATTACACGAACCCTTTTAATTGTTACATCAAAACCTTTATGATTAATTGGAACTTTGAAACCATCTATAGACGAAAACAATAAGCTCTCTCGTAGTTTGCATCTATAAGACCTAACATACTCTTGACACCCATAGATATGATTAGTCATAATGGATGTGGCGTTTGTTGTCACATAAAAATGGTCGGATACCACGACTCAGAGTAGAAGACCAAACTTTATTCACATCGTGCAATGTCTCACCACACTCATGCCACTCCCAGCCTTCAAGTGCATGCACTATAACATAGATACGCCATGCACTCATCACTTGTCTTGGTAGCCAATTCAAAACAGACCTGAATCACAGATTTGAATTAAAGCATTTGAACAATAGATTTTATTCCAAAACATACTATAAGTTCATTACATACTAGAAGTTCATTACAAAATCTATTCATAAGTATATTACAAAATAGAAGTTCAAATGACTCACATATCATTCACCAAAAGCTTCAAAAAAACAAATACAAGAATCATTATTATCACCACTAACCATGTGTTGATCAAATCCCTTGTAAATGCCCAAGGATAGTTGTTATCTTGGGTTTCATGTCTTTGTTCGTTATTTTCTTTGCCATGACCCTCGCAATCGTTGTTTGGTTGCTTGGGTTTCACATCTTCATCGTGCTCCCTTTTACCCTCATGCTTTCTTTTTGCCTCGTGCTCTCTTCTCACCTCTTCTGAGCGCATCCACAGATCATAATTTTTGTATACTTTTTCAACTGTTGTGAAACTCTTATACATACTTCCTTTATACCTGGATACTTGTAATAAACAACCTGGCCAAGTCAGGTATACTTCCGGATCACGGCCGCGATAAACAACATATGTTTTGTGTGGCATTCCTTTTTTAAAAACCTAATTTCAACTAAGAAGCAAGCAATTCAAGGATAATAAAATTTTGCAAGGACAATTTACAAGCTATACTACTTCAAAACATACCTCGTTTCTATTGAACCAACAAATAACTCCAAAATCATCACCGTGTTACATGCATCCAATGAAAACAATCGAAATAATACACATATGCTTAGTATTTCTCAAAATGCATACTCAAACATGAAGCAAAGAACATGAAGAGGACCGCTGTCAATGTTTGTTAAATGTGAAGATTGGGAAGACATGAAACGAAGAACATGAAGAACGTCAAGCCAAAATACTTGATGAGCGACAAACAAACATTGGGAACACATTGTATTATCTGTCAACTTCAACCAGTAATATTGCCATTATGTATCTATCATAACCTGAAAAATCCAGTGTTATAAAAAATGGCCTAGGCGCTAGGCGTTAGAGAAACGCCCAGATTAATGGCTAGGCGGGGTGAAAAATCGGGTAGGAGCCTAGGCGGGTTCTGGGCATTTTTTTTTAATAAGGCTGATTATGTTCTTATTTTATTTTTCTTTCCCTTTTTTGAAAAGAAAAAATTTAATTATTTTTTTATTCAGTATATGTCTGAATATAGCAATTGATGATTACTTAATGGAATTCTCAAAGGATCTGCCGGTAATAATTTTAGTAATGTAGATTTTATCAAACATGACTGAGGTCATTCATGCAATTTGAAGAAAAATAAAAGAGTAGGTTTGGATATTTGTCCACAAATTCATCTTTGTATAAAGTACCCATCATGACCAACTTCAGTCATTTGAGTTTTAATAAATTTTGTTCTTGATTGTTAATTTTTCATGTTTATAAAATTTGCATGTGTATCTTGGCATTAAATTGGATGTGATCCATAAGGTATTATACTTAACTTTTGTAAATTATTAAAGTTCTAATACAAAACCTAAAATCGCCTAGGCACCTGCTCGTCGCCCGCCCACCACCTAACACTTTTTAGAACACTAGAAAAATCAAAGTACCACATTGAAACAAGAAAAAGTTATGAAAGAACTATATTTTCAATGATTTGTCCAAATCGTTGATTTTTATATGTGAAATTTGTATATCATACGTTTGATGAAGGGTGGAACTTCTTCCATTTCATCGAAAATAAGTGATATACTAGTTTGGATTTTGCTAGAGAGACGTGTATTACTGACTTATTTTAGATGTATTAAGGATTTTTGGATTGCATTTTTTGAAGCAAAGAACATGAAGCAAAGAAGATGAGATGGGGAGAAGAAGGGTGTTATCTGAAAGAGTTGGGACAGAACCGAACAAAGATCAAAGCAGGGATGAGCTTTTTCATTGTATTCTCTTCAAAGAAACCCTAGATGAAACCCAAAATAATGGAAACCCTAGATCTGGTTTTGCTTATTCACTGACTTCTCTTCAAGGTCTTTGAATCAACACGACGCCTTTGAATCAACACAAAATCACTGAGACTAATCAACAAGAAATCTACTACCAGATCGAAGTTGATACGAGCAGCTTGGAAGATATGAAACCCTAGATCTGGTTTCAAAGACGAAATAAAAAAGAAGAGCAAAAAACTGATAGGAACCCTAGATCTGGTTTCGAAGACGAAATCGAAAAGAAGAGCATCGAACTTAGCTTTGAACCAGAGAAGAACTTCGATCGAAGAACAATGGACTTAGAACCAGAGAAGAGCTTTGGGAGTGAGTGGAAATGGGGACGTTAGCTTTTTGGTAGATTTTTTGGTAAGGGGATGACGGTCGTTAGCTTTAGGTATAATTTTTTTTAAAACTATCCTCTCTCTCCTAAAATCGTGCCAGGGAGGTTCCCTCGCGCTCCTCTAGCATTCTTCCTCTAGCTCTCTAGACGCGTTGTACTATACATAGATCAGAATCCGCATATGGTTGGATTGTAAAAAATTTATTATATCATGATTTGATTACAAAACGAATAACTGAATCCGATCCGAATATATCTGAATTACTCTATTTGGTTCGGATTTGGTTTTTTTCAAATCGGATAAATTTCAAATTTGATTTTCAAGTGGAATATGATTTTCAAAATGTAGTACATTCGGATTCGGTCGAATTTTTAAATGACAAAATCTTATCCGAATTGTTTGTAAGTTTGGATATTTTTTAAAAATCATATGCACATATTCAGATTCAGTTTTGTTAGATTTCATATGTGCAATTTCATTCCCTATAGGCACATTATAAAAAAAAAGTTCCAGCTCCATAATTTCAACAAAAAACTTAGAAAATGTTTCCTTGGAGAAAGTTTTCATTTTCCAAGCAACCAAACAATTGGCAAATTAATTATTAAGAAGATCAATGTTACATAGAAAAAAATTTATTTCCAGACAACCAAACACATCTTAAATAATTATTAGGAAGATCAATGTGATGTATTCTCTATGTGAATTGGGATTGCGTGTTGTCCTCAATATGTTAGAGCGTCGGATTGTTGTTTTGCTTCGTCCATATAGTATGTGGCGTGTTTGTTTTGTCTCTCTTATGAAGTCGTGTTCAATCTTAAAATGCATTCCATTTCTTTCGTTCTTATTCTTCTTTCTCAAAGAAAAACATCTAAAGAAAATAAAGGATTACTTCATTTCTGATAGTACTTTCTCATGTTCATATTCTCCTATAACTGAAACACTTTGACATGATCATGATCAGATGTCGGTTCTCTCTTGAGAAGCCCCCATACGTGACCTCTCCCAGCATGGGATCTGTGGCGAGCAAGGTAGATAGCAGTGACTTGCTAATTCCTAGTCGTCTCGATCCACCTATTAACTCAAAAAGTTGTCCCCAGTTTCTAACTTCAGACTAACTTGGTAACTCCAAGTTAACGCTTGCTAACTATCTCTAAGTCGTTTCGACTTGCTGACTCCAAGTCTCCCCCAGGCCGACCTACTATCATCCCGAGTTGACCTACAATAGTGAAATTTATTAAGTTTAGAAAATGAAGAAGTTTTATTGATTGGATGCCTTAGACCCAAGATGAGTTTATATAACCTAAACTAGAAATATATTTAGAAACAACTACAAATCATATTAAATAAGATAAACCTAGAATAGAAGAATATCCTAGCAAATATTATGCTAGGATATGATTAGATACTCCATATCTTGTATGTGGACTAATTCTTGGTTGCTTATATAATCATGTATGTGGATTGATTCTTAGCTGCTGATATAATCATGTATGTGGACTGATTCTTGGCTGGAGCTACAATCATGTATTTGGATTGATTCTGAGTGAATCAATCTTGGACTTGGGCTTGGCTATGTTGAGTGCAAGCCCCACATACTCTAACATGCCCCCACAAGCTGTACATGTAGACGAATTGTGTAGCTTGAAACTTTGAAGCCCAATTTGGGAAAGATGGGTGAATGCAAAATTTGAGGATTTGGTGGAGAGAAATGAAAATTGTACCTTGCTTGATGTGATTGCAAGATAGAGAGATTGAGAAACAAAGTAGACAAAATAGGGTTTGAGAATGACAAGGAAGGGAAATAGAAGATTTGAAGGAGCTTTTGAGAGGGAGAGGGAACCATAGATTAGAGATTTGCAAGGAGTAGTGAAAAAGACTCTGGGCAGGGAGAAGTGTGAGAATATAGGTTGCAATGAGTGAGAGGGAGCAGGGTTGTCTCCTCTCTCTATGGTCTTGTTCGACCAAGAAAAAGATGGGGAGGGGGAGATCAGAGCAATGAAGATGAGGCTGCAATGGCAGCGGTAACAGGAGCCTGAGAATCAAAAAGTTGTTCAACTGGGCGAGAGAGCAACCCAATTGAGGGTGGTGATCGGAAAAGAAGGTTTCGGCAGAAAGAGTTTGACCATGAGAGAGGAGATAAGGACATGAGTGACTTGTCGGCAATTGATAGAGATGAAATGATGGGCTGTCGGCTAGAGTATGATGAAGAGAGCGAGCGACTTGTCCAACTGAAATAAAACAGTTCGGTTGAGATGAGGAGTCCGACGAGAGGAAGAATCCAACAGAGAGTTTTCTCCTTTGTGGTGTCGATAGTGGCTAGTTAAATCCAGAGATGTGCGTGGCTAAATGGAAGAGCGGTCTTTTTTATTGAGTCAGGATTGAAACGAGTTGTCTAACTTGAGAGAGGTCACCGAAGAAGAAGTTTTCGATGGTGGCAAAGTGTCGAAAACCTTGGTAATGGTAACCGGAGATTTTTTTTTTTTTTAAGAGCAGTAGGCTTTGATGATGAAATGTTGGGTTCTTAAGGGCAATTGAATTGAATGAAGCAACCTTGAAGAGGATAAGAGATGAGAAAGTAAACCCCAATAATAAATTGATCAAATGGGGAAGAAAGGAAGAAACTTTATGGATTAGATAGAAAGATATGTAACAAAGAAGGAGAAAAGAACTTACTTTACTGGTTCCTGGTGGAAGAAGAGAAGTGTTGTTGTGTTGAACGGGAAAGGGAGAGGGAGAGAGTAGAAGTGGTCAGACAAACGTGGGTTACTTCCAAGATGATGATGAAATCAGTTTATGATGGTAGAATCGCTTCATAGAAGAAGAAGAAACTTCTCAGAGAATAACTCTTCCATGGTGGGCCCTTCTTCAAAGAAGATGAGCCTAGGGCTCTGATACCATATTAGCTTAGAACATGAAGAAGAAGTTTATTGATTGAATGCCTTACAAGAGACCCAAGATGGGTTTATATAACCTAAACTACAAAATACATTTAGAAACAACTACAAATCATATTAAATAAGATAAACCTACAATAAAAGAATATTCTAGCAAACATTATGCTAGGATATGATTAGATACCACATATCTTGTATGTGGACTGATTATTGGCCGCTGTTTAATCATGTATGTGGACTGATTCTTGGCTGCAGATACAATCATGTATTTGGACTAATTCTGGGTGAATCAATCTTGGAATTGGGCTTGGCTATGTTGAGTGCAAGCCCTACATAATCTAACAAAAATGTCCGTAACAATTGTTGTTCCCCTAAATCTCAACACCTCTCTCTTGATAGATATTGTGCTATTTTAGATGAGAGATTTCTCAATGAAATATTAAGGGTGAGGTAGAACAAATACATGAGAGTTTTTATTAAGGAAAGGACATTATGTTGTATGTTCTATTTAGGGTAGTTTGTACTAGCATTATTTTGTAGACGCTATAAATTTCTTAAGCACCCTTGCGAATATGGTAGCCTCTTTCGAATTTCATCCAAAATTTTTGATATCTACACATCAAGCGCAACGGGTTAAATGTCCAAATGACGGACATTTGATATTCACAATGGATGCATGTCCTTTTGTTTTCTTAGTGTAATGAAGGTTTTCCTGGTTTCTTCATCATTCTAGACTAGGCGATCTTTCCAATTTCTTTATAATCCGATGAAATCAAACCAAGCTTTAGAATGTTATGATTGTTGGTCTTTTGTATTTATAGAAATACTTTTATTTCATATTTCTCAAAATCATTTGTAAAGTGATACTACAAAAAATCAAAGTAAAAAATAGTCTTGTGTACATGTCGTCAATCGTGGTTCACAACTTTTGAACACCTTATATAGTTGTTGTATGAACAATTTGAAACATGATAGTAAACTACATTTAGTTGATTGATAATTGATTATGAAATTATAGTGTAATCAAACCAACATAGTTTTGTTATTTTTCTAATCTATGTTGTTATAAAGTGAAATAACATTCATTATTAACTCTTGAGCTTCGGTAGCGAGACTGTTAAGAGAGAATCGGTTTATGCCTAGGCCAAAACTGAAAGGTCGTTTCGTCGGAATCTATTTTCACCCACTTTTTTTTATGGTCTGAGCAAGATACGACTTTTTTTGGACAATTCCAACAAAAAGAAATGTATATGTGAGATCCGGGTATTGGTCGACCCACCTGATGATGGAAATGCTTTGGGCAGGTAAGAAGTATTAGTGAAGAATAGTTTGGAGATGATAACAATCGAGCGCCCCTCGGAATGGGAATAGAAAGGAACATATAGATGATGAACCTAACTTTATTAAGGACAAATTCATAACCGACTACCATAGGCAGGTCTCGTATCACCAGACCGATTGGCTTTTGATTTTTTGTTTTACTTCAAATTTCATGTTGATATTTTGAATTAGTTCATATATGTGTCATGTTATCTAGCTAGATGAAGATTTTGTAAGAGTAAGATAATCGTTTATGTATTTGTAACTAATATAAAAGGGATGATTTACGCACAAATTAATGGTCAACAAATTTTTTTGTGGAATGGACTTTATAAATGAACAAACCTTATCCACAAACGTGATTTGAGTTTTTTATATTGTGTCCCCAAATTTTGATACTTAAACTTGAAAAAAAAACTTTACAAAAACTATTTGAGGCAAGAAGGTTTCAATTTGACCCATACAAATAGTACAAAAGCCCATAATTATTATTTTTTTAATTAAATGACAATATGAAACCTCAAAGCTACCTTTTCCCCTTTCAATTGGCGAACATCAAGTATAAACTCGAGCACATAATCAATGGATTTGAAGAAAAATTTCAAACTAAATTAAATGATTTTTTAATGGATACTGATGCATCCAAATCCTACCATGATGATCTCGAACCTGCAAAGTGAGCAGCAGTGAGCCAAGAACCACCGTTATGGTGGCCGAAGGCACTCCGATGCTTAGTCATGAGAAGGTACAAAGAAGAATGATGACTAGATGAAATTAGCAATGTGTATGCGTACCTTCCTTCTTCCATTTTCTCACCTTGAGTATCGAGTATTCCTTCCTCAACTATCCCTGCTATCGAGGGCGTGATGGAAGGAGGAGATCTCGCCCAAGATCTTACTTGTGCATGATTGAGTTTTTCTTCAGCACTTGGCTTTGTTTAGGACCCAATGCATGATTAGGCTATGAGCCGATTTGTGTGAGTGGATCTCAGGCCTGTGGCTGCTCAAATATCTGTGTTCGAGCCTTATTGTCCTAGGACAATCTCCAAGATCCGTGCCACGTGGGGTGGCGTGATTTGAGTGCCTAAGTTACGGGCTGAATTGTGCTTTGAGTTTGGGTCCGTTTGGGACCGTGTTGAGGCCTCTTCCGTATTAGGGTTGGGCTATGTGTATGGCTGCGATTGCATGCCTGATTGATGTCTCATCAGTAACTCTTCCTAGTTTGTGGATCTACGTATTCAACCAGTAACTGATTGTGCATAGGTGTCTACGTGATGTCATGATGGTATATTTCGGTGCCTTTTTGGCTTCTGCGCTGCAATTAATGTTTATGCATTGGTTTGGTGATTGCTTATCTTGCAAGTCAAGTCTATATAGACCATCTTTGGGGTAGTTTGACCATTTTCCCTTTCAGAGTTCTTGTTTGTTCTCCATTTTGGCAAGAACTCCCTTTAGTCAGGTTAAGTGCAAGCTTTCATTCAATCATGTCTCCACGATTTTTGCCTGACCAGCTCGCGACTTGTGTTGAATTTTTTGGGACGCCTTTTGATGTCGGAGAGGGATTTCGCTGACCTTCGTAGCCAGTATCAGATCCCTAATAATCCGAGGTTGACGCTTCTAGACAAAGGCAAAGTCTCCGATAGGGAGGGGTACATCGTTCTGCATAGGGAAATATTTGGAGTAGGCCTGCGCTTCCCTGTTCCTAGAATCATTTGGCAATTCTGTTCATACTGTGGTATTGTTCTGACTCAAATGACACCCAATGGGTGGAGGATTTTGATTGCCACCTTGGCTAGGGCGAAATATGTTGGGCTCCATATGTCGCCTAGGTTGATTCATTTCATGGCCCCTATTAGGACGAGCGGTCATGGTATATGCTGGCTGGTGAAACCCTATTGTTTTAGCGGGATTCCAAACGACATGAAGAACTGGCAGCAGTACTGCTTTTTTGTTTCTGTGAGGTCTTGATATGTTAACAATGGTAGCCAACTGATTTATCACAACTTTAGGAACCCCAGTAAGTTCTTTGACTTCTTTCGCATGATGTTTTTAGTGTAATGCTTATTGTTGTCTTTCATGCCCCTATTTTCTCTACTAGGAGGCATGAATATGTTGTCTTTCACAAATTGTTGTCTTGATATGTTAACAATGGTAGCCAACTGATTTTCCATGCAGCTTCTAAGAATGTCATTTTCTTGGCTGGTTGGTCGTCCATTGTTGGAGGAGATACCCATGGGGGATCACTTCAATCAAAGGCTGAAGTTGCTCATGTAAGTAAGTTAATACTTGTTTGTTTGTCGTTGGCCTTTTGATTGCACTTTTTATTTGTATTTGTGTTCTTGGTTTATGATCAGGGAATGATCCACTTGACCTACACTATGATGTTGGGCAATGAAGTAGACTCTACACAGGATATAGTATATGCCATGGATAGGTCGTTTGCTGAGTAGCAGTTGCAGCTTTCGGTTACCCTCTTTAATGTAGACTCGTTGGGCAAGCAATTGATCGCTCGTCATGGCTTGGAGGCTCAACTGCAAGAGTCCCAGGAGAACCTGGACAAGGCTTTGGCTACTCAAACAGTCTTAGAGGTTCAGCTGAAAGGATCTCAAGAGAGTCTGGATGAGGCCCTGGCTGCTCGGACTGATTTTATAACCAAGCTCAGGGGAGTTTGGGAGGATTATAAGAGATTGGTACCTGAGCAGATGAAGGTTGTTGACCGTATGACATTAATTTAAAAGTCTACTGCTGAAGTCTAGAGTGTTCTGGATCGTGATCGCGCTAAGTTTTCTTGGAAGAAGGAACTCAATGACGCTTCTCTGCTTCAAGTGTCTCGGCCTACTCGGGAATGAGAGATTTTGAGTGCCCAAGCGGAGTTGCGACTGAGTGTAGGTTGGCAGACTGTGAGAGTGGCCTGTCTAGTGCGGTGGAAGAGCTGATTGGCTTGAAGACACAATGGGAGGCCAAAGAAAATGAACTCCTTGAAGCAGCTGAGGTTGCTGACTTCAGGAAGGTTGTCGCTGGTAGGCTGGAGTTGCTGGATTATATTTAGCAAGATCATGAGGACTGGGACTTTTTTTCCTATAGGCAGGTGGCCTCTGCCCACTTTGAGGAAGCAGACGACTCCTCTTTTTCTCCGTAGGGTGGCCTTGAGGTTGATCCGAGCGTCGCAAAAATGACTTCCGATCTTGATGTTCCAGAGCCTACTGCCGACTCTGAGGCCATTCTTGATTTTGTAGTGCAGGAGGATGTTCCTAACTCCGTTCTCACCGTGTGAGCGGTTTATTTGTACTAAAAACAATTTATAAGCAAAAAGTTTCATTTTCTTGTTGTTTGTGTTATAGTTGTCGTACATGCCGCTTCTAATTCTAACTTAAATTAAGTTGAGTAGACGGGTGTGTCCACCCCCACCTGAAATAGGGCTTTAGCTTGGACTAGATCCTTTTATTGGCTTGTCCGGGCTCATAATCTAACAATAGTAATAACTTAATCTTCCGTAAAAGTCAAGTTGTAGGGTAGTCACCTTTGTTTATCCTAGTTGTGTTCCCTTAGTAACATTATTGTTGTCTCTCAGGGGAGTTGAACTTGTGTAGAAGTCGTATTTGCATCGATGACTGGACTTCCTTAGTGTTCTTTGAGCCTGCATAGCAGTTTAGGTCGCTTAAGAGTCCATCTTTTGTCCGATTGGATTTCAGTGCTATATGCATGCTTTAGTCCTAAGGAGGACTTCGAGTAGACGAGAAGTGGCCTTCATCTGTCTAGACTTCCATAATATGCCTCAATCCTGAGTAGGAGTTTGGCTGTTTGAGGAACCATCCTTGCCCGAATGGGCTAGATTCCTGTATTCATCTTACTCAATCCCGAAGAGGACTTGAGTTGGAAATAAGTCATTTCTGCCCGTTTGGGCTAGACTTCATATTAAACTCCAATTCTGAAAAGGAGATGGGTTGTCGAGAAACCATCTTTGCCCGAACGGGCTACATTTCTGTATTCATCTGGTTCAATCCTAAAGAAAACTTTAGTTGGAAATAAATCACTTTTGTCCGTCTAGGCTAGACTTCATAATAAACCCCAATCTTGAACATGAGTTAGGTTGTTGAGGAACTATCTTTGCTAGAATGGGCTGGGTTTCTGTATTCATCTAGCTCAATCCTAAAGAGGACTTGAGATGGAAAGAAGTCATTTCTTCTTCTTTAGGCTAGATTTCGTAATAAACCCTAATCCTGAACAGGAGTTGGGTTGTTGATGAATCATTTTTGCCCAAATGAGCTAGATTACGGTATTCATCTGGCTCAATCCTGAAGAGGACTTGAGCTAGAAAGAAGTCATATCGGCCCGTCTGGGCTAGATTTTGTAAGAAACCCTAATCTTGAATGGAAGTTGAGTTGTTGAGGAACCATCTTTGTCCAAATGGGTTGGATTCCTGTATTCATCTGGCTCAATACTGAACATCACTGTAGTTGGAAAGAAGTCATTTATGCCCATCTGGGCTAGACTTCGTAGTAAACCCCAATCCTGAACAAGATTAGGGTTGTTGAGGAACCATCTTTGCCTAAACGGGCTAGATTCTTATACTCATCTGGCTCAATCCTAAAGAGGACTTGAGCTGGAAAGAAGTCATCTCTGCCCGTCTAGGCTAGACTTCATAATAAACCTCAATCCTGATCAGGAATTAGGTTGTTGAGGAACCATATTTTCCCAAACGGGCTAGATTTCGTAATAAACTTAGCTCAATCTTAAAGAGGACTTCATTTGGAAAGAATTCTTCTATGCTCCATTGGGATAGACTTTGTAGTAAACCCCAATCCTGAACATGAGTTGGGTTGGTGAGGAGCCATTTTTGCCTAAATGGGTTGGATTCCTGTATTCATTTGGCTCAATCCTGAATAGGACTTGAGCTGGAAAGAAGTCATCTATGCCCGTCTGGTTAGACTTCGTAATAAACCCCAATCTTGAATAGGAGTTGGATTGTTGATGAACCATCCTTTTTTGAACGGACTGACTTCCATAATAAACCCCAATCCTGAACAGGAGTTGGGTTGTTGATGAACTATTTTTGCTCGAACGGGCTAGATTCCTGTTAAGCTGACTATGTCACTTGTTGGGCGAGTTGTCGATATCCTGAATAGAATCAGACACGACCATATGCGCCATCTTGGTCCATTAGATTGGATCATCCAGGTGTGGTAAGCCGTCGACATACTAGACTCGGTCTGCAACACGGTACCATGGTCCTTAGGCAGACTAGGTCACTCATGCGGCAAGTTGTTTTTGTCCTTGACAGGACTTGGCTCGGCCATTTTGCGCCATTTTAGTCCCCGTGACAGGACTATGTTTGTTCTTAGCGGTGAGCTATCAGTGGATTGGGCTCGGCCCGTTGTATTGTACCTCGGTTCCTTTGGAGGACTAGGTCATTGACGCGGCGGGCTATCGTCGCCCTTAATAGGATTGGGCCCGGCCGCTGTGCTCCATTTTGGTCCCCATGATAGGACTGGGTTTTAAGTGTGACGAGCTATCCGTGGACTGGGCTTTGTCCATCTGTAGTAAACGGTCCGTTGAATGAGTTTTTTCACAAGTGTCTTGCCATTGTTCTTGAGACGGACTAAGTCACTTGTTCGGCAAGTTGTTGTTTCGCTTAATAGAACTAGGCTTAGCCGTTGTGCGTCATTTTGGTCCCTATGATCAGACCACGCCTTTTCGAGTTGTGAGCTGTCACCAGACTTGGCTCGGCCCGCTGTGCAATACCTTGGTTGCTTAGGCAGACTAGGTAACTTTTGCGACGATCCGTCGTTGCCCTTAATAGGACTAGGCTCAGCCGCTGTGCGACATTTCGGTCCTTGTGATAGGACCAGGCCTCTACGTGGCGTCAAGTTGTTAGTGGTCTAGGCTTGATCCACTGCGTATTACCTTGGTTCCTTGGACGGACTAGGTCACTTATGCAGCAAGTTGTCAACATCCTGAGTAGGATTAGGCTCGACCATTTTGCCACATTTTAGTCTCCGTGGGAGTATCGGGTTTTTCCTTGTATAAAGAGATGAGTATGGAATGAAGTTGTCTTTTCTAAAGAGATTACATTTATTGATTGTTCTTATTCAAAAATTCTACATGATACTCTCATCACTCAGACTCTTTGACCAGTAATCCCTTAACATGTTGGTTCGTTTCTGATGAAACATAAAAATGGTCACACTCCTGAGCTGAACACGTGTCGTGATGATCTCGAGGAACTACGAGCTTAAGCATCAGCCCAACACAGATCCAGCCCAAGTGGATCTAAGCCCGCTCAACTTCAGTCCACCAAGCGGACCCGGACTCTCACAGCATGCTAGGCCCACACGTCTCACAACTATCCACGATACCCATAAGTCCTCTTCAGGCAAGTACCTCGAGGATCAGCTTCGGATGGGCAACTACAACTGCTCTTTGCTTCCAACTAGGAAGTAAACACCAAAGTATCTTCCACACAGGGAAACTCCCTTCTACGGAATGCTCTTGGATTGGGAACTATCTCCCGCGTATCTAATCGTGCAGAGCTAACAGAGAACTTCCATTCTACAGCACGATTCTTAATTAGAGAGGGATCTCCACGAAGATCTCCTCCCTAAACTACACCTATGATTGCCTGGTTAAACCAGGACTCCTTGCACTATAAATAAGACATGAGGTTGGTAAGGTAAGGTACGCTACAAAATCCTTGTTACAGCATTACATCTTCCTTAGATCCCTGTCTGATTTTAGCATCGGAGTGTCATCGGCCACCCCACGGTGGTCTGTGGCTCACGTGCGTTACTTGTGCAAGTCAGCAGGAACAGGGTCAAAGCAATGATCGAAAATCGACTACATCAAATTGGCGTCGTCCGTGGGGACGACATAGTTTTTAACTTTACACTAAGCGTCGTCTCCTACCAAATCCCAGAGAGATGGTGACCACTAGGTCACGCAACAATGAACCAGGGGACACATCCAACGCTCCGGCTGTCCCTATACCAGTTTCTTGTCGTGAGGTCCTCAATGTTGTAACCAGACTGCTCCCAGACTGCTCCGTCAAATCCCAAACTGCTCCGTCAAATCACTCCAGGAAAGTGCTCTACTTACAGCATTGAGGACCTCACGACAAGCTGCTGGTTTCCTCAAGAGATGCCCCATCATCTATCCAACCTCCTCAAAGGGTTGAGAATAAGGCAGATGAGGCCACAAGCAGCGACGCAGTTACGGTCCCATAATGCTTTCAAGAGAGACCACTTTTCCCATATGCGATAGCAGGTGTAACTGAGAGCTACTACACCAGGAGACATAGCACACCGACTAACACTTCGATCAGCCATTGGTTAGAAGCGGATTTCGAGCACACGAAGACACAAGTGGTACGGTGTAACACCAAGGCATCTCTCTTGGTAGAAAATCTTCTACACTTCTCCGTGATATGAGAAGAGATTACAAGACCTCAGTGGATTAACTACGTGCCCACCCACAACAGGTGACCACGCATAACAACAACTATCACCATGCCTGGTCGAGATAAACATCAAAACTTTCGGAAACTCCAATAATGGAGATCCAACTTCAGCCTTTGGAAAACTCAAAGCATTTCCCTCATTCTTTGGAAAACCCAAAGCATCTTCTCCAGACAAGAACATTACAGGAAATAAACTCAGCAAAAGATGGTGCCTACAACGATTGGAAAACACCATTATATAGACATAATGGTTCACCAAACGGGTACTCCAACATTAAATGCCAAGCATTGAATGTCGTATGCGAAAATGGAAGACGACGGTTCCCAAGGAAACTGCGCAAATCGTGTCAATCAATTAATGGCACTGCACGCAACCCTATCAATTGAGGGGGAGTAACCGATATACTCAAACGTCACATAGCCTACACCATACACGTGTCATTGCGCGATATACGCCGTACACATAACGCACCACGCAGGAAACCCTAACCCTTCCTCTGCGGGCCCATGGGCCCAACCTATTATCCGAACAACACCCTGTCGCATGCCTGGCACAAGCACTCGAGGATCTTAGTCAACTTTGACGTATGGACTTTACCACTCGTCGAGTTAAGATAACTTCGTCCACACCCTGAACCACTAGGTTCGCACACCCCTCAACGTGCAGAACCTCTAGTAAAACCGGGCAAGCTTAGTCAGCCAATACTGATGGCGATAGCTTCTGGTTCACCCCGACACCTAGTCCACTCAGTGCAGGCATCGACGGTTTAGGAAGTGGGAGTCTAATCAGCGCTGCCACGTCTGGTGACGACGACTTGTTAGGGATCACTGTCCCATTCACGATCAGTGTTCGCTGAACCTAATCAGGTAAGCTTAGTTGGTGACGACCAGCAAATAAAGCTTCTTATCAAAACCTGAACTTGTAGCCCCCACTGCGAGGGTGTAGATAGTCTAGAAGGTGGGAGCCTAGTCAGTCCTGGACTAATTTTGATGGCTCGCCACAGGACCACTACTTTTCAGCGTGGCCACCGAACCCTCCCGAATTTGTAGCTTGGTGCACTCAGGTGTAGATTATTTGGATGGTAGGAGCCTAGTTAGTTCCAAACTGATTCCGATGGCTCGCCACGGGACCACTGCTATTCTACGTGGCCATCAAACCCCTATCAAACTCGTAGCCCCCACCACGCAGGGAGGGTGTCAACGGTTGGAAAGGTGGAAGCCTAGTAAGAACCGAACTGATTTCGACGGCTTGCCACGGGATCACTGTTCTTTAGCCTGGTTGCCAAACCTTTACTCCTCGAATTTGTCGACTGCTTTGATCGATCATAAATAATTCGGAAGGTGGAAGCCTAGTCGGTCTCGAACTGATTCCGACGGCTTGCCACAGGACCACTACTTTTCAGCTTGGTTGCCAAACCTTTACTCCCAGAATCTATCGACCGCTCTACTCAGTCATAAACGATTCGGAAGGTGGGAATCTCAAACAGCTCTCCACACGACCTCCACTCTCTCTCAGGACTACGGATGCAAATATGAACTTAGTTGAGTCAGCGCCTTCACGCTCAAATGGATTGACATTCTAATTAGAAAAATGCCACTCGTGCTAATACAAGGATAGTACAACCGGTGCCCAGATGAAAGCTAATTAAGATGCCAACCTGAGCTTATGGCGCCTGACTCGGTGTGAACACTCTGACACGTATTTTCGGCCACCACAACTTGCTCGCGGCAACAACAACCGACTAGTCAGACAAACAAGAAAAATCTCAAGCAACTTGCCTATGGGACAGGACACAATTCGGGTGACTCAACCCCCAGTTAAATTGTTCACAACATGCCCGCTATCGGACATAAATACGCAACAATGACCCCGAGTCATTCACAATACAAAGCGGTCAAGCTCTCTGCCGCAGACAGACCAGACAACGTCCTACTGATTCAACCAGCCTATGCCAAAGTAAGACGACAAGGCAAAATAAAAAACATACAATAGAGACGCCAAGTATGAAATGGAAAATACTGCTTTCGTTTATGGCCAAGACAAAAAGTGTACAAACACACAAAGTTTGATCCTAGTACATAAACAGAAGAGCTCAGCCTAGGCAGAATAAAGGCAGAAGTTGCATCTGTACGCGCTTCAACCTGGACGTTAGGGATCAAACTGTCCTCCTTGCCCGACGACACAGAGGTAACAGACAAGTCCACATATGACATCTTCTTGTAATGGCTAAGATCCCATTCCGGATGATTCTCTTTCATCAGCGCCAACAACTCTAGTCGGCCATGAACAACCCAGCGAAACTCACATTCGTCTTGTTCTTGGAGAAGCTCTTCTTCTCTCATCTTTGCATCAATAAGGTCACGCTCCAGTAGCTCCAACTTGCTAGTTAGCGCATCGACCTGAGACTTCTCTGTGGTCAGACTGTTCTTCACAGCACTAAGTTCATGCCATTCTAGTTCGAGTTGGTCCTCGGCCTTCATCTCTTCTCGAGCATAGAACTCCACATCAGATTCCACATATTTCTTCTTAGCAGCCCAGTCAGCTCCCTTTGAAGCACTATCCTCAACAAAAAACTGCAACTCAGAATGCGCCTTAGTCGCAGCTTCCTGTGCAACCTCAACTTCTAGGCGGAGCCGACTCAACTCCTGCTTAAGTCTGTCCCTCTCGAACACCACCTCGGTCAAGTTACACTCAAGGTCCTCCAGACGAGCCCTCTGAGCCTCAGCGGCCACAGTTGATTGATCCAATTGCATCTTTTCGGTCTGCTTCTTAAGCCGCTCAATTTCATGGAACGCATCAAAATACAGCGTCTACACGTGCGAGAAGACACGTTCCAAAGTATATACCCTCTCGTGAACCGCCTCTACTTTCGTCCCAGCAACGGTCGCGTGGTTCAAATGAGACATACCAAGCATAAGATACTTCAAACACTTGTCCACACGCTCTTCCAGCATATCCT